>JAQQAC010002172.1:38302770-38373359 GCA_029783875.1 Phataginus tricuspis | reverse complement strand
TCATCAGACTTCTCAACAGAAATCTTACAGGCCAGAAGAGAATGGCACGATATATTTAACATAATGAAACAGAAGGGCCTCGAACCAAGAATATTGTATCCAGCACGATTATCATTTAAATATGACGAAGGGATTAAACAATTTCAAGACAAAGGAAAGTTGAGAGAGTTTGTCTCTCATAAACCACCACTACAGGATATCCTAAAACGGACTGCTCGAGAGGGAAGCACCCCTAAGGTTAAAAAGATGTCACCAGAGAAAATAAAATCATAGCAAAGAAAGCAGATCATCCAAATACTAACTAAAGGCAAAGAATAAAACACCTAATATATAAAGAAAGGAGGAGGAGGAGGAATAGGAAGGGAGAGATAAAGAAACATCAGGCGGCATTCACAATAACTTAACAGAAAAGTTAAGTTAGATTCTTAGATAGTAAAGAAGCAACCCTTGAACCTTTGGTAACCACAAATCTAAAGCCAGCAATGGCAATAAGTACATATCTATCAATAATCACCCTAAATGTAAGTGGACGGAATGCACCAATCAAAACACAGGGAGTAATAGAGTAGATAAAAAAGCAAGACCCATCTATATGCTGCTTACAAGAGACTCACCTCAAACCCAAAGATATACACAGACTAAAAGTGAAGGGATGGAAAAAGATATTTCATGCAAACAACAAAGAGAAAAAAGCAGGTGTTGCAGTACTTGTATCAGATAAAATAGACTTCAAAACGAAGAAAGTAGCAAGAGATGAAGACGGACATTACATAATGATAAAGGAGTCAGTCCAACAAGAAAATATAACCATTATAAATATATATGCACCCAACACAGGAGCGTCAGCATACGTGAAACAAATACTAACAGAAGTGAAGGAGGAAATAAACAGCAATGCAATTATTTTAGGAGACTTTAACACACCACTCACTCCAAAGGATAGATCAACAAGGCAGAGGATAAGTAAAGACACAGAGGCACTGAACAACACACTAGAAAGATGGACCTAACAGGTATCTACAGAACTCTGCACCCAAAAGCAGCAGATACACATTCTTCTAAAGTGCACATGGAACATTTTCCAGAATAGACCACATACTAGGCCACAAAAAGAACCTCAGTAATTTCAAAAATATTGAAATCCTACCAACCAACTTCTCAGATCACAAAGGTATAAAAATAGAAATAAATTTTAGAAAGAAATCAAAAAGGCTCACAAATACATGGAGACTTAACAACATTCTCCTAATGAATCAGTGGATTAACGACCAAATCAAAACATAAATCAAAGAATATATGGAGACTAATGACAACAACAACACAAAGCCACAACTTCTGTGGGACGCAGCAAAGGCAGTTCTAAGAGGAAAGTATATTGCAATCCAGGCCTATTTAAAGAAGGAAGAGCATTACCAAATGAACAGTCTAAAGACACAATCACTGAAATTGGAAAAAGAAGAACAAAGGAGGCGCAAAGTCACCAGAAGGAGGGACATAATAAAGATCAGAGAAGAAATAAATAAAATTGAGAAGAATAAAACAATAGAAAAAATCAATGAAACCAAAAGCTGGTTCTTTGAAAAAATAAACAAAATAGATAAACCCCTAGCCAGACTCATTAAGAGAAAAAGAAAATCTACACACACAAACAGAATCACAAATGAGAAAGGAAAAATAACGACGGACCCCACAGAAATACAAAGAATTATAAGAGAATATTACGAACATCTATATGCTAACAAGCTGCAAAACCTAGAAGAAATGGACAACTTCTTAGAAAAATACAGCCTTCCAAGTCTCACCAAGCAGGAAACAGAAAAACTAAACAGACCAATCACCAGCAACGAAATTGAATCGGTAATCAAAAAACTACCCAAGAACAAAACCCCCGGACCTGATGGATTCACCTCTGAATTCTACCAGACATATAGAGAAGAAATAACACCCATTCTCCTTAACGTTTTGCAAAAAATAGAAGACGAGGGAATACTTCCAAACTCTTTCTATGAAGCCAGCATCACTCTAATACCAATCTGGGCAAAGACCTCACTAAAAAAGAAAACTACAGACCAATATCCCTGATGAACATAGATGCAAAAATACTCAACAAAATATTAGCAAACCAAATTCAAAAATACATCAAGAGGATCATACACCATGATCAAGTGGGATTCATCCCAGGGATGCAAGGATGGTACAACATTCAAAAATCCATCAACATCATCCATCACATCAATAAAAAGAAGAACAAAAACCACAAGATCATCTCCAAAGATGCTGAAAAACCATTTGACAAAATTCAGCATCCATTCATGATTAAAACTCTCAACAAAATGGGTATAGATGGCAAGTACCTCAACATCATAAAGGCTATATATGACAAACCCACAGCTAACATCATACTTAATAGCGAGAAGCTGAAAGCTTTTCATCTAAGATCGGGAACAAGAGAGGGGTGCCCACTCGCTCCACTGTTATTCAACATAGTACTGGAGGTCCTAGCCACGGCAATCAGACAAAACAAAGACATACAAGGCATCCAGATTGGTAAAGAAGAAGTCAAATTGTCACTATTTGCAGATGACATGGTACTGTACATAAAAAACCCTAAAGACTCCACTCCAAAACTACTAGAACTACTATCTGAATTCAGCAGAGTTGCAGGATATAAAATTAACATACAGAAATCTGTTGTTTTCCTATACACTAACGATGAACTAACAGAAAGAGAAATCAGAAAAAACAATTCCATTCACAATTGCATCAAAAAGAATAAAATACCTAGGAATAAACCTAACCAAGGAAGTGAAAGACCTGTACTCTGAAAACTACAAGACACTCCTAGGAGAAATTAAGGAAGACACTAACAAATGGAAATGCATCCCATGCTCTTGGCTAGGAAGAATAAATATTGTCAAAATGGCTATACTACCTAAAGCAATCTACAGACTTAATGCAATCCCTATCAAACTACCAACAGCTTTCTTCAATGAACTGGAACAAATAACTCAAAAATTCATATGGAACCACAAAAGACCCCGAATAGCCAAAGCAATTCTGAGAAGGAGGAATAAAACAGGGGGAATTACGCTCCCTGACTTCAAGCTCTACTACAAAGCCACAGTAACCAAGACAATTTGGTACTGGCACAAAACAGACCCACAGACCAGTGGAACAGAATAGAAAATCCAAACATTAACCTAAACACCTACAGTCAATTAATATTTGATAAAGGAGCCTTGGATATACAATGGGGAGATGAAAGCCTCTTCAGCAGCTAGTGTTGGAAAAACTGGACAGCTACATGTAAGAGAATGAAACTGGACTACTGTCTAACCCCATACACAAAGGTAAACTCAAGGTGGATCAAAGATCTGAATATAAGTCATGAAACCATAGAACTCTTAGAAAAAAACATAGGCAAAAATCTCTTGGACATAAACATGAGCGACTTCTTCATGAACATATCCCCCCGGGCAAGGGAAACAAAAGCAAAAATGAACAAATGGGACTATATCAAGTTGAAAAGCTTCTGTACAGCAAAGGACACCATCGGTAGAACAAAAAGACATCCTACAATATGGGGAAATATATTCATAAATGATGTATCTGATAAGGGGTTGACATCCAAAATATACAAAGAACTCACGCACCTTAACAAACAAAAAGCAAATAATCCAATTAAGAAATGGGCAGAGGACATGAATAGACACTTCTCTAAAGAAGAAATTCAGATAGCCAACAGGCACATGAAAAGATGCTCCACATTGCTAATCATCACAGAAATGCAGATTAAAACCACAATGAGATATCACCTAACACCAGTGAGGATGGCCAACATCCAAAACACAAACAACAAATAATGTTGGCGAGGATGTGGAGAAAAGGGAACCCTCCTACACTGCTGGTGGGAATGCAAATTAGTTCAGCCATTGTGGAAAGCAGTATGGAGGTTCCTCAAAAAACTCAAAATAGAAATACCAATTGACCCAGGAATCCCACTCCTAGGAATTTACCCTAAGCACGCAGCAGCCCAGTTTCAAAAAGACAGATGCACCCCTATGTTTATTGCAGCAATATTTACAATAGCCATGAAATGGAAGCAACCTAAGTGTCCATCAGTAGATGAATGGATTAAGAAGATGTGGTACATATGCACAATGGAATATTATTCAGCCATAAGAAGTAAAGAAATCGTACCATTTGCAACAACATGGATGGAGCTAGAGGGTATTATGCTCAGTGAAATAAGCCATACTGAAAAAGACAAGTATCAAATGATTTCACTCATAGGTGGAGGATAAAAACAAAGAAAAACACTGAAGGAACAAAACAGCAGCAGACTCACAGAACCCAAGAATGGACTAATAGTTACCAAAGGGAAAGGGACTGGGGAAGAAGGGCGGGAAGGGAGGGATAAGAGGGTAAAAGGGGCATTACGATTAGCAGACATAAGGTGGGGGGGCACGGTGAGGGCTGTACAACTCATAGAAGACAAGTAGTGATTCTCATCTCACTACACTGATGGACAGTGTCTGTAATAGGGTTGGTGGGGAGGACCTGATAAAGGGGGTAGTTTAATCACCACAATATTGCTCATGTAATTGTAGGTTAATGGTACCAAAATAAATTGTAAAAAAGAAAATTATTCATAAAAAAAATACCTAATGCAATACAATTTTATTTGTACTATTTTATTTCCGTTATTTCTCAGTTGAAGTATAAAAAGCATATGACATACCAGGATAAATTGGGTACAGGACAGAGGAAGGAAAACATTAAAGTAACAATTAAGAACGTACTAACTATAAAAATAGAATGGCTAAGACTTACCCCATGCTTTGGGTTGAGAATCTTCCTGCCCCTCTCCCTCTGCCACGTCCAAATCCTTTAAAAAAAAAACTGTAAAATAATACTTACATCCTACACAATTAAAATTCTACCAACTTCATTCTATACTAATGGACTAAAACAATCTTTCACTGTTCCTAACTTCACCAACAGTCCCATTCAGTGCACCTAATCTACTGACCCCTACTGACATAATCACCTACATTGTTGATTCCAAAGGATATAAAAAAATCTAATACTGGTTCCATAATATTTGTGATATGCAGCAGCTTAACATAGGCAAGTTATATTTTTAAATATTCTAGTCTTTTAAAATTGATACAAATACTGTAACATTGAAAGCCTATAATATAAAAATGAAATGAGAACCAGAGGGGGAGACTACTGTGTAAGCTGAAGGTACTATTATACATCATTTTTAATAACACAACTTTGACGAATAGCCAAAGTGAGAGCAACAAGGAGTTTTACTTAGCAACTCTCAGTTTTCCTTAGTATTCTAAACTGTGGATTAAATAAAGACCTAAACACAAGAGCCAAAACTATACAACTCTTAAAGAAAATACAGAGCAAAAGCTTCACGACATTGAATTTGGTAACAATTTCCCGGATATGATACCAAAGGCACAGGCAAGAAAAGAAAAAATACATGTTAGATCTGAGTATCAAAAGACACTGTTAACAGAACAGGGCAACCCACAAAATATATGCACATCATACATATATGGAGGAATATCAAGAATACACGAACAACTTCTACAACTCAACAAAAAAACAACCACTCAAAAAATGGGCAAAGGATTTCAATACACATTTCTCGAAAGAACATATATATACATGGTCAATAATTAGCACATCAGGATTAAAGATGACAGTGTGAGAGGTGAGACAGAGGATTCCTTCTAAAACTGCATATAATACGAAAATATAATTAATACAACTACTCCTGAAAGAGCAACAGGAAAGAGGACTGCGCCAGATGGCATACACCTGGAGAAAAGAGCAGACCTCAGGGAATAGGGTAACATACCAAAGCTGTGACCCAGCAGGACCCAAGCCCTTCCCCCACCCCACCTCACTGGTGGGAGGAAGAGAAACTAAGCAGGGAGGGAGTGGAGGCCTGGGACTGCTGAATACGTAACTCCAAAGATCTGATCTGGGACCACAAATGTACATTTCACGGTGCTTGCATGGTGCTCTAGTGATTATGGGGTTGGAAAGCTAAGACAGGCAGAACTCCTGGAGAGACTGAGATTCCAGCAGCTTGTGCAAAGCAGGGATCCATATCCGGCTGCTCTGGGAAAAAAGAAACGCAGGCAGTCTGAGAGACTTCCTAACAAGGAAGCCCTTAGCAAGAGGGCTGCTGCTAAAGGGGCAAGGATTTCACAGAACTTACTGCTCAGGAGAAAGCATAGGTAGACAAAATTGTCTGGGTGCACTCTGCCCAGCAGGTTGGGAGCCTTCACGATATTCAGGTGCTCCAGCTCCCAGGCTGACTACACAGCTCAAAGGACTCCCTCCATGATACAAAGCCTACAGCGCCTTTTTCCGGCCAGCCCCACCTGGCTCAAAAACCAGCAAACCCTACCCTGGTGTTAGGACAGCCAAAGGGAAGATCTGACTATAGCAACTACAAAGGCAAAGCATAGAGGCTTATACCCATGTGCTTGGCCCACTGGTTCAGGTGGTGGAGTCAGACAGAGGAGCCGGGAAACAGGAAACAGCACTTTCCTCCCCCCAGGCACCATACCACTCCTCTGCGACCCACGACATTGCACCAAGGGCTGAGCAGCTCCACAGCGTAGAGCTTCTGGGCACTAGAGGGTGCCATATACAAATATGAAACGCCGAAGGTACCTGATTCAAAGTAAAATTATTAATACAACTCAAAGAAAGATTTAAGTGACATCGACCTCATGAATCCTCTATAAAGACAGTTCAAAATAAAAATCATTAACCTGCTCATAGAGGTACAGAAAGATATTCAAGAACTCAGGAATGAATTCTATTCGGAGATCCAATCGTTGAAGAGCACAATGGAGGGTGTTAAAAGCAGATTAGATATGGTGGAAAAGACAATAAATGAAATAGAAACAAGAGAAGAGGAATATAAGAAGCTGATGCACAGAGAGAAAAAAGGATATCTAAGAATGAAAGAATATTGAGAGAACTGTGTGACCAATCCAAACACAACAATATTCGCATTATAAGGGCACCAGAATAAGAGAGAAAAAAAGGGATACAAAGTGTTACTGAGGAGGTAATTGCTGAAAACTTCCCCAATCTGGGGAAGGAAATAGTCTCTCAAGCCATCGAGATGTACAGATGTCCGTCCCAACACAAGAGACCCAAGGAAGAAAACATCAAGACACATAATAATTAAAATGGCAAAGATCAAGGATAAAGACAGACTTTTAAAAGCAGCTAGAGAGAGAAAAAAGATCACATACAAAGGAAAACCCATCAGGCTATCATCAGATTTCTCAACAGAAACCTTAGAGGCCAGAAGGGAATGGCACAATATATTTAATTCAATGAAGCAGAAGGCCCTTGGACTGGCAAGGTAATCATTTAAATTTGGAGGACGGGTTAAACAATTTTCAGATAAGCAAAAGCCGAGAGAAGTTACCTCCCACACGCCACCTCTACAGTGTAATTTGGAAGGACTCCTATAGATGGAAGTATTCCTAAAGCTAAATAGATGTCATGCAAGGGATAGACACAGTACAGAATAAGATTCATAACACACAAATAATGGAGGAGGAAGAAAAAGAAAAAAAAAAGAACCTTTAGGTTGTGTTAAACTGAGTTAAGTTACACTGTTACATAGAAAGGGAATTACCCTTGAAACTTTGGTAACCATGAATCTAAGGCCTGCAATGGCAATAAGTATATACCTATCAATAATCACCATAAATGTAAATGGTCTGGATGCCCCAATCAAAAGATGTAGAGTCACTGAATGGATGAAAAAATAAGACCCATCATATGCTGCCTACAAGAGATTCACTTCAAACCCAAAGACATACACAGACTGAAAGTAAAGGGATGGAAAAAGATATTTCATGGAAATAGTAGGGAGAAAAAAGCAGGAGTTGCAGTACTTATATAGGACAAAATAGACGTCAAAACAAAGAAAGTCACAAGACACAAAGAAGGACATTACATAATGATAAAAGGGAAAGTCCAACAAGAGGATATAACCATTATAAATATCTATACACCCAACACAAGATCACCTACACATATGTAACAAATACTAACAGAATTAAAGGGGGACATAGAATGCAATACATTCATTTTAGGAGACATCAACACAGCAATCACTCCAAAGGACAGATCAACCAGACAGAAAATAAGCAAACAAACAGAGGCACTGAACAAGGTATTAGAGCATATGGACCTAATCGACATCTACAGAACACTCCATTAAAAATCCACAGGATACACATTCTTCTCAAGTGCACATGGAACATTTTTAAGAACAGATCATATAGTAGGTCACAAAAAGAACCTCAGTAAATTAAAAAAGATTGAAATTGTACCAAGCAGTTTCTCAGATCACAAAGGTATGAAACTAGAAATAAATTACACAAAGAAAACAAAAAAGCCCACAAACACATGGAGGTTTAATAACATGCTCCTAAATAGTCAATGGATCAATGACCAAATAAAAACAGATCAAGCAATATATGGAGACAAATGACAACAATACTTCAACACCACAAAATCTGTGGGACGCAGTGAAGGCCGTACTAAGAGGAAAATATATTGCAATACAGGCCTACCTCAGGAAAGAACAACAATCTCAAATGAACAGTCTAACTTCACAATTAATGAAACTAGAAAAGGAAGAACAAGTGAGGCCCAAAGTCAGTAGAAGGAAGGACATAATAAAGATTAAAGCAGAAATAAAATTGAGAAGGATAAAACAACAAAAGAAAGAATGAAAGCAGAAGCTGGTTCTTCCAGAAAATAAACAAAATAGATAAACCCCTAGCCAGACTTATCAAGAAAAAAAGAGAATCTACACACATAAACAGAATCAGAAATAAGAAAGGAAAATCACTATGGACACCACAGAAATACAAACAATTATGAGAGAATACTATGAAAAATTATATGCTAACAAACTGGACAACCTAGAAGAAATGGACAACTTTCTAGAAAAATACAACCTTCCAAGGCTGACCCAGGAAGAAATAGAAAATATGAATAGACCAACTACCAGCAAAGAAATTGAATTAGTAATCAAAAAACTACCTAAGAAAACAACTCCTGGATCAGATACTTTCACTGCTGAATTTTATCAAACATTTAGAGAAGACCTAATATCTATCCCCTTAAAAGTTTTCCAAAAAGTAGAAGAGGAGGGAATACTCCCAAACTCATTCTGAGGCCAACATTACTCTAATACCAAAACCAGGCAAAGACACCACAAAAAAAGAAAATTACAGACCAATATCCCTGATGAACAAAGATGCAAATATACTCAACAAAATATTAGCAAACCGGATTCAAAAATACATCAAAAGGATCATCCATCATGTTCAAGTGGGATTCATCCCAAGGATGCAAGGATGGCACAACATTCGAAAATCCATCAACATCATCTACAACATCAACAAAACTAAGGGACAAAAACCACATGATCATCTCCATAGATGCTGAATAAGCATTTGACAAAAATCAACATCCATTCATGATAAAAACTCTTAACAAAATGGATACAGAGGGCAAGTACCTCAACATAATAAAGGCCATATATGACAAACCCACAGCCAACATTATACGTAACAGTGAGAAGTTGAAAGCTTTTCCTTTAAGATCAGGAACAGACAAGGATGCCCATACTACCCACTTTTAATCAACATAGTTCTGGAGGTCCTAATCACAGCAATAAGACAACACAAAGAATTAAAAGGTATCCAGATCGGCAAGGAAGAAAAGTCAAACTGTCCCTGTTTGCAGAAGACATGATATTGTATATAAAAAACCCTAAAGAATCCCCTCCAAAACTACTAGATCTAATCTCTGAATTCAGCAAAGTTGTGGGATACAAAATTAATACACAGAAATCTGTTGCATTCCTATACATTAATGATGAATTAGCAGAAAGAGAAATCAGGAAAACAATTCCATTCACAATTGCATCAAAAAGAATAAAATACCTATGAATAAACCTAACCAAGGAAGTGAAAGAGTTATACTCTGAAAACTACAAGACACACACAGGAGAGAAATTAAAGAAGAAATCAATAAATGAAAGCACACCCTGTGCTCATGGATAGGAAGAATTAATATCGTCAAAATGGCCATCTTGCCTAAAGCAATCTACAGATTCAATGTAATCCCTATCAAAATACCAACAGCATTCTTCAATGAACTAGAGCAAATAGTTCTAAAATTCATGTGGAACCACAAAAGACCCTGACTAGACAAATCATTCCTGAGAAGGAAGAATAAAGCAGGAGGAATTACGCTCCCTGACTTCAAGCTCTACTACAAAGCAACAGTAATCAAGACAATTTGGTACTGGCACAAGAACAGACTCATAGACCAGTGGAACAGAACAGACAGCCCAGATATAAACCCAAGCACATATGGTCAATTAATATATGATAAAAGAGCCATGGAATACAATGGGGAAATGACAGCCTCTTCAACAGCTGGTGTTGGCAAAACTGGACAGCTACGTGTAAGAGAATAAAACTGGATTATTGTCTAACCCCATACACAAAAGTAAACTCAAAATGATAAAACTCTTAGAAAAAAACATAGGCAAATATCTGTTGGACATAAACATGAGCAACTTCTTCATGAACAATTAACACATCTCCCCAGTCAAGGGAAACAAAAGCAAAAATGAACAAGTGGGACTATATCAAGCTGAAAAGCTTCTGTACAGCAAAGGACACCATCAGTAGAACAAAAAGACATCCTACAGTATGGGAGAATATATTTATAAATGACATATCCGATAAAGGGTTGACACCCAAATTATAGAAAGAGCTCACACACCTCAACAAAGAAAAAGCAAATAAGCCAATGAAAAAATGGGCAGCAGAGCTGAACAGACTCTTCTCCAAGAAATTCAGATGGCCAACAGGCACATGAAAAGATGCTCCACATCACTAATCATAAGAGAAATGCAAATTAAAACCACAATGAGATATCACCTCACACCAGTAAGGATGGCCACCATCCAAAAGACAACAACAAATGTTGGCGAGGATGTGGAGAAAAGGGAACCCTCCTACACTGCTGGTGGGAATGTAATATAGTTCAACCATTATGGAAAGCAGTATGAAGGTTCCTCAAAAAACTCAAAATAGAGATACCATTTGACCCAGGAATTCCACTCCTAGGAATTTACCCTAAGAATGCAGCAGCCCAGGTTCAAAAAGACATATGCACCCCTATGTTTATCGCAGCACTATTTACAATAACCAACAAATGGAAGCAACCGAAGTGTTCATCAGTAGATGAATGGATAAAGAAGATGCGGTACATATACACAATGGAATATTATTCAGCCATAAGAAGAAAACAAATCCTACCATTTGCAACAACCTGGATGGAGCTAGAGGGTATTATGCTCAGTGAAATAAGCCAGGCAAAGAAAGACAAGTATCAAATGATTTCATTCATCTGTGGAGTATAAGAACAAAAAAAAAGCTGTAGGAATAAAACAGGAGCAGACTCACAGAACCTAAGAATGGACTAACAGTTACCAAAGAGAAAGGGATTGGGGAGGGTGGGCGGGAAGGGAGGGATAAGGGGGAAAGGGGTCATTACAATTAGCACGTATAATGAAGGGGGGGTACACGGAGAAGGCAGTATAACACAGAGAAGACAAGTAGTGATTCTATAGCATCTTAGTGCGGTGATGGGCAGTGACTGTAAAGTGGTATGTGGTGGGGACTTGATAATAGGGGGAATCTAGTAACCATAATGTTGTTCATGTAATTGTACATTAATGATAGCAAAATAAAAATTTAAAGAAAAAAAAAGGGTTTTCTCAGCTCATTTGAAAACCTCCAACCAGTTTCCTCAAAATTACATAATCCAAACCCTTCATTCATAGGCATCAGTAAATGAATCAAAAGATTTCAAATCAACTACTCTTCCAGAGCACACTGCCACGCCTTACTGAAGTTAGTATAGCAACAGCCAGCCTCTTTCTTCCTGTCACCAGCAGCTCCTTCCCCCTTAATCTGTCTTACCTCTACCACGGGCACGCTTGCTGCAGTCTGAAGGCTTGTCTCCTTGTTTGCCATCAATTCCATTCTCTTCACCTCTAACTAAAGAAGAAAAGAACACCTCTTGTACATAGTCATACCAGACAGCTATTAAAGGCAAGGACAGAAAGACTTTTTTTTAAAAAGGCTAAAATTTAACCAAAGTATTTGGAAAACAGGAAAAACAAAACCAAACAAGTGTTTCAAAAACTGTTAGACAGTACATTGTGCTTAATTCGTATGTAAAAATCCTGAAAAGAAATTTCAACAACATACCACTGTTCTTTCTTCTAAGTTGCATTTCCCCTCCCCAGAAATGTTTGTTTCAAAAAAAAAAAACCCCTTCTAATGCAACTGTGTTAACACATAAAATTTGCTCACTAATTAGATTCAAAGCCTGAGAAGGCACAAAAGAGCAAAATAGCATAATGAAGGAAATACCGAGTTGTGAAAATTCATATTCAAGTTAGGTTTTTCATGATGCTGTCCAGAAGATGGAAAAGAATAGAAAATATAATCCTATATTGGCATTGGTGATGATACATAATATAGAACTTTTATGAGCAATACTGGCATAGCTTGCTTCCCCCTCATCTCTTTCAGGGCTAAACCCCTATGAGTTGTGAGTAAGGCTTTTGTCCATGCCATTTAAATTTGCGAAGCCCGTCCCTAAAATCTCCATCTCTGCCTTTTATGACATTAAAGTACCATAATGTAAATGATGTTACTTCTTTCTCTTTTTTATTGTTACACCTCACGCTACCTCCATTAAAAGTTAACCTTTAGGAAGTCAAAGCTTTCCTCCTGTTTTATTCATTACTGTATGTATGCTATACGAGTATCTGATACAGAGGAGGTACTTAATAAGTATCTATGGAATAAACTAGTAAAAGTCTCTAAGGTAATATGTTAAAATATTTGTATTTTATTCATTCTTAATTTAGCTACATTGGTATGTCTGTACAGCCAACAGTGTTGTTTTGGGTAAATGATGTCAAAACCTGGGTCGAATGCAAAACACTGAGAAAATCTTCCCCGTTCAACAACTTTCCTCTTAATGTAATCTTTACTTATAGAATAACTATCCATAAATGGGAAGAATAAACAGCTTCATCTATCAGTGAATGAAAACCTCCTTTAAAATTAGAGGACACACTTGTTTCTTTACAGAAGGCAGTCTTATGACACACCAGCAGCCCAGGTCGTGCCAATTTGAAATTTTATCAGTTAGGATTCTAATGAACTACTAAGCTACAGCTTATTACTAAAGGTGAACAATAATAACAAACACTGTACTAAGGAAGTAGACTTACAGGCACTCAATGGACCCCTCAGCTTATTTGGCATGCATGAAAATTTTCGTAATAAAAAGTGCAGAAGAAAAGTCTCTACTTACACTCTCTACTACCACGACTGCCACCTCTTCCTTTCCGGTTGTTGTTTGCACGTCCACGATTCAATTCTCTCTCACTTCTCTTCTCTCTATTCTCTTTGTTTTCTGAACTTTCTTTTCCAAAATTCTTCTTCTTTCCCCCTACAGTCTCCCATGAAGTCTACCAAAGATAAGAGGTGTCATTCAGGGTTGTCATTCAAAGTATATATAATTATCAAGGGTATTTGCATTTTGTCTTTCAAACCGAATTAATTAACAATGCCTTGCAACTCACTCACCTACCATTTTAATTCTTCTCCATATAATTCTACCTTCTGATGATAAAGATAGCAAACCTTCTGCCAAGCTCCTGCTGCTATATATAGCACAAAAGATTACACCCACTAGCTGAATTTAAAACATACTGTATTATATTCCACCACAGAGCATTTTCCTAAGCTGATTTACAACTAAAGCAAATGTCATTTCTCTAGTCTACAGCAGTAGGCTTTAAACCTGTTAATACATAGACTAGCTCAAAGACTACAAAATTACATAAAATGATAAACCCTAAAATCTCAGGAATATAACTTTATTCAGTTATGCAAAGTAACTATGTAAAAAAAACTTTAAAGGTAGATAACATTTTGGCTTAATTAAAAAAAAACCAAAAACTAAGTTTCCAAAATTTCAATCTCAAAGACCTGTTCTAAAGAGAACTCAAATTACTTACATAACAGCATATCTTTCCATCTTTTCTAATGTGATACCAAATCACACCATATATTATACAGACACATACACACAAATTGCTGAGAAAAGAATGTGACACTATGTTCCTGTGCATGTACTGAGTATTAGGATATCAATCAGGGTATGTTACTAAGAAATCCACAGCTGACCAATATGTTTATATTTACTTTTCCATACGCTACATTATTTCACAAGGGATTTGAAATAATTCAATCCAGAAAGAGAGCAGTTACTATTTTAAGCCTTAAAAAAAGCCTAAGGAAAAAAATACTGATATTGCTGAGCCAAATAAGTATAATCACTGGCAACTAATAAAATTAAAGATTATATTACAGCTGTTCTGGAATTATAATATGTTCCAGAACAGTGGAGGTCAGATTTTAAATGTCCTTTTTAAGGAATTTTTTCAACATCTAAAAACCTCTGATGAGCTCACATTTACATATAAAATGATCATATGTGGGGGGAGGAGTCAAGATGGTGACGTGAGAGGTGAGACAGAGAATTCCTCCCCAAACTACATGCAGTGTAAAAATATAGTTAATACAACTACCCCTAAAATACCAACAGAAAAGGAGGCTGCACCAGACTGCATACAGACCTCACGAACAGACCAGACCTCACGAAACGGTAACGTATGAAACCTTAGTCCGGCGGGACCCAAGCCCTTCCCCCACCTAAGCATACCGCAGGAGGAAGAGAAACGGAGAAGAGAGGGGGTAGAAGCCTAACACTGCTGAACACCCAGCCCTGGAGGTAAGCTTTGGAGCACAAACCTAAACTGTGAGGTGCTCTGGAGGTTTGTGGGATGGGGGAGCTGGGACAGCCAGAGTGACTGAGATTCCAGTCATTTGTGGAGGATGGGGATCCATATCAGGCTGCCGGGGGACAAAGAAAAGGTGGGCGATCTGTCAGGATTCCTAGCAGCGAGAGGGCTGCTGAAGGGACATGGATTCCACGGACCTTGCTACATGGGAGTAGGGATAGGTGGACAAGGTTATCTGGGTGGTCTCTGCCCAATAGGTTGGGAACTTTGAGGAGCTCCAGGTGCTCCATCCCCCTGGATGTCTACTCAGCTCCAAAGCCCCCCACTGTGACACATAGCCTGCTCCACACTCCCTACTGACCTACTGGCACCTGCTCACAAAACGGCAGTCACTGCCCTGGTGTAAGGCCACATGGAGGCCCCACCTACAACAGCTGGAGATGCCAAGCACAGAGGCTTACACCTGTGTGCTCGACCCACTGGCTCTGATACTGGAGACAGGCAATGCAGCCGGGAATCAGGAAACAGCACTTTCCTCCCCCCAGGCTCCTGTATGAACCCCAACCTCACTCAAGGGGCTGAGCAGATCCAAAGACAAGAGCTTCTGAGCACTAGGGGGTACCACACAGATTTATGAAATGTCAGAGGGACCTGGTTGAGCCCACAATCTCACAAACCCCAGAAAAAGAGGCAAATGAAACAGGACTCACCAGTCTTGCTGAAAGAGTTTAAAATAAAAATCATAAACATGCTGACGGAGGTACAGGAAAATATTCAAGAACTCAAGGACGAATTTAAGACGGAGATTCAATCGTTAAGAATTAGAGATTAAAGATGGCAGCATGAGAGGAGATGTAGAGGCTGCCTCCTAAAACTGCATACAATATGAAAATATAACTGCTGTAACTACTCTTGAAAGAGCAACAGGAAAGAGGACTGCACCAAACTGCATACACCTGGAGACAAGAGCAGACCTCATGGAACAGGGTAATGTACTAAAGCTTCGGCCCACCAGTGGGAGGAAGAGGAATGGAGCAGGGAGGGAGTGAAGAACTGGGATTGCTGAATACCTAACTCCAGAGATCTAGCACAAACCTACATTTAACAGTGCTTGCATGATACTCTCGTAATTAGGGGGTTGGAAAGCTAAGACAGGCAAAATTCCTGGAGAGACTAAGATTCCAGCTGCCTGTGGAAAGCAGAGATCCATATCCAACTGCTCTGGGACAAAAAAAAGGCAGGCAGTCTGAGAGACTTCCTAACAAAGAAGCCCTCAGCAAGAGAGCTGCTAAAGGGGCAAGGATTGGACAGAGCTTACTGCTCAGGAGAAAGGACAGGTAGGCAAAATTGCCTGGGTGCACTCTGCCTAGCAGGTTGGGAGCTTGCACGATCTACAAGTGCTCCAGCTCCCTGCCTCCCTACACACCTCCAAAACCCCTACTGCGCCTTTCATCTGGCCAGCCCCACCAGACTTGCAAACAGGGAAACGCAGTGGAGACAGGCATAGCAGCCAGGAAGCAGGAAACAGCTCTTTCCTCCCCCAAAGCACCAATACCACTCCCCAGCAATGCCCGACATTGCTTCAGGGGAGAGCAGCTCCAGAGAGTAGAGCTTCTGGGCACAAGAGGGTGCCATACACAAATATGAAATACCAAAGAAACCTGGTGAAGAGTAAAATAATTAATACAACTCCTGAGAAAGATTTAAATGATATTGATGTCATTACTCTCCTTGAAAGGGAATTCAAAATAAAAATCACTAATATGCCCAAGGAGGTACGGAAAGATATTCAAGAACTCAGGAATGAACTCTGTTCGCGGAGATCCAATCGTTCAAGAGCAAAATGGAGGGTATTAAAAGCAGACTGGATATGGTGGAGGAGACAAAAAATGAAATAGAAACTAGAGAAGAGGAATATAAGAAGCTGAGGCACAGAGAGAAAAAAGGATCTCTAAGAATGAAAGAATATTGAGAGAACTGTGTGACCAACACAAATGGAACAATATTCGCATTATACGGGTACCAGAAGAAGAAGAAGAGAGAAAAAGGGATAGGAAGTGTCTTTGAGGAGGTAATTGCTGAAAACTTCCCCAGTAAGGGAAGGAGATAGTCTCTCAGACCATGGAGGTGCACAGATCTCCCAACACAAGGGACCCAAGGAAGACAACAGCAAGACATATAGTAATTAAAATGACAAAGATCAAGGATAAGAACAGACTATTAAAAGCAGCCAGAGAGAGAAATAAGATCACATACATACAAAGGAAAGCCCATCAGGCTATCATCAGACTTCTCAGCAGAGACCTTACCGGCCCAGAAGGGAGTGGCATGATGTATCTAATGCAATGAAGCAGCAGGGCATTGAACCAACATTACTTTATCAGGCAAGATTATCATTTAAATTTGAAGGAGGGATTAAGCAATATCCAGATAAGCAAAAGCTGAGAGAATTTACCTCCCACAACCATCTCTACAGTGTATTTTCGAGGGACTGCTATAGATGGAAGTGTTCCTACATTTAATAGCTGTCACCAGAGATAATAAAACCACAGTAAAGAAAGTAGAACAGCTAATTACTAAGCAAATGTAAAATTAAATTAACTATCCCCAAAGTCATTAAGGGATAGGCAAACAATAAAGAATATACCTAATATATAAAAAATGAGGAGGAAGAAAAAGGAGGAGGAAAAAAAGTAACATTTAGATTGTGTTTGTAATAGCACATTAAGTGAGTTAAGTAAGACTCTTAGATAGTAAGAAGTTTAACCTTGAACCTTTGGTAACCACGAATCTGAAGACTGCAATGCCAATAAGTACATACCTATCAGCGTAATCACCCTAAATGTAAATGGACTGAATGCACCAATCAAAAGACATAGAGTAATAGAATGGATAAAAAAACAAGACCCATCTATATGCTGCCTACAAGAGACTGACTTCAAACCCAAAGACAGACACAGACTAAAAGTGAAGGGATGGAAAAAGACATTTCATGCAACTAACAGGGAGAGAAAAGCAGTTTCAGTACATATATCAGACAAAATAAACTTCAAAACAAAGGAAGTCACAAGAGACAAAGAAGGACATTACATAATGATAAAAGGGTCAATCCAACAAGAAGATATGACCATTATAAATATCTATGCACCCAACACAGGAGCACCTACATATGTGAAACAAATACAAACAGAAATAAAAGGGGAAATAGAATGCAATGCATTCATTCTAGGAGACTTCAACATACCTCTCAGTCTGAAAGACAGATCAACCAGACAGAAAATAAGTAAGGAGGCAGAGGCAATGAACAACACATTAGAACAGATGGACCTAAGAGACATCTACAGAACTCTACATGCAAAAGTAGAGATTACACATTCTTCTCAAGTGCACATGGAACATTTTCAAGAATAGATCATATACTAGGCCACAAAACAGCCTTGGTAAATTAAAAAAGATTGAAATTGTACCAACCAGTTTCTCAGACCACAAAGGTATGAAACTAGAAATAAATTATGCAAAGAAAACGAAAAATCCCACAAGCACACGGAGGCTTCACAACATGTTCCTAAATAACCAATGGATCAATGACCAAATAAAAACAGAGATCAAGCAATATATGGAGACAAATGACAACAATAATTCAACACCGCAAAAATCTGTGGTATGCAGCGAAGGCCGAGCTAAGAGGAAAGTATATTGCAATACAGGCCTACCTCAGGAAAGAAGAACAATCCCAAAGGAGCAGTCTAAACTCACAATTAACAAAACTAGACAAAGAAGAACAAATGAGACCCAAAGTCAGTAGAAGGAGGGATAAAATAAAGATTAGAGCAGAAATAAATAAAATTGAGAAGAATAAAACAATAGAAAAGATCAACGAAAGCAAGAGCTGGTTCTTCGAGAAAATAAACAAAATAGATAAACCCCTAGCCAGACTTATCAAGAAAAAAAAAGAGAGTCTACTCATTTAAACAGAATCAGAAACGAGAAAGGAAAAATCACTACAGACACCACAGAAACACAAAGAATTACGAGAGAATATTATGAAAAAGTGTACGCTAACAAACTGGATAAACTAAAAGAAATGGACAACTTCCTAGGAAAATACAACCTTCCAAGGCTGACCCAGAAAGAAACAGATAATCTGAACAGACCAATTACCAGCAATGAAATTGAACTCGTAATCAAAAACCTACCTAAGAGCAAAATACCTGGGACGGATGGCTTCACCGCTGAATTTTATCAAACATTTAGTGAAGACCTAACACCCATCCTCCTTAAAGTTTTCCAAGGAGTAGAAGAAGAGGGACTACATCCAAACTCATTCTATGAGGCCAACATCACTCTAATAAAAAAACTGGGCAAAGACACCACAAAAAAAGAAAACTACAAACCAATATCCCTGATGAACATAGATGTAAAAATACTCAACAAAATATTAGCAAACCGAATTCAAAAATACATCAAAAGAATCATACACCATGATCAAGCAGGATTAATTCCAGGGATGCAAGGATGGTACAACATTCGAAAATCCATCAACATCATCCACCACATCAACAAAAAGGACAAAAACGACATGATCATCTCCACAGATGGTGAAAAACATTTGACAAAATTTAACACCGATTCATGATAAAAACTCTTAACAAAATGGGTATAGGGGGCAAGTACCTCAACATAACAAAGGCCATATACAACAAACCTATAGCCAACATTATACTTAACAGTGAGAAGCTGAAAGCCTTTCCTTTACAATCGGGAAAAAGACAAGGATGCCCACTCTCCCCACTTCTATTCAACATAGTACTGGAGATCCTAGCCACAGCAATCAGACAGCACAAAGAAAAAAAAGTATCCAGACTAGCATAGAAGAAGTAAAACTCTCCCTGCTCACAGATGAAATGATATTGTACATAAAAAACCCTAAAGAATCCACTCCAAAACTACTAGATGTAATATATGAATTCAGCAAAGTTGCGGAATAAAAAATTAATACACACAAATCTGTGACATTCCTATACGCTAACGATGACCTAGCAGAGAGAGAAATCGGGAAAACAACTCCATGAGTAGTTGCATCAAAAAGAATAAAATACCTAGGAATAAACCTAACCAAGGAACTGAAAGACCTATACTCTGAAAACTGAAAGATACTCATGAGAGAAATTAAAGAAGATACCAATAAATGGAAACACATCCCTTGTTCATGGATAGGAAGAATTAACATTGTCAAAATGGCCATCCTGCCTAAAGCAATCGACAGATTCAATGCAATTCCTATCAAAATACCTACAGCATTCTTCAACAAACTAGAGAAAATCATTCTAAAATTCATATGGAACCACAAAAGACCCTGAATAGCCAAAGCTATCCTGAGAAGGAAGAACAAAGCTGGGGGGATTATGCTCCCCAACTTCAAGCTTTACTACAAAGCCACAATACTCAAGACAATTTGGTACTGGCACAGCAAAAGACCCATAGACCAATGGAACAGACTAGAGAGCCCTGATATAAACCCAACCATATATGGTCAATGAATATACTATAAAGGAGCCATAGACATACAATGGAGAAATGACAGCCTCTTCAAGAGCTGGTGTTGGCAAAACTGGGCAGTTACAGGCAAGAGAATGACACTGGATTATTGTTTAACCCCATACACAAAAGTAAACTTGAAATGGATCAAGGACCTGAATGTAAGTCATGAAACCATAAAACCCTTAGAAGACAACATAGGCAAAAATCTCCTGAATATAAGGATGAGTGACTTCTTCCTGAACGCATCTCCTCGAGCAAGGAAAACAAAAGCAAAAATGAACTCATGGGACTACATCAAACTAAAAAGTTTCTGTATGGCAAAGGACACCATCAACAGAACAAAAAGGTATCCTACAGTATGGGAGAATACATTTGTAAATGACATATCCAACAGTGGTTTAACATCAAAAATATATAAAGAACTCACATGCCTCAACACCCAAAAAGCAAATAACCCAATTAAAAAATGGGCAGAGGATATGAAGAGAGAGTTCTCCAAAGAAGAAACTCAGATAGCCAACAGACACATAAAAAGATGCTCCACATCACCAGTCATCAGGGAAATACAAATTTAAACCACAATGAGATATCACCTCACACCAGTAAAGATGGCCACCATCCAAAAGACTAAGAACAACAAATGCTGGCAAGGATGCACAGAAAGGGGAACCCTCCTACACTGCTGGTGGGAATGTAACCTAGTTCAACCATTGTAGAAAGCAATATGGAGGTTCCTCAAAAAACTAAAAATAGAATACCATTTGGCCCGGGATCCCACTCGTTGGAATCTACCCAAAGAATACAACTTCTCAGATTCAAAAAGACATATGCATCCCTATGCTTATTGCAGCACTTTTTACAATAGCCAAGATATGGAAGCAACCTAAGTGTGCATCAGTAGACGAATGGATAAAGAAGATGGGGTACATATACACAATGGAATACTATTCAGCCATAAGAAGGAAACAAACCCTGCCATTTGCAACAACATGGATGGAGCTGGGGGATATTATGCTCAGTGAAATAAGCCAGGCAGAGAAACACAAATGCCAAATGATATCCCTCATTTGTGGAATATAACGGAGCAAAACTGAAGGAACAAAATAGCAGCAGACTCAGAGACTCCAAGAAGGGACTAGTGGTTACCAAAGGGGAGGGGTGTGGGAGGGCGGGTGGGGATGGTGGGAGATGTGGAGCATTATGTTTAGTACACATGGTGTGGAGGATTATGGGGAAAACAGTGTAGTACAGAGAAGGCAAACAGCGAATCTGTGGCATCTTACTACACTGATGGACAGTGACTGCATTGGGGTATGGGTGGGGACTTGATAATATGGATAAATGTAGTAACCACACTGTTTTTTTATGTGAAATCTTAATAAGAGTGTGTAACAATACCTTAATAAAAATAAATAATTAATTAATTAAAAAGAATCATCAGACTGTGTTTATAATAGCTTAACAAGAGAGTTAAGTTAGACTGTTACATAGTAAAGAAGCTACAATTGAACCTTTGGTAACCACAAATCTAAAGTCTGCATTGGCAATAAGTACATATCTATCGAAAATCACCCTAAATGTAAATGGAGTGAATGCACCAATCAAAAGACACAGAGTAATAGAATGGATAAAAAAGCAGGACCCATCTATATGCTGCTTCTAAGAGACTCACCTCAAACCCAAAGATAAACACAGACTAAAAGTGATAGAATGGAAAAAGACATTTCATGCAGTCAACAGGGAGAAGAAAGCAGGGGTTGCTGTACTGGTATCAGACAAAATAGACTTCAAAACAAAGAAAGTAGCAAAACACAAAGAAGGACATTACATAATGAAAAAGGCGTCAATCCAACAAGAAGATATAACCATTATAAATATATATGCACCCAACACAGGAGCACTGACATATGTGAAACAAATACTAACAGAATTAAAGGAGGAAATAGAAAGCAGTGCATTAATTTTAGGAGACTTCAACACACCACTCACTCCAAAGGACAGATCAACCCTAAGTAAAGACAGAGAGGCACTGAACAACACACTAGATGGACCTAACAGACATCTACAGAACTCTACACCCAAAAGCAACAGGATACACATTCTTCTCAAGTGCACACGGAACACTTTCCAGAATAGACCACCTACTAGGCTGCAAAAAGACCCTTAGTAAATTCAAAAATATTGAAATTCTACCAAAGAACTTCTCAGATCACAAAGGCATAAAACTAGAAATAAACTGTACAAAGAAAACAAAAAGGCTCACAAACACATGGAGGCTTAACAACATGCTCCTAAATAATCAATGGATCAACGACCAAATTAAAACAGAGATCAAGCAATATATGGAGACAAATGACAACAACAGCACAAAGCCCCAACTTCTTTGGGACGCAGCAAAGGCAGTTCTAAGAGGAAAGTATATTGCAATCCATGCCTACTTAAAGAAGAACAATCCCAAATGAATAGCCTAAAGTCACAATTATTGAAATTGGAAAAAGAACAAATGGGCCCAAAGTCACCAGAAGGAGGGACATAATAAAGATCAAAGAATAAATAAAATTGAGAAGAATAAACCAATAGAAAAAAATCAATGAAACCAAGAGCTGGTTCATTGAAAAAATAAACAAAATGGATAAACCCCTAGTCAGACTTATTAAGAGAAAAAGAGAATCTACACATAAACAGAATGAGAAATAAGAGAGCAAAAACAGAAACGGTCCCCACAGAAATACAAAGAATTATTAGAAAATACTACAAAAATCTAAATGCTAACAAGCTGGAAAACCTAGAAGAAATGGACAACTTCTTAAAAAAATACAACCTTCCAAGGCAGACCAAGGAAGGAACAGGAAAACTAAACAGACCAATTACCAGCAATGAAATTGAATTGGTAATCAAAAAACTACCCCAGAACAAAATCCAGGACCAGATGGATTCACCGCTGAATTTTATCAGCCATATAGAGAAGACATAATACCATTCTCCTTAGTTTTCCAAAAAATAGAAGAGGGAATACTTCCAAACTCATTCTATGAAGCCAGCATCACTCTAAAACCAAAATCACGCAAAGACCCCACCAAAAAGAAAGTTACAGACCAATATCCCTAATAAACATAGATGCAAAAATACTCAACAAAATATTAGCAAACCGAATTCAAAAACATATCAAGAGGATCATACACCGTGACCAACTGGGATTCATCTCAGGGATGCAAGGATGGTACAACATTCAAAAATCCATCAACATCATCCACCACATGAACAAAAAGAACAAAAACCACATGATCATTTCCACAGATGCTGAAAAAGCATATGACAAAATTCAACATCCATTCATGATAAAAACTTTCAACAAAATGGGTATACAGGGCAAGTAACTCAACATAATAAAGGCCATGTATGACAAACACACCACAGTGAACATCAAACTTAACAGCGAGAAGCTGAAACCTTTTCACCTAAGATCAGGAACAAGACAGGGATGCCCACTCTCCCCTCTGTTATTCAAGATAGTACTGGAGGTCCTAGCCACAGCAGTCAGATAAAACAAAGACATACAAGGCATCCAGATTGGTAAAGAAGAAGTCAAACTGTCACTATTTGCAGATGACATGATATTATACATAAAAAACCCTAAAGACTCCACTCTAAAACTACTAGAACTAATACCTGAATTCAGCAAAGTTGCAGGATACAAAATCAATACACAGAAATCTGTTGCTTTCCTATAAACTAACGATGAACTAACAGAAAGAGAAATGAAGAAAACAATTCCATTCACAATTGCATCAAAAGAATAAAAAACCTAGGAATAAACCTAACCAAGGAAGTGAAAGACCTATAACCTGAAAAACTACAAGACACTCCTAAGAGAAATTAAAGAGGACACTAACAAATGGAAATTAATCCCATGCTCTTGGCTAGGAAGAATAAATATTGTTTAAATGGCTATACTACCTAAGGCAATCTACAGATTCAATGCAATCTCTATCAGAATACCAACAGCATTCTTCAACGAACTGGAACAAATAGTTCTAAAATTCATGTGGAACGACAAAAGACCCCAAATAGCCAAAACAATCCTGAGAAAGAAGAAGAAAATGGCGGGAATTACACTCCCTGACTTCAAGCTCTAGTACAAAGCCACAGTTAATCAAGACAATTTGGTACTGGCATAAGAACAGACCCACAGACCAGTGGAACAGAATAGAGAGTCCACATATTAACCCAAACATATATGCTCAATTAATATACAATAAAGGAGCCATGGATATACAATGGGGAAATAACAGCCTCTTCAACAGCTGGTGTTGGCAAAACTGGACAGCTATATGTAAGAGAATGAAATTGGATCACTGTTTAACCCCACATACAAAAGTAAATTCAAAATGGATCAAAGACCTGAATGTAAGTCATAAAATCATAAAAGTCTTAGAAAAAAACATAGGCAAATATGTCTTGGACAAACATGAGCAACTTCTTCATGAACACATCTCCATGGGCAAGGGAAACAAAAGCAAAAATGAACAAGTAGGACTATATCAAACTGAAAAGCTTCTGTACAGCAAAGGACACCATCAGTAGAACAAAAAGACATCCTACAGTATGGGAGAATATATTCATAAATGACATATCTGATAAGGGGTTGACCAAAATATATAAAGAGCTCACGCACCTCAACAAACAAAAAGCAAATAATCCAATTTAAAAATGGGCAGAGGAGCCGAACAGACACTTCTCCAAAGAAGAAGTTCAGATGGCGAACAGGCACATTAAAAGATGCTCTACATTGCTAACCATCAGAAAAATGCAAATTAAAACCACAGTGAGGTATCACCTCACACTAGTAAGGATGGTCACCATACAAAACACAAACAACAACAAATGTTGGTGAGGATGTGGAGAAAAGGGAACCCTCCGACACTGCTGGTGGGAATGCAAATTAGTTCAACCATTGTGGAAAGCATTATGAAGGTTCCTCAAAAAAAAAAAAAACTCAAAATAGAAATACCATTTGACCCAGGAATTCCACTCCTCAGAATTTACCCTAAGAATGCAGCAGCCCAGTTTCAAAAAGACATATGCACCCTTATGTTTATCGCAGCACTATTTACAATAGCCAAGAAGTGGAAGCAACCTAAGTGTCCATCAGTAGATGAATGGATAAAGAAGATGTGGTAGATACACACATTGGAATATTATTCAGCCATAATAGGAAAACAAATGCTACCATTTGCAACAACATGGATGGAGCTAGAAGGCATTATGCTCAGTGAAATAAGCCAGGCAGAGAAAGACAAGTATCAAATGATTTCACTCATCCATGGAGTTTAAGAACAAAGAAAAACCTGCAGGAACAAAACAGCAGCAGACTCATAAAATCCAAGAATGTACTAACAGTTATCACAGTGAAAGAGACTGGGGAGGATGGGTGGGAAGGGAGGCATAAAGGGAAAAAGGGGCATTATGATTAGGACACATAACGTATGGGGGAGTTCACGGGTAAGGCAGTATAGCAGAGAAGACAAGCAATGATTCTAAGCATCTTACTATGCTGATGGACAGTGAATGTAATGGGGTATGTGGTGGGGACTTGATAATGGGGGGAATCTAGTAACCACAATGTTGTTCATGTAAGTGTATATTAATGATACCAAAATAAAAAATTAATAAAAAATACAAGGAAAAAAAGCAAATTCATTTAAGGGACTAATATCTCAAAGCAATTTTGTCACTCAGGCAAAATAGCATTATGTGAAACAAAAAGTTCTGTACTGTTGATCACATTCAGTGTTTTCCTTTGTGACAGCTACTCTTCCATGAGAAACATATCCTTAAAAACATGGACAAGTCCACTTAACATTATTTCAAAGTAATAATTTTGTTTCAGAAGTCTCTGCCAGAAGATAAGTTTAGCCAAGAGGACAAGATTAGTTTGCTTTCATGGCTTATTTTAAATGTTCTTGTTCCCAGCAACCCTATAGTGTTTACATTCTCTAACACCGCCACTCCAATTAACTCTACCCCAGTCAGGGGAAAATACTCCTCAGAGCTGATTAGCCATGGCTGCTGCAGACATCAACCACGTAGGAGACAAGGCAAACAATAGGAAAGAAAAGATGCACCACAGAATGATGCTAAACAAACCAGAGTTTCAAAAGAACTTTCCCTCTACGTCTCCATTTCTTTCACAGCCCTCTCACAACCTCCAAACAAGCATATGCCTTTTGTGCCTGTTTTCAGTCCTAATTTCCTATTTTCTGATCCTTGAAGAGAAGTTAGATCTGGTCCTCCACTATGTTATTTCTAGATTCATGACACAAAGGAAGACATGCTCTTTATCTAACATTCAGTACAGAACTACTTTCTTTGGGTTTAGTCCCAAATGAGGAGAGGAAATTAAACTCAAAACATAGAAATGGACAGTCATTTAAGAGTTGAAATTTTACCCAACTACCCCAGAAAAGAAAAGGCAACAAAAAATAGTATCCCAGCCTATCTCCCCCATAAAAAAAGTTAACAGGCCCTCCAATTAATGATTTGGACATATTTCACTTATTCCATGATTTTTTTTTTTAAGTAAAGAGGGCAGTTAAGCTCTTCAGTTCATTTTGAAAATAACAGAGACATTCTATGCTACATCCACTAGGAATGAGTTAAAACACAGTCCCCATATTTTATAAAACCCACCAAACACATGCTTAAGTGTCAGTAAACAACATCTCAAAAATTTGTTATCACTTAACATGATATGTTTTTCCCAACAAATTGGCTTACTTGATAGTTTATTGTGTTGACTAGTGTTATCTTGCATGGAATTTTACCCACAGAAACTGCTATACTCAAACAGTGAAATATTTCCCCAATTATCTAACTTAATAACTACAAAATTCATTCTGCTTCTCTCCTATTAAATAAAGACACACATTTTACCTTTGAGCTGGTCACAAAAGTTCATTGTTACACAGCCAGTCCCTAATATGCCTGCCCCTAAAAATGAGAACTTGATTAAACCTGAAGACTGACAAGGAAGGCACTTTTTTCTTTTTGAAGTGATGAATTTTGTGTATTTATTACCTTTATTTTTAATATAATCAATTTAACTGAATTTTAAAAATTATGGCATAATAACATAACACGTACCATCTTAACCATTTATACATGTATAGTTGAGTCCTAAGTACATTCACACTATTGTGCAACCAATCTCCAGAACTTTTTCATGTTGCGAAACTGAAATTCCTTACCCATTAAACAACTGCCTATTTCCTCTCTCCAGTTCCTGAAAACCACCATTCTTCCCTATTTCTATGAGTGTGAGTACTCTAGTTACCTCCTGTAAGTGGGCTCCTACAGTGTTTGTCTTTATGTCACTGGCTTATTTCACTTAGTATAACGTCCTCAGGGTTCACCCATGCTGTAGCCTGTGTCAGAAATGGGAAGGCACTTTTTGATGTATTCATCTTTACAATCTTTTTTAGCTGAATCACTATTTGTTTTAATGTGCTCTGAAAAGGTTTCCTCAATTTAAAAATACAAATGAAATACTATGTGATCCCCCCTGTAGAAATCAGAGAGATTCGGGCTGACAACTGCCTGGTGTGGTTTTAGTTGCATCTCCTTAAAATAAAAAGGATGAGCTCTAGTTTGCCTGCACATTCTTCAAACTTAGATAAGCTCCAAGAACAGGTTTGTTTTTTTTTTTTTCACTGTCCTATTTTTTTTTTTAATAATTTATTTTATTTTAGTATCATTAACCTACAATTACATGGGCAATACCGTGATGATTGAACTCCCCCCATCACCAGGTCCCCCCCACCAACCCCACCACAGTCACTGTCCATCAGCGTAGTGAGATGAGAATCGCTACTTGTCTTCTCTGAGCTGTACAGTACCCCCCGTGCCCCCCCACCCTATGTCTGCCAATCGTAATGCCCCTTTTACCCTCTTATCCCTCCCTTCCCATCCATCTCCCCAGTCCCTTTCCCTTTGGTAACTGTTAGTCCATTCGTGGGTTCTGTGAGTCTGCTGCTGTTCTGTTCCTTCATTTTTTTATTTTTTTTTATTTTTTCTTTGGAGAACAGGTTATTTTATACAGCTGTCAAACTGACATCAAAATGTGTATGTAGAATATTCACATATAAGCAAATAAATAATACCAGCAAATCCAGGTTTTCTGTTAGTCTAGAGATATAAGGAGTGGTGAGAGGTGATAATCGAGATGAAGAAACATAACAGTGGAGCCAAGAGAAGTTTTTCACATGATGAAAGTGTCCATAGGCAGAGAATATGACTGAGTTCTCTTTTCAAGTCTTCAAATTCTATGACTTCATGAAGATAACCATATGTAACAAAAATAGTCATTTCAGGTTGAACGCTAACAAATATGGAATGGTGACGCTAATTCCTTCCACCCCCAACCCCAAATAATGTTAAGCTGAAAATACAATATGGAATTGGAAAACAAATCTTAGCACTGCAAATTAAATAATACTTATTAATAAAACTCACTGTGTCTGAATTCCCTTCCAGCAATATGTTGATAGCTTTGTTCACATCTCCATTACAGTCATGTAGGGCTACTATGCATTCATCCTGATTTTTTCCTGTCACTTCCATAAGCTGTTGAAATTATAAGAAAATGGTTAGGGGAACATCAAAGTAGCACTTGATGTTAATTTTTAAGACTTTCTTATACAAAGACAGAAATTATGCACTCTTTCCACATGAAGATGGCCTCCTTTCAAACCATGAATTTATAATCCAAGTGCAGATTTAGCTCTTTTTGTGCCACCCCAAGTCTTTCCACCAATATGGACAGAGTATAACTATAAATCAATCCCCTCCAAACTGACAAAGTATCAGATTATTAATCAGCAGCATACACATATGTATATACCAACGTTCTCAGAATACTCAGAATCAGCTGACTACTCAAGGCTAGTTCAATGGTCTGAGTTTCTCAAAATTCTAAATTATTCATATATGAAGTGGGACTGTATGGTTTCCCAAGTGTGAGTATGTGGCAACCATTAACAGAACATTCAGTCCACATGTTTTGCACAGGAACAACATTCCGTTACATGAGCTATCACTGTTTAGATTAGAATATACATAATAAGTTGTAATACCCTGAGGTCTCAAGCAGAATTCTGCAGCTATCAAAAAACTCACTCCTAGACATACTATTATTGCATGTATGTTTGAAGTAATCAAAAAAATCTCTTTGGTGCATTCTCTTTAACAAGGGAGATTAAGCTAGTTATTAACATATTCATCACAAGGAACAATCAATCGCAGATTAGGCACAATACAGGTCTCTCAATAATGAGCAAATATATGATCTATTGTGTTTTAACTATTTTAGTATGTACTACCTGCAGTTCAAAATACTTAGGCCCCAACATTTGAACTGACTTCTCTGTGGTCAAAAAAACGAATTAATATCAAAGCCTACCTTGAAATCCAGCTCTCCTGATATCATAAATACAGCTGTTTGCACTACACCATTCTGTATCTGATTACCTCCCTATGTATTACAACACAGAAGAAGTTCCACACACTCCACAGCTTCCCACTGCTTCAGTCTTTGGGTAGGCACTAATAATGTCAGATTTATGTCAATGATCTCTCTATTAACCCAACATCTGTCATATGCAATTGTTAAGATGCACTGTATCAAAATTCTCATAATGACTGGATTAATAAGACATACAACTAAAATTAAAACTTAAAACTCTTCTAGTAACGATAATGTTGTTCAAGTAATTGTACATTAACGATACCAAAAAAAAGAAAAAAAAAACGTAAAACTCTGAACTCCCAGACCAGTGATTTTTTTTTTCTGTATCTGCTATGCTATTCAGATAAAAGGTAACACAATTTGTAGAAGTGTTTCAAACTGTACATAAATCTAATTCTAGAGAATGGGTTCCATCATTTTTAATAAATCCCTTTTACGGTCTTCTAAAAATATATCATTAGTCTGATGATAGCAAAAGAGTTCCCTGTAAGAACACTCACTTCAAGAAACAATTACTGGTATACCTTTACCAAGGTCTGGACTGAAGTAAGTGTTATGCTTTAGTACCTAGACTCTTGAAGGGAAAAAGAAGTCTTATCAGGAGAAGGATATAAAAGATTATGATTAAGATTACATTATCAAAGATTATGATTAAGATTACATTATCAAAAAGGTCTCTCATTAAAGTTCTAAATGAAGACATCAGCCTAAATTGTAATTTTACACTTTTTACCATGTGTTTGCAATCACTATCATGTTTGGAAAAAAGGCATTCAGCTCCTCCTTAACATTAAACAAAATTTTCTGAGAACTTACCAAATACTAAATATACTTTCTATACACAGGCATAGATAATGTCAGTTTGCTCTCACACATGTCTAGCTCATTGTTCATATGTAACACTAGTAACTCAGAAAGATTCTACTGCCAAAAGGATAAACATATTCAATTCCTTCATTCTAGCCACCAATCCAAGAATATTTCATCACAAGTTCAAAATCCAGTTAGTTGAGACTAAGCAAAAAGAACATAAATTTAAAAATAGTAAGTTGCAAAAATAACAGTTTCCTTTGCCAGAAACATACCTGTTTAACGTTAGCTTCAAACTCTGAATCATTTTTATCAAAGATCACTTGAGCAAGACGCATCTGTTCAGCTGTTGCCTGGAAAACACACATATATTAACAATTATTAAAGACTTAAGCACCACAAATTTAAGTGAGATGCCAAAATCTGGTGCAAAAAGATAAAAGCTCTTAAGCACTTCAGCATTATGGTAATTAAAAAAAGAAAAGGACTCTTAATTTAGACCTCTCAAAGGTATATACCCTATTCCTATGAGGTGAAGAAACATCAAATTAAATAATGTAAAGGTCCCATTCCTTCGCCAAAAGGCCTAAAGTTTTTCTGTTCATCATCATTGGTCAAGTGACTCACTTGAATTTTCCTTCCCTTGGGGAGATGGAGTAACCAACACAAAAGCAAGTGGAAGAACAGGAAGCAGTGGAAACAACTGCCCAAACAAACTTAGAAGCAGCCTTGCTGTCAAAAAAGCAAAAATATTCTACTGTCAACTCTAAGAAGATACCACAGTCAGTTCTGAAGACAAAAGGCTGTTAAGTATGGTGAAGATAAAACAAATTTATTTCCTTTTTAACAGCAATTAAAATATGGTTTTAACAAAATTTTTAAGGTAAAAGAAACTTTCAGAGAAGGGACTAATGGTTAATAAAGGAGAAGGGCTAGGGAGGATGGGTGGAGAGGGAGCAGGAGATTAAGGGGCTCTCTATGTCGCAATCACAACACAAATAGATCACTAGGATGGTAGTACAGCAGGTAGAATACAATCAATGACTCTAACATCTTACTACATTGATACACAGTGACTGCAATAAAGCGGGTGAGGTCTTGGTAATATGGGTGAAGGCTGAACCACAGTTCTGTGTATGTGAAACCATCATAAGATTGTGTATCAATGATACTTCAATTAAAAAAAAAAGACAAAAGAAACTTTCAGACACTAAAATTATTCACCTCTGCAGAAAATCCTTTTCCAGCGGCTTTTTACACTCAAAATCTTTAAAAAAAACCAAAATAACTCCATTTTTAAGGTGTTCTTTTGTAGTATTTTTTCCATTAAAAAATTAGAAAGGTGAACTTGCAAGATGGTGGCGTGAGAGGTGAGATGGAGAGCTCCTCCCAAAACCACATACTGTACAAAAATATAATTAATTGATACAACTAACCTTAAAACAGCAACAAGACAGGACAGAACAAGACAGAAGGCTGAACCAGACTGCAAACGGACTCACAAACAGAGCAGACCTCACGAAACGGGGTAACATAGGAAAGCCTTAATCTGGCGGGACCCAAGCCCTTCCGTCTCCCGAACTCACAGGCAGGAGGAAAAGAAACAGAGTGGGGAGGGGGTGGAATACTGGGACTGCTGAACACCTAGCCCTGGAGATCTGCTTTGTGAGCAGAACCCAATAGTGTGTGGTGCTCTGGACGATGGGGAGCTGGACAGGTGGAGTGCTTGAGAAACTGACATTCCGGCCGTTTGTGGGGGGTGGGATCCACACCCGGCTGCTCTGTGTCACAGGAAAGACAGGGTGTCTGAGAGGCTTCCTACCAGCCAGAGGGCTGCTGAAGGGGCGTAGACTGCACAGCTTGCTGTGCAAGAGAAGGGAGAGCTGGACAAGGATGCCTGGGCGTGCTCTGCCCAGCTGGTTGGGAACTTCGGGGAGCTTCAGGTGCTCCATCCCCCTGGCTGCCTACTCAGCTCTGAGATCCCTGACTGTGACACACAGCCTGCCAAACCTTCCTACTGCCCTGCAGGCACCTACTAACAAACCGGCAGTCACTGCGCAGGCGTCAGGCCAGCCAGAGGGAGGCCCCACCCACAATAGTGGGAGACGCAACACACAGACGTTTACATGTGTGTGCTCGGCCCACGGGCTCTGACACTGGAGATAGGCACCACAGACGGGAATCAGGAAACAGAACTTTCCTCCCCCCAGGCACAAGGTCCGCTCCCCTATGACCCCCAACCTCACTCTAGGGGCTGAGCACCTCCAGAGACTGGAGTTTCTGTGCACTAGTGGGCACCACACAGAAATATGAAATGACAAAAGAACATGGTTCAGACCAAAATATCACAAATCATAGCAAGAGGGCCAAATGAAACCAAACTCACCACTCTTCCTGAAAGAGAGTTGAAAATAAAAATTATAAACATGCTTATGGAGGTACAGAAAAATACTCAAGAACTCAGGAATGAACGTAAGTTAGAGATTCAATCATTAAGAAATTCCATATCTGAAATGAAACATACAATGGAGGGATTTAAAAGCAGATTAGATGTAGTAGAAGAGACAGTAAATGGAATAGAAATTAGAGAAGAGGAATACAAAGAAGCTGAAGCACAGAAAGAAAAATGGATCGCTAATAATGAAAGAATATTAAGAGAACTGTGTGACCAATCCAAACACAACAATATTTGCATTATAGGTGTACCAGAAGAAGAGAGAGAAAAAGGGATAGAAAGTGTCATTGAGGAGGTAATTGCTGAAAAATTCCCCAATATTGGGAAGGAGATAGTCTCTCAGGCCATGGAGGTGCACAGATCTCCCAACACAAGGGACCCAAGGAAGACAACATCAAGACATACAATTAAAATGGCAAAGACCAAGGATAAAGACAGATTTTTAAAAGCAGCTAGAGAGAGAAAAAACATCACATACAAAGGAAAACCCATCAAGCTATCATCAGACTTCTCAACAGAAACCTTACAGGCCAGAAGGGAGTGGCATGATATATTTAATGCAAGGAAGAAGAAGGGCCTTGAACCAAGAATACTCTATCCGGCAAGGTTACCATTTAAATTTGAAGGAGGGATTAAACAATTTTCATGTAAGTAAAAGCTGAGAGAATTTACCTCCCACAAACCACCTCTGCAGTGCATTTTGGAGGGACTCCTATAGATGGATGTATTCCTAAGGCGAAAAAGATGTCACCCAAGGGAAGACAAAGAGTGCAGAATATGATTCATAACATACAAAGAATGGAGGAGGAAGAAAAAAAAGGAAAAAGAAAAAAGAACCTTTAGGTTGTGTTTGTAATAGTATATGAAGTAAGTTAAATTAGACTGTTAGATAGTAAGGGAATTGCCCTTGAACCTTTGGTAACCACGAATCTAAAGCCCGCAATGGAATTAAGTACCTATCGATAATCACCCTAAATGTAAATGGTCTGAATGCACCAATGAAGAGACATGGAGTTACTGAATGGATAAAAAAACAAGACCCGAGGAATCAGAGGAAGATGGCAGTGTGATCAGGTCAGCTGAAATCTCCTCCCAAAACCATATATACTTGTGAAAATACAACAAATACAACTATTCCTAAAAGAGAGACCAGAAGATACAATATAACAGCCAGGCTACAGCTACATCTGTGAGAACTCAGTGCCTCAGAAAGCAGGTAAGATACAAAGCAGCGACCCGGCAGGACCCGAGCACTCCACCACCCCAGCACACCAGCGGGAGGAAAAGAATCACAGTAGGAAGAGAGTAGAAGCACAGGACTGCTAAATAACCAGCCCTGGTAATCTGCACCAGGAGCACAGACATACATCGCATGGTGTACTGGAGATTACAGTAACAGAAGGGCAGGATCCGAGACACAGACTGCGAGCAGGTCCCCATACCTGGCTCCCCTGGGACAAAAGAAAAGCAGGCGCTTTCTAAAAAGTCTTAAAGAGACAAGGGCCCAACAGCAGAACAAAACTGTCCTAGTGCACTAAACCCAGCAGGCTGGGAATCTTGAGGCACTTCGGGTCCCCTAATCAGCTGCCGGGTAAAACAGCCCCAAAGCCCCTCACAGGGATAAGCAGCCTGCCATTCGTTCCCCCCAGCAGGCACTGCGGCAGATCCGCCACAGCTGTAGAACAGAGAGAGAGCGGCCCTGCCCACAACAACCACACAGAATCTCCTCCTGGCGGGTGCGCAGCTAACTGGGAAGGGCCACAGAACCCAGAGCAAGGGCCAAAAGGCACCAAGCGGTGCAAAACGCACCCAGCGTGGCTGCAAACCCCTGCCGTGGTCTATGCTAGAATGAGGGTGACCCTGTCCACAGCAGTTCAGAGGATTATCCCAGAGACTGCCTGCCAGTGTGCGGGTAACCGGCACAGGCTGCGGAAAAGGGCAAGGAGAACAAGCAGGAAAGGACTTTGTTCTCCCAGCTGACACACGTGGCACCTGCCTGCAACCACTTCTATCACAGTGAAAAGACAGAAGAATATGGTCCAGTAAAGACTCACCCAGAAAACCCCAGAGAGAGGGCGTGCTGGGATAAATATAAAAAACCTTCCTGAAAAAGAATTCAAAATAAAGGTCATAACCATGCTGACGGACCTACGGAGAAATATGCAAGAGCTAAGGGAGGAAGTCAGGAGAGATATTACAGAAATGAAACAATCGATTGACAGGCTGAAGAGCAGACTGGACGAGGTGCAAGAGACTGTTAATGGAAGAGAAATCAGAGAATGGAGGTACAGAGAAGATGAGGCAGAGAGAGATAAAAGGATCTCTAGGACTGAAAGAATATTAAGAGAACTGTGTGACCAATCGAAACTGCACAATATTCGCATTATAGGAGTACCAGAAGAAGAAGACAAAGAAAAAGGGATAGAAAGTGTCTTTGAAGACATAATTGAGGAGAACTTCCCCAAGCTGGGAAAGGAAATAGTTTCTCAGACCATGGAAGCCCACAGATCTCCCAACAAAAGGGACCCAAGGAGGACAACACCAAGACATATAATAATTAAAATGGCAAAGATCAAAGACAAGGACAGAGTATTAAAGGCAGCCAGAGAGAGAAAAAAGATCACCTACAAAGGAAAGCCCATCAGACTATCATCAGACTTCTCAACAGAAACCTTACAGGCCAGAAGAGAATGGCATGATATATTTAACGCAATGAAACAGAAGGGCCTTGAACCAAGACTACTGTATCCAGCATGATTATCATTTAAATTTGAGGGAGGGATTAAACAATTCCAAGACAAGTAAAAGTTTAGGGAATTTGCCTCCAAAAAACCACCTCTACAGCATATCTTAAAGGAGTGCTCCAGGTGGAAGCACTGTTCAGGCTAAAAGATGTCACCGGAGAAAATAAAAACATACCAAAGAAAGCACACCATCCAAATACTAACTAAAGGCAAAAAATAAAATCAACTATCCACAGAAACACAAAAGAGTACAGAATTAAACACCTAATACATAAAGAATGCTGGAGGAAGAATAAGAAGGGAGAGAAATAAAGAATCATCAGACTGTGCTTATAATAGCTTAACAAAAAAGAAGTTAGACTGTTAGATAGTAAAGAAGCTACCCATGAACCTTTGGTAACCACGAATCTAAAAGCCGGTAATGGCAATAAATACATATCTATCGATACTCACCCAAAATGTAAATGGACTGAATGCACCAATCAAAAGACACAGAGAAATAGAATGGATAAAAAAGCAAGACCCATCTATATGCTGCTTCCAAGAGACTCACCTCAAACCCAAAGATATACACAGACTACAAGAGATGGGATGGAAAAAGATATTTCATGCAAACAACAGGGAGAAAACAGCACATGTTGCAGTACTTGTATCAGACAAAATTGGCTTCAAAACAATGAAAGTAGCAAGAGATAAAGAAGGACATTACATAATGATAAAGGGGTCAGACCAACAAGAGGATATAACCATTATAAATATATATGCACCCAACATGAGAGCACCAACATATGTGAAACAAATACTAACAGAATTAAAGGAGGAAATAGAATGCAATGCATTAATTTTAGGAGACTTCAACACACCACTCACTCCAAAGGACAGATCAACCAGACAGAAAATAAGTAAAGACACAGAGGCACTGAACAACACACTAGAACAGATGGACCTAACAGATATCTATAGAACTCGACACCCAAAAGCAGCAGGATACACATTCTTCTCAAGTGCACATGGAACATTTTCCAGAATAGACCATATACTAGGCCACAAAAAGAACCTCAGTAAATTCAAAAATATTGAAATTCTACCAACCAAATTCTCAGGTCACAAAGGTATAAAAGTACAAATAAATTGTACAAAAAAGAAATCAAAAAGGCTCACAAACACATGGAGGCTTAATAACATGCTCCTAAATAATCAGTGGATCAACAACCGAATTAAAACAGAGATCAAACAATATATGGAGACAAATGACAACAACAGCACAAAGCCCCAACTTCTGTGGGATGCAGCAAAGACAGTTCCAAGAGGAAAGTATATTGCAATCCATGCCTATTTAAAGAAGGAAGAACAATCCCAAATGAATAGTTTGAAGTCACAATTATTGAAATTGGAAAAGAAGAACAAATGAGGCCCAAAGTCACCAGAAGGAGGGACATAATAAAGATTAGAGAAGAAATAAATAAAATTGAGAAGAATAAAACAATAGAAAAAAATCAACGAAACCAAGAGCTGGTCCTTTGATAAAATAAACAAAATAGATAAAACCCTAGCCAGACTCATTAAGAGAAAAAGAGAACCTACACACATAAACAGAATCAGAAATGAGAAAGGAAAAATAACGACGGACACCACAGAAATACAAAGAATTACCAGAGAATACTATGAAAATTTTTATGTTGACAAGCTGGAAAACCTAGAAGAAATGGACAAGTTCTTAGAGAAATACAACCTTCCAAGACTGACCAAGCAAGAAACAGAAAACCTAAACAGACCAATTACCAGCAACGAAATTGAATCGGTAATCAGAAGACTACCCAAGAACAAAACCCCCAGGCAAGATGGATTCACCACTGAACTTTACCAGACATTTAGAGAAGAAATAATACCCATTCTCCTTAAAGTTTTCCAAAAAACAGAAGAAAAGAGAATACTTCCAAACTCATTCTATGAAGCCAGCATCACTCTAATACCAAAACTGGGCAAAGACCTCACCAAAAAAGAAAATTACAGACCAATATCCCTGATGAACATAGATGCAAAAATACTCAACAAAATATTAGCAAACCGAATTCAAAAATACATCAAGAGGATCATTCACCATGATCAAGTGGGATTCATCTCAGGGATACAAGGATGGTACAACATTCGAAAATCCATCAACATCATCCACCACATCAACAAAAATAACAAAAACCACATGATCATCTCCATAGATGCTGAAAAAGCATTTGACAAAATTTAACATGCATTCATGATAAAAACTCTTAACAAAATGGGTATAGGGGGCAAGTACCTCAACATAATAAAGGCCATGTATGACAAACCCAGAGCCAACATCATACTTAAGAGGGAGAAGCAGAAAGCTTTTCATCTAAGATCGGGAACAAGACAGGGATGCCCACTCTCCCCACTATTATTCAACACAGTACTGGAGGTCCTAGCCACGGCAATCAGACAAAACAAAGAAAAACAAGGCATCCAGATTGGTAAAGAAGGCAAACTGTCACTATTTGCAGATGACATGATACTGTACATAAAAAACCCTAAAGACTCCACTCCAAAACTACTAGAACTAATATCTGAATTCAGCAAAGTTGAGGATACAAAATCAATACACAGAAATCTATTGCTTTCCTATACACTAACAATGAACTAACAGAAAGAGAAAACAGGAAAACAATTCCATTCATAATTGCATCAAAAAGAATAAAATACCTAGGAATAAACCTAAGGAAGGAAATGAAAGACTTATACCGTGAAAACTACAAGACACTCATACGAGAAATTAAAGAGGACACTAACAAATGGAAAAGCATCCCATGCTCTTGGCTTGGAAGAATTAATATTGTCAAAATAGCCATCCTGTCTAAACCAATCTACAGATCCAATGCAATCCCTATCAAAATACCAACAGCATTCTTCAATGAACTGGAACAAATAGTTCTAAAATTCATACGGAACCACAAAAGACCCTGAATAGCCAAAGCAATCCTGAGAAAGAAAAATGAAGATAGAGGGATCTCACTTCCCAACTTCAAGGTCTACTACAAAGCCACAGTAATCAAGACAATTAGGTACTGGCACAAGAACAGACCCACAGACCAGTGGAACAGAATAGAGATTCCAGATCTTAACCCAAACATATTTGGTCAATTAATATACAATAAAGAAGCCATGGATATACAATGGGGAAATGACAGCCTCTTCAACAGCTGGTGTTGGCAAAACTGGACAGCTACATGTAAGAGAATGAAACTGCATTACTGTCTAACCCCATACACAAAAGTAAACTCAAAATGGATCAAAGACCTGAATGTAAGTCATGAAACCATAAAACTCTCAGAAAAAAACATAAGCAAAAATCTCTTGGACACAAACATGAGCAACTTCTTCATGAACATATCTCCCAAGTGGGATTATATCAAGGTTAAAAGCTTCTGTACAGCAAAGGACACCATCAGTAGAACAAAAAGACATCCTAAAGTATGGGAGAATATATTCATAAATGACGTACCCGATAAGGTGTTGACATCCAAAATATATAAAGAACTCACATGCCTCAACAAACATTAAGCAAATAATCCAATTAAAAAATGGGAAAAGGATCTCAATAGACACTTCTCCTAAGAAGAAATTCAGATGGCCAAGAGGCAAATGAAAAGATGCTCCACATCACTAACCATCAGAGAAATGCAAATTAAAACCACAATGAGATACCACCTCACACCAGTTAGGATGGCCACCATCCAAAACACAAGCAACAAACGTTGACGAGGATGTGGAGAAAGGGGAACCCTCCTACACTGCTTGTGGGAATGCAAATTAGTTCAACCATTGTGGAAAGCAGTATGGAGGTTCCTCAAAAAACTCAAAATAGAAATACCGTTTGACCCAGGAATCCCACTCCTAGGAATTTACCCTAAGAATGCAGCAGCCCAATTTGAAAAAGACAGATGACCCCTATGTCTATCGCAGCACTATTTACAATAGCCAAGAAATGGAAGCAACCTAAGTGTCCATCAGTAGATGAATGGATAAAGAAGATGTGGTACATATACACAGTGGAATACTATTCAGCCATAAGAAGAAATCAAATCCTATCATTTGCAACAACATGGATGGAGCTAGAGGATTTTATACTCAGTGAAATAAGCCACGTGGAGAAAGACAAGTACCAGATGATTTCACTCATTTGTGGGGTATAACAACAAAGCAAAACTGAAGGAACAAAACAGCAGAAGACTCAGAGACTCCAAGAGACCAGTGGTTACCAAAGGGGAGGGGGCGGGGATGGAGAGAGAAGGGGATTAAGGGGCATTATGATTAGCACACATAAAGTAGGGGCGTCATAGGGAAGGCAGTATATAGCACAGAGAAGACGAGTAGTGAGTGACTCTAAAGCATCTTACTATGCTGATGGACAATGACTGCAATGTAATGTGGGTGCGCCTTGATAATATAGGTGAGTGTAATAGCCACAATGCTGCTCATGTGAAACCTTCATAAGATTGTGTATCAATGATACCTTAATAATAAAGAAAGAAAAGAAAGAATCTAAAGGTCCAGGAATCCTTCCCAGAGCTCAGTGGGCAGTGTTTTCTTCTAATTAGATAAAAGGAACATCCCCAAATGACCCAAGGGAAAACTATTTCTCCAGTCTGGAGATTTTGATTCTCTGGAAATCAGCCCAAGGACTTTACCTGGGTGGAAAATGGAGACAGGACCCCCTTCAAAAGATCACACTTTTCATCTTTACTAATTTGATAAACAGAAAGATGAAGTATTTCTTTGATTATTAGCAGGACTGCACCTATGACTCAAACCTTGTACTACTTCTTTAATAAAAACCTATGCATGAAACATTTTCGGTCCCTATAAAGGAAAGGCCTAGTCTAAAAAGTCTAAATTTTTCAATAATAAAGTCTTTCTTGATCCTTTGTGAATACTTTCTTTATCTTTTGTGAATATATTTAGGAACAAGTGCTGAATAGCAGAGATGTCTCTTGATAGCAGCGAAGTGCAAGACTAACCCTATACTGAAAAATATAATGCAACAATTAAGTAGAGTCCACTCCCTGTGTCCCTTAACATAAACAGAGCACTTTGATGTGGATGATTATAAAGAAGTACCTTAAATTTTTTTTTAAAGTACCTGTAATTGGCTATTAAAGTATAGTCCAATCATCAATCTGAAATTATGATGACTGCATAAGGTTTATTTACTTCCAATACTGCCTCTGAAAAAAAGTTTGCTAATCTAGTCAGTAACATGTACAGAAAGCTCAATTTTGTACCAAGGACTACGTAAAGCATTTTACTTGGATTGTTTCATTTAAAATAATATGAATAAATTGAGAAGGAGGGACTACTTCACATTAAATATTTTATACAAATGAATCTTACTAATTTAAAGCCATTCTAATTCTAAGATTAAAGCACTCTTCCCAGGTAACAACAATTGAAAGAAAAGGTGGCTTTTTGTACTCTCTTGTAATTCAGGTACTTCTGTACTTCAAAGTACTATTTCTTCATATAATTGAGATTTTTGTATTATATTCCAGGGACATGATTAGATTAATAATAAAGAAAAGTAGACAGGATTCATATTGAGAGTAGCAGAAAAAAGTTCAGGATAAATACTTAAGAAAGAACATTCAACTATACCTAAACCAATGATATTTCCTCTTTTCTGTTATACATTCACTACCTACATTTTAAAAATGAGGTTCAAAATCCTGATGTTTCCCACAAAGGAGAACCTTAAAGGGTATGTGCTCCCTTACTTTCTGTAATTCTAAGCAAGGCAAATGAGGTCCACAAAAACTTACCTGCACTACTTGTTTCTGTAGTTGTGCTGCCTGTGTGGCCGAAACCTGTGTTTTCTCCCGAGCACCTCGGGAACGTTCACTGCTCACCGAAGTCATCATATACAGTATATACAAAATAATGTATGTACAAAATAGAAAATCTGCAAGAAAGCAGGCATAGTCAGCAAAACTCCCAAATTACAGTAAGAGGCAAGGATAAAATGCAGGGATTGGAGAAAACATGAAGGTTCTCTAAAATACAAATTCTCAAGGAACAGCCCATTAGGATTTAAAATTTTCCTGGCAGCAACTAAGCCGATTTTACTAATGCAAAGTCTATGGTTTATGATTATAGCAATTCTCAACAAAATCTCAAATACCACCAATTTTAACCAGCAATTATTTCACCACAGTATGTAGTTACTACTAACACTACATGTAGCTTTACTTGCCTCTTATTATTTTCAGTTGGTATCTGAACCCAAACACAACATTCTGTCCAGCCAAAATTTTACCTGGCAATAAGCCAATTGAAAATGTGCTATCCAGGAGCAAACTATAACTAACAGCAAAAACAACTTATAAGGAATAAATCTTCCAAGGAGACAAAAACAACTGTGAATATAGTTTTCATTTATTTGACAATTATTTATTGAATAGCTACTATGTGCCAAGTATATAAACATGTCATGAAACCATGTTTATAACAATGAAATACCACTGCACATCCATTAGGATGGCTATTATATCAAAAAACTTTAAATAGAAATTGAGAATGCAGAGACACTGAAAGCCTTGTATATTGCTGGCGGCAATGTAAAACAGTGCAGCTGCTATGGAAAAAAAGTATGGCAATTCTTAAAAAAAAAAAATAGAATTACCAGGGATTAAATATAGCAGCATGAGAGGTGAAACAGAAACCGCCCCCAAAAACCACATACAATACGAAAATATAGCAAATGCATCTAATCCTTAAAGAGCAACAGGAAAGAAGGCTGCGAAAGACTGTCTACGCCTGGGCAAAACAGCAGATGTCAGAGAAAAGGGTAAAGTACCAAAGCCAAAATCCAGAGGAACCCAGGCCCTTCACCCACACCAGCTAAAGAGAGGGATTAAGAGAAACACAGCAGAGAGGGAGGGGCTGGAGGTCTATGACTGCTGAACACCCAGCCCTGGAGATGTGCCCTGAGAGCACAAACCAACATTACATGGTGCTCTGGACACCACTGGGGTTGGAGAGCTAAAAGGCAGAATACTTGGAGAAACTGAGATTCCAGCTGCTTCTGGAAAACGTATCCAAAACCACTGCTCTGGAACAAAAGAAAGGCAAGCAGTCTGAGAGATTTTGTAACAAGAGGGCCGCTAAAGGGGCAAAAATTGCACAGAGCTTGCTGCTCAGGAGAAAGGACAGGTGGACAAAACTGTCCAGGAACACTCTGGCCAGCAGGTTGGGAACTTCGAAGAGCTTCAGGCGCCCCATTCCTCTGCGTGCTTACTCAGCTCCAAGGTCCCCCACTGTGACACATACCCTGCTGCGCCTTCCTCCTGGCCTACCGGCACCTGCTCACAAAACCGCAGTAACTGCCCTGACATCAGGCCAGACAGAGGGAGGCCCCGCCCACAAAAGCTAGAGACACCAAGCACAGAGGCTTACACCGGTGTGCTCAGCCCATGGGCTCTGATACTGGAGACAGACACTGCAGCCAGGAATCAGGAAACAGCTCTTTCCTCCTCCCAGACACCAGCACAGCTCCCCTCCAAACCCCAACCTCACTCTAGGTGCTGAGCAGCTCCAGACACTAGACCTTCTGGGCAGTAGAGGGCATCACATAGAATTATGAAACGTCAAAGGACCCTGGTTGAGACCAAAATCTCACAAACCCCCAAAAAAGGGCCAAAATAAACTGAACTCACGAATCTTCCTGAAAGAATTTAAAATAAAAATCATAAACATGCTCATGGAGATACAGAAAAATATTCAAGAACTTGGGGATGAATTTAAGTTGGAGATTCAATCATTAAGAAATTCCATATCTGAAATGAAACATACAATGGAGGGATTTAAAAGCAGATTAGATGTAGCAGAAGAGACAGTAAATGTACTAGAAATTAGAGAAGAGGAATACAAAGAAGCTGAGGCACAGAGAGAAAAAAAATATCTAAGAATGAAAGAATATTGAGAGAAATGTGTGACCAATCCAAACGGAACAATATCCGCACTATAGGGGTACCACAGAAGTAGAGAGAGAAAAAGGGATAGACAGTGTTATTGAGGTAATTGCTGAAAACTTCCCCAATCTGCAGAAGGAGATGGTCTCCCAAGCCATGGAGACACACAGATCTCCCAACAAAAGGAACCCAAGGAAGACAACATCAAGACATATACTAAATAAAATGGCAAAAATCAGGGATAAAGACAGACTTTTAAAAGCAGCTGGAAAGAGAAAAAAAGACCACATACAAAGTAAAACCCATCAGGCTATCATCAGATTTCTCAACAGAAACCTTACAGGACAGAAGGGAGTGGCATGATATATTTAATGCAATGAAGCAGTAGGGCCTCAAACTAAGAATACTCTACCCGGCAAGATTATCATTTAAATTTGAAGGAGGAGTTAAACAATTTTCAGACAATCAAAAGCTGAGAGATTTTACCTCCCAAAAACCACCTCTACAGTGCACTTCGGAGGGACTGCTATAGATGGAAGTATTCCTAAGGCTAAATAGATGTCACCAGGGGAAATAAAACCTAGCAAAGTAGAACAATTAATTACTAAGCAGATGTAAAATCAAATCAACTACTCCTAACGTCAGTCAAAGGATACACAAAGAGTACAGAATATGATTCATAACATACAAAGAATGGAGGAGGAAGAAAAAGGAGAAAAAAAAAAGAATCCTTAGGTTGTGTTTGTAATAGCATACGAAGTGACTGTTAGATAGTAAGGGAATTACCCTTGAGCCTTTGGTAACCACAAATCTAAAGCCTACAATGGCAATAAGTACATAACTATTGATAATCACTCTAAATATAAATGGTCTGAATGCACCAATCAAAAGACATAGAGTTACTGAATGGATAAAGAAACAAGACCCGTCTACATGCTGCCTACAAGAGACTCACTTCAAACCCAAAGACATACACAGACAAAAAGTAAAGAGATGGAAAAGATATTTCATGCAACTAATAGGGAGAAAAAACCAGGAGTTGAGGAACTTGTATCAGACAAAATAGACTTCAAAACAAAGAAAGCCACAAGAGACAAAGAAGAACATTACATAATGATAAAGGTGTCAGTCCAACAAGAGGATTTAACTATTATAAACATACATGCACCCAACACAGGATCACCTACATATATGAAACAAATACTAATAGAATTAAAGGGGGAAACAGAATGCAATGCATTCATTTTGGGAGACTTCAACACAACACTCACTCCAGAGGAAAGACAGAAACTAAATAAAGAGAGGCACGAACAACATATTAGAACACATAGATCTAACAGATATCTACAGAACACTCCATCCAAAAGCAACAGGATACACATTCTTCTCAAGTGTACATGGAACATTTTCAAGAATAGATCATATACTAGGCCATAAAAAGAGCCTCAGTAAATTCAGAAAGACTGAAATTGTACCAACCAGCTTCTCAGATCACAAAGGTATGAAACTAGAAATAAATTAAGCAAAGAAAATGAAAAAGCCCACAAACACATGAAGATTTCACAACATGCTCCTAAATAATCAATGGATCAATGACCAAATAAAAAGAGATCAAGCAATATATGGAGACAAATGACAACAATAATTCAACACCATAAAATCTGTAGGACGCAGCGAAGGCCGTGCTAAAAGGGGAATATATTGCAATACAGGCCTACCTCAGGAAAGAAGAACAATCCCAAATGAACAGTCTAAACTCACAATTAATGAAACTAGTAAAGGAAGAACAAATGAGGCCCAGGTCAGTAGGAGGAGGGACATAATAAAGATTAAAGCAGAAATTAATAAAATTGAGAAGAACAAAACAATAGAAAGAATCAATGAAAGCAGGAGCTGGTTCTTCGAGAAAATAAACAAAATAGATAAACCCCTAGCTGGACTTACCAAGAAAAAAAAGAGTCTACACACATAAACAAAATCAGAAATGAGAAAGGAAAAATCACTACGGACACCATAGAAAGACAAAAATTATGAGAGAATACTATGAAAAATTATATGTTAGCAAACTGGATAACCAAGAATTGGACAACTTTCTAGAAAAATACAACCTTCCAAGGCTCACCCAGGAAGAAACAGAAAATACGAATAGACCAATTGCCAGCAAAGAAATGGAACTGGTAATCAAAAAACTACCTAAGAACAAAACTCCTGGACCAGATGGTTTCACTGCTGAATTTTATCAAACATTGAGTGAAGACCTAATACACATCCTCCTTAAAGTTTTCCAAAAAGTAAAAGAGGAGGGAGTACTCCCAAACTCATTCTATGAGGCCAACATCACTCTAATACCAAAACCAGGTAAAGACACCACAGAAAAAGAAAATTATAGACCAATATACCTGATGAACATAGATGCAAAAATACTCAACAAAATATTAGCAAACCGAATTGAAAAATACATCAAAAAGATCATCCATCATGATCAACTGGGATTCATCCCAGGGATGCAAGGATGGTACAATATTCGAAAATCCAACAACATCATCCATTACATCAACAAAAAGAAGGACAAAAACCACATGATCATCTCCACAGATGCTGAAAAAAGCATTCAACAAAATTCACCATCCATTCATGATAAAAACTCTCAACAAAATGGGTATAGAGGGCAAGTAACTCAGCATAATAAAGGCCATATATGACAAACCCATAGCCAATATTATACTTAACAGCGAGAAGCTGAAAGTTGTCCCCCTAAGATAGGGAACAAGACAAGGATGCCCACTCTCCCCACTTTTATTCAGCATAGCTCTAGAGCTCCTAGCCACGGCAACAGACAACACAAAGAAATAAAAGGCATCCAGATTGGTAAGGAGAACTCAAACTGTCCCTGTTTGACGATGACGTGATAGTGTACATAAAAAACCCTAAAGAACCCACTCAAAAACTACTAGATCTAATATCTGAATTCAGTATTTTTGCGGGATACAAAATCAATACACAGAAATCTGTTGCATTTCTATACACTAACGGTGAACTAGCAGAAGGAGAAATCAGGAAAACAAGTCCATTGACAACTGCATCCAAAAGAATGAAATACCTAGGAATAAACCTAACCAAGGAAGTGAAAGACTTAGACTCTGAAAACTACAAGGCTCTCATGAGAGAAATTAAAGAAGACACCAATAAATGGAAACACATCCCATGCTCATGGATAGAAGAATATTTTCAAAATAGCCATCCTGCCTAAAGCAATCTACAGATTCAGTGCAATCCCAATCAAAATACCAACAGCATTCTTCAATGAACTAGAGCAAATAGTTCTAAAATTCATATGGAACCACAAAAGATACCAAATAGCCAAAGCAATCCTGAGAGGGGAGAATAAAGCGGGGGGAATTATGCTCCCTGACTTTAAGCTATACTACAAAGCCACAGTAATCAAGGCAATTTGGTACTGGCACAAGAACAGACTCATAGACCTGTGGAACAGAATAGAAAGCCCAGATATAAACCCATGCATATATGGTCAATTAATATATGATAAAGGAGGCATGGACATACAATGGGGAAATGACAGCCTCTTCAACAGCTGGTGTTGGCAAAACTGGACAACTACATGTAAGAGAATGAAACTGGATTATCGTCTAACTCCATACACAAAAGTAAACTCAAAATGGATCAAAGACCTGAATGTAAGTCATGAGACCATAAAACTCTTAGAAAAAAACATAGGCAAAAATCTCTTGGACAGAAACATGAGCGACTTCTTCATGAACATATCCCCCCAGGCAAGGGAAACAAAAGCAAAAATGAACAAGTGGGACTATATCAAGCTGAAAAGCTTCTGTACAGCAAAGGACACCATCAGTAGAACAAAAAGACATCCTACAGTATGGGAGAGAAGATATTCATAAATGACATATCCAATAAGGTGTTGACATCCAATTTATATAAAGAGCTCACACACCTCAACAAAATGCAAATAAGCCAATTAAAAAATGGGCAGAGGAGCTGAACAGAGACTTCTCCAAAGAAGAAATCCAGATGGCCAACAGGCACATGAAAAGATGCTCCACATTGCTAATCATCAGAGTAATGCTAATTAAAACCACAATGAGATATCACCTCACACCAGTGAGGATGGCCAACACCCAAAAGACAAACAACAAATGTTGGTGAGGATGTGCAGAAAGGGGAACCCTCCTACACTGCTGGTGGGAATGTAAATTAGTTCAACCATTGTGGAAAGCCGTATGGAGGTTCCTCAAAAAACTCAAAATAGAAACACCATTTGACCCAGGAATTCCACTCCTAGGAATTTACCCTAAGAATGCAGCATCCCAGTTTGAGAAAGACATATGCACCCCTATTCTTATTGCAGCACTATTTACAATAGCCAGAAATGGAAGCAACCTAAGTCTCCATCAGTAGATGAATAGATAAAGAAGATGTGGTACATATACACTGTGGAATATTATTCAGCCATAAGAAGAAAACAAATCCTACCATTTGTAACAACATGAATGGTGCTAGAAGCTATTATGCTCAGTGAAATAAGCCAGGCGGACAAATATCAAATGATTTCACTCATCTGTGGCGTATAAGAACAAAGAAAAAACTGAAGGAACAAAACAGCAGCAGACTCACAGAACCCAAGAATGGACTAACAGTTACCAAAGGGAAAGGGACTGTGGAAGATGGGTGGGAAGGGTGGGATAAGGGGGAAAAAGGGCTATTACAACTAGCACACGTAATGTAGTGGGGAGGTGGGGGGATACAGAGAAGGCAGTATAACACAGAGAAGACAAGTAGTGATTCTATAGCATCTTACTACCCTGATGGACAGTGACTGTAATGGTGTATGTGGTGGGGACCTGATAAGGGGGGAATCTAGTAACCACAATGTTGCTCATGTAATTGTATATTAATGATATAAAAAAAATTTTTTTTCCTAATTCATTGCCTCAGTATATGCATTAAGACTTATCTCCTTTCCAATCATCAAACTTTAATCCACATTTGTAATGAATAGGTGATTAGACTATAAATAATGGCCCCAGATCCATGGCTAAACCAGAATTAGACAGCTTTGTGAAACATGAAAAGTACATCACTTACTTTGTGTTTACTTACTTGTGTTAGTACTACGCATTTTTCTATTTCAACTAAGGTTTACTGCTCTGGTTATATATTCATAAAGAGGCCTTTAGCATAAATGTTGCAAATAGAATCCTTGCAAAACAAAACAAAAGAATACAAAATGATGGTCCTAGCACATGCTTGCTTAAACAGTCTTGGACTAGCTTATTTTCTGCCAGTATGGCCCTCCACACTGATACTGAAATGTCACAACAGGTTGACTTCTCATTTATAAAAAAATGTCTTAAAGCACCCAGCAAAAAACTTGCATATTGCCCATGTAATTGTAGGTTAATGATACTAAAATAAAATAAATTGTTAAAAAAAAAAAAAAACTTGCAGAGCTAAAACTGGGAATTTAAAAGCAAGCAAAGGGGGAAGAAAGGTTACTAGAATCCTCTGGAAAAATCAGCTCATAAAATATATAAATTTAACAGGATAATTCAACAGGGAACTTTTCTTATATTAATTTTATGTAAAATTTCTGGGGACAGTGAGTTCATAAATCAAAGTAAAAGTGTAAGTTATCAAAGTTAAGTATCAACACCCTTAAAAACTGTTACCACTAATGAACTATGAAATAATAAGGCATGGATTTCCTACTGCACTAAAATCTACTTTCCATCTTTATTTTACATCACAAGATTTAAAAGATAATCTTTTATGAAAAAGTAACTGTGTTGAAAAACTTTCTATTTGAAACTGTCTACTTGCTACACTCTTTATTATGTCTACCCACTAAACATTTTATTTAAAAAATAGGGGGAAATGTGAGATTAATACATAAATCAAATATAGAAATCAAATGCACAATCATATATGACTTGATTATTTTTCCTGTAATTCTTGATGCATGATCAAGAACAGAACAATCAAGACCAAAACAGTTTCTGTGACGTGACTGCCCTCATGTTGTCTTAGTATTTTTGAGAACGTCATGCCCCAGAAGACTGGAGGCTGCCTGGGAACTGAATACAAATTTGGAAAGTGATTGTGTGCTAAGCTCTCACTTGAACCCCTGCATAGATGTTAAAGTTTACTTGCTCAATAAATATGAGGAGTGCCTTCTTGGCATTACTCTTGTGCTGAAAAAAAAAAAAAAGAAAGAAAAAAAAATAAGACATGGAAAATAAGACTGTAAAATGAACACCTTTAACTAACATACTTGCATACTGGGAAATTCTACATTCTCTTTTCCAGAAACAAAGCTAGGTGTAGCATACAGGAATACTTCTGCAATAAGCACCCAGCAGCAAGACCCAAGGAATTCAGTTTAGACTTGTGTTCCCATCCCCTCCATCACTCTCCACCCACAAGAACTACTACCCTGTAACAGGTTCCAAGAGAATTCTTAGAATAGAAACAGACAAGATGAAGAGATTCTAAAAATAATCCAGTAAACTCAAACCATACATATCTCAGGTTCTTGAGCTGCTGGAAGCATGAAGTTATTTTAATCTATCCAACCAAATTTTAAAACCTGTATTTACTTTATCTCAAAGTAAATTAAAAATGTGATAGATTTAACACAGGTAAGAACTCCTACTACATTTTTAGCCTCTTTTTAAAATGAGTATCAGCAAAATTCCTATAAAGGTTCCTAGATTATCTAAAATGCAAGAATGATCTAAATTGCAATATAAGGAAAGTAAACCAGGAGAATAAATCAACTTGATTAAACTACAAAGACTTTCTCTGTAGAAGGGGCATTTTTAGAAAATGTTTCATTAACTGCTATGTTTTTCCAAGGAATTTTGGAGATGATACCTCAGTGAATGGTACTGCACATGTAATTGTAGATTAATGATAAATTATATATATATAAAAAAAAGATACCTCAGTGAAACAGCTGCATTTTCAAGTGATTCCAGAGTTTGGAATTAACTGAAAATGGTTAAAAGCCACCTGTACCTCTATTAAAGCTTAAATAAGCAAATACCACAAGTTCATCATAAGAGAGCCCTATTTTAAGGCATAAAAAGCATTGTTGGGTGAAACATTAACTAAAAACCATAATATCATACATACCCTAAAAGAAAAACAAGGTTACATTTAATCATTCTGAAGAGTTACAGAACACTTGTTGGTAACATGCTGAACAGATGAAAGCACCAACTGTGCTTTTAGTATCACAAAAGTGTCAGTATTGGAAATACCTCTAAAACCAGGAGGTTCATGAACACAATGGTACAGAGTACCTCATCTACTGCACCAAAAAAATGTTCATTCCAGAAACAGCAAAATAAATGCCTTTTTCTCAAACAGAATACAATTAACCCAAGCAACAAGAATTACTTAACAGCTAAGGGCTCAACTACTAAAAAGCAAGCCTTCAACAAGAATGCTCACAGAGGTGCTGTTTACTCAGTCCTGAGGGTAATGAATAGTGCCAGGACTATCTTAGACTGGAGAGGATGGATAAGGGGTCCTTAATCTATAGGAAGAACTCACTCACTGATTCCCAAAAGCCTAAAACCATTAAGTAATAATAATAGCAGCAAACATTGTTTTTAACAATGTGCCAGACATTATTGAAATGCTTTATATGCACAGTGTTAAGTTTCCCAACAACACTCTGAGGTACGTACTAATATTACTCCCATTTTACAGACAGGAAACAAAAACATAGAGATTCACAGTTAGTAAGTAGTAAAATTAAGATTCAAACACAGGCCATCTGGCTCCACAGTCTGTGCTCTTAACCAGTATGCTATGCTGCAAGGCTAGGTATCCAACTCAGCTTCCTCTTCTTTACAACAGCATCTGTAATGTTGGCATGACCTACACAGCTCATACCTGATACAAAAAGATCTGGTTCTGGGTCAGAATCTCACCTATTTTCCCAGCCTTTCATATACCCATAGGGAATGTGAGTACATATAGCTCCCTTGGCTCTGTTGTTATGTGTTTGTTACCAGTTCTGTTACATTATTTTTATTTGACTTCCAATCTGTGTTCTTGCTTTTTCTATTAAGAAAATATCCACTATTCTCTAGTTACCAAAGGGAAGGGACTGGGGAGGATGGGATAAGAGGGAAAAAGGGGCATTATGATTAGCAGATGTAATGTTGGGGGAGCATGGGGAGGGCTATACAACTCAGAGAAGACAAGTAGTGATTCTATAGCATCTCACTATGCTAAGACAGTGACTGTAATGGGGTTGGTGGGGGGGTACCTGATGAAGGGGGTAGTTTAATAACCATAATATTGCACATGTAATTGTAGATTAATGATACCAAAATAAATTATAAAAAAAGAAAAAAAGAAAAAAGAAAAAGAAAATATCCACTATTCTCAACCTTCTTCTGCAGAAGAAATTCATTCATTTACTCTTGCATAGAACAGAACTGGAACCTCAGGTAATTAGGAGGTTCCAGAGCAGCCAGTCAGCAAAAGGTCTAACTGTCAACCCATGAGAAACTAAAGCAGCTAGGGTGCCAAAAGACTTTAGCATGAGACCCAATTCCATGCAGCTAAACTGCTTGTGCTGTGCATGCCAGGAAAGGACCAAGGCTGATTCTTTTATTCTTTACAGCTGCTAAAGGCAGAGTCAGGCCTCAAGCAGCTGGTGAACAAAGTTAACTCCCCTACATTCAGGTCACAGTGTTATCTGCTACTCTGTGCATATAATCTGCCCGTGGGAAAGATGCAGGTTGGTGGACCTTTAAATAGTACAGGACATCAAAAATTATTTGATAATAGTCATATTTTTCTTTCAGGTTACCTAAAGTCAGGGAAGAAAGGGTATTTAAGTGTCTATGGCTGCTTTCATATATCTGTCCCACCCCTCCGCTGCTCATTTCTTGACTCTAAACCCTCTCTTTTACTCAAGACCCTAGCTCAGCAGCTATTTTCTGATTCTTTGCCCTCTTATACCTTGAAAAGTCCCTCATTATTCATGACCCACTGTGGATAAAATGAGAGTTCCTGTGGACAGGATTCTCACCTGGCCCTGGTTGATTAGCTCACTGCACACCTGTGGGCAATACATGGCTGCTGACTCTATATAAAAAGAGCTCCACCCAGTGCTCTGTGCATGACACGGTGGTATGGCTGCAAGGCTGCAGTAGCGCAGAGCAGAGGCTAGAGTGGTGGCAGCGCCGAGGACAGAGGCCCAGAAGACGGCTGTGCGGGACAACCATGCAGAGAGGCCCAGAGGATGACTGTGCAGACAGAGGAGCCCAGAGGCAGAGACCGGCTTGCTGCATACAGACTCGCTCTGAGTGAACGGGATTTTAGTGACTGACCTGCCACCTGGAAATAAAGTTGGGTATAACCCTTTCACCCCAAGAACAGTTTTGCTGTCAATTTCTTTGGTCACATTGAACCCATAGCGAACTTGCCCAGGACTGAAACCCATTGGCAAGCCACCTATTTTAACCCCTTCTTCTAACAGCCCTATCTCTAATATATATATATATATATATATATATTTTTTTTTATATAGCATTTAACAGGCTCTATCAAGTTATATGAATACTGTACTTTTAAATACATTCAAACAAGCACCTCCCAAATAATACAAGATGACAGCAACATTAGAAGGTCACTACTCCACAAAGACTAGTAAAGGATCTATTTTTTTAATTAAAAACACTTAGACTGTAACCAGATTAAAATAGAATTTCATAAGTCATCCACTTACCAGAACATATTAATGCCTTTCTCATAATCCACTAATAATTCTTGGTAAACACAGACACATACACCCTCTGTTTTTTTCTTGCTCCACTTACTGTCCACCTTATGTATTTTTCTCTGGTCTTGTCCCTAGAATTTGTACCCATCCACATATACAATAGTACACTTACAAAAAGCTTTCTGCTTTCAATCTCCACTCCAAGTTCTTCACAGGATCTGACAACAAGGAATTACTGGATAATTATGCTATTATCTCCAACCATGTTCTGATCCTGTGGTTGCACAGGGGGCCTGAAAAGCCAACAGAACGATAAAACACAGAAGAACCCAGAAAAACAGCTACTCCACAAAGCACTACAAAGTCTCAACCCAGGTTTGCAAGCATACTCTTTAGCTAAATGTGCCATTCCATCCATGTCCAAGTGTTAACAGTGATATTTCCAGAAACATCACGAATATCTCTACAAATAAACTATCAGTATCAAAGTTTAAGACTCTGGAATAGCAGATCACTATGCACTACCATCCCTGGTTGCACAGTACAATCACTTAGGCAACTTCTAAAAAGTGAAACCAGGTTCTAGTAAAATCAGAGCTGCTCAGAATAGGACCCAAACATCAATATTCTTTTTAAAAGTTCTCTAAGCATTTCCTTTAAGATAGGGAACAAGACAAGGATGCCCACTCTCCCCACTTGAATTCATCAGAGTTCTGGAGGTCCTAGCCACAGCAATCAGACAACACAAAGAAATAAAAAGCATCCATATTGGTAAGGAAGAAGTTAAACTGTCACTGTTTGCAAATGACATGATATTGTACATAAAAAACCCTAAAGAATCCACCCCAAAACTACTAGAACTAATAACTGAATTCACCAAAGTTGCAGGATACAAAATTAATAGATAGAAATCTTTTGCATTCCTATATACTAACAATGAACTAGCAGAAAGACAAATCAAGAAAAGAATTCCATTCACAATTGCATCAAAAAGAATAAAATACCTAGGAATAAACCTAACCAAAGATGTGAAAGGCATATAATATACCCTGAAAACTACAAAACACTCATGAGGGAAATTAAAGAAGACACCAATAAATGGAAATACATCCATGCCCATGAGTAAAAAGAATTAATATTGTCAAATGGCCATCCTGCCTAAAGCAATCCACAGATTCAATGCAATCCCTATCAAGCATTCTTCAATGAACTAGAGCAAATAGTTCTAAAATTCATATGGAACCACGAAAGACCCCAAATAGCCAAAGCAATCCTGAGAAAGAATAAAGCTGGGGGGATTACGCTCTCTGACTTCAAGCTCTACTACAAAGGCACAGTAATCAAGACGATTGGGTACTAGCACAAGAACAGACCCACACATCAATGGAACAGATGAGAGCCCAGATATTAACCCAAGCATATATGGCCAATTAATATATGATAAAGGAGCCACAGATATACAGTGGGGAAATGACAGCCTCTTCAACAACTGGTGTTGGCAAAACTGGACAGCTACATGCAAGAGAATAAAACTGGATCATTGTCTAACTCCATACACAAAAGTAAATTCAAAATGGATCAAAGACCTGAATGTAAGTCATGAAACCATAAAACTCTTTAAGACAAGATAGGCAAAAATCTCTTCAATATAAATATGAGCAACTTTTTCCTGAATGCATCTCCTCAGGGAAGGGAAACAAAAGCAAAAATGAACAAATGGAACTACATCAAACTAAAAAGCTTCTTTCTATACAGCAAAGGACACCATCAGAACAAAAAGGCATCCTATAGTATAGGAGAATATATTTGTAAACGACATATCCAACAAGCGGTTAACATCCAAAATATATAAAGAGCTCATGTGCCTCAACACTCAGAAAGCAAATAACCCAATTAAAAAATGGGTGGAGGATGTGAACAGACACTTCTCCAAAAAAATTCAGATGGCCAACAGGCGCATGAAAAGATGCTCCACATCACTAATTATCAGGGAAATGCAAATTAAAACCACAAAGAGATATCACCTTATGCCAGTTAGGATGGCCAACATTGAAAAGACTAGGAACAAATGCTGGCAAGGATGAGGAGAAAGGGGAACCTTCCTACACTGCTGGTGGGAATGTAAATTAGTTCAACCATTGTGGAAAGCTATATGAAGGTTCTTCAAAAAACTAAAACTTTGACCCAGGAATTCCACTCCTAGAATTTACCCAAAGAAAACAAGTTCTCAGATTCAAAAAGACATATGCACCCCTATGTTTATCGCAGCACTATTTACAATAGCCAAGAAATGGAAGCAACCTAAGTGTCCATCAGTAGATGAATGGATAAAGAAGATGTGGTACACAATGGAATACTATTCAGCCATAAGAAGAAAACAAATCCTACCATTTACAACATGGACGGAGCTAGAGGGTATTATGCTGAGTGAAATAAGCCAAGCGGAGAAAGACAAGTACCAAATGATTTCCCTTATTTGTGGAGTGTAACAGAGCAAAACTGAAGGAACAAAATAGCAGCAGGCTCACAGACTCCAAGAAGGGACTAGCCGTTACCAAAGGGGACGGGGGTTGTGGGGGCTGGGGGAGGGCGGGAGGAGGGAGGGAGAAGGGGATTTGTGGGGTATCATGATTAATGCACATGGCATCTGGGGGTCTCAGGAGGACAGTGTAGAACAGGGAAGACAAGTAGGGACTCTGTGGCATCTTACTACACTGATGGACAGTGACTGCAATGGGGTATGGGGGGACTAGATAATAAGGGTGAATGTAGTAACCACATTGTTTTTCTTGTGAAACCTTCATAAGAGTATATATCAGTGATACCTTAATAAAAATAATAATAAAAAAAAGTAAGGTAGCATTATAATAATAGCACCTCAATAATCCTGTTCAGCTGAGAAATCAGGTATTAAGGGAATATGAAAGAAAATCTTTCAGGAGCCAAATGTTTTTGGTTCCAATCCTTTTTGATATAAATGCCTTCTAAAATGCAATACATACTTCTCTCCCCTGGCAAATACAATAGAACAAACATAATCTGACCTTTTCTGTATCTACATCACTTATTACAGCCACATGAGGGGAGTGTGGAAAATTAGTTTGAATCTATTCTAACTCCAGGACATACCTAGGAACTTGCTTTCCAAATCAATTCATCATATTATCATCTTTCTTGTCCTTGGCCTCTTTTTCAAGAGACCATGTGTCTGCATGACTTCTGGGCAGCGTGATATGGCTACTTTTCAAAAATAATTTCTGAACCCAAGGACAAAGCAATCTTTTGAGTTGTCATTTATTTTAAAATCATCTGTATTGCTTATAATCACAGACTTTTTTTTTAAGGGGGGGGCTTTCAACCCCAAGCCTTATGCAGATTAATCCCTGAAACATTTCTTGATTTTCAACAGGTTGCAGAATGACTTCTATGCTAGCTTGAATAATTAAGGGACAACCTTACCCACCTGAAACATCTGCTGATGTTAGCATGCCATTTTGTCAGGTGCCAAAAAAAAAGGAAAGAAAAAGAAAAACAGGGACAATTTCCTGAGTTTTAACAAAATTTGGTAATAAACTGCCAACTGAATGTTCCCGTTGCAAATTCTCCTATCCCTGGCTCTAGCTGAACATGGCTCTTCCCCAACATGTTCAGCTGCATTAAGTCCCACCTATTCTCTCTTAGGAGAAAAAAGTCTAAGAATCATTAGAACATATTTAATGTCAAGAATAGTCTTAGTCTGTAATAAAAATGGAGACATATTTTTATCATTTTGTGTCATACCCTCACTCCTCTACTTCCCCCGCTCTTCAGCTCTGCATTCATCAGAGCAAGATTAACTTCCCACTAGCTGTTCTGTCCCAAGTGGGAACAGCAGAGAAGTTGCTTCCTCCTTCTGGCTAAATTGCTCCTCCCTTTGGCTTAATTGCTTTCATCTTTCCAAGACCCTGTCAGAAAGGGGAAGAATGGTGTCAAACTATAGACTAATCTACCTCACCATTCTTGGAGATACAAGTTCAATAAGCCAAATCTTCCTTTTAGTCAAGTCATACTGACTGCAACCAGTCCCAAAAATCAACAATCTCTGCTTATTGATACTCTTAAGCCAAAACATTATCTAAACTATAATGTCAGTTTAACACTTGCTTCTTATTTTCAAGCACAGAAAAGCTTAACAATACTTAACACAGGAAAATCTCCAAACTTCAAGGTGTGAAAAGAACTTCAGGAAAAATCCTATATACAACACTCAAAATGTTACTAGTTCAACTCATAATCACATGACGTTTTACCTCATTATCTCACATTAATTTATTGTTTTTGGCTTTTGGATAAAATGGCATCTCTGCTAACCACTGTCATGTAGTAGAAAGTGTATATTATTGCTAAAAGTGATTAAATACTATACTTTCACAATGGGCAGAACTTTACATATCTTCAATTCTCATTAAAGACAACTCTGCATGAACCGTTTAAACATTTGGCACTCACCTGCTACAAATACACAAATATTTCACAACTATTTTTATAAAGGCTCAGAATATCCATTATTAAACTATTCCGAGAGAGCTGTATCATCTCCAGCTATTACTATAGGTCAAAAATATAAATACTAATATATTTAAGTACTTCAGACCCACAGTTTTTTGTTAACATTTTCAACTTTCCTCGTGGATCCAGGATATAAAGTCTTGAGGTTTTTTATTTTTTAAGCATATTTGTTTTATTCTAATGGCAGTACTGTTTCACTCATGCCAAAGGCAACTTTTTAAAGTGTCCGTTACCTGAAGAATGTATCTATCAAAACAGTCATGCTTATTAACACACCTGTCACTTATACCTAGGCTCAGTTTTCATTCAAATATCAAAAACAAAATTCCTTAATAAGTAAATCTTCTACCACTATTTTTTTTTCATTTACAATTTATTTTGGTATCTTAACCTACAATTACATGTGCAATATTATGGTGATTAAACTACCCCCTTCATTAGGTCCCCCCCACCAACCCCATTAGTCACTGTCCATCAGCGTAGTGAGATGCTATTGAGTCACTACTTGTCTTCTCTGAGTTGTACAGCCCTCCCCGTGCCCCTACTACCTTACGTCTGCTAATCGTAATGCCCCTTTTACCCTCTTATCCCTCCCTTCCCACCCATCTTCCCCAGTCCCTTTCCCTTTGGTAAATATTAGTCCGTTCTTGGGTTCTGTGAGTCTGCTGCTGTTTTGTTCCTTCAGTCTTTTTTTTTTTTCTTTGTTTTCATACTCCACATATGAGTGAAATCATTTTGATACTTGTCTTTTTTTTGGCTTGGCTTATTTCACTGAGCATAATACCCTCTAACACCATCTATGTTGTTGCAAATGGTAGGATTTGTTTTCTTCTTATGGCTGAATAATATTCCATTGTGTATATGTACCACATCTTCTTTATCCATTCATCTACTGATGGACACTTAGGTTGCTTCCATTTCTTGGCTATTGTAAATAGTGCTGTAATAAACATAGGGGTGCATCTGTCTTTTTGAAACTGGGCTGCTGCATTCTTAGGGTAAATTCCTAGGAGTGGGATTCCTGGATCAAATGGTATTTCTATTTTGAGTTTTTTGAGGAACCTCCATACTGCTTTCCACAATGGTTGAACTAATTTGCATTCCCACCAGCAGTGTAGGAGGATTCCCTTTTCTCCACATCCTTGCCAACATTTGTTGTTGTTTGTGTTTTGGATGTTGGCCATCCTCACTGGTGTGAGGTGATATCTCATTGTGGTTTTAATTAGCATTACTCTGATGATTAGCAATGTGGAGCATCTTTTAATGTGCCTGTTGGCCATCTGAATTTCTCCTTTAGAGAAGTGTCTATTCATGTCCCCTGCCCATTTCTTAATTGGATTATTTGCTTTTTGTTTGTTAAGGTGCGTGAGTCTTTATATATTTTAGATGTCAACCCCTTATCAGATGCATCATTTATGAATATATTTTCCCATACTGTAGGATGTCTTTTTGTTCTACTGATGGTGTCCTTTGCTGTACAGAAACTTTTCAGCTTGATATAGTCCCACTTGTTCATTTTTGCTTTTGTTTCCCTTGCCCGGGGGGATATGTTCATGAAGAAGTTGCTTATGTTTATGTCCAAGAGATTTTTGCCTATGTTTTTTTCTAAGAGTTTTATGGTTTCATGACTTACATTCAGGTCTTTGATCCACCTTGAGATTACCTTTGTGTATGGGGTTAGACAGTAGTCCAGTTTCATTCTCTTACATGTAGCTGTCCAGTTTTTCCAACACCAGCTGCTGAAGAGGCTGTCATCTTCCCATTGTATATCCAAGGCTCCTTCATCAAATATTAATTGACTGTAAATGTTTGGGTTAATGTTTGGATTTTCTTTTCTGTTCCACTGGTCTGTGGGTCTGTTTTTGTGCCAATACCAAATTGTCTTGATTACTGTGGCTTTGTAGTAGAGTTTGAAGTCTTGGAGTGTAATTCCCCCTGCTTTATTTTTCCTACTCAGGATTGCTTTGGCTATTCGGGGTCTTTTGTGGTTCCATATGAATTTTTGAGTTATTTGTTCCAGTTCATTGAAGAAAGCTGTTGGTAGTTTGATAGGGCTTGCATTGAATCTGTAGATTGCTTTAGGTAGTATAGCCATTTTGACAATATTTATTCTTCCTAGCCAAGAGCATTGGATGAATTTCCATTTGTTAGTGTCCTCTTTAATTTCTCTTAGGACTGTGTTGTAGCTTTCAGGGTATAGGTCTTTCACTTCCTACGTTAGGTTTATTCCCAGGTATTTTATTCTTTTTGATGTGATTGGGAATGGAATTGTTTTTCTGATTTCTCTTTCTGCTAGTTCATCTTTAGTGTATAGGAAAGCAACAGATTTCTGTGTGTTAATTTTGTATCCTGCAACTTTGCTGAATTCAGATATTAGTTCTAGTTTTTTGGAGTGGAGTCTTTAGGGTTTTTTATGTACAGTATCATGTCATCTGCAAATAGTGACAATTTGGCTTCTTCTTTACCAATCTGGATGCCTTGTATATCTTTGTTTTGTCTGATTGCCGTGGCTAGGACCTCCAGTACTATGTTGAATAACAGTCTACCACTACTTTTGAGAAAATATTCCCTATCCTCCAGAAAACAAGTATGTGTATAAAAATCTGCTCAACTATTCTATACATCCAGATTAATCACAAAAACAAGGCTAGGAAAAATTACCTCCCAAGTATTCTTGGAAACTGCATGTTCTATCCTGTAAGCAATGACTAAACTGTATTTCTCAAAAAGAATATACTCACTGCCTCTATTTCCTCACTAAACATCTTAAACTTTCAGTCTGGTTTCCATCACCCTATCACTCCAACAGTACAAAAAAACTATTCCCCAAGTCACCACTGACCTCCTCCTGTCAAAATTTCCTTCTGTTCTCATTCTTTCACCTGTCTCTGGCATTCAACGCATATCATAGCTAATTCTTCCCTGGGTTTCTCAGGCACTACACCATCCTGATTATCAAATCCTCAGCAGCATCACATCCTTCTCCCACCCCTAAAACAAAATTTTTCAATTCTTGAGCACATTCTCCCTTCCCACGGAAATTTTATGCTCTTCTGGCATCAATAATTACCTCCAACTTCAAAGCAAAAGCTAAAGACCTTGTGTCTCTCCAGATTCAGGTCACATTTAACTGTCTACTAGATATCTACACTTAAAATGGAATTCATCCAAAACCACCTCATTTGAAGGCTTCCAGAATTTCCCAAGTGGCCAATAGTACTTTTCAAGTGTTCCAGAGCTCAAAACCTTTCAAGCTATTCTTTCAATGCCACTGTTTCTTCTCAGCCCCATTTAAGTTATAAAGGATTTAAGTCCTGATAGCTATCCCTTCCTTTACATTCTCTCTGCCATCAACTAGGTACTAGAATTAAGGGTCATTATTTGTACTTAAAGCCTCCTCGTCTTCTAGGAGTAAGCTAGGTAGCCCCTGTCCAGTAGTTTTTATGTTAATTAATCTGTCACATACATAACACCTCAGGTATAAGGTACTTTTATCAACTACAGTATCAGTAATTGCCTCTTCTCTAGTTCGTTAAACTTCATGCCCTTATTTACCTGTTTGAACCATCTTAAATGTGCAACTGATGCCAAAGTGGACTGTTTAATTTTCTACAATATGGTTAAAATCCATTAACTGTTCACCAACCACTCACTCCTCAAATACAAGCTGTTTACTCCTTTCTGACCCTACCCTTGGGTTAAGCTGGCCTTGCCATTCTCCCAAATTGCACCTGTTTTTTTGCCTCCACCTTCCATAGGCATGTTTCCTCAACAGATCATGCTGAACATACGCTCCTCCATTTTCTCATTTTCTGTCCCTTAATGTAAACAGCAGTTACTCTACTTGATGTCCACAATAATTTTGTGGCATTTTAGGATCAGTTTTATATACTCAAGCTGCTGCTGAGTAGAGATGTTGAGTTCCTAAGCATAATTTTATGGCCTTGCACTGTTTCTCTTCTCACAGTGTGCTATCAGCTGCCACTTCTCAGTGTTGTGTGCCTGACCTTTTAACAGGATGCACCTAAACTGACAGAGGGCTTAGAGATCAGCTCACCATGCTGATTCGGAACACCAATAAAACCAGAATGAGAAACTAAAGCAAAGGCAGGCATTTTTTTTTTAACCACAGAAATTAAGTCTAGCCAAAACCTCTGAATAGACCCCCAACATATAAAATAGATAAAAGTGAAATGGGCCTAGTGGAACCAGGCACAGATATTCAAGTGCACCACCTGCATATCTCTCATTCTCCATCCAGTGCAAAATCCCAGCTTTATGTATCACAAATACTGATACTATTTGACTTATTAGCTAGTTAGCACTTGGCTGTATTCCCATATAGCAGTATTTCAGATAGGTAAAGCAAGTACAACAGTATTGTGATTAAGAGCACAGTCTGCAAGTCACAAAGACCTGGATTCCACAAGTTACTAGATTAGGTTACCTTGTCTAAGTACTTTACTCTTTCTCAAGCCTGTACAGAGCACCGAACTAGATAACATATTTCGACCACTTAGTCTAGATCCTAACAGCTACCACAAATGGTAGTACTGAGGATTAATGTACACTAACCACTCTTTTCTGATTCTGTTTATTTCAAAATACTGCCTATTTATTCAAATAATTTAAATAACTTTACTGAGATAAAATGAATACCATAAAATTCACCCTTTTTAAGTGTACAACTTAATGACTTTTAGTATTTACTGAGCTGTGCAACTACCAGAGGGCAACTACCACTCCAATAAAATCCTTTAAACACTGGTCATTTCTTTGTCACTCCAGCAGACAGACTGTCAAAGTATACAAACTGGTTCATGGTATGCTAGCTACATCCCATTATAGCTCAGATCTTTTGGTAAAGTGAGATAAGCATTAGAGCAATTAAATAGCTTCAATTGTCTTAAAAACTGAAAACTTCTGTGGTAATAAAACAGTAAATGGCCTATTTTAACTAATAAAGTTTTTATTCCTTTAACTACCACCTGGATTATTCTGTAATATACGTGAGTATTTTTCCACCATTACCTTAGTATCCCCAATCACAAGGAATTAAAAAGATACTACGACACTACATAAACTGAAGTACCAAAGTAAGAATTTTCAAGAGGTCATTTGGTCTTTAGCAATTCAAAAGAATAATTTCACTAATTAATTGGTATTATTTCCTGATACATTACCATAAAATACTAACCAATATAAAACGAGACCTCAAGTGGAAGGAAAAAATTCAGACATTAAGTTACTATAAAAAATTGACCCAAATAAAATGTATTTACTGCAACTAATAACTTTCTTTTACCAGCTGCTACAAATAAGCTACCAATCAAAGCCAAAAGATACAAATCAAGATAACAGCAAATTCTAATAGAACTGAATTATGAACACAAAATTAAAAGTGATTTAACAAAAGAAACAATTATAACTTATTTGACCATAACTGATTCTATAGGAAGAACACAGGAAAAGAAAGACTCAGTCGCCCACCCACTCAAGGAAGCTTTGCCCAATATCCAGACTCAATTGACAGTGCTTTCCTCTGTCACTCCCAACATCACCTGGCTCCTAACCAGCCTGCCTATGTCTTCCCATTAGAATGTTAGCACTCAGAGACCAGGGACAGTGCATTTATTAATCTGTATCCCTAGCACCTAACAGCTGCTGACAAGTAGCAACAATAAATCTTTAGTCAAATGAACATCTTGTAGAGCATGAACAAAACAGAAAACTATCCCTGGCCTAATCTAGATTAACCCACATTCCGATCACTTCACAGGAATAAAATGCCATGAGAATACACTATCTAAAATTTTTATGAATGTGATAGCTTGGCCTCATTCCCATACATCAAAAGGACCTTTCATTAGTGTTTCAAAACCTGGGGTCTGCGTGTAATAACAGGAGATACACAGAACATTTTTAGTCTTTCCAACAGCCCAAGTTACACTTATCCTCAATCAACTGCAATTTACTTAACGTTAGCAAGAATTACCTGAACTAAGTAATAGCAGTAGTTATGCCCTGCTTATCAGAAGATGTAACTGGCAATTACATCTGATAAATAATTGAGAAACTAATCATTTAATGAACAGATCATCATTCAGAGCTAGTGACAATACAGAAAGAGTAAATCAGAAACCTTGATTGGAAAGGAAGGGAGGCTATAAAAGACATCTGTGAACAATTGGGAAAACATGAATATAGTTTTATATTAGATACTGGAATTAGATATTACACACACTGTATTATTAAAAAATTACTCATTTTCCTAGCTATGATAATGTTCTTGTGGTTATCTGTAAGATAATCTATTTGTAAAGAGATACTTGCTAAGGAAATATTTAGGCATAAATGTCAAGATGTTTTGCTTTACTTTTAAATCATCTAACCTCAAAAGATCTAGAGGGTATTATGCTCAGTGAAATAAGTCAGGTGGACAAAGACAAAAACCACACGATTTCACTTACTTGAGGAGTCCAAAAACAAAGCAAAACAGAAGAAATAAAATAGTAGTAGACTCAGACACCGGGAAGAGACTAGTCGTTACCAAGGCACAGGGGTTCCGGCAGGTAGCAGGGGGGAAGGTGAAAGGGATAAAGGGGCACAGTAATTCACAATCACAATGTAAGTTGGTCACAGAGACGGCAGGACAGCATAGAGAATATAGTCAGTGATTCTGTAACATCTTACTCCATTGATAGATAGTAACCACCCTGGAGGGGGTGAGGATTTAATAATATGGGTAACTGTTGAACCACTGTGCTGCATACTTAAAACCAACGTAAGATTGTGTATCAAATCTACTTTAAAAAAAAGATAATGCATGTAATATAGAGAAATGTCAATGTGGCAAAATATTAAGTAGTGATTCTAGGTCAAAAGTATGCATGCGTTCATTATTCTCTTTCAGCTTTTATAAACCTTAAATATTTTAAATTAAAAGGTTGGAGGAACTCTCTCAGCTTGCACCTAGTTGGAGCAATATGGCTAAACGCACTAAGAAGGCAGGACTCATCGGTAAATATGGGACCATTATGGGGTCTCCCTCAGGAAGCCAGCACACCAAGTACACCTGCTCCTTTCGAGGTGAAACCAAGATCAAGAGACGAGCTGTGGGCATCTGGCACTGTGGTTCCTGCATGAAAACAGTAGCTGGTAGTGCCTGGCCCTACACCACCACTTCCGCTGTCACAGGAAAGTTGGCAGTCAGAAGACTGAAGGAACTGCAAGACCAGTAGGAGGGCTACCGTTTGAAGCATTGCTAGACAATAATAAATGGGTTAATTTAGGTTAAAAAAAAAAAAGTGGAGGAAACCAAACGGAAAAAATTCAAAACTGCAAAAAGGACAGATAAACAATACAAACCAAACAAGTAGAAAACTATGGTGGCAGAAATACATCCAAAGTATCTATAATTACAATAAACATGGTGTCCCACATTCATTAAGAGAAGTTGGCAGAATTTATTACCAAAGCAAAAACCAGGTGTATGGTGTTTGTAACTGATATATCTAAAACATCCTACTAGAATTGGCTAAAGCTTAAAATTAAAGCAATACCAAAAGTTGTGCGAGGATGTAGAACTCTTATCCTTTCAATTTTAAGAAAAGTTCCCATGTCTAAGGTATCCATTGTATATATGAATTAAACTTTTTCCCTAGGCTTCCAGAATATTAGTAACATCCTCAAGAGAATTAAGAAAGCAGTCACTCAATTTCCTGTGTTCTGTAGTTCAGATGAGATGCCTAAAAGAATGGCTGTACAACACTACAAACAGTTTGGGATTACCTAGTAAAGTTATATATACCCAACACGCAACCCCAAAATTCCACTCCATTATAAACAGTCATCAGTTATTTTGGGGGGAAGGAAGAAATGTAAGAGTTCACAAGGCCACAAGTTTAATTTGTAATGACAAAAAAAAAAAAACTGGAAATGAGGCAAACATCCATCACAACAGATTAAGTTTATGGTATATATCCTTACAACAGAATACCAATCCTACTGGACATGACCGCCAGCACTAAGAATCAGCATGGATGAATCAAAAACATACAACAGTGAAACAAGTATCAGAAGACTCATACAATTCCATTTAGATCAAATTGAAAATGGACAATATTAAACTACATACCGTTTGTGGATATATACATATAGAATAAAAATTACTCTAAGAAACAGCAAACCCAAAATGTAGGGTTAATGGTTACTTCTGGGAACGGAGGAAAGGAATGCTATGGGAGATGACATACACAGAGGGCTTTAGATAAGAGTAATGTTTTATTTCTTGGTCATTTTCTTCTTCTTTTTGAAAACTCTACATGTGTTTTTATACCTCATCTTCTATACCTCCTTTGGTATGTATTGTGTATTTTTCAACAAAAATGGTAAAGTATGCAAAATATGATCCCACTTTTTTTAAGTATATACTTTATATAAAAAAAGAATAGGGATTTATACTAAAATGTTATACCATGATGATATTTTCATTTTATTTTTTCAAATTTTCTGAAATATATTTTCTTAGGTAAAATAGTGCTGGCCAAAGGATTCTCACAGCCACCAAACCTAGAAGAGGCAAGGAAGAATTCTCACTTCGAGCTTCCCAAGGAAGTGCAGCCCTGCTGATATCTTGATTTTAAACTTCTGGCCTTCAAAACTGTGAGAGAATACATTTCTCGTTTTAAGTAAAAAAAAAAAAAAAAAAAAAAAGGTAGTGCCGGCCAGCCTGCCCCCAAAACCTTTCCATAAAATGAAAATCTGTAATTGAATTTGAGAAAAAGGGGGGAGTGGGTTTGGTCTAGAAAACAATTTAAAGTTAGGCTTGTCAATCAATCTGAAAGCTGGTCATTTTTTTTCTAAACCATGTTTCAGTTAAATTTTTTTTTTGAAGCCCACTTTTTCTCTTGTATAATGATTTGACAATGCCAAACACTGTTATCAAATGACAGATCCTCCCACACTTCAAAGAACACACATTCCAACCAGGTAGACACACACAATAGAGGTAGCACACTACACACCTTGGCCAAGCCCATGAGGTTGCAAAGACAATTTAGATTTTCATCCGTCTGCTTGGAAAGCAGCATGATATGGTGACAAGAACAGTCAAAAGGCCTATAAACTTCTCAGTTGAGACTGAGTGAGTGTTCTGAGTGTTTTTGTATACGGGTGAAGGGACAGAAGGAGGCAGAAAAAGAGAACGGTGAGAAAACAAGAGAGAAGTAAGAGAAAAAGACGGAGGATGTAGAGAGAATTAAAGAAGGCAGGGAAAGACAGCACTAACAATCTGAGCTTCCAAAAGTCTTCATAAGTATATTATCTATTTGATAGAGAATGAGACTACATGTAAAAAAAATCTAAGTAGTAACGTACTATTATTGGAATGTGTATGTTCATTCAGTACAGGGTTAAATGATAATAAAGTTCCTATGTAACATCTTAAAAACAGGTTATCATCACCACTATACCAGTATCAAGAAACAAAGTTACAGCAACAGATCTTAAATCCAAATGAAATTGTCTGCTCTGTAAATCTTTGAAAATGTTCTCATAAGGAAACTTAAATTGTAGACACAATCAAGTATGTTCTATTACTTTTAGAGTCCTAAATGAAGACAGACAAGCAACACATTCCTAAGAACTTTTGAAAGAACACGGCCTGGTCTTAAATAAAGTTATTCCTTAATCCAAGCCCCAGTTCATAAATTAATTCCAAAGTTAACTGGGTTCCAATTCAACTGAGCTCATGACTCCAGTATGAAAATGAGTTAACCTGAAAACTGAAATTCACTCTAGTACACATGCTATGTCAGCCAGAAATTTAAAAACCTAGTCTTCGAATCCTATGCCAAGAAATTCCAAAAACTAAAATAATTTACTTTCTTAAAAAAAAATACAGGACATGCAGCATCTTCCAGACACACTGACAAGAAAACGTAAAAAAAAAGAGTAACAAGTATCAGCATAGGGAGTTTGCATTGTAATTGTCAAATTAACCCAATTAATTTGGTTCTTGGACCTGAAGAAAACAAGGATTGCATTCCTAGGTATTTATATGATGGTGGGTCAAAATTATTTCAAAATCTATTACATGTTACAAGGTGATACTCTCTTACAAGTCTTCCCTCCCTTTGCCTTCCTTCAAGTTGTATCTCCACTCTTTGTGGGGGGCGGGGGGACGCCAGGGGGAGAGGCCTTGCTCCTAAAATCAGACATCCACCAGCTCACAGTCAACACCACTGTTGCCGTAACACTCAGCTTTTAAAGGACACTGCATTTACTCAAATTAACCAGGCTAATTGATATTTGCTGACCTACAGGTTTCATCGCAAGAATTAATAAAGATTTAAGAGCAGAGGAAATTCATCTGTGAATTCATGCAGACTCCTTCTTTTGAGCAGGCATTAATCCTTTGTAATTCACTTACATCAAAAGTGTTATAACAACAAAATCTCAATGTCATTTAAAAAAAAGACTGGAGAAGCAACACTTCAAGATGAACAGTTTCTAAGTAAAAGCTTCATTTCAGACCAGTTTAAACTTTTAAGACTGGTTTATCCATTCTCCATGTAGTTTACGCTTAAGGGAGTAGAGCAACCAGTTTCCATTAAAAAAAAAGTATGGAAGTATAAAAAAGTTCTGCTACCATTTCTCCCCAAACACTAAGTCACTCAAGATTAACGGCAAGAGACACTCCTGATAAGCACTGCACAGGCTGCACAAGGTACCAGTAAAGGGAAGCTGAGGTATTGCAGTTCTTCCAGCCTTGTTCTAAAGAACTTCCATGACTACTGCAGGTCCAGCCCACATTTAAAGTGAGAGGCCAGAGGAAATCAGAGCAGCAGGAAACACGCAAGAGAAGCAATTAACCACAAACCTTTGCCGTGGCCTCATTCCCTTGCCTCCACTTCCAGACACATTTCAGTCCTAACAAAAACCTCCCTTCTCTTAAGAGACAAGAATCAAGCAACAGAGAATCAAACAAGGGAAATCACAGCTGTGGGAAACAAGCAGGACAGGGGTGAGGGAAAAATCTCATCACACGTGTGAAATAGCCACTCAGAAGGAACATACTGGAGACAAGCAGAAGAGTGGTGGGAAAAGAATCAGTTCTGCCTGATGCTAAGAGAAGCCTTGGCTAGGAGAACAGCCCTAGCCAAGGGGTCCAGCAGGCAGGTATGAGATGTTGGTGTACTGGAAGACCCTACCATCTCCAAAAGGTGGCATTCATTCCCTTTCCTGAGACAGGCACTACCCTAATTCAAGCACCCAATGCCTAGGGTACAGAAGAGTTTAGGTATTATGTTCATTTTCCTTCCACCTTTATTAGACAAACTGACACTAAAATTAGGATGTGCAATTCATGGCAAAAAGTGAAAAACACTATTAACATACCTCTTGGATTAAAAATACTATCACATCATAAATGATGTATCTGATAAGGGGTTGACATCCAAAATATACAAAGAACTCACGCACCTTAACAAACAAAAAGCAAATAACCCAATTAAGAAATGGGCACAGGACATGAATAGACACTTCTCTAAAGAAGAAATTCAGATGGCCAACAGGCACATGAAAAAAATGCTCCACATCGCTAATCATCAGAGAAATGCAGATTAAAACCACAATGAGATATCACCTCACACCAGTGAGGATGGCCAACATCCAAAACACAAACAACAACAAATGTTGGTGAGGATGTGGAGAGAGGGGAACCCTCCTACATTGCTGGTGGGAATGCAAATTAGTTCAACCATTGTGGAAAGCAGTATGGAGGTTCCTCAAAAAACTCAAAATAGAAATACCATTTGACCCAGGAATCCCACTCCTAGGAATTTACCCCAAGAATGCAGCAGCCCAGTTTGAGAAAGACACATGCACCCCTATGTTTATTGCAGCACTATTTACAATAGCCAAGAAATGGAAGCAACCTAAGTGCCCATCAGTAGATGAATGGATTAAGAAGATGTGGTACATATACACAATGGAGTATTACGCAGCAATAAGAAAGAAACAAATCCTACCATTTGCAACAACATGGATGGAGCTAGAGGGTATTATGCTCAGTGAAATAAGCCAGGCCGAAAAAGACAAGTACCAAATGATCTCACTCATATGTGGAGTATAAGAACAAAGAAAAATAAAAAATAAAATAAATAAATAAATAAATAAATGAAGGAACAAAACAGCAGCAGACTCACAGAACCCACGAATGGA
>JAQQAC010002172.1:38246736-38302670 GCA_029783875.1 Phataginus tricuspis | reverse complement strand
AAAAAAAAACATTAAAAAAAAATACTATCATGATGGAAGAGAAAATATAAAAGAACTAGGTTTACCCAAAAACTTACATGCTCTTCAAATAAAAGATGACATTTGGATACCTTATGTAGACCTTTAAAAACTCAACTGTTAAAGACACACATGCTGAATGCAGACAGACAATAAGCCTAAATACTGGTGGACCATATAGCTCGGATATAACCACCACAGGATTATGTCAAACAGGAAATAACTAGAATGATGATGGGATTAACTACAGAGAACAAGGATAACAGACCAGAGTGGATAACACTTGAGAGGCCTGGGCAACTAATTCAATTGAAAACCCAGGGCAAAAGGTGGGAAGGCGAAGTGGGAAAAGTGATTCAGAAGGAAAAAAACTGAGTAATATACTAATTAAAGAATAAAATTTCGAGTACGTATTATAATACAGCTTTAGTTTACAAAGGGCTTTCAAACCTAAAGAAAAGACCTGTGACACAACCATACTACAGGAACTGGGACTGGGAAAGAAAACTGAGTCCCAAGAGTCTGACACCAAAGCCTTCCAAAACCAAAAGAAGTAGAATTTAACTATGCCTCCGGGTAAGCCGGGAAAGACTAGAGAGCGCAGAAGTTGGGCTCTGAGATATGCAGTGCCGGGATTAGACACCGGCGTGGAAACGGAAAGGTGGTCAGGATGGGTAGCTTCAGCGTGGAGGCAGCTCCAGCGGACTGGCAGGAAAGGGACAGAGGTGTGGAAGAAAACCACACCCACCCAGGCAGAAGCCCGAAGGGGGGGGAGGGGAAGGCGCCCCCGGGGGGTTGGGTGGGGCAGGGCCGACTAGGACCTGGGAAGGCAGTAAACTGCAGAGGGCAACCCATGAGAGAGGAAAGAGGGCCCCTGGGCCTGAGCATGAAACTGGCATGGGACGCTCGGCCCGGTCCGCACGGGTAGACGCTGGGGCACTGCGAAGGGGCCTGGAGAAAACAGCTGAAACCAGAACTATAGAGAGCACACGCTACAGCGCTCAGGGACCTGGAACGGGGAAGGACAGATGGTACCATTTACCGCTGATGTTCTCGCTGGACTCGGGACCCACCGCTGCCGCCGCCGCTCGTTACCTGCCAATGTGCCTCTTACAAAGCGGCGGCGGCAGCAGAAGCTACTCGGGCCGTCACATGGTCTCGGCGTCACGGGCCAAGGAGGGGCCAACACGTCGCTCGTGCGCAGCTCATCTGCCCGCCCACAGAGCACGTCCTGTCCTTTAGCCAACTCTCACGCCTACGTGCGAGGCCCACAGCGCCCAGGCGAGGGGAGGAACACGGGGAATGAGCAAATACAGTAGAGATTTTTGGTATTTCTGGTACTCGGGAGTTATCAGGAGTACTACCCACCGCATCCATCCAGGACGCCCACAACTGCAGCTCCTTGTCGCGCTGTGATGACCTCACAAGGCCCCCACAAAGTCGCTCCCCTGAGGCCACCTTCCTCTTGTCACGTGATGTAGTCCGCCCACTCCAGGCAAAGCCTAGCCTCCCAACCTTCGCACGAGCTGACTGCGAGTGCCGGCCTGCTGCACAGCAAAGTCACCCACCACCGCAGCCTTTCCCTCGCGGTTTCATAGACGTCGCGTTTATGACTTAGTGACGAGGGTAAGGCCGAGATGGAAAGCAGATAACGGCTAGCTTCTCAGACATATCAGTAGGTGCCACCGGCCAGGTGGCTGAGCGTGCTTCCTGCTGGGAGCAGTATTCCGGCCGTGGGTGGGGTTCCGCTACCACGTTCCCGAGCTCGCGCCCCGCCCGGCCTCGCACGCGGGAAAACGCCAACGCTGGCTTTGATAACTGCAGCACGCTTAAACGGACTTATGTCTTCTTAAATGTGGGATGGAATTCTGCTTTCCCAAGCCCCTTTTGTGTGAATTGATTAACATTTATTGAATGCCTACTCGACGTCAACCATTTACACAACCATTTTTATTCAGTCATAGTCAACTTTTGAAGCAGGATTGTCCTATTTTAATGATAAAGGCTTCAAGCGGTTCAGTTTCCTGGCCAAGATACCCAAATCAGATTTTCTATATCCAAGCAAGTAATAACCCTTTTCTTAAGAAAGATCTACCCTAACCTGTTTTAACTGCAGGAATTAAGGATAAAAGAGGAAATATGGTTTATAATTGTAACATACTGTTTTAACGTTTAAAGCATTTTCTCACTTTCTGGCTTATTTGATCCTCAAAGGCAGTATCCCAGGCTGATTTGATAACAGACTTTGAAGTCCAACAGGCTTTGTCTTAATTCGAGCACTGCTTCACCAGGTTGTGAAAATTAAATGATATTATGTAAAGTAACCTGCTTGGCAAAAGTAAACCTTCAATAAATATTAGTAATTATATTCACACCATATATGTGAGACAGGGACTGTGGGTGTAGTCAGAGTAGGATGAGGGCTTCCCGAAAAGGCAGGACGGGATATTTTCAGTCAAAGCAATATAACAATGGTCAAAGAAGTCCCTTTTGAAACTGTGTTAAGAATTATGCAAAATCAAGGTCACACTAATTCTCTAGGATAAAGATACCAGACTAAGAATATAGACATCTATTAGGTCAGTTAAAAGTCAAAAGGCCAGGAGCAACTGGGCCTAGAATGAGTGTTTCACAAATAGGGAAGGGTATCTCAGCATAACCCGTGACTTCACTGTAAACAGCCCTAGCAAGCAGAGAACAACCCAGCCCACCTTGAGGGCAGGGCAGGTGGTACAAGTCCACACCCTAAGCTCTCAATTTCCAAAAATTCTCAACTGCCTATAAAACCCCCTAGACAAGGCACCACCCCAGACTCTCTTGTCCCCTCCTGGCATGAGCCGGGAGCTCTGTACCTTGCTCTCCTACCTTGGGTGTTTGCTAAGCTCGTTCTTTGGCTTCGTGAACAAGAACCCCAGCATCATATGTACCTTTTGATAATTAGCATATACTGATTTTTGTGCAGGGCACTATGCTAATTACCGACTTGCTAGTTACTAGTAGACTGTAGGTCAAACTACTTGGTGAAAAACAATTAAAACCTTAACAGTTTTGCTCAATTCAAGGGAAGCCTGTTATTCATCTGAATTGATCAGAGAATGCTCAGGCTATGCCTTTAACAAAATTTATTGTCATCACCATTCATGTGTAGATATATCTTCTCCCTCCCCTTTTGACACTGAGCTGAGATTGTGTCTGGTCTGTTCTATCAACCCTTCAGAGGCAGAGATTTAATGGAAACATCAAGAAAACAGTTCTGAAAGGATACATACAAACCTGATAGCAGCAGCTGTGGCTGAGTGGTGGGAAAGTGGTCTGTGATTGAGGGTACTAGTCAAAAGCAACTATATCTATATTTTAATTTTTTTTATGTAGAGCAGATGATGATGTTTTAATTTGTTACAGAAAATACTGGAAAAATCTGAACGGGATCGCCGACGTAAGAACCAAGCGGCACTCAGAAGTCTTGGAGTGTTGAGCGTTTATTTTACACCGGTGGGCTAGAGGGGAATAATCTCCCAAGGTCTGAGCCCCGAACAAAGGCAAAGGGAGCAATATATATCTTTCTGCTTCTGTGTCTGTAACATTCCTACATGCACAGCAAAGAGCAAGCAAGGGGGAGTAAGTTTAGGGAGTAAGTGCCTGGCAGAGTGGGGAGTGAAGGGGAGGGAGGGAAGTTAAGGGAGTTTCTGTTGTCTTTGCTAAGAAGAGCAGCAGAAGGGAGCCACCTGGACTAGTAGACTGGTGTCCTTGTAAGTTCTTCCCTATCAAATTAAAGATTAACATTAAGAAAGGAGAGACCAGAGACTATGTGTGACCCTGTACAAGCTATGTCACCTCTCCAGGCCTCTATTTCCTCTTCTGTTACTGTATTAAAATATATCTGCCTTTTCTGTGCCAGACATACTGTGCTAGATGCTTTCATTAAATTGTCATTTATCAAAGGAAATATCCTACCTCAGAGCTAGAATCAGGAAAATAAAGGCATCAAAGTCCTAAAATCTCACTAATTATAGTTATTACCACCTGGATGCAATAGAACTCTCCTCCCACAATAGTCTCTGTGGGGAAGTTGGGGTTCCTATGGCCAGGATCCTCACTGAACTTAAACCACCTGATGATGTAACTGGCCTGTTCCTAGACTACCGCTTCCATACCTTTAGGCAATAAGCTATTATTGTGCTATATAGAAGACGCTAGTGCTCGACCTACTGCAGGGAGAACATGCCAGGTGATAAACCCTTTCACCCCAAAGAACGTTCTGCTCTCAATTTCTTTGGTCGCAATGAATCCATAGCGAACTTGCCTGGGGCTGAAACCCATTGGCAAGAATTAGCATAGTGGGCAGAATTCATTGTTGGCCAAGGAAAAGGACAGGCTGCCCTTATGAGAGGGGTGCTTTAGCGGGCTGCCCCTGTGAATGGGGAGACAGTGGATTGTCCCCCAATGGGTATGTGGTCTGAGGTGGCTTGCCTTCTAGAGGACTGGGCCCCACCCCAGGACTGGAGGCAAGTGGAGGTGACACCTGAGGCAGTAGGGGAGGCCCTTGGTATAGTAAGTAAATCCTTTGAGAAACGGAGTGCCCGTGAGGCAGCAGGGACTGTAGGTTGACTGCTTCTCACAGTATTAAAAAGGTTTACAGAAGAGACCCAAGAAATGGCAGCATGAGAACGTGAGCTGGAAACTTCTGTGGATTCTCTGAGGAAGGAGATGGCATTGATGCGAGAGGAGGCCAGGAGCAAGGTACCATTGGAGATGAGACGGCAGTGCTGCCAGGTGTTCTGAAGGAGGAAGAGGCCATCAAGAAAAAAGACAAACTCCTGAGGGAAGCACAGGCGGAGGCGGCACAAGAACATCAGCTGTGAAGCATTGAGGTGAAGGTAAGAGACCTTCTGAAGACTGAGCTAGCATCGTTGCGAGGCACTGTAACAGAGGAGGCACTTGGGGGAGTGAAGAGAAAGGTGCCATCAGCCCCAGAAATGGAGGAGCTGGGGAAGGATGAAGGGGTGGGGTGGTGCTGGAGGCACTGGCCTGTATTGAAAGCACACCCAGTGGTTGTAAAGAAAATAAAGACCCAGCAGCTGATAGTTCCCCAAGGAGAGGAGCAGCCCCCTCCCCAGGTCGTGGAGCACTCTATGGTCTGCCCCTATGCTCAGGCTGAGCTGGTGGATTTGGGCTCCCAGTTTAGGCAGAAGCCCTTGGAGTCAATATCGGCTTGGCTCCTGTGTCTGTGAGACTTAGGGGTGGATGGAATTGTTCTGTCGGGATCAGAGATGGGAAAGCTGCCTTCCCTGACAGTGTAGCCTGCCTTGAGGCAGCGATTACAAAATGCACATCAGACCCCAGAGAGTCACTCCCTCCTCAATTGGCTTATGGCTGCACTTCGTGCTGTGTGGCCCAATTCGGGTGATTTACCATCCTCTCCTGTTAGATGGCAGACATATGCTGAACTCCAACAGGTGCTACGAGAGCTAGGCATGAGAAATGCCACCTATAGTCCAGAGAATTAAGGCCCAGATGAAGAGATTTTCACTACTGGGATGAGAAATATTGTACTTCAAATGGCTCCTACATCCCTCTTTGGGTCTCTAGTGGCCACTCTTTCCCCTCACTTAGGGCATCCCATAAGCGAGGTGACACATACAGTAGCAGACTTAGGAGAGGCTGAAGCAACGAGAATCTGGAAAGAAATAAGACCTGTTACTCACAAGAAGAATTTACAGGGCCCCATGAAGGTTATGAGGACCCAGATGTGGGATGGTTTAATATGGGCAGGAGCAATGGAAGGAAATTAGACGGGAAGTCAAATAAGATCTTACTGGAGCTAATGGCAACAGCTGAAACCAGAGCAGCAGTTCCAGCCATTAAGACCAAAGAGACAGAGGTCAGAGACAGAGCCATGAGTCCAGCCTGTGTGTTTGCAAGACTTCCTGCTGGAAAGCGAGCCAACCTCACTTGAGCCCACACAGGAAGGTGATTGGGGAACACGGTTTGACTGAGGGTAAGGTCAAAGTATCTGCCCTGAGAGACCAGGGGAGGACCGGAGGCCACATGTTGAAATAGCTATCCATTGGTCCCCAGTGAACATACAATGTGTTCTGGCTCTGGTGGACACTGGGGCTGAATGTTCACTGATTCATGGTAACCCTGAGTGGTTCCCTGGGACCCCCACTATCATAGATGGATACGGGGGGAAGGCTATCAGAGTGAAAAGTATATCCTGAATGGCCAGAAGGTAGGAGCATCTTACCAGGAAGTTTTGTTTTATCATTATGGCCAGTGCATGCACCTCCAGTAGCACTATATATAGACCCTTCGGTAACCCTCATGAGGAGAGGAGTAAAAGTATGGTATACTAGACCTGGAAGAGACCCCCTTCCTGCTACAGTCCTATCACAGGACCACTCTCTTGAATGCATCCTACCTGATGGACAAGATTTGCCTATGTTGGTGGCATTAAAACATGTGTCTTATCACCCCTAAAGTCTTTGTGGATTGGGAACCTCCTCTGGCTTGAGGATTATTATAATTTTTGTTACCTGTATCTTAATTTTTTATTATCTCTAAGTTGTTATCCTCTGTTGCTATTGTGGAATCTAGTTAGAATGCTCCAGCTTTCTCACACAGGGACCATTGCAGAAGATGTAAAATGTGTAGATTGTAAGGTGAGAATCCTGGAGGGGAGGAGTGTGGGGAGGTTGGGGTTCCTATGGCCAGGATCTTCACTGAACTTAAACCACCTGATGATGTAACTGACCTGTTGCTAGGCTACCGCTTCCACACCTTTAGGCAATAAGCTATTATTGTGCTATATAGAGAGCTCTGCCCAGTACTCTGGGCGGAGGCAGAGATGCTAGTGCTCAACCTACCGCCGGGAGAAAAAGCCAGGTAATAAACCCTTTCACCCCAAAGAACGTTCTGCTGTCAATTTCTTTGGTCGCATTGAATCCATAGCGAACTTGCCTGGGGCTGAAACCCACTGGCAAGACAATCTCCCCTATGGGATACCACAATCACCCCTTTCCGGCCAACCTGAGACATCACCCTTGAGCTAATTTCATATCCTGTGACTGCAAAGAACATCACCATCCAATTCACCTGTTTATGTTTGCTTAAGTGCACGTGGCTGGACTGCAGTGAGAGCATAATGGAAAATACACTGGAGAAATTCTCAGAAGCTTGGATTTTTAAGTTTATACACATGGCAGGGAATAAGGTAGGTGGGTGAAATCAGTCTTAGATGAGACTCAGCTCAGAAACAATCAGTAATAGGTGGCTGAGGTTTAAGGAAGATAGAATCAAGGTGTATAAACCCCAAAGCAGGATTTTCACAATCTAGATAAAACTAGATTCTAGAATCAGTTCAAATCTAATCTACTCCTTAAAGTAAAATAAATGATCATAATCAAATGCATTATATCCTGCCAAAGAATGCAGTAACCGAAAGGGAATGATCTAGTTAAAAAAGTGAGCTTTAAGAAGCAAAAATGAACACGATGCAGAGAAAAGGGTGGCCTGACCAGCATGTGGAACATTTCGGTCCCCTTGGCAGATCTCTACCTTTAATGGATAGAGATTGGTGCTCCATACCTATTAGCCATAAAGATTATCCAAGATTGCCCAATGTATGTTCCATGTCACCAACAACCTTATGATTAGAATTGGGCTTCTCATATTTTCCTCCAGGGAGGTGAATGCATTATTGCCCAGAGGACCATATGTTCTTTTGCTTGGCTGACAATTAATACACTGACAATGACACTTGTCAATATATCAATTTCTCAGGTATGTTTATGCCCAAAGCCAGCTGAGCTGTGGGCATGCTGGCCTATGAAAGCAGTAAACAAACAGTTAATAATTAGACCACTGTGTGAGACCTGTATGGAATAACCAAAAAGACTCCCTAGAAACACTGTTGTGTCTCATTTCTCTAAAAGGCCAGTTCCCTCCTAATGCTCCTAATTAATAACTTGCCCTTTCTAAGCCTGTTTCTTCATAAATAGAAAGGAACTAAATTCTGATTATCTTATTGAGGTTCATGCAAGATATTGCATATGAAAGTCTTTAGAAAATATTTGGAATATAAGAATTGTAAGGAACTATTATTACCAGAAAAAACTTTATTTGGTTACACCAGTACTTACATAGCCCTAGTCAGTGGTTAAGGCTTCAGTTCTAGGGAATCCAGGAAGGCCTGGATTCAGAACAAGAGTCAGCAAACTACAACTCAGGGACCAAATCCAGCCCACCTGCAGTTTTTCAAGAACCCACTAGTTAAGAAAGCTTAGCCAAACTATATAAAAACTCACATGCCTCAAAACCCAAAAAGCAAATAACCTGATTAAAAAATGGGCAGAAGATATGAACAGAAACTTCTCCAAAGAGATTCAGATGGCCAACAGGCACATGAAAAGATGCTCCACACCACTAGTCATCAGAGAAATGCAAATTAAAACCATAATGAGATATCACCTCACACCAGTGAGGATGGCCAACATCCCAAACACAAACAACAACAAATGTTGGAAAGGATGTGGAGAAAGGGGAACCCTCCTACACTGCTGGTGGGAATGTAAATTAGTTCAACCATTGTGGAAAGCAGTATGGAGGTTCCTCAAAAAACTCAGTAGAAATACCATTTGACCCAGGAATTCCACTCCTAGGAATTTACCCTAAGAATGCAGCAGCCCAGTTTGAAAAAGATATATGCACCCCTATTTTACCGCAGCACTATTTACAATAGCCAAGAAATGGAAGCAACCTAAGGGTCCATCAGAGGATGAATGGATAAAGATGATGTGGTATATATACACAATGGAATATTATTCAGCCATGAGAAGAAAACAAATTCTACAATTTGCAACAACATGGATGGAGCTAGAGGGTATTATGCTCAGTGAAATAAGCCAGGCGGAGAAAGACAAGTACCAAATGATTTCACTCCTAGGTGGAGTATAAGAACAAAGAAAAAAACTGAAGGAAGAAACAGCAGCAGACTCACAGAACCCAAGAATGGCCTAACAGTTACCAAAGGGAAAGGGAGTGGGGAAGATGTGTGGGAAGGGAGGGATAAGGGGGGAAAAGGGGTTTTACAATTAGCACACATAATGTAGTGGGGGTAGGGGTGGGGTAGGGGGATACGGGGAAGGCAGTATAACACAGTGAAGACAAGTAGTGATTCTATAACATCCTTCTACGCTGATGGACAGTGACTGCAATGGGGGTATGTGGTGGGGACTTGATAATAGGGGGAGTCTAGTGACGATAATGTTGCTCATGTAATTGTATATTAATAATAGCAAAATAAAAATTAAATAAATAAAAAACAAACAAATAAAAGAATGGTTAGCCATCTTTAAATGGCTAAAAAAAATCAAAGGAATACAATTTTATGGCATACAAAACATAAGAAATTCAAATTTCATTGTCTATTAAGTTCTATTGTAACTTAGCCATGCTTATTCATTTATGTATTATCTGTGGCCACTTTCATGCTACAATAGCAAGGGGGAATATTTGTAACAGAAGTCACATGGCCCAGAAAGTGTAAAATATTTACTGTCTGGCCTTACACAAAAGTTTGCCAACCCCTATTCTAGAAGAACTAACGTGACCTTTGGCAAGGCACTTTATCTTTCCTGCCTAAGTTTTCTCATCTGCAAAATGGGGATAATAATAACTACCTTAGAGATTTGTCTAGAGGATTGAAAGTGTTAAATTATAGTATTGGGTTTGGGTTTTTTTTTTTTCTTTTGATCCTTTTGGACTGCAACCCACAAGAAGAAATACATACATACACATATATATAAGACTAAAATAAGTTTTACAAAATAATATCCATATATTTATGTACTCTGAGAGTTTCAGTATATCTTTCATCTAACATCCCTTAATGTAAATATTTTACATAATCATGGCACATTCACTTCTGATAGTTTACTATTCTATTTCTGCTTTTTAAAAAAAATAGAGCTTCTCATTGCCAAAAATGGAACAATTTGAGGATGAAAATAATGATAATATTTGGCTCTAACTCAAAGAATAAAATAAATATCCATGAGCCAATGCTGATATAGATAGATGAATGAATAAATAAATAAGGAGAAGAGACAACTCTCCCTTATATAAGAATTCCAATTAATAAACATGAAAAGAATGAGAAAAATTTAAAAATGAATAGTAAAATAAGTGAGCAAAAGTTTAAGGAGAAATTGTATTTGCATAGTCTCAAAGTATATCCCTTAAAATATTTATGAATTACTGTGGTGGGTTTTTTATTGTTTTCTTTTGTTTTTATTAATTTTCATGGTAAATCCAAAGGTGTCCTAAGAAATTACTGTGGTGTTTTAATAAATTCTTTGATACTCCTCCCTTGAATATGGGCTCAACTTCATAACTCATGTCTAACAAGTAGAGACTGGAACAGGAAAAATAACTTTACAATGTAGAGATTTAACAGACATCAAAGTCAACAGCAGAGTAAGAAATTATGTGATACCATGTACACCCCGGTAGTGAGGCAATGTGAAGGGCATATCACCTCTGTGGCATTCTTCCCAAAAATCCATCCTCTGAGCATAATCATAAGAAAACAGCAGACAGACCCAAACAGAGGCCCATTGTACAAAACACTTGACCAGTACTCTCCAAATGTGTCAGTTACAACGAACAAGAAAAAACTGAGAAACTGATACAGATCAGAAGAGACTACGGAGACATTTGAACTAAATTCACTGCAGTGTCTTGGTTTGAATCCTAGGATAGACAGTAGCATAAATGGGAAAGGTGGGGAAATACAAATAAAGTCTGTAGTTTGGTTAAAAGTTTTGTACTAGTATTAATTTCCTACTATGACTGTGTAAACTGTTAACATGCAGAGAAGCTAAATGAAGGGTATATAGAAACTTTCTTTTAAATTATTTCAAATAATTATTATTTCAATTTTTTCAAAAATAAGTTTAAAAAACCAGCTGCTCACAAACCACTAACCTGATTTCCTAGCCCAGTAATGCATCTAGATCTGCAGATTGGAGATTACTGAATTAATTCAAGCAAAATATTCAGAACATTGTCTGGCACATAGTAAGTGCTCAATAAATTCTAGCTAGTACTAATGAGACAGGGACTGTGGGGTGTAGTCAGAGTAGGGTGAGGGCCTCCAGAGAAAGCAAGGCAGGGTATTTACAGTCAGAGCAATGTAACTACATGCAAGGAAACCCCTCCTACCAAAATTTTGTGTTAAACATTAAGCTCTAGAGTCATTCTTCAGTGAGATCAGATCACATGTTTTTATTATGCTAATCATTTGTAATCGTAAGACTCACTTTAGCATGCTAAAAGGCCCAGGCCTATGTGCTGTCTTTCCTCCTTCAGACCTGATGAGGTGACTTGCAATCTGGACAATTAATAATGGCAAGTAAACCCAGACATAAACAACACAGTAAAAGGCAGTAAGGACTCCACCTTAAAGATAAGATTGCATTTTAACACCAGGAAGTTAAGAAGTAAGATTCTTGACTTACTCTTTAACAATTAAACAATACCTCAACCCACCTTGGGGGCTAGGCAGGTGGCCTTGTTTGATATGCTCCCAGACCAAGATGCCGGTATCTCAGGGACAAATCAGAGCTGGAGGTTGCTTGTGTTAATTCTAAATATTCAGGGCCCACTTAACAAGTCCACCCCCTAAGCCTTTTTTTTCACGTTCCCAAAAATCCTCAACTGCCTATAAAACCCCTAGACAATGCACCACTAGGGACTCTCTTGTCCACTCCTGGCAGGAGCCAGGAACTCTGTCCTCTCACTGTGTCTCTCAATAAAAGCCTCTCCCTGGCTCTCCTACCTTGGGTGTTTGCTAAGTTCATTCTTTGACTCCGCAAACAAGAACCCCGGCATCACTAATATCCAATAATAATGTTAGTTCTATTTCAGGTTCTCTTTCTATTTTGTTCAAAACAGACTTGCCTGTAGTGGTTGAAAATACATGGACCTTAATATAGGATGTCATGTATCATCTGTATCTATCAGCATGAAAAATCCAGGTCAAAGTGGGAAGAAGACACTGTTGTGGGGTAATAAAATAGTTTATCACATGAAAAGATGCTCCACATCACTAATCATCAGGGAAATGCAAATTGAAACCACAATGAGATATCACCTCACACCAGTTAGGATGGCCACCATACAAAAGACTAAGAACAACAAAAACTGGTGAGGATGCAGAGAAAGGGGAACCCTCCTACACTGCTGGTGGGAATGTAAGCTAGTTGAACCATTGTGGAAAGCAATATGGAGGTTCCTCAAAAAACTAAAAATAGAAAAACCATTTGACCCAGGAATCCCACTCCTTGGAATTTACCCAAAGAATACAACTTCTCAGGTTCAAAAAGACATATGAACCCCTATGTTTATTGCAGCACTATTTACAATAGCCAAGAAATGGAAGCAACCTAAGTGTCCATCAGTAGATGAATGGATAAAGAAGAGGTGGTACATATACACAATGGAATACTATTCAGCCATAAGAAAGAAACAAATCCTATCATTTGCAACAACATGGATGGAGCTGGAGAATATTATGCTCAGTGAAATAAGCCAGGCAGAGAAGGACAAGTGCCAAATGATTTCCCTCATTTGTGGAGTATAACAATAAAGCAAAACTGAAGGAACAAAACAGCAGCAGACTCAGAGACTCCAAGAAGGAACTAGTGGTTACCAAAGGGGAGGGGTGTGGGACGGCGGGTGGGGAGGGTGGGAGAAGGGGATTGAGGGGTATTTTGTTTAGTACACATATGTGTGGGGGATCACAAGGAAAACAGTGTAGGACAGAGAAGGCAAACAGTGAATCTGTGGCATCTTACTACACCTGAGGACAGTGACTGCATTGGGGTATGGGTGGGGACTTGATAATATGGGTAAATGTAGTAACCACATTGTTTTTTCATGTGAAACCTTCATAAGAGTGTATATCAATAATTCCTTAATTAAAAAATAAGTAAATAAAATAGTTTATCATAAGTCTTTTACCATAGTCTCCAAGTTGTTATACCTAAAATATTGGAGCTGTGATATCCCCATTTCAAAATACATATTTCTTAGCATGAAGGTGCCAGGAAGAACCTTCAGAAAAAGACCCAGAGGGACAGAAAAAAATTAAAGTCTAAGTTAGACTTCACAAACATCTGCTACCATGACAAGAATGTGCTTGCTGTAAATTCATAAGAACACAGATTCTTTTCCTGCAGATAAAATAAGTAGGGAGACAATTTATTAACAAACTGGAGGAAAGATTTAGAGCCACACTGTACTCCTTGTACCAAAATGATTTAAAGATAAGGGGGTAAAACTAACATTTATTGTCTGTTAGGCACGGTACGATATATATGTCCATCTTTTTTAAATCCCCATTCCAGGTTTGCAGGTAAGTATTCTGATTTTACAGAACAACAAACAGGAGAGGACACTTTAAATAGCAAAACCAGGATTCTAAAGTTTGACTACAAAGCCCATGCTCTTTCCACTTAACCAGGTTGCCACTCTATATAAAAGTTGTCAAAAAAAATTTTTTTTTAATTGAAAAGTTTGAAGAAAACAGAAATGGTTGTCTAAGCCATGGAGGGGAAGGAAGGAGATAATCAACAGATAAAACTACTGTTAAATAGAAAATTTCTCTATGTAGCATTAAAAAAAATTAAAAGGTAAACAGATTGTGTGGGAAAAAACAAAATTTTTCAATGATTAATATTTTTACCATTAATAAAAGCTCATACAAATTGACAAGAACACTGAAATTATTGTAGCTAAATGGACAAAGCATACCAATAATTCCTATGTAGCTAATCAACAAACATGGGAAAATATTTTGCCTTACAACTTGTTCAATGAAAGTTATAGCAATAATATGCATTTTGCCTACCAAATTAATCAAGAATAAAAATAATGATGTTATCCAGTGCTAATCAGTGTTTAATAAAAGAGCTACTCTCTTATTTGGCTAATAGGACTATAAATTGGCATAAACCTTGGAAAGCAAAACTCGTAATATATTAAAACCCCTTCATCCAAAGCAATTCTTGTACTCTATACTAAGGAAATTATTTTAAATGTGGAAAAATTGTTATGCAGATAAAGGCATTTCTCACAGCTGTATGACAGCAAAATACTGGGAGCACCTCACATTGTCTGACTATAGAGGAATGGTTAAGTAAATTATGACATTCTTCCTAGATCCCATATAATGCAGTCTTTATAAATAATATTTATATTCCCAGGACATGGGAAAATGCTTGCCTTGTACTGTTGTGTATAAGAAACCCAAAACCAAATCATTGACTGAATATAACTATGTAAGTATATTACATGTAGGAAAGAGACTATAAAAATACGTAAGAAGAATATTAATATGGGCCATATTTAAATAATTGGATTATAGGCAACATTTGCCCATTTTCACTTATGTATTTTCAAATTGCTTTAATACTCAGGCCTTACTTCATAATTTAAAAAATGATTAAACAAACTATTTAGAGCTGGGATATTGATATATATTCCCTGAGAGGAATCCAAACTATATGAATATTAATATAATAACTTATCAGCAAAGACTGAATTTCTAGGAGGCGTTTTGTGGTGATTTATGTCCCTGTCAAATACATATATATGCTGAAGTCCTAAACCCTAGTGCTACAGAATGTGACTGTAATTTGGAAAAAGTGTCTTTAAATAGGTAACTAAGGTAAAATGAGGCCATGGGGGTGGGCAGTAATTCAATATGACTGATGTCTGGACAGAGGAAGACAGAGAGAAAAGACCACATGAAGACCAAGAGAGAAGGCAGCCATCTACAAGCCAAAGAAGCCTCAGAAAATAACAATCCTGCCAACACCTTGATTTCAGACTTGTAACCTCCAAAACTGTGAGAAAATAGATTTCTGTTGTTCACGCCATCCCTTCTGTGGTACTGTCTTAGAGTAGTGCTGCAAACTCATACAGTTGCATTATTAGAGTTCTATGGAGCAGGAAGAAGAGGGACTGGCAAAGAATAGCCTTCCTTCCCCTTGGAAGAGATTATTTTAATTCTGGTCATTCCATAGTTTGGGAAGTAGAAAGACCTAGGGATGTCCCTGTCTGATGAAGAACAGAATCCTCACCCCTGCAACCTTGTGCCTAAGTGGTCCTCAAGGTCAAAGACCTCACTTAACACATCAATAGTTCCTTAAAAAATTTTTGCATATCCATCTTTAATAGAGTGAGGGCATTTTAAATACATAGAGAAATTACATTTAAAAAGCATGCCACTTCTCTGTTCAAAACTCAACATTGTGCTTTGAAAACAAGAATAAAATAACTCTGCCTACTTCTCAAAGCCCCCCATAATCTGGTTCATCCTACTTGTCCTACTTCATTGCTCTTTCCTACCCATTGGAGCCCCTCCACTTCTGCATTCCAAGACCTTCATTCATGACTCTGTACCCTCACTAGCCCCCAGCAACTACCTTCCCATAATACAGATCTCACCTCCTCTCCAGGGAATCCCAGGCTTCCTTAATCCTCCCAGTCTCACAATATTATTAACTCTTCATATGTGTGCATCATGCTTATCAGAGTATAGATTGGCAGAAAATCACATCTTGTTCTTGTTCTAAATTCCCTCATGATACTTAGAGAAGGAACTCATTGCATGCTGTGGTTTAAAGAGAAGAGAAGGAAACCTAGTATTTTTTGAGCACATATGAAGTGCCAGGCCCAGTGTAAGATGTTTTACAAAAATTACTTTTCAAGTATTATTTTTATCATCATCATCAACCCTCATAAAGACTTAATCCAAAATCCTACTGCTACCAAGTTACAGAGTTAGGATTCAAACCTAGGTGTCCCTAACTCCAAACTTGGTGCTTTATTTACTCCCACATCATTAGTGTTGCTGTTAGTCTCTCCTCACTGGACTCGAAACTTTTTGAGACAAGGTCTATGTCTTTTTATGTCTGTATTTCTAGCACCTGGTACAGGATTTAGCTCATAGTAAGCATACTCAATAAATATTTTAAAAATGAAGACTGATGCTTTCAACAGTTATTTTGTAAAATTCTGTTTTGCACTTCTATTTGCTTATGAGAGATGTAGAATACCATACACACCTATCTGTATATCCCAAATAGAATTTAGCAGATTCTAGAGATAAAAGGAATATGAGGTAAGTTTGACCTCTGGTTTATTGTATGCCCACTATGGGCACAGCTCTGTCTGGGTGCTGTGAACAGTGAAAAAAAAAAATCCCTGACATAGTGCTTCACTGTAATAGGTGCTAAATAAACATATACTGAGAAAGGGAAATGAGACAGACTAAGGGAAGCTGGGTGGCCAATCTATAACAGGCAGGCAGGAATTCTAGGCAGGGCAAATTGTGTGGCCAACAGGCAGAAGAGAAATAAAAGCAAGGTAGGCTCAAAGACATTTTGACTAAAGGGAAAGTTCTTTAGGATCAATGTAGTGGAAGGTAAAGTTACAGAGGTCAGTACCATCTGATTGTATATTATCCTGAATGCAAGGCTAAGGAATTTATTTCCTCCTATTACTAATCCCTGCTAAAATGGTCTTTCCAGAGGAACTGGAATGTTGGTAGGGCCTCTAGAGGCAGAAAAGCCTCCTTAGAGACACTGAGGAATTAAGCTCCAATGGTGGAATGACAGGTGGAGGGGTGGATATTTTAGATGAGGAGGCCACCCCCTCAGATCCTCTACTGATATAGCGCCAGTTCTGCCAACTTGAAGGCAGGCCAGCTGTGGTCACTAAAGAAAGAATATTTTCCCTGAACACTCACCTGCATGTCAATTTCAAATTACTGAGTAAACTTAAGCAGTACTTTCCTATTGAGCTTCCCAAAATGTACACATGGTAATCACCAGAAATCTACTCTGATGAGGATAATTCCCAGGGTGGCTGTGGAAGAAAGTGCACCTCCCACAGCACACTAGGGAGGGAAGGAAGGGTCTTAACAACCTGTTCAGCCCAGGCCTTCCCTGACATTCCCCCACCCAAACACTAATCTCCTAGCAGCTTGTACTGTGTGGTAGGCCAAAGATAGTTCACTATGGCCTTTTGCAGGGACAGAATGGCTACACCTGTTATGTTCTTTAAGATCAAATGCCTTTTGGTTTAAGGATAAAACCACACAGTGCTTCTCAACATTTCTGATAAAGGGCTCTGCTCTAGGGAAAATTGAGAAGTATGTCATGGATCTGGGAAATGATTTGTGTGCTCATCAACTTCAGCTTCCTGGCAGGCAAGCAAACACTATCTTTATTTTAGAAAGGAGGATCTGAGGCTCAGAGAGATTAGCTGTTATGCTGTCCTTTCCCAAGACTGTTCCTCCTATAGGCAGTTATTGCTGTTTACTAAATAAATGCTTGAGGCTATATTAGGTGATAGGAGACAATGAATCAGATTCTATCTGCATGGATTTCATAATCTAGCAGGGAAACATATGTCAATTCCTTTTTCTTTCCAGCTTTATTGAGATATAATTGATATAACATTGTATAAATTTAAAGTGTACAATGTAATGATTTGATACATATATATACTGCTGTTTACCACAATAAGGTAAGTTAAATCCTTCATCACAGTTACCATTTTGTGGTTGTTATGGTGAGAACATTAAAATTCTACTCTCATAGCAACTTTCCTGTATATTGTACAGTATTAACTATAGTCACCATGCTGTTATGTTAGATCCCTGGATTTAGTTATCTAACTGAAACTCGGTATCCTTTAACCAACATCTCCCCAGTGTAAATGCTTTAAGTGTGTGATGTTTGTGATATAGAGAATTAATTATGCCAGAGGGGATACGGGGCACCAGCTAAAACATCAGAGAAGAGAAACTATGCAAGAAGGATGTGAAGGATGGAGATTTCTCTGGTTTAGAAAGGAGTAGGAGAGTTTTCCTGGTAGGGACTCTAGCGTTAGCAAAGCTCTGCAGACAGAACAGGGCAGAGCACATCAAGGCGAGGTGAATGGCTTTGGTAAGTGTGGGTATAAGGGTATATAGAATGTAGTGATAGAGATTAAGCTGGAAACATGAAGGGCCTAGATAAAATTGAGAATTTTATCTTGAAGGCTGGAAGATATTGTAGAGATTAGGCAGAAATTTGTTTAATAATGATTATACTGGCATTGTGGAGGATGACTAAAGTGATAATGTTAGGAACTTTCCTCATCCTGATCTGCAGATTTCAGGCCTCCCTGATCACTTTACCTCTGTGGTAAAATTGCAGTATTTCCACAATCTCTCACCTGGCCTTGGTTCATCTCCGTATCAATAGGTGTTTCCAAGGGATGGAGAGTAGGCCATCTCCAGATCAATAGGTAATTACAAGGGTGGGGGGAGTGAAGGCATATCTGGACCTCAGAGGCCAGGGTCCTTTTTTTTTTCAGGGTGGTGAGAGACGTGGGGGAGCTGTAAGTCTGGGGAAAGGAAGTCCCAGGGCAAAATACCTCTAAAACCCAAAATCAGTCAAATGGAGAAATAAGTTTAAAACCCGTTTATTGCTTACAAACTGCATTCCAGGGCTAGCCCTCTCCTCTGCTCCAGAGGAAGCAAGCAAGCAAGCAAGCCAGCCCCTCCCTTTAAACTCTCAGATTCAGACACGCCCTCAGTTGCCCAGGTAATTACCCATTGACATGGAGATGAACTTCTCTCGTCCCTGAGGATATGCAAATGCACTAAAGCCAGGCAAGATACTCTGGAAATGTTACAATTTTACCCACAGGCCACCCCTCCAGAAATCTCGCCTTACAATCTACTCGTTCCTCTTCTTCCACAATGGTCCCTGGGTGAGAAAACTGGAGCATTGTGACCAGACTAATGACATAACAATCGCAAGAGCAATAAAATTATGACAATCATCAAGCCAGAGGATTCAGATAGGTTCAAAGTCTTATGCAGATTGAGTCCATAGCTCTTCCATTCCATAGGCAGGCAGTAGCTGTGGGTTCAGAGCAATCATCATGTGGCACTTGCAGCCAGGGAGCGCATTCACGCCACAAGGACTGTAGGAGAAAATAACCTTAAGGGCAATACGATAAGATACATGTTTTAATGACACCAGCATAGGCAAATCTTGTCCATCAGGTAGGACACATACAAGAGAGAGGTCTTGTGATAAAACAGTGACAGGAATGGGATCTCGTCCTGGTCTAGTATACTAGACTTTCACCCCCCTCCCTGTGGGAGTTACAGATGCGTCAATATATAGGGCTACGGGAGGCACATGTACTGGCCATAAAGATAAAACAAAATTTCCCCGCAAGATGCTCTTACTTCCTGGACGTTTTGGGTACACTACCGTGACCTTTGGGGAGCCATTCAGCTGTTACTCCAGGGATACACATGAGGCCAGCTTCCAGGCCTTTTTCCCAAGGTGCCAGAAGGGCCAGCCATCGCTGGCCCATGTGTCGAAATGTCCAGGGCCAGGTCCATTCAACAGTGTCTAGGGCTTAATGCAGTAGGGGCTGGCAGCAGGATGTTGCTCTGCTGGCCACATCCTGGTTTCAATAGCTCTTCTTTGGTTTGAACTTACAATTGTATAGGAGAGGCAGCAAGGTGTGTGAGCATATCCACAGGGCTCAAAGCTCCTTTTCATGGCTTCTCATTCAAACGCTGCAGCACCGTCCATAGGCGAACTGATCAACCCCGTAGACTACTGGTGTCCGACTTCAGGCCAGATTTCAACAAACCGTTGTACCTCTCTATTATGCCTGCCCCGGTAGGATTATATGGTACATGAAATTTCCACTTTATTCCTAATTGATGTACCCATTCTTGTAACGCATGTCCAGTAAAGTGGGTGCCTTGATTGCTCTCAATCACCTGCAGCCAGCCATAGGCTGCAAAGAGACTCTCCAGGCCCCTCTTGGTGGTTTGCTGATTTGCACAAGGTGCAGGAAAAGCAACCAACAGTCCAGTAGCAGTGTCCACACAAGTCATGGCATTCCGATATCCTTCTGATATGGGCAGAGGCCCAATATAGTCTATTTGCCACCTGACAAGGGGTATTGGCCCCCTTACTATTGTCCCATGTTGTTGTGAGACTTGGTGTAAGTCCCTCTTAGAGCACAGAAGGCACTTCTTTTAGGCTTTGCTGACTTCTTCAAAGGTCAGTGGCAAGCCCCACCGATGGGCTACAGCCCACATTATTTTTGCCCTGCATGCAACAAATGCTGGTGCAGCCATTGGGCCACATCAGAGGTAGACTTTCCTGCTAACCAGCGTGCCTGGGCCAATGTGTCTGCTTCATCATTCCCTGGGGATGCCAAAGGCAAATGGCCAGTCACATGATATACAGTAAGTCTTAGTCTGACCAGAGGCCCATAGGTTTTGCCACAACTCTTGCCCTCAAAGGGGCTGGTGACCAACCATACAATTGGCATGATACCATGTCGGTAGCCACAGGGTCAAGTCCTGATAGACGGCCCAGCTGTCAGTGCAGACAACTATGGGGTAAGGCTCCTGGGTGATCACAAGCCATTCTGCCCACAACTCAGCGCATTGACTGCTCTTGCCCTCTCCATCCTCCATCCATATTGTCTCAGTCTTAGGGTGGAAAGCCATAGCCCTCTACTTCAGGGGCTGCCCATGACTGGAGCCATCTGTGTACCAAGCATCTTCAGGTATAGGGGCTTTTTCCCTCTGATAAGGAGTCTCGGCTACCAAGGGCTAAAAAGCAAGTTCTTCCTGCTTTCCACTGGTATATGTCACTGGCCCCAATAAGTGTTGGAGTTCTCCACTTAAGCGGCTAGTAGAGAGGGTGCTGCACTGCTGTAAATACGCACCCCATTTGGCTACTGTAGGTGTCTGTGCCACACCACTCCATGGCCTTTGGGTCCAGTCTCGCACCCACCCCGCGATGGGATAGGTGGTTATTACCTTGGCCGGAGCTGTTCCAGCAATGGGCTCCATAGCCAGCAAGGTGTGGTACATAGCAGCCAGTTGCTTCTCTATCAAGGTGTACCAGACCTCTGCTCCTTTCCATAGTTGTGATCAGAATCCAATAGGTTGGCATGTCCATTCAAGCTGCCAAAGACCCCATCCATAACTATCTTCGGTTACATGAACATCTAGTTCATAGGGCCTTGATGAGTCCATTACATTCAAGGTCTGTATGGCCTTGACTGCCCACTTGGCAGCAGTAAAAGCAGCTGCACATGCCTCATCCTAGTCTCACCTGATGCCCTTTTGTACCAACTGGTATAAGGGCTTCAGAATTTGTGCTAAGTGTGGGATAAACACTCTCCAGTAGTGCAAAAGACCCAAAAACTTATTGTAATTCTGCCACAGTGGTAAGGGTGGGGAAAGCCTGGACCTTGTCTATAACTGTTTCAGGAATGTTAGTTTTACCTGACCAGACAACCCCCAAGAATTTCACAGACAAACTGCGTCCTTGAACCTTGGTGCTGTCCACAGCCCATCCTTTTTCCTATAGATGTTGCAACAGTCTAGGAACTGCCCCTTCTAAATCTGAAAGAGAATCAGGTGTGAGCATGATGTCATCAATGTAGTGATGCAACCACACTGTTTGCAGTTTCCTCCATGTGGCCAAGTCCTAGGCTACAAGTTCCATGACAGATGGGACTGTGGAGATATCCCTGTGGAAGGACAGTGAATGTCTACTGCCGGCCTTCCCACGTGAAGGCAAACTGTTCCTGGCTTTCCTGTGCTATGTCAATAGAGAAGAAAGCATTAGCAAGGTCTACTGCATAATGATACATTCCCAGTTCATGGCTGAGAGTGTCCAGAATGTCTGCTATAGAAGGGACAGCAGCATGCAAAGGGGGTGTGACTTTATTCAATTCCCTGTAGTCTACAGTAATACGCCAGGAGCTGTCTGGCTTTCTCACTGGCCACACTGGGGAATTAAAAGGACTATGAGTGGGCTTTATGATGCCCACCCTCTCCAACTCCTGTTGAGTTTCCTTGTGCCCCTCAGGCAATTTATATTGCTTAATATTTGTCACCCGCCGAGGTACAGGCAGAGCTACAGGTGGGTGCTTAGCATGTCCCCTCAGAACTGCCTTTACCACATGTACCCTCAGTCTGAACTCACCTGCAGTGGTCTGTAACCACAGGCCATGCAGGATATCTACCCCCAAAATATATTCAGGGATGGGAGAAATGTACACGGCATACTCCTTTGGGGGGTAAATGCCCTATCCCCAATGAGATTTGGGCTTTCTTCACTCTAACTGCCTTACCCCTATAGCCATCTATCACAGCAGGGGTCCCAGGAAAATGCTCAGGGGTTGTCATGAATCAAAGAACACTCAGCTCCTGTGTCCACTAGCACCAGGACATGTTGTACATTCACAGGGGACCAATGAATTGCTAATTCTACATGTGGCCTCTGGTCCCCACCATTTACCCCAAGGTGGGGACTTTGACCCCCCTGTCAGTCAAATCACGATGCCCAATTATCCTCCTGTGGGGGTGAGGGCTCAGGCGAATCCTGAGTACTGTCTCCCATGAAGTTTTGCAGGGACACAGGCCAAGCATGAGGCCTTGACTCTAGTTTCTGTATCCTGGACCTCAGTGGCTGAAACTGCTGCTCTGACTTTAATTGGTGCCACAGTTCTAACAATATTCTATTGAGCTTCCCATTGAGTTTTTCTTTCACTACCCCAGCCTTTATCAAATCAACCCACATCTGGGTCCTCGAGACCTTCACAGGGCCTTTTGCACTTCTCCTTTCAGTCATGGCCCATACTTCCCTCTGTGCCCTTATTGTTTCTACCTCCCACAGATCTTCTAAAGTACAGTAGCCTCACTTATGGGTTGCCCTAGGTGGGGGGCAAGAGTATTCACTAGGGACCCAAAGAGAGATGTGGGAGCTATATGCAGCACCAGGTTTCTCATTCCTATAGTGAACACCTCCTCATCAGGGCCCTGGGATTCCATATTATAGACGATGTTTTTCATACCCAATTCCCGCAGTACCTGTTGGAGCTCTGCATGTTTTCCAACTACTGGGAAAATATGGTAAATTGCCCTAATTAGGCCAAACTATCCTGATGGAAGCTGTCAGCCATTCCAGGAGTGTCTGATTCCCTGAAGCATGACGGGCATTTCGCAACCAGTGCCGGAGGGAAGGGTGAGTTGTCAGGGAAGCCATTCTACTCATCTCAGTACCCGACACAACAATGTTTTCCACCTCCATATCCCAGAGACATAAAAGTCATGTAGGCAGAGATTCCGATGGCCTCTGCCTATACAGGACACTCGTGTCCACCAGCTCATCCTGGGTATAGGGGCAGAGCATGGAGTGCTCCACAACCTGGGGAGGGGTCTGCTCTTTCCCCTGAGGAGCCCGCAGTTGTTTCATTTTTATTTTCTTAATTACAGCTGGGCAGGCCTTTAAAACAGGAGAAGATGGTACCTCTGGCGGTGGCCTGGGTAGCAGATCTGCCAATGGCCCCGCCTCCTCCTCTTCTCCCTTGGGCTTCTCCACCAACAACTCCTCCATCATTTCCGGGGCTGAAGGTGCTTCTCTTTCCTCCCCCTCCCCCAATTAAATGTGGCAATGTGGCTTTTCCTGTTGTTTCCCCCTTAGCTGCTGCTAAGGAATCTTCTCGGAGTGTGACCTGCCTTTTCAGTAACTGTCTTCTTTAACAGCATCCCATAGGTTATCATCCAGCTTCTCCAAGCGATGCTAAAGTGTCTCTCTCTCCCGCCTAAGTCCCTTGATAATCCTCTCTTTCTCCTGTATAACATTTTCCACTATCTCGATGAAGAGAAACCCTACAATGCCAGCCACTACATGGCCTCCTATGGTCTCCAAGCAGTATTCCAACTGATAGAGGGCTAATTCTGCAGCTTCCAGTGTTTCCACCCTTCTCCAGTTCTGGGGAAGGCCCCACCCCTCTAAGAGGTACTTTACCCTAGACCAATTCCCCACTAGGGGTTCCCAACTTGGAAGCCCCACAGCTGGGGGGAATAATAACAGGTGAAGCGGCACCCTCTGCCTCTGCATCCACTGGGGCCTCCCCACCACTCACAGGAGCAGCCCTCCCAAAGGTCGTACCCATTATGACAGATTTTAGGTTGGAGGCACCCTGCCGACTGCCGCCAGATGTAAGTCCGGAGAGAGGAAATCCCGGGGTAAACCTGAAATCAAAGGGAGAAATAAACTTTAAAACCCATTTGCTGCTCACAAACTGCAGTCCAGGGCCGTCTCTCTCCTCTGCTCCTGAAGAAACAAGCAAGCAAGCAAGCCAGACCCTCCCTTTAAACTCTTAGGTTCAGACATGCCTTCAGTTGCCCAGGTAATTACCCATTGACATGGAGATGAACTTCTCCCCACCCCTGAGGATATGCAAATCCACTAAAGCCAGGGGAGATACTCTGGAAATGTTACAATTTTACCCACAGAGAAGTGGATGACTGCTTGCAGGCAAAATATGGGTTTCTCACACTTCATTTCTCCCTTTGACTGATTTCAGTTTCAAAGGTAATTTGCTCCACGTTGGAAGAAAGATTTTTACCCCCCGGAGTTACAACCCCCTGTATCCAAACACCTCCCAGATTTCTTTAAACAAGGTATAAGAGCTTGGCAACAGCTCAGAGAGTGCCCCCCCCGTAAGTGGGCCCCCCCCAAATTAATTTAGTTAAGTTCTTAGGTAGCAAGGAACTAAACACTACTAAAATTACCTTCATTAATTTATTCAAGAAGCATTTATTGAGTACATAATATGTGTCAGGCATTATTTTCATGGAGCTTAGTCTGCTAAGGAAATCAGGATGTGCTGAAGATGGCTGATGTGGGCTCATGAAAGCCAATTGCTAAATTTGCAGGAATTTTGCAAGTTGTCAAAAAATAAATTATATAAGGTTAACATTAAATTAGTTATATTAAAAATAAAGGTAATCAAATTTATTGTCTTCTAATAATTTTATCACTATCTATTGTATCTGCGTGGTGGAAAACCATGTAATGATGCACTACTATACATTTCATCCTCACATCTAGTGATACCATGCTGATAGTTTGAAGTATGCTATGGTGGGAGTATTTATGCCACAGAATCAGGAAATGCTACAAATCAGGCCTTTTTTTGCTCATTGTCTACACTTAAGAAAATGATGGAGAAAATGTTAATAATGCAAATTAAAAAGTATGTCATGTCTGTGGTGTTACATTATGAATACCACAAAAAATTAACTATTTTTCCAGTATTCAAAAGCTATTATTCAATTCAGTAAGGAAGTTGCTCGCTTCACTGATGAATGAAGTTCCTACACTTTTGCCTTCCTCTACTGTGTAAGAAAATATATATATATATCCATGATTCCTGGCACAGAGGTTCTAAAAACCTTGTAATTTCCTAAGTGATAGGACTGTCTTTTGTGATTAATAACAAGCCCTTTCTCTCCTACCTGAGTTATGCTAATGAGATGATAAGGGAGGGGTCTGTACATAGCTGCAGGATAGGGCTGGTCACCAGAAAGACACAGTGATCAGAGAGTTAGAATTTTCAGCCCCACCCATCAGCCTCAGGAAAGATTTGATGAGCTGGGATGATGAATGCACCCATATGCCAGAAAGGTGGGGCACCCCAGTTCCACTCCTAACATTCAGCACCCTATTGGACCTTGCCCTAGGTACCTCTTCATCTGGCTGTTCACCTCTATCCTTACATAAATCTGATAAATGTAAGTAAATGCTTTCCTGAGTTTTGTAAGCTGTTCTAACAGACAACTGAACCCAAGGAGAGAAGAGTCTTGCCCAAGGTCACATGATAAATTAATAAATAGCAGAACTAATAACAGTTTAAAATTATGTAATGCTGGATACTGCTCTAAGTGCTTTTCATATATTAACTCATTTAATTGTCATAAGAACCTAATGTATTAGTATTATCATCTCATTTTACAGATGAGGAAACTGAGGCCCAAAGAGATTAAACTTAACTATGCTGTTGTCTGTATTCTCCACTACTTCACTCTACCACCTCCAGATTTTGTATTGCATCTTGATTGTATTGTAGCTTGATATATCCTGTAGTTTGAAGTAGAATATGGAGGGAATACTTACGTCATAGAAATCACCAAATGCTACAGATTGGTGCTTGTTTTATTGATTGTCAAGGCTTAAGAAAGTGATGGAGGTGCAGAGGCACAGGGAGATGGAAAGACCCCATGAGAGAGATGGGAGGACCACCCCCAAAATAGCCTTGGATTGCAACAGCTTCCAGATGGATCCCATTCCCACTCATGTGTAATCTTTAAAGTAAACCTCTTTATTCTTGTCTTCTTGTATCAATAAATGATCATTTTTGGTGGTGGTGGTGGTGGTGTGTGTGTGTGTGTGTGTGTGTGTGTGTGTGTGTGTTTAGGTATAATTTATGAAAAATAAAATGCAGAATATTAAATATTCAGCTCAAGTTTACCTCCCAGGCAACCACAAATTCAAAACATGGAATATTTCCATCACCCCCAATAAGTTAATTCAAGCCTCTAACCAATAAATTTCCATCATGGCTCCTAACCTACCTTCCCCCAACCACATTCTGATTTCTTTCAAGTAAAAGGTATTTCATTCTTCCAGTTGCGCAGGAGCCATTCTTGAAGTCATCCTTGACTCATCTTTTTGTCTCACACCCCACATCCAACACATCACCATTTCCAGTTGTAGATTTCAAAATACATCTAAAATATAACTTCTCATCAACTCCACTCCTGCCTCCTTGGTTTATGCCATATCTCTCACCTCCCAACTGGTATCCAGGTTCCTCACATTCACAGCCTCGCTCCCCACCCCTACCTACTGTCTGTAGTTACAGCTGCCTGAGTGATCTTTTAAAATGTAAATTCAGATTATGACACTACTCTGTAAAACTATACAATGCTTACAGCCTCTCAGAGTAGAATAGACCTCAAAGTCACTACCACTGGCCTCCAAGTTCCTCTCTCCACTTTGTGGATCTCAGTCTACTGCTCCCCACTGGCTTACCAGGGTCCAGCCAAACCAACCTTTTTGCTGCTCCCTGACCACACAAGTACATTCCCACCTCACAACCCTGGCTCCTCTACTTGAGACACTCCACATGGTTCACTCCCTCAGTTTTTAGTCAGGTCGCTGCTCAACTGTTAACCTCATTATAGAGATGTTCCCTCCCCATCCAGATTAGCACATTCTCCTCACCCTCTGAGCCCACCGGGCCCCACCTTATTTTTTCCTAGTCCTTAAGACTTCAGATTATATTATGTATGTTTATTGTTTGTTTCCCCCCAGAAACAGTGGTGCAAGAAACAGCCAGGTGGATTCAGTCCAAAGTGTAAAGTTAACATTAATTATAAGTACAGCACAGAGAATACAACCAATAGTTCTGTAACATCTTTCTATGTTGACAGACAGTAACTACACTAGTTGAGGTGAGCACTTAATAATGTATATGACTGTGCAAATCAGTATGTTGCATACTTGAAACCAATATAATATTGTATATCAACTGTATTTCAATAAAAAAAAAATTATTAGCCTTGGTCTCAGCCTGGGAAAACATTTCTGGTGCCAAGTTTTAGCATCTGGCAGCTCCAGGCATTGGTCAGTTCTGGCTGCCTCATTTGTATGAATGCCAGGTGCCTTTGTTAGGAACTTTCTGATTCTCCCCTGCCACGTAGGTGCTGAAGAACATGCCTTTTTTTCTCCTTTTTTAATGGAGCGAAACAGAAATAAAAAGAAGAAAACCATATAAACATTTTACATGTGATCCTATGTATGTTTCTGAAAATGTGCATTTCTTTACATATATGTTAGATATAATATATACTTTATGTGCAATGTTATTTTATATATTAAATATTTATATATGTTAAAAAAAAAAAAAAAGAAGGAAACCAATACAAAGAGAGACTAGACTAATAGAAATAGATTAAGAACACCAGGAGAAAGAGATTTTTCCTATATTTTCTAACAAGAGAAAATGATTTCCTATATTTTCTAACAAACAGAACTGAAGATAAAATAAAAGTTTATTCCTACAAGTCTGGAGATTTATTGGAATGGACCATGTTTGAAGTAAATACCCATGGAGTACACATGGAGGTATTATTTCTTGCCTTTTTCCCTACCAACTCATAACTCTGGGGTAATCACCAAACCCTACACCCAAATGCCAAACAGAATAATTCTACATATTTTTCCATTCAGGCCCATTATTCTCCTGGTTGAGAATTTAATTCTGTAGGAGCTACACTATTTATCACCTTAGAACCAAAGATTTGAAGAGCTGAAAGTGACCTCAGGACACCCCTCCTCTCCCAGCAGTATTTTGCATATGAGGAAACCAAAGCTCAGAGAGGTTGGGTAACTTGTCAAGATCCTACAGACAAGTGATACAGCTAGGTGAGGTGGTGCTTCATATACCTCAGTGGTACCTATCCTATCTGTCAGGGTCCCAGCAAGAAACAGATGGATAATTGAGGAGAGTTTAATAAAGGAAAGGCAGAGAGATGGTGTAGTTCTCGAGGGTCAGGAATAGTGGGAAACTTGATCACTACTGGACCTGAGGGGACAACAGGAAGGGAGCAGAGAGTGTATGGAAAAGACTACCTGACAGGGGTTTGTGCAGACCCTGCTTTTAGGAAGGTGGGGTGTGTGATGGGGCTAAACAATCTCATGTCTTCCCTCCTTCTAGTCTCCCTTGGCTGAACTTAACCAGAAGCCAGAGGACAAGGAAGCCTGTTGGTAAGAAACCAAACAGAGGCACTGGGTAGGATGGAAAGCAGATCTAGAGGGGTACAAGGAAGCATACCTATCATCAATTTATTTACTGACATTTCGGACAATGCTGTTTGTTCCTCATAATTTGGCCTTAAAGTGTGCAAACAGTGAGCCACCACCAGGAACTTAAGATACAGTAGGAGCCAAGAATGCTGCAAGTTAGGGCACTGAACTGTCACATACTGATAGAAACAGAAGGCTGGATGGGTGGACAGAAGTTTCAGGGCCTACTCTGCTTTTCAGCCCAACACTGACTCCACCAGACCTGGAGGAGATTCGAACAACAGCTCAGGCCCTGGCCTCAAGGAACCTGAGTCTAGTCCACAGAGGGTGAGGCCTGGCCATAGATGGTTGCTCTTGGAGACAGAGACATGATGGTGTTGGCAGGGAAGACTCTCTGATGGCACACCCTCCTGGAGAATCTGAAGTGGTACTACCTAGAGGAGAGGAAGAGAGGTGCTGGAGTCTCTGTCCTAGGATCTGTGAGGAGATAGTTTGGTGGGAGTTCAGGGAAGCCTGGGGGACCTTCTCTTTCCTCAGAGTAAAGTTCCCTCTCCAGGGATCTCCTGACTTCACAATTCCCTTTGGCTGTACCCTATCTCCTCCCTCACCTGTCCACCTCCCTTTCCCAAAGCCAAAGGAGCCTGGGGTGGAGTCAAGATTCTCAGAAGCAAGTTAAACCAGTTCCTGCAGGTCTGGACATGCCCAGCTGAGAACCAGCCCCTACAGAAAACTACTGTCACCAACTGTAGCCACAGCCAGCTACAGAAGGTGCAGAAAGAGATTTGGGGAGGGGAAAGATCTCAGGGAAAACACAAATCAATACCTGATTCTAAACACAGATGACCCAAACTGGACCTGTAGATGCTGGGGCCTTATGTAGGGCATAAAGCTAATGCTGGTTACCTGCTAATGCTGGTCAGCTGTGGCCACTTCTGCCTGAAAGGGCGTTCCTGTGAATATCAACGCCTTTCTTTGAGGCTTTGCTCCAATTCTACCAGCTCAGCTCCCAGCAGAGTTCATAGTAGTGCCTGAGAAGCTGCCTCCCAACGTCTCTCGAGGAGCCCAGTTCTCAGCTTCTCTCTGGAGAGTAGGTCTCCTGTGTCCTGGGGAAAGGCCACACACACACAGTTTCTTCCTCTTGTATGGGCAGCCTAGCTAAACCTCTCACCTACGACCAGGTGGGATAAAGAGGCTACTGGTTCCTGCTCATATGCTTGAGGGCTTGGAGCTTTTTGTCGAAGTTAACTTCAGCTAGTCCCATGCTCCTGGCTGCCCCATAGTCATGACTATTTGGACTCAGTTTAGGTGGAGATCTGCCAACTCGCTGGGACTGAAATCTCAACAGATGGCTCAGTCTGTTGGGAGTACTAAGAATGCTTTACAGTTGTGCTGTTTCAAAGCACCTCCACATACCTTATCACAGAAGTTTAGAGTCAGCCCAGAAAGATTCAGAGGGCCTGCAACAAAACAGCTGGTTAATGATTAGAGATAGGATTCAACTAGGAATGTTAACCACTTATGTTTTTCCAAGCTGCCTCCTACCTAACTCCTCCAACCAATGCTCTGTTTATTGAATTGGGAGTTCCCATGGCAACATTCTGTTGCACAGCAACAGGTCTATCTGGCTTTAAGCAACACACACACACTTTTGACAAGTTGTGTACATGTATTTTTGTGAATCAAATCTACACACACATGTACAGGGGAGCTTGGTTCAAGGATTGCTGCTCTGAAAAGTTCATTATAGAAAAAAAAAACACCCAAAACCTCCCTCAAGGCTGACATTACAGTTCTGCCTGCCCCTTCTCCTTCACCCCTTAAGTCATATTTTGTGCATATCTTTGATCACACTCCATATATGGAGTTTATGTTGGTGTGTCAACTCCAGAGGTTGGGAACTAAGTTCTAGCTCCCCCTACTGGGTATATGATAGATTTATGGGGTCAAAGGAGTTTACTCCATCTTCCCAGAAGGCTCTAGTGCTTTCAGGACAATCCTGTATCTCTGCCTGTACTTGCAAAGCAGGGCAACCTGAGGAAGGGTATGATTACAGGAGACTTTCTTCTCTGGAGCTACACCTTGAAAGATTTTTGACAGGAGGAGTTGGATGTGAGCAATTTATTTGGTTAGGAGAAATTTTGACAAGGAAAGTGACTGTGTGAGTTGAGAGGATTGGATGAGCTGGCAGGCCTAAGGAGAAGGTTCATGCCAAAGGAAAGGGAAGTGAGGAATTTTTGTTTTAAACTTTTTGTGCAAAGGAGCAATCAATATTCTCTTTCCATTTTCCTCCTTTATTATTAATTTCTTATTCACAACCAATATATGTTGAAGAAAAACTGGAGGGCATTTTAAGTGACACTACTAGAAAACTCAAGAGAAGCAAAATAAAAGAGTACCATTGAAACTCTGCTGCCAACATAGATCTAAGAGCTTGTTAGATTGATTTTTCAGGTGAAAAGAGTGTCTTGTCATGTTGACAAGACTTTTGGACCCCACCCAAGGGCAGTGGCTGGGGGTTGAATCAGCCAATGGCCAGTGATTTATTAGTCAGTCATGACTATACAATGAAGCCCTCACAAAAACCCCCAAGAAGAGCATATCGTGCTCTTGGATCCTGCTTCTCAGCTGTGGAGAACTTCCATGCTTGGGTAACCATGCCTCCAGGTGCCACTGAGCCAGGCCCCAAGCTCCATAAGGATGGAAGCTCCTTTATTTGGGACCTTGCCTGTGGAGCTCTTTATCTGGATATTAATTTGTGTCCTTTATTAAACTGGTAAATGTGTTTTCCCGAGTTCTGTGAGCCTAAGCTCTAAGCAAACTGATCAAACTTAAGAGTCAGGTTGTTGGAACCTCCAATCTATAGCCAGTGGGTCAGAAGCACAGGAAACTGCCTGGAGCTGGAGAGCAGTGTCTGGGGTAGGGAGTGGAAGGCAGTCTTGTGGGTTGGAGCCCTTAACCTGGGGTATCTGGTGCTGTCTCGCTAGTGTTCAAGAATCGCTTGGTGTTGTATGCAGGAAGACACACAGATACACACACACACACACTGGAATCGGGTTGGGTCCAGGCATACACACACACACACACGAATCGGGTCCAGGAACCCTGAAAGGAGTTATATTGCTGTGTATAAAAACAGAGACATTAAAAAAAAAATCTCAAGTGTGATGTTATAAAAACTGGTACCTGAAAATTCCTCAGAATACTCCTGTATTAGTTTGCTAGGGCTGCTGAAACATACCACAAGTTTGGTGGTTTTTCAACAACAGAAATTCATTCTCTCTGTTCTGGAGTTAGGAAGTCCAAAAAGGCATCAGTTGGGCCATACTTCTTTCCAAGGATCTGGGGGAGAATCTTCTCTTACTTCTTCCAGCTTCTAGTGGCTCTTGGTGTTGTCCTTAGCTTATAGATGCATCACTCCAATCTCCACTTCTATCTTGACATTTATTCTCTGTGTCCCTGTATATCCTTTTCTGTCTCGTGAGGACACTCTCACTGGAGTTAATGACTTAACTTAAAACGCATAATTTTGATCCTTAATTATACCAGCAAAGACCCTCTTCCAAATAAGGTCATATTCTGAGGTTCTGGGTATTTTGGGGGGGGCTTAAACTTTTGGGGGGACACTATTCAACCCATAATTCCCAGTGTTTTATTGGAAGCCATTAGGAAAACTAGAGTCATGGAAAAAAATGTAACAAACTCTGTTATAATGTTTACCTGCTTTGAGGACAGGGATCACACTTCCTATTCTTAGACTTCCCTGCACCAGTAGAACAGTTGTGGATGTTAAGGATCCAGGAAATCATCTAGTATCTAGTTTGAATTCTCATTGTGTAAGTTAAAAAAACATGTCCAGAGAGGGGGAAAGACTTTTAGAGTCATGGCCATGAGCAGCAGAACTAGAACCAAACCCATATTCTCTCCCCTTTTAGTCCATACTTACCGTGAGTGAGAGGTTAGCGCTTGGGGATGGCATGCATCTCCCTTCAGGGAATAGCACAGTATTTTTGATCAGGTAATATAACATCCCTCTCCCCTGGGAAATGAAAATCTAATTTTGGAAACTTAAACATAGTGGTTGGGGCAATACTTTATGTGTTTTTAGCAGAAGGGTATGGAGGGGCAGAGGGTGGCGGTGGTCATGAGGGCTGTTTCAAATAAGCAGTACATTATAGGTGCCCACACTGCTGCCCCTTAGGTCATGATACCCATCACAATGTTCTCCGCAAACCACAAACGGCCTTGCCCTGGAGAACGAAAAAGCCTCATTATTATTTCCAGTTGCTGCCACCAGCTAAGAAAAAGTAGCTACAAGTGAGGGAAGTTTGTTTTAAGACAGGAGTTGATCATTTGTTTTCTTCCTGTCCATGGCACTAGGGATGTTAATTACAGCTCTGAATACTGCTTAACAAGAAATGCAGTAAACATGTGACTCTGAGTTCAGTTAATGAGTATTATTATCCTTTAAAAATTCTGACTTCAGCAATTACACACTAATCAAGGAGTGCTCAAATGTAAGGCTCAACCCAAGGGGACTTGAAAGGACAGCTCACACCTCTGTCTTGAAAAGCTGAGTCATAGAAGAGTTTACAACCCCATGTTGAGCAGTTCAGTTCACACCTGTCTCCCTATTGGTAGTGTTGAAAGAAATTTCTCATATTTGTTTCTCTGGATTTTTCTTTGGAGGAGCTGAAGCGAGGGCAGAAAAACCAAGCTAAAAAACCTGGACTTTCTTTTGAATTCATCGGTGGTTCCAGAATTAGAGGCCCATTTTTTCTATCCTCTCAAAGCTTCTGGCCATCTCAGCACACTAACATGAAATGAGATGTGGCTACGAACAAGAAGCATTGATCCTTCCTATACCCTACCTCCCCGCCCTCATCCTACTCCCACATTGTCTCCCAAACACCAGCCAACTGAAAAGGAAAAAACACTTGGGTCATAGGCTGACTCTTACAGGATTGACCTCCAGTGCTGAGCCAAGGACCCTGACACCCTGACTTGCTATTTCTGGGTACTTCCTCTAGGAACTGTCTGGGTGGCACCCGGATCAGAGAAGCCTAGACTGGGAGTCCTTGGCTACTTCACTGGGAACACTGAGTGCCAGATCAGTATTAATCAACTCTTGGAGTGGTGGGGAGTGGAGAACCTGGAACATAATGAGGTTCCAAAGCCTTCTGCAAAAGGACCCACTGTATGAAGAGAGGAGCCAGCAGACCATCTGGAATGAGGTATTTGGCCTGAGGGAGAACAAAGTAGTTCTTTCATGGCCTGGGAGCAGGGACTGCTGGCAGGAAAGGGAGGGACTCCACAAAATCCACAAAGCCCTTCTGTGATACAGACTTTGCTGGAAAGCCTGGCTGGGAAATTGGAGCAGGGCCGATTCCTTGGAGGCCAGAGGTCCAGGCCAGTCCCACCGTACCCCACATCCCATCATCTTTCCCTGAGCATGTTCCATGAACATGAGTCCCAGAGTAACCAATACCTTGAGGCTGTTAAGTAAAGGAGCATGTCTTTGTTAATCTACATTTCCCCAAAATAATCTTGACTATGGAAACATTTTGCAAACACCAATTACTGTTCCAGGGATTCTAAAAATCTCATGTTTGGAAAGGCTAATTTTAGTCCCTTTTCGAATGTAACTCCTCTCTAGGAAGCCCTTTCAGTTGCTTCAACTCATTCATTTCTCCTTTCCTGTTCTGCAGCCTTTGATCATTAGGTAGGGGGCTGTGTGAGTCATGTCTGAACCACTCAAGTCTCTAAGGCAGGTGGCAAAAGGAGAGCTGTATCCAGCCCTGGAAAGGAACACATGACAGAAAAACAGACACTGCCTTGCCTGGCCCTGTGGCCCAGCCCTGATGGGTCTTGTAGAGTTGGCTGTGAAGAGGGTGGTATGATTCAGCAGTCTGCCTTTCTCTCAGTTAGTCCCAAACAGGCTCTGGGAAGTGTCTCACCATGGTCACTGTGTCCTCCTCTTACAGAGAGCAGCTAGGATCTGTGGCTCCAGCCTAAAAAAAAAAAGATAACGTATTCCCTGGGTACAGTGCTGCCACTTTCAATCTCAGGGCAGCCTCCACAGAAGCAGACAGGGCCTCTCATCAACCCAGGTTTATGTAAGAGGTGGGCACCTTACTCAAATCCCTAGTCATTCAGAGCAAGGACTCTCATCTTAAGCCTGCCCTTTTTTTTTCTCCCCCCAGCACCACTACTTCTCCTGGGCATATCCATCCTCAACTGGAGACCTTGACCCAGAGCCTGGGGATCAACCGCAAGCAGGTCTTTGTGTTTGCACTTGACGTGCCTTTAACCTTGAAGGAACACTTGTGCTCCCCTTGTACTCCAAGCAATTCCAGCACCCCAACCAGTCATTTGGGGCCTTTTCCTGCTGCCTCTTGGTTATATACACTCACTCAAACCACTCTGCACTGGAATAATATTTATTTTTTTTACTTGGCAAAAAGTCAAGTGCTACATTTTTGAAAACAAAATCTCAAACAACCAAATGCATAACCTATCCCAGAAGAGGGTCTGGCAACAGTACAAAACATCCTACTTTCCTACTTAAGTTTTTTTTTAATACACAAGTCGGTTTAAAATGATAGAAGTTCTGTGAGAACTAAGAAATCTACAGCCTGTAGTTTAATAATAGAAAAAAATTAAGACAATTAAAAGATCTATAGCATCCAGCATTTTGCTTAACTCCCTGTTTATAGCACCCATTTCTCTAGGTTACATGAGAATTTTAGAACTGTGGTGTATGCCTTGTACCACCAAGTTAGGGTGGACTTGTTATCTGTCGCCCCCTTTCCACTAGCCCCCATCACCAAGAATATACTCTTTTTCAGTCTCCCCACTTACACCCAGAGCAGGGGGTATAACTGGGAGAGCAACTGAGAAACTGGAGAGCAGGAATGAATATACTTTTCCTTTCCCCAGGCTGGGCTGTTGACAGAAGTAGAGTATGTGCTTCGAATGGAGGAGGAATCTGTGAGTGGGAACAGCTGCTATCTATAACAGGATGTGTTTGTGTAAAGAAAGCAAGAAATAACTGGACATCATGGTCAGTTGCCTCCAAGTTTCAAAACCTAGGACTAAACAGTGTAAGGAGGAACAAATTACTAATCACATCAATGCTTTTACATGCACGTTGCTGGCTGTAGGCGACCCATCACCATCCCAGGGCTGAGCCAACAGAGCGGGAGAGGAGGCTTTCAACCTTAGCCCCGCTGTATGAAGAAAACGAACATTCCACACATGAAATACTTACTACACACAGATAAACCCCCTGGTCACTCCCACCCTCCTGGGCTGAAACCAACAAAAACAAAAGCAAAACCAATTGGGGGGATTAGAAAAAAGGCAAAGAAGTGTCTTCCCAAAGCCAAGGGACTGAGTATGTAATTCTTAGCAGACTTGACGCCCCCAGTTGCAGGCTCGTCAGGTACCAGATCAGGTCTTGTTTGAGGGGAGGAAATGGGGATTCTCTTTACCAAGTCCTACCACCCCTTCTGTAGCCCCTGGAGCTGCATCTGGATAGAGACCCTGATGTCTTAGGGGAGTGGCCACTGGCTAAGCAGATGGAAAGTGGAAGTGACACATACACAGAAGTGTTCTCCCCTGGGGCACATACAGATGAGAAGACAGGTAGAGGACAGGTCACTCTGGCATCCTGGTATGAGAGTCCCCAGGAAACGTGCAATCTAACTCAAAGGATTTTCCTGGTGGTGATTGCTTTCCTTTCTGTTTTTACTTTCTATAATCAGTGTTGTTACACTTTAAAAAACAAGGTAAATACTAGTCCCAAAGTTGGACTCAGTGAATAAAGTTGTATTTTATAAATATTTTAATTACAAGTACTCCTTACTCCAGGTAATTTCAGTGACACACAGTACTTGCAGGCACACAGTTCTCTCTCACACACTCACACAAACACACACACAGCCCCCAAACTTTCACAGAAAGTCTGACAGCAACCATGTAATTATAAAGGAGCCCCACCTCTCAAGAATGAAGTAAGGATGAGAATGACTATGTCAGCCTAAAGAAGCCAGAGAGGGGAGAGTGTGTGTCACCTAAAGAAAAAAAAACCACAAATACGAATTATCAATGTTTGGTTGAGAAGCCAGAAAGAAAAAAGACAGGAAAGTAAAATTCTAATTACTAAAAGGAAAAAGAGGATAAAAAACCAAAACCCTCCAGATTTCTATACAGAGCTTCTTTCTGTCAAGTGCCTAAACCATATGCAAACTCTGATGTTCCCACTAAAATATGAGGGCCTCACACAATTGGGAAAAAAAAATCAAAATAGGAACAAGGAAAATGAGGATGGAAGTTAGTGTAAATCTCTGCATTTGGGGAGAGAGTTGTCACTAACTCCAGAGCCCAGCATAGTTTCCATGAAGCCCTGAAGGGAGGGGACCTCCTGCCACAAAGAGTTTTGTTCCGGATGAGTCGTAGCAGTGGGTGTAAACAGCATTGGGGAAGAAATCAATGTCCGAAAAGTAATTCCTCCAGGTTTCGTCATGATTCTATGGGAAGAAAAAGAGACTGTTAGCAGCTCTAGGCCATGGGGCAGGAAAGGACAGTAATACTTTCTGGTCTTCTTAAGAGAAGAGGGTCTTGTTTCTACCATCTGGTGTCAGGAGACTAGTGCTTGTGGAAATTAGGGCCTCATTTTCCACTGAACATTAGAGAAGATCAGGCTAAAGAATTGCTATCCTAGCCTAAAGTCTCCTCAGGACAGTTGGAAACAAATTCTTTAATAATGCACTGGTAGCCTTGATGGGAGGTTCCTTTTCCTTCCTACTTACTCTGTTATTACAATGGGGTAGGGGGAATCCTGGGTCAACCCGTGTGTCTTACTTGGCCTCAGTTTTCCCATAGACATGTAGACACAAAAGCAATCTCAAGGTAGAGTGCCTTCCTCTCCTCTTACTAGTGTAAAAAAAAAAAAAAAAAAAAAAAAAGTATATGGTAGCTGGTGTGTCAGTGGGGGTGGGGGTGGCGGTGGAGGTGTAGAGTGAGGACAACTTTTCTCTCATTCTTCAGTAACCACCTCAAGCAGGGGCTTACTCACCAGCCAGCCTTTGCCAGTGGTTAGTTTCAGATTCTCCCCTGCTAGTCTGGGCTTGGACCCGTAACAAGCTGAGAGCTTCTCTTCCAGGAATCTCTGAGCTCGGATGTCATAGAATAGCAGAGAGCCCTGCCCTGTGCCCACAGTGATGATGTGTTCATAGAAGCTCACTGACCGGATCCCTGAGAGAGAAAAGTAAAGGGCAATGAACAGGGAAAGAATGTACTTGATAGTCTTCTATCCTGAATTTCTCTGACATTAATCTAAGCTAAGTTCTCAGGGCACCCCTAAATACCAGACAGTGCCTTTCTCTGGCAGTCACAGCTCATGCAAAAGCCAAAGAACCTTGATGCCACATTGCCTGTCCATTCACTAACAGGAGCCCTGCCATAGGCCTCAAAGACATGCCAGACGCCTGATGACGCCCAAGATGCTTTGGGCCTAAGACCATAAGTGTGCACTGAAACTCTCTACCTCCCCTAGATTCACTCTGGAGTCACCTTTCATAACTCTAAGCTCTTCTCCATTGTTTCCAGCCCATACTGAAACTGAGGGTAATCTGCATATTTATATTCATTAAGTTAATAAGGACTTCCTTGTATTTGACCTAAAACCATTACCATGCACTGTAAGAGATTTTCATCTGTACTAAGTGTGTTATGAAAGTGGCAAACAATCTAGAACTGAAGTACCCAAAGGTGCTCCATCCAGCACTTATAGTGTGAATTTAAGACAAGTCACCTGATCACTTTGGGTCATAGGGAAAATATATCTGTTGCATCTGTGGATCAAATAAGTACATGGATATGAAGATGTCTCTTGGCAAGTAAGAGGTGCTCATAATATTGGTGAACCAGTATTTCCTTATTAGGTATGAAAGCTACTCCTGTAACAATAACCAAAATCTCTTAAAACTCTTCAACTGCAGACATCATTCCAACTAAGCCTATTGGTTTTTTCTCTTAGTACTCTCATTACAGACATTATTCTCTCAGTTCTGAGATGTGAGTGTCTTAACTGTAGTTGAAAATAAGTCCCAAACAAAAGCCACTTTTGCAGTATCTGCATGAAAATAAACACTACTTGAAAGGTAGAGGCTAAACTGTAATCATACTGTGCCTTTAGGACTCTCAGTATAAAGTAAGATGTGGAAGAAAATACATTTTAACTTGGATGATCTGGATTTGGTCCCTCGCTGTTCCCCCACCAACCTGTGTGATGTGGAGCAAGTTATTTAACCTCTCTGGATCTCAGTCTGCACACCTACAAAATGGGGTTAATACTAGCCCTACCTTTTCCTACCCGCTTCCCAAAGGGTTCTTGATGTCAAAGATGTCTGAAATATTAACGTACAGTACAAACAAAAGCCTCTTTTTTATTCCTCAATAAAGGTGAGGGTGCTTTCAGAGATAATATGCTATATAAGATGGGAGGCTAAAACTTAATTCACCCAGTGGTCAGAACTAAACTAAGCATTTTCTTATAAACTCCATACCATCCCTTAGCATAAAATTGATTTTACAGTTAAGGCAGTGCCCCAGCAAAAAATTACCACAGGACAGAAAGTAGGGCTCTATGAAAGAACATGGAAACCACCAATATCATGACTACTGGTTTTCACCAGAGACTTCTGTGGCCACATTATGTGCCTGGGGTGTTAGAAGCTCTGCCGCCATTACGCAAGTATTTAAGCTCCCTGCTTGTGTCACCAAACACCTCCACCAGAATCCATAAAGATCACTACACTTGTTTGGAAGCCAACACAGAAAGTGAATGTCAGAACCCATTTGCCACACAGATGTGAGCCTGAAGGGCACACTGGGACTCTTACCACTGCCTCGCTCCCTGGAGCAAACAGACTTGACGTTGTATAATGGCTGTCGTGGATCCAAGAAGGAGACATGAGCTTGGGAGCCCACTGCATATACTGACCATTCACTACCATAGGCCAGGCACACATTCTCACGGCAATACGGCAGTTTGGTGGAAAGGAGCTGAAAACAGACAGAGGAGTGATGCAGCCAGGGCGCTACCAGACAGCACACTGCAGGGTACTGTTCTTATATGCCCACCTTTGTGGACTTCCTTCAAATACAAGACACACTAAGAGACAAAGACAAGCCCAATTAAGGAAAAATGCCCTGCTCCACCCCCTAGGTATGTAAGAGAAACAGAGGGTGACTAATAAACAGTAAGATCTAGTTCTGAAGAGGACTGATTAGGGAAAAAGATCAGGCTGGAATTAAATAATCAGAAGCAGAGAGAAAGGTCAAGACCTACAGGTTGTTTCCAGGGATGACCCCAGGGCACTAAAGCCAAGGTTCCACTCTGTTCTCTCTGCCAGTAAGAGCCACCACTCTCCTCACTGCTCTTCATACAGAGGGGCTGATTTCTGGCTAACTTCAGTCTAACTACCCAGTTGTATGGGAGTTGTACACTGAAGAAAGCATACTCAGGGACTGGCTCAACCCCAGACAATCCCCATCAGCCTTAACCCTGGGTCCTTGTCACTGAGCCAATCCTCAGTGGGTGTCTACCGCACTGAGCAAGGTCAGTGGAACTCGAAGTCTGCTGTGACATCAAGCCAGTAATTCCTAGAGCTCTGCTTCCTCTTGAGAAAGAGCCTATCACAAAAGGAATAAGCAGCAAAGGTCTCTGAGACAAGAAGAGGGCAAATGATCCAAAGATAGGTTTAACTTTATGCAAACATTGCTTGTAAATACTGTAAATTGAATCCAATTCTCATGACCTCACATGACTATTTCAGAGATAGTGTATATTAGTTTAATTGATCTTCAGTTGCCAGGGTTCCCAACATTAAGATGTTCTTGTCCCACAACATGCCAGATAGGCAATAAGATACTTAAATGCACTGCTAGTTACAAGGAGGACTGCTAGTTACAAGGAGCCTTTCAGCAAGTCCTTGCAATGTGAAAGAACTGGCCCCTCTGATATCTTTAAAAAATTCTGAAAAGGGGCTCACCAGACTCAGAAGTTGTGCTCTAAGCAATCACATGCCCAGACCCTTGGAGAATTGGTGCTTTAGACAAGAATGAAAAGGCTCAGGGATAATCAAAGTATTTTAACCATAAGGTGAATAGTTAGGTAAAACCACTAAGTCATGTTCATCACACCTTAGACAGCGTGTTTTCAGCCTTCCAGAGATGAAAGTAGCCATCCAGAGATACTGCTCCCAATTCCTACAAGAGCAATAAAAAACAGGTTATAGTCCAATCTGTAGCAACTAATATACAATAATAAGCAGGGGAAGACCTTGGAGGTTGGGGTTCTCCCATTCTTCATTCCTAATCCCATGATGATTCCAGCAGGGGTAATGATATTATCAGCCCCTTATCTTAATCTATGGAATGCATCTGGATAGCACATAAAACCAAGGCTCCTTCTTGAGAGAACCTCAGGAACAAGCCAAGTTCTAGCAAAAATGTGGACAGACACCCATGGTTCAAAAAGCCCTTACTATGCAATAATTCCCACGACATTGTATTGGATAGTCAGAGCACAGTATACATATGAAGAACAGTTTCCTAAGTCTCTATAAGCAGAGGGTCTAAGCCAAGCTAAGTCATGTTGATCCTCTCCTGGGTATGGGTCTCCTTCCCAACACTCTACTTAATACTCAGTTTCAGGAGCTCTGACTCAATAATTGTTAGGTAAGACCTAGTGATTATTGAGAAGAGGCAGTGAAGAATGAGAAGAAACTGACTACCAAAGAGAAAAGTGATTCCTTTCAGAGGCATGTATGAAAATTATACCCAAATACAGCACCTGCAAAGGCATGTGCAAATGAGAGACAGTCAAATCAGAGGGGCCCTGGGGAAACTGCCAGGCTAACCCACAAATAAAGACTATCCAGAGAAATACTACACAGCTCAATGCAAGGGGTACATTTCATAATAATGTTATCATTTCTCACTAGCATCTCTCAGCCTTTAAGAAGTGTGTTGTGGACTCAGAACCCAGCTATGAAGCAAGCACTGACTTGGGAAAGGAGAAGGGAAGTATATCTCCCAAGACATAAGCCAAGAAGTTGACAAGTCAGTAAGCTGAAGCAAGAGGAAGAGACTTTAGGAAACCCTTGATGAGCTCATACCTTGTTCTTGTTGTTGAAGGCTAGAGCTCGGACCTTGCAGTTGTCAGGGTTTGTGTCCTCCTTGGGGATGTCCTTTAAGGCCTTGTGAGTGATGTGAGCATACACAGGCACCCGTGACATGTTGTGCCTTGCATCACTTTTGGTCAACACATCATCTGTCACCTCCCACAGTCCCATAGAGCCATCACGTGAGCCTGCAGGGCAAGGAGACCACAGATGTGTGACATACCCAACTCTCATGGAACAGTCCCACACAAGCAAATATAGGCTCTTTTATTCTAGCTCTCTGCGCATCATCCTATGTGCTGGAGGTTGGTCAGGTGGCCCATCCCAAAAGAGAGAGCAGCACCTATTTTAATAGCTACACCAAAAGGAGGATTTAACCAAAGTGTAGGAGTTAAAATATAACCTTTAAGCATAATATAGTTGGTGGGATTTTTCAAAAGAGAGTATTACATAGTTTGATAAAGCCCAGTAATTTTCCAGGCCAAATGCTTAGGTCACTTGGACATGCATGCACAGGTGACTCCTACTGGGCAGTAGGGTTTGGGAGCCTCTATTCTCTTAAAAACGTTTTTTTAAACTGAAATATAGTTGATATACAATATTATATTGGTTTCAGGTATAATGGAACCTCTACTTTAGATCAGTGGTACTTATCTTTTTTAAGTCTTGTACCCCTTTGAGAGACTTAGGAATGCTAAAGACCCCTTTCTCTAGAAAAACACAAAACACCCCATTGAACACTAAATTTCAGAGAGGTTCATGGATCTCCTGAAGGCTTTCCCTGGACCACTGGGACCAAAATCCCCATATTAAGAATAGCTGTTCTACATAAAATGAATGCTTATAAAGATAGTTTTCCTTAGCAAACAATAATGAAGCACTTAAATTAAGAATCCTTTTCTTTGAATTGAGCCCTGAATACACTGATGGTGGTTAAGTTAAAATGGGACCATCTTTCTAGAGTACAACTGAGCAATCTGCAGCAAAACCCAGTCTGTGTTCCCACCTAGGACCCAAATACAAAGATAAACAATCTGTGTGTCCCAAAACAGGGCTATGTCATGCTCATAAAACAGAGTATCAAGATCCACTAAAAAAAAGTTTTAAAATGACTTTCTTATAAAGTTATTCATCAACTCTCCTTTGAGACTAGGAGGTGCCCTTCCCATGTTGTGAATCTCCTGAATGTCTCATAGTAAAAATAGTCTAACATAAAAGAAATATCCAATTTGTTTGCATCATAAAGCTCATGGGCAAGAATTCAAAAGAGGTTCATAATGTGTGAAGTCTGGAAAAGGCCAGAGAAGGGTACATCTGGAGAACTATGCATGGTTTATTAAGCAAATTAAAGAAATAAAACTAAATAAGTTTTATTATGAAAAATTTCAAGATACTGAAAAGTGAATTTTACCATGAATTGTATAATCATATCTATATTCTACCATCAACATTTTATACTTGGTATATCATATGTTTATCCATATATCCATTCCTCTATATGATCCCATTTTAATCAACTAAAAAATATGTACTGAAAAAGAGACTAGCAAGATGTATTTCAAAATATTAATACAGATAATACTGGATAGATGTATTATGGACAATTCGTATCTCCTTTTTAGTTTATCTGTATTAAAAAAAATCTCTTACAATAAAAATACTAATTATATAATAAGGAAAATTTATTAAAAAATTATTTTAAATTATATAAAAATTAAAATTATTTAATCTGGTGGCAACATAAAGAGTGGACTGGAGGAGATAAGCCTAGAAGCACAGAGAAACTATAGAAGGATGTTGCAGTTAATTTAAAAGATAGATGAATGACAATCACTCAAATAGAGAAGACAGAAAGGAAATGGATGGATATAGAGATATTTTAGAAAACTGTATCAACATGGGTTGGTAATCTAAGAAGACTGAAGAAGCAAAGAGGAGCCTTAGTTCTCTGGCTGTGCAGCTGGATGGGAAGTGAGAGCATTCACTAATGTAAGTCAATGATGGAAGGCAGTGAGTCTTAGAAGGGAGATGAGGAGTTTAATTACGCTGATTTTGAGGGGGGCTAAGGGGTTGTTGCTCATCAAAGTCTTAACATTTAACACTGGTTAACAAATATTAAGCATTTTCAATATGACAGTCGTTGTGCATTACCTTAAACTTCCCAATGACCATATAAAATCATCATTCATGTTACAGATAAGAAAACTCAAGTTTCCAAAAGCTTAAGAAACTTGCCCAATATCACAGTGCTAGTAAGTGGTTGGACCAGGATTCAAACTCAGGTCTCTAATATTGGAGTCAATGTTCTTAAAACCTTCTCCTATGTAGACTTGGGAGTTATCAGCCAGAAAATACAGGCCACTGGCAGGAATCTGAAAGAAGAGCTGGGAGGCTACCAAAACAAAGTCAAGTCCTGGCTCCCAACAACCAAATTCAGTAAAGGGTACTGTCATTCATACAGTCCCTACAGAGGTGACATGACAGCCTCTGCCCTCAAGGAGCTCGCTCGCATTCCTTGGGGAGACAACCAACTGGGAATCCAAAAGCTTCTGAACCACTTGTGGGTAATTCTGACCTGTGACTATACTTGTTCAGAGATTTACTTTTCCTTCTCACTGCTTTTTACTGCTTTGCAAAGAATCCAAAGAAGAAATATTTATGTTCCTTTAGTTTTGTTAGCAGCAGTAGGCTTTGCAATCAAGACTTGGATTCAGATCTTGATTTCATCTCTATTTGTGTGGTCTTTGGCAAGTTATAATAACCTCTTGGAATCAAAAATTTCTCATTTTTGACATGAGGCTAACAATGCAAACCTAGTATTGTTCTGAGGATTATATGAAATAACATGTGAATTACTTAATTTAGCAACTATTATGGTTATTTTTATTTGGGAATCTGGAATGGGGGATTGCATTTTTACATATGGTTACCCAGAAAACCTAGTCAGCACTCTGAACCTACTATCTAGGCTGCTGTGGGTATCCAGAAAACATTTGTGTATTTCTAGGTAATCTTCTCTACACTCATTTCCATGTATTTTTCTTGATTGTTCTAACACTGGCAAATAAATTCCCCTAATCCTATGTAGCTTTTATGAGTAAGAAACAATGCTATACAGCTGTACAGAAAATGGTAATTGCTCTTAGTACTTTGCAGAGCACATCAACTTTCCCAAAATACTTTCATCACCATTATCTCAATGAAGCCCCACAGAAACATTGAGGCTAACATACTATCACACATGCTTTCTGGAACAAGGGAGGGTATGAATAATAAATGAAGAATGCCAGTAATTCCACTACCTGGATCAGGATTACACAGGGGAAATGACTTATCTAAGGTCATGTGGTAAATCACAGAAGACACCAATAGTGGAAACAAGATCTCCTGGCCCCTAGCTATGGTCTGTTTACTGGGCTATTTCCAATCACACCACCATCCCTTTTCAACTTCTAGCCTCCCTTTCTCCCTATTTGCCACACCAAAACTCCCTATGAAAGGGCAATTTTACCAGAAACTGCCATAGTGTCACTGATCCATGCAATGGAAAATATCCAGTCCTTGTGTCCATCCTTGGAGAAGAGAGAGTGAAAGGTAGAGAGGGGGGGAAAAAAAAGAAATTAGTAAAATAAGGATTACAACACATACTCTAGAAAAGGATACAAGTCTGACTAAAAATAAAAATTACAACTCTCATCTCTGATGATCTTAAGCCATAGGGCATGATCCCAAAATCTTTTAACTTCTGTCTTGAGGAGTTCAAAGCTGGAAGGAAACTTGCATTTTATGGGCAATAAACAGGTCTCGTGGACACACAGCTCCAGCCTTCTACGTCTGGGTCTTATTTGGGCTCTATACACAATCACATACTCTTATCCCTTCAACCTCGTCCTACCACTCTCTCCCTTGCTTCCTGGGACAACAGCTAACTGACCTCATCACTGTTCCTTCAGTCTGGAACTTTCTTTCTCAAGACATCAATATGGCTTGTGCTCTCATTTCCCTAAGTCTCCCTACTCAAACGTCATCCTTATCAACAAGAACTCTCCCGACTATCCTTCAAAATAGCATTCTCTACCACTCTATCCCTTTGGTCGGCCTTTACTCTTCTCTGTGACACCACACTCTAACATACTGTTGATAAGTATTTACTGGCTTATATGGTTAATATATCTCACTCCATTAGAATGCAGGCTTCAAGAGGGTAGGAGCTTTATCTGTTTGATTCACTGCTGTATCCCTGGTGTTTAAAACAATGCCTGGCCATAGAAAAGCTCAATAAATAGTTGCTGAATGAATGACTTAGTAAACTTTGCTCTGACTATGGGTAATGGGCAATGTACAGACATTGTATTTAAACACCAACCCATTGCAGCTGGCCCATGAGGTGTGCTGCTCACCCCTTTAACAAATATACACACTCTGTCAATATACCCAACACTCCCTATAGGGTGTCTTACCCCCATTGTGATATTTCCACCCCGTGCCTCTGGAGTCAGCAGAAATCTGGAATAAACTATCCTTTCCCAAGGGTTTGTGTGGTAAGAGCCTATGTTATCTACAGGGATGTTTAAAAACAAGAGTACCTCTAACTACAATTACTAGGGTAACTTACATCTCCCACACACACAGGATCTAGTGTAGGCAGCCGGTAGATGGCAAGACTGTTGGGGTTGTCTCCTCCAGTGGCTAAGAGTGTTCTAGAGGGATTCAGCTCAATGGCATGGATACCACAGCCCTGCTGGGTCACACCTCCAGGCTCCCGGTCTTTCAGAATGGGAATCTTGGTAATCTGACTTGTCTGGACATCCACTACAAATAGCTACAAGAGAAAAGGGATACAGAAGCTGAACACAGTTTCTCTTTAATGTGGCTGATCCTAGGTACAAGCATCCATTCATTCAATTACCCATCAAACATTTAGTTAATGTCTACTGCATGCTAGACCCTGAGAATTATTAAAAGCATGGTCAGGGCTACTAGTCAAATGAAACATCAAAGTAAGAAATAAGACAGAGAGAGGTATAATATGTTACATGAACAGAGATGAGGCAGTAAATTCTGCCTAGGATTCAACGACAGCTTCAAAGATGTGCGTGATACTACAGACCTAGTGAAGCTGACTAAAGGTTTTCCACCAGTGTGGGCAAATTCTATGTATCTAATTCTCATCTACTCATGCATAGAAACATAAACTAGGCACAATTCCCAGAACACATCACAACCACTACTGAACATACCTGCAGTTACCAGGTCGGCTGGAGTCACTTGAGACATACAAGTTAAGTTATTAATACCTCACTGCTCATCCCCACCACACACTCCATCATGTTCTGTGCCTCCACGCCTTTGCTCAGGCTGCTGCTGCCTCATAGCTCTGCTCTACCTCAACAACTTAACCCCTTCTTACTCTAAGACTCAACTTGGAGGAATGTTTTATGGAAAAGATCACTCTTAGAGAAAGGGCATTCCCAACAGTCTATTATTAAACTTTTTATGTGATTCAATGATTCATTCCTTCCTTCACTTATTAATTCAGCAACAACTAAATGCCAGGTATTGTTCTGGTGCTCGAAATTTAACTATGAACAGAGAAATAATCTCTGCCCTCATACACCTTATAGTCTAAGAAGTTGATTTAAAATCCTGTCAGCAATTCTCATGATGAAGCCAAACCATGTCGAGTCTTGTATAAAATACTGCTTGATAGGATGGAGATCTATGAAAGGAGAAACTAGATAAGCCTTACATTTAAAATATAAAAAGGAATGGAGGCGGGGGGGAGTCTAGTAACCATAATGTTGCTCATGTAATTGTACATTAATGATACCAAAATAAAAAAATAAAAAATAAAAAAAGGAATGGAAGAATAGCTTGAAGAAGAGTGCCCAGGAGAGTGAGGAAAAATGTCTTAAAAGGAGCTGGAAGATTTGCAACAACATGGATGGAGCTGGAGGGTATTATGCTCAGTGAAATAAGCCAAGCCGATAAAGACAAGTATCAAATGATTTCACTCATATGTGGAGTATAAGAACAAAGAAAAAAACTGAAGGAACAAAACAGCAGCAGACTCACAGAACCCAAGAATGGACTAATAGTTACCAAAGGGAAAGGGACTGGGGAGGATGGGTGGGGAGGATGGGTGGGAAGGGAGGGACAAGAGGGAAAAAGGGGCATTGCGATTAGCAGACACAATGTTGGGGGGGGCAAGGGGCGGGCTCAGAGAAGACAAGTAGTGATTCTACAGCATCTCACTACACTGATGGACAGTGACTGTAATGGGGTTGGTGGGGGGGACCTGATGAAGGGGGTAGTTTAATAACCATAATATATTGCACATGTAATTGTAGATTAATGATACCAAAATAAATTATTAAAAAAAAAAAGGAGCTGGAGGGAGCAACCACTCTCCAATCTGTAATGTCAGCCCTAACAGCTACTTAAGGCAGACCCCCTTCCTAACTGGCACCCTTGCTGGTGTGTCCCACAGGCATTTTCAATTCAATGTGTCCTAAAGAAACTGTCTTACCCCGACTCCTCTTCCCACACTCCTGTCATCTGATCTAGTCCTGCCAAATCTACCTCCTAAATAATGCTTACAAGTGGCTCCTTCCTTTCCATCCTCTCTCATTTCCTCTCCCCTGGACAAATGCAACTGGTCTCTGCACCTTTAAGCAAGGCTACCATTGAGACTATTCTCCTTACTGTAACCGATCACGTTTATAGTCACCCTCATAAAAATGGAAATGCTCCCATGTCACTTAAAAAAACATCAATTTTCCCTAAATCTGGGCTCCTTAGCATGGCATCAAGACTCTCCTCAATCTGGTCCTCCCATTATCTCTCTAGCTTCATGTCCTGCTTTATGTTCTTGGACCTCATGTTCTAGAAATAACTGATTATTCACACCAAAATCTTCAATTAAATATGTTTATTTTGTTTTATGTTCATGCTGTTTATAATGCCAAAAATGCTTTCTGCTACTCATTTCTTTACCTGGCCAACATGCACTTATCTTTCATGATTCAGTTCAGACATGTGTTTGGGCTTTTAAGTTTCTCTCTTATAGGCTCCCAAGACAGCCCTCTACCCATAATACTTAGACCATATCACACTCATTTATAATCTTTGTCTCTTTCTCATAAAGTTAACAACGCCCTCCCAATTCCAAGAGCAGGGGATTTATCTTATTCTATCATCCCACCCCAACAACATAAAGCTGCACAGTAAGTACTTACATAAGACTCCTTTCAGGGGCCTGCCCAGTAATGTCAGGGGGCCCCCACATCCTTGCACTCAGGGTAGGGCTTTGTAGCTGTGTGTTTGATATAAACCCAGATCTCTAGACCACAGAACTGTCTAGGGGTGGCCTCCTGGCTCAGGGAGAACCAGTCCAGATTGAACTGGGTCATTCAGTTCTCTCAGGAAATGTGGAACAGGCTGGTGGCTCTAGACCAAACTGTCTGGGTAGCCATTTTCCACCAAAGCCAGATCCCAGAAACAAGGAAACAGAAGAGGAAGCATGGACATCTTTGGTTCCTAGTGGCTTTCCAATTCCTAGTTCTGTTTCCTTCTGATATCCAGAGATACTTCCTACTCTTGGTGTTTGCGAACTAGCCCCCCTAATAAATGTGAGGTTTCTTGGTACACTGAAGTCTGAGAAGCACTGATGTAAAGAGAATCTGCTCTGTAAATTAAGGGCAATCAGTTGGGTGAGATACAAGAGTAAAGTGACCTGCAACCTAAAATGATCTGAGTTTCTCCTATGGAACCTGAGGGCTGACTAAAACTTATTTTAGTCCATTTCTTTTCCTTTAAACAGGGTTCCATTTCTGCCATCCATAAAAGGTGAGAAAAGATTTTCTTTCTTTCATGTCCAAGAAATCTTAAGTCTAAAACTCCTAGTTTTGGAGTTAGGAGAATTCTAGGTTTGAATTAATTCTAGATTAGCTGTGTGATGTTTGGTAAGTCACTTAACCTTTTAGAACTTTGTTTCTTATTTATAAAACTAGAATAGTATTATCTAACTCATAGGGTTCCTAAGAGATCTCATAAAATGTAAAGTGTCTAGCACAGGGCTCAGCCAGAATAGGTGCTTAATAAGTGATCCTAACAGTAATATCCTATTTTAATGTTTGTTTAGTTTTGCATGATGTAAGAAAGGTTGAAATGACATCCAAATACACTGGATGAAAGACATTTGATACAGGGAGATGGAATAAATTGATTAACAGTTGAATGTGTAAAGGGCCAGGAAACCAAAAGTTCACCCCCAACCTCACCCTCACCCCTGTAGAGGAATTACAAAGTACCATGTGAAGGACAGAACCTTTTTACTTCCGAGGAAGGGACAGGGATATGGATGAGCTGCCACAGAATATCTTCCCCAAACTTTCTGACAAAAGGCCAAAGATTCATGCAGCTCCTGTAAAATTTCCCAGAATGGGACTGCTCCACATTAACCTACTGGGAGCCCTGCCAAGAACTGGCAGCATGGCAAGGTAAGCTTGAGATACAATGGCTCCCTGCAGTTTACCGTCTAGGACAAAGGAAAAAAAAAAAACAAGCAAAGACCTTACAATCAAGAAGTTTGTAAGACTAGTGAGTACATCTCTGCATGCGTGTAAGTAGACACATACAAATATACGTACAAAGATCGAAGTGGCTTTATAAAATGGGGGTGTGGGGCTCAAAAGTTTCTAACATTAATGAGCATTTTAGCTGGAGCCTAATGAAGAAAGGAAAGCAAATCCACATAGGTCACATAGACATCAAGATAAACTATACTGAGTCAGACAGTAATAGGCAAGCGGGTAGCCTAAGTCTGCTGAAAGTTGGGGAAAGGGAAGATAACTGAAATCAAAGCAGAAGAATCCACTACCTATTCCAAACCAACAAGATGGGGAGGAGCAAAGGAGAGAGCTAAGATCAAGAAACAACAGAAAATGGTCAAGACAATATGTATTGTCTTTAAATGTGCAAACTGCAATTTCAATTTTGAGAATTTATGCTAAGAAAACAATAAAAGGTGAAGTTTTAACTATAAGGCAACAATTTAAAACTAGTGAAACACCACAGGGGATTGGCTACACAACAGCCTATTAGATGGCTTTTAAGAATGATGGAGTAGAGGTTATTTATTAACATGAAAAGCTGCTCATGCTATGGTATTAAATGAATAAGCTTTTAAAAACATAACTTCAAGAATGTTCATTTTTTTCTCAATGAATACACATGACTTGCATAGTAAAAAGAAAAAAAAAAAAAGGACCAGAGGCCCTGAAATAAGAAGGAGCTGTACTTAGTCAGGATTCTAACAATGGACCAAAGAACTGGGCATTCTTTCCGACCCATTTCTAAAAGCTGGTTGTCTGCCCACTTGCAACCTGCTGGGTAGGAATTAAGAGCACGGCTGAGCTCAATAGGCTGTTTGAACATTATCAAGACTCTTAAGCTATAAATATTTTAAACTGGTCAGAAACTAGAAGAGTTGGCACAACCCAGAAAGTTCAGGTCACTGTTTCTATTCCAAGTCTATTAAAGGAAAGACCATGTGGTTATTTAAAGCAAGATAACATTTTTTGGGGCCCAATTTCAAAAGAAACACATCGTGAAATTATAAAACAGAAAAAAAGCAGAAACTGCAAAATAAAACCCACCACAATCCTACCACCACTTGGTGTATTTTCTTTCAGGTCCTTCACTATACACCCAGTCACTGCATACATATTTTTCTCCACTTATGAAAGTGTGATCTCATATGTATCATTTTATATCTTGCTATTTATATAACAATAACACTTTTCCTAATTAATACACTTCTATATACTTTTTAATGGCTATAAGGTAATTCACTTGATGGGTATAGCATTATCGAGTGGATTCCTTATTATTAAACATATATGTCATGTCCAAATTTCGGTAATATAAAATACACTGCAGTGAACATTCTTGTATCTAAATCCAGGTGCCTGTGCTATGCCAAGATCTCTTACTCCCTGAACTGTGAACCTAAACTACTCCTCCAAAAGATGGCTATGGAGCTGGCTTGCTGAGATTGGCAATAGTACTTCATATTAGGCCCTGAATTCTGATATTTTCCCAGTACAATCATGATTTTGTGGAAGGAAAACTGTATTAGGATTTACAATTATCTTGGATTTAAGTGACACAATTCTTTACAAGTTTTATATCTAACAAGTTCAGTAAACTGATTTTTAATACATGATTCTGGAGGGCTCTGTTAAAATGGAATAAATCCCAAGAGTAACCTTTAGCAAGACATCTGAAATTCTGCCTAGTACCCATTCCAAAGTCACCAAGTAAAAAACCTCTGACAGCATACCAGAGATTTTGCTATGTGAAGCACCTCAACAAACATTTGATAAAAGAAATTTCTCTTATGCTGTAAAATTAGAACCCAACTGAACACTGTCTTTATATAATTGCAAAGCCTATGTCCTTCCAAGTGACACCATCCAATCAGCAAAACAGAAAGGTAAATAAGAGATTGGCCTACTAGTCTCATTTGTGCAAATCATTTCTTCCTATGGAAGATGGAAAATGATTTCTGTAATACTCAGGCATCATACAGATTATTCAGAAGGAAACAATTTCTGTACAAGAGTGTCACCTTTTTGTTTCCCAGTGACATTTCTAGGCATAAGGCCTTCTACTAAGAATTAATAGGAAGCCTTATCTCTAATTTGCAAACTACTAGGGAGCAGAGATTGTAGTTACATATTAATTATTTACCTGGTATATTAAAAGACTATAAGCTTTTAATAATAACTTTATTAAAATGATACTATAATCTCTTTTCTCTTTTTAATCACTTTTACTTCCTGAGCAGTATAGCACGAAGACAAGAACAATACTGAAGTAGGGCAGGGACATGGGACAAGCACCATGATTAACTTTTCCTGTCTATGATGAAAAATGCCAAGATAAAAACAGTATAGTAAGAACAGGAGGGACTCCATCTTAAGGCTAAGATTCCATTTTAAAAATCAGAGAGTTAGAAGGCAGGATTCCTAACACATTCCTTGGTAATCAGGCAACAACAGATCCTATCTTAAGGCAGAACAAGCGGTCCTAATTGATAGGGGTTCCCAGGACTTGAGGGAAACCACTTTTTTTTTATTAAGGTATCACAGATATACACTCTAATGAAGGTTTCACATGAAAAACAATGTGGTTACTACATTCACCCATATTATCAAGTCCCCCATACCCCGTTGAAGTCACTGTCCATCAGTGCAATAAGATGCCAGAGTCACTACTTGTCTTCTCTGTGCTACAGTCTTCCCTGTGACCCCCCCACACACAATGTGTACCAATCATCATACCCCTCAATCCCCTTCTCCCTCCCTCCCCACCCATCCTCCCCGACCCCTCCCCTTTGGTAACCGCTAGTCCCTTCTTGGGAAACCACTATCTTGGAGAAGAACAGGAACAATAAATTCCTTGTGTTAAGTTTATCTTACAGAATTATCTAGAGGACTGACTGTGGATGGTGACATAGTGTCTCTCACCAGAGAGACATCATGAGACAACATGTCAAGCCTACACCACCAACCCCACCGCCCACCACCCTCTGTCCCATTCTTGAAAGCCTTAAAAGAATCCTAAGCCTTTGAGGATGCCTCCATTTTTAGGTTGCCCGCACTCCACTTTCTTCGAGTGTGTACTTTTTGCCTTAAATAAGACTTCTCACTGCTCAACTTACTGCGTTTTGTCTCTGCTCTTCCAGTGTTTTTGTTACTTTGCTATTTCATTCAATTTTCCAGACTTAAGCACAAGTCTTCACTTTCTCTGTCCTACTCCAGACAAGTAGGGAAAGGCTAGTAAGATCTCTGATTGGGGCTTGCAAGTTCTTCCATCTCTTGGATGACCTGGACAGGACTGCAGCTGTATGATCATGCTCTTTAGTAGCCTGCTTGAATTTCTTTGCCTTTGGGAAGCTCTCAGAACAGTCTCACTCCAACCAGTGCTCTGTGGCTCCCCCAAATCTTGGGGTGGCAGTGGCTTAGCCCATGCTGTGCAGATTCAAGCGGACACTGGACACCAGGTGACACTAGCTTTAGGGGTTGGCAAGGGATGTGCCCTATGCTGAGCAAGAGTTCAATGAGCTTCCCTTTCCTCCTTTTGTTCTTCCTTGCTCTCTGCTGCCTGCAAGGCAGGTGCCATTCACTACTACTCTCGCTTTAATGCATTCCTTCCTTACCTACACTTGTCCAACATGTTCAAGAATTCTTTCTCATCCAGAGTCAAGAACCCTCCTCTGTCCAAGTTGAGGTTTCACCTAGTACACAGGGAGAAACCTCCCCAGATGCAGCTGCCCAGCAACAATACGGCTATGTACTTGCCCACTGAGAAGCAAGGTCTCTCTCTAGATTTTATTTTGAGCTCCAAAAAAAACTCCCTGTGTGACTAAGAGGGGAAATTCCTTTTGCTATATATCCTATCACTATATATTTGAGGCCCTACTTCACTTTCTTTCCCCAAAGAAGATGTACAACACATTGTGTTCAATCTTTGTCAGCAAACAAAACAAGCAATGAATGCTAATTGAAGTAGGCCATTTTTAACATTGTTTTTTTAAGCTAAGAAAAACAGAGTTCCTCTAGCTGAAGAAACATTTTTATTTATTTGTTATCGAAGTATAGTTGATATGCAATGTTATACTGGTTTCGAGTAAACAGTATAGTGATTCAATAGTTATATACACTATTAAATCCTCACCTCCACTAATGAAGTTACTATCTGTCAACACAGAAAGATGTTACAGAACTACTGAATGTATTCTTTGCTGTACTTTCATCCCTGTGGCTAATTTATATTATGACGCAGATGTTGTGCCTCTTTATCCACCCACCTGCCCCAACCCTTCCCCCATGGTAACCTCAGTCACCTCAGTGTCTATGAATCTACTGCTGTTTTGTTCATTTCATTTTGTCTTGTTTTTAGGTTCTACATATAAATGAAATCATATGGTACTTGTCTCTCTCCACCTGGCTTATTTCACTTAGCATAATACCCTCTAGGTCCATCCATGCTGTCACAAATGGTAGGATTTCTATTTTATGACTGAATAAATATTCAATTTTGTATATGTACCACATCTTCTTTATTCATTCATCTATTGATGAACATTGTGGTTGCTTCCATATCTTGGCTACTGTAAATAATGTGGCAATAAACACAGGGGTGATGTATCTTTTTGAAGCAGATTTTGTTTTGAGTAAATTCCAGAAATAGAATTTATTGGGTCTCAAGTAACATTTTAAAAAATGAGTTTATTGACAATACTTTACCAACAGTAATGGAAATAAAAACTGTAATATTACTCATAATCTTATTTCTCTTTTTGAATCTATTTTTTCACTTTTAAGTTCCTGTTTAATCCTTAACCACATGCATGTATAGTTGTGCACAGCAATAATAAGCACAGACAGAATTTTGTATCTCGTTATAGTTAATACATCAAATGCTTTGCATGTTATTACACTCTTCATAAATGTTAATGTACACATATCATGCAGATTTGATTTACCATATATTACTTAACCACTCTCTTACTATTAGTATTTACATAAAATAGTTTCCAATGAGTATCCTGTTAAGGGAGACTTTTATCAGGGAACCCTCCTGATACACTGTTGGTAGGAACGTAAGTTGGTGCAGCCACTATAGAAAGCAGTATGGAGGTTTCTCAAAAACTGAAAAGAAAAATACCATTTGACCCAGTAATTCCATTTCTGGGACTTTAACAAAGACAACAAACCACTAACTTGAAAAGATATATGCATTCCTATGTTTATTGCAGCATTATTTACAATAGCCAAGATATGGAAGCAACCTGTGTCCATCAGTAGATGAATGGATAAAGAGTGGTATGTGTGTATCTATCTATCTATCTATCTATCTATCTATCTATCTATCTATCTAT
>JAQQAC010002172.1:38224297-38246726 GCA_029783875.1 Phataginus tricuspis | reverse complement strand
TATCTATCTATCTATCTATCTATCTATCTATCTATCTATCTATCTATCTCTATCTATCTATACACAAACACACACACACACACACACACAATGAAATATTACTCAGTCATAAGAACAAAGAAATTTTGCTATCTGCAACAACATGGATGGACCTAGAGGGTATATGCTAAGTAAAATAAGTCAGAGAATGAAAGACAAATACCATATGATTTCACTTACATATGGAATCTAAAAAACAAAACATAAATAGACTCATAAACACAGAGAGGAGACTTGTGGTTGCCATAGGGGAAGGGAGAGAAGTGATAGGTAAAATAGGTGAAGGGGAAAAAAATTAATGAGAATGTTATCTTTATATGTATGAATAATGATTATTGTGAGTGTATGAGTGTATATACACTTACCAAAATTCACTGAGCTATATTTGTGCATTTTGTTGTATGTACCTCAAAAAAGAAAAGAAAAGAGACTAACTTTTCCTTTGGATAAATTCCTTAGTCTAGGAACAAAACAGCAGCAGACTCACAGAACCCAAGAACAGACAAATAGTTACCAAAGGGAAAGGGACTGGGGAAGAAGGGCGGGAAGGGAGGGATAAGAGGGTAAAAGGGCATTATGATTAGCAGACATAGGGTAGGGGGGCACGGGGAGGACTGTACAGCTCAGAGAAGACAAGTAGTGATTCTCATCTCACTACACTGATGGACAGTGACTGTAATAGGGTTGGTGGGGGGGACCTGATGAAGGGGGTAGTTTAATCATCACAATATTGCTCATGTAATTGTAGGTTAATGATACTAAAATAAAATAAATTGTAAAAAAAAAAATTCCTTAGTCTAAAAATATTAGTTCAAAGGATATAATATTTTTAGGCTCTTCCTTCAAAAATAATTCATATGAGGCTTTTGAAATATAATGCCAAATAACTTTCAAAAACGGGTTTTAGTGGAAGTGTATATATGTATCTGTTCCACATCCTTACCAAAACTGGCTATTAACTGAATTTGCAAACAGGAAGACATTTGTTTTTTCTGTATTCCTTCTATAATGAAATGAATTTCCTGTAACTTACTAATTATACTTCCTCATATAAATTATATCAAGTAAATTATCTTAAAATGTTTAAGTTATTTGAGATGTGACTGACATACAGAAAGGAACCATTTATAGATTAATGTTCACTTGTTAAGTATACCTGAATCTGGCCAGAAATAAACCACCTAGAACCATCAAACCACTGACACTACTTCCCCCTCCTCTTTTCATCACCACCATGAATTATACCAACAATTTACTAAGCAAATGTTCTATGTATTGTGATAACCAACATCTTATTTAATTGTTTATGACTCCACTAGGCAGGTATTACTCTCTCCATTTATTTTGTATGTTAGAGAAGACAGGCTTAGAAGATATCTGTCTTGTTCAAGGGCACAAATCTAATAGGAAATGGAACCCAGACTCAACCCACCTATCTCTGAATCCAATTATACAATACAAAATTACTTAATCCAACTTGTTGGTATAAATGTGGTTATTTCTGACATAAGTTTACATAGAAGAATACTTCTAGAAAAGAGACCAAAAAATTGGAAACTAATGGCCTAAGAGAGGACCTAAAAAAAGTAGTGGGCAAATCTCTTGCCATAAATTTTCATGTTTGTTAATGAGACCCTGAGGCAAATATGGAAAATAACTGTTTGTCAAGGACTTCCTCAAAGTGAAAAAATAAGATTTATATATCCTATTGGCTGCTAACAGATATTAATGAGCATGCCTACAAGGAAATTCTTACAGATACATTAAATCTAATGTCCCATCTGTGTCCTCAGTGTGTTTTAGAAAATAAAAAGAGGATTCAAATGTTCTAAAATTAACAAGATGGCAAAAAGAAAAAAAAAATTATAGCATAAAGGCTGTCAGTGATTCATATAAAAATTCTCTGACATCTTTTTAAAATGCCAATTCCTAGGTTTCACTGGGGGAAATTCTGACTCAGTAGTGGAGAAGGGACCAGGAATCTGCATTTTAAACATACACCTCAGTGATTGTGCTGCAGGTGGTTCCTCGGTCATGCTTGGGAAACAAAGGCCTAAGCAACAGAAATCAAATATGCACCAATTTAAAGGAAGGTAGGCTAGCAAAGCAGCCATGCTTAGCTAGTGAAACTTTTTTTATTCCTCTGGTGATATGGCAGCCATTCAAGTGACTATGCCTGGGGATTGGAAAGACAGGCCTCTAAAAGAAGGAGCACAGGGACCAACTGAAGTAACTAGACTGTCTTAAACATAACTTTCCTCTGTAGTTGGCTGGCCAGGCACCTTCCAGCAAAGCTCTGCTCTGAGTAACCCAGGTTTCCCCATCCTCCAAGGCTACAGGGCTTTAGAAACAGATCCTAAATTCACCAGTGGCCATGTGATAAACAGAAAAGTAATTAACAGGATTATTCATTATTAATGCTAGAAATGAACCAAAGAAAACAGGAAAAATAAAATTATCCAGGGAGATATTCAGCTAGCCTTGCCATCCAATTCCCCAGTCTGTTTCCCTATAGTTGTTGCCTTGCATCAGCCAAATGAGTCTATTCAGAGTCCCTCAACATTCCTTGCACTCTTCGGACTTTGCTACAGAATGGACAGCCTTGCTTCCTTCCTATCAGTTGAAGTCCCTTCCTCCTTAAGGATATCCTCTCTGAACATCCTGTGAGTGACTTCCTCCTTCAAGCACTCCTGTTTGGTGCCAATAATGAGGCACTTGTGTTGCAATTAACTTTGCATATGGTTATGTATCACATTCCAGCTAAGCTACACTGAGGTCAGGACCTGGTTAATGTTACACTTTTTACAGGGACAAATGGCACCCCATCTTCCTGAAACGTTAATTTAACCTGGAGGTACCGATTTCTACCCTCCTAACACAGTATTTTTATATTGAGAAGCATGAATATATTACAGTATGAAATGAAAAATGCATGAGGATATTTATGATATATATTTATGGTATTTCTGGAACTTCAAAGAAATTTCACACTTGCTCAGTACTGTCCACTTACTGAGTAGTCCTCTGCCATTAGGGATAGTTCAGTGAAAAGTCTTGGTGTAATATAAAGAATTCTGACAAGAAATAAGGAAAATTCAGGTCCAGACTTAATCTGCATCTGTCATTACAGAGTGTCAGGAAAATCACTTTTCACTGTTGGGTCTGTTTTCTCAATTGAAAAAGGAGAAGTAGAGGTCAATGGTTTGGATTCCATTATCGTTACAGTCCCTTTGGCTCTGTCTGGGATGTATTTCTTATATCACTGCAACTTCACATGAGATACAGGGTCTTGCAAGACACAGGAGAAATTCAGTAAACGTTTATGGATTTAATAAATGCAGACAGAAAGATGGAGGTGTGAGAGGTAAGACAGAGGCTTCCTCCTAAAACCGCATATAATACAAAAATATAACTGATACAACTACTCCTGAAAGAGCAAGAGGAAAGAGGACTGTGCCAGACTGCATACACCTGGAGACGAGAGCAGACCTCATAGAACAGGGTAATGTACTAAAGCTGTGGCCAGGCAGGACCCAAGCCTTTCCCCCACCCCAGCTCACTGGTGGGAGGAAGAGAAATGGAGCAGGGAGTGAGTGGAGATCTGGGACTGCTGAATACCTAACTCTGGAGATCTGCTCTGGGAGCACAAACCTACATTTCATGGTGCTTGTGTGATACTATTGTAATTAGGGGGTTGGAAAGCTAAGACAGGCAGAATTCCTGGAGACACTGAGATTCCAGCTGCTTGTGGAAAGCAGGAATCCATATCTGGCTGCTCTGGGACAAAAGAAAGGTGGGCAGTCTGAGAGACTTCCTAACAAGGAAGCCCTTAGCAAGAGGGCTGCTAAAGGGGCAAGGATTGCACAGAGCTTACTGCTCAGGAGAAAGAACAGGTAGACAAAATTGTCCGGGTGCACTCTGCCCAACAGATTGGAGCTTTCATGATCTTCAGGTGCTCCAGCTCCCTGGCTGCCTACACAGCTCCAAGAACCCCCTCCATGATAGGCAGCCTACTGTGCCTTTCTCCTGGCCAGCCCCACCTGGCTTGCAAACCGGCAAACCCTACCCTGTCATCACCCTAGCCAGAGGGAAGATCTGTCTACAGCAACTACAAACGCAAAGCATAGAGGCTTATACCTGTGTGCTCAGCCCACTGGTTCAGGCAGTGGAAACAGGCACAGCAGTGGGGAAGCAAGAAACAGCTCTTTCCTCCCCCCAGGCACCAATACCACTCCCCTGCGACCCCCGACATTGCTTCAGGGGCTGAGCAGCTCCAAAGAGTAGAGCTTGTGGGCACTAGAGGGCACCACACACAAATATGAAACGCCAAAGAAACTTGCTTCAGAGTAAAATTATTAATACAAGTCCTGAGAAAGATTTAAATGATATCGACCTCATTATTCTCCCTGAGAGGGAGTTCAAAATAAAAATCATTAACATGCTCATGAAAGTATGGAAAGGCATTCAAGAACTAAGGAATGAACACCAGTTGGAGATCCAATCATTGAAGAGCACAATTGAGGGTATTAAAAGCAGATTGGATACGGTGGAGGAGACGATAAATGAAATAGAAACTAGAGAAGAGGAATACAAAGAAGCTGAGGCAAAGAGAGAAAAAAGGATCTCTAAGAATGAAAGAATATTGAGAGAACTGTGTGACCAATCCAAACGGAACAATATTCGCATTTAGGGGTACCAGAAGAAAAAGAGAGACAAAAAGGGATAGATAGTGTCTTTGAGAAGGTAATTACTGAAAACTTCCCCAATCTGGGGAGGAGATAGTCTCTCAGGCCATGGCGATGCACAGATCTCCCAACACAAGGGACCCAAGGAAGACAACACCAAGACATATAGTAATTAAAATGGCAAAGATCAACGATTAGGACAGACTATTAAAAGCAGCCAGAGAGAGAAATAAGATCATATACAAAGGAAAGCTCATCAGGCTATCATCAGACTTCTCAAAAGAAACCTTACAGGCCAGAAGGGAGTGGCATGATGTATTTAATGCAATGAAGCAGAAGGGCCTTGAACCAAGATCACATTACCCGGCAAGATTATCACTTAAATTTGAAGGAGGGATTAAACAATTCCCAGATAAGCAAAAGCTGAGAGAATGTACCTCACACAAACCTTCTCTACAGTGTATTTTGGAGGGACTGCTATAGATGGAAGTGTTCTTATGGTTTAATAGCTGTCACCAGAGGTAATAAAACCACAGTAAAGAAAGTAGAACAGCTAATTTCTAACCAAATGCAAAATTAAATTAACTATCCCTAAAGTCAATCAAGGGATCGACAAAGAGTACAGAATATACCTAATATATAAAGAATAGAGGAGAAAGAAAAAGGAGGAGAAAAAAAAAAAGAGCCTTTAGATTGTGTTTCTAATAGCATATTAAGTGAGTTAAGTTACTCTTAGATACTAAGGAAGTGAACCTTGAACCTTTGTAACCACGAATCTAATGCCTACAATGGCATTAAGTAAATACCTATCCATAATCACCCAAAATGTAAATGGCCTGAATGCACCAATCAAAAGACATAGAGTCACTGAATGGATAAAAAAAACAAGACCCATCTATATGCTGCCTACAAGAGACTCACTTTAAACCCAAAGACATACACAGACTAAAAGTGAAGGGATGGAAAAAGACATTTCATGCAACTAATGGGGAGAAAAAAGCAGGAGTTGTAGTACTTGTATCAGACAAAATAGACTTTAAAACAAAGAAAGTCACAAGAGACAAAGAAGGACATTACATAATGATAAAAGGGTCAATCCAACAAGAAGATATAACCATTATAAATATCTAGGCACCCAACACAGGAGCACCTACATATGTGAAACAAATACTAACAGAATTAAAAGGGGAAATAGAATGCAATGCATTCATTCTAGACTTCAACACTCCACTCCACTCTGAAGGACAGATCAACCAGACAGAAAATAAGTAAGGAGACAGAGGCAGTGAACAACACAATAGAACAGATGGCCCTAAAAGACATTTACAGAACTCTACACACAAAAGCAGCAGAACACACATTCTTCCCAAGTGCACATGGAACATTTTCAAGAATAGATCATATGCTACGCCACAAAAAGAGTCTCGGTAAATTAAAGAAGATTGAAATTGTACCAACCAATTTCTCAGACCACAAAGGTATGAAACTAGAAATAAATTATGCAAAGAAAATGAAAAATCCCACAAACACACGGAGGCTTCACAACATGCTCCTAAATAACCAATGGATCAATGACCAAATAAAAACAGAGACCAAGCAATATATGGAGACAAATGACAACAATAATTCAACACAGCAAAATCTGTGGGACGCAGCAAAGGCCGTGTTAAGAGGAAAGTATATTGAAATACAGGCCTACCTCAGGAAAGAAGAACAATCCCATATGAACAGTCTAAACTCACAATTAACGAAACTAGAAAAAGAAGAACAAAAGAGGCCCAAAGTCAGTAGAACAAGGGACATAATAAAGATTAGAGCAGAAATAAATAAAATTGAGAAGAATAAAACAATAGAAAGAATCAATGAAAGCAGGAGATGGTTCTTCAAGAAAATAAACAAAACAGATAAACCTCTAGCCAGACTTATCAAGAAAAAAAGAGTCTACTCACATAAACAGAATCAGAAATGAGAAAGGAAAAATCACTATGGATACCACAGAAATACAAAGAATTATGAGAGAATACTATGAAAAATTATATGCTAACAAACTGGATAACCTAGAAGAAATGGACAGCTTTCTAGAAAAATGCAACCTTCCAAGGTTGACCCAGAAAGAAACAGAAAATATGAACAGACCAATTACCAGCATTGAAACTGAACTGATATCAAAAACCTACCTAAGAATAAAACTGCTGTACCAGATGGCTTCACCGCTGATTTTATCAAACATTTAATGAAGACCTAATACCCATTTTCATTAAAGTTTTCCAAGGAGTAGAAGAAGAGGGAATACTCCCAAAGTCATTCTATGAAGCCAGCATCATTCTAATACCAAAACCAGGCAAAGACACCACAAAAAAAGAAAAGTACACACCAATACCCCTGATGAACATAGATGCAAAAATACTCAACAAAATATTAGCAAACTGAATTCAAAAATACATCAAAAAGATCATCCATCATGATCAAGTAGGATTTATTCCAGGGATGCAAGGATGGTACAACATTCGAAAACCCATCAACATCATCCACCACATCAACAAAAAGAACAAAACCACATGATCATCTCCATAGATGCTGAAAAAGCATTTGACAAAAATCAACATCCATTCATGATAAAAACTCTCAACAAAATGGGTATAGAGGGCAAGTACCTCAACATAATAAAGGCCACATATGACAAACCCACAGCCAACATTACACTTAACAGCGAGAAGCTGAAAGCTTCTCCTTTAAGATCGGGAACAAGACAAGGATGCCCTCTCTCCCCATTTCTATTCAACATAGTACTGGAGGTCTTAGCCACGGCAATGAGACAACACAAAGAAATAAAAGGCATCCAGATTGGCAAGGAAGAACTCAAACTATCCTTGTTTCCAGATGACATGATATTGTACATAAAAAACCCTAAAGAATCCACTCCAAAACTACTAGATCTAATTTCTGAATTCAGTAAAGTTGCGGGATACAAAATTAATACGCAGAAATCTGTGGCATTCCTATACACTAACAATGAACTAGCAGAGAGAGAAATCAGGAAAACAATTCCATTCACAATTGCATCAAAAAGAATAAAATACCTAGGAATAAACCTAACCAAGGAAGTGAAAGACCTATACTCTGAAAACTATAAGACACTCATGAGAGAAATTAAAGAAGATACCAATAAATGGAAACACATCCCGTGTTCATGGATAGGAAGAATTAATATTGTCAAAATGGCCATCGTGCCTAAAGCAATCGACAGATTCAATGCAATTCCTATCAAAATACCTACAGCATTCTTCAACGAACTAGAGAAAATCATTCTAAAATTCATATGGAACCAAAAAAGACCCTGAATAGCCAAACCAATTCTGAGAAGGAAGAATAAAGCTGGGGGGATTATGCTCCCCAACTTCAAGCTTTACTACGAAGCCACAATACTCAAGACAATTTGGTACTGGCACAACAACAGACCCATAGACCAATGGAACAGACTAGAGAGCCCTGATATAAACCAACCATATATGGTCAAATAATATACGATAAAGGAGCCATGGACATACAATGGGGAAATGACAGCCTCTTCAACAGCTGGTGTTGGCAAAACTGGACAGCTACATGCAAGAGAATGAAACTGTATTATTGTTTAACCCCATACACAAAAGTAAACTTGAAATGGATCAAGGACCTGAATGTAAGTCATGAAACCATAAAACCCTTAGAAGACAACATAGGCAAAAATCTGAATATAAGCATGAGCGACTTCTTCCTGAACACATCTCCTTGAGCAAGGGAAACAAAAGCAAAAATGAACTCAGGGGACTACATCAAACTAAAAAGTTTCTGTATAGCAAAGGACACCATCAACAGAACGAGGCATCCTACAGTATGGGAGAATATATTTGTAAATGACATATCTGACAAGGGGTTAACATCCAAAATATATAAAGAATTTACACACTTCTACACCCAAAAAGCAAATAACCTGATTAAAAAATGGGCAGAGGACATGAAGAGACTGTTCTCCAAAGAAGAAATTCAGATGGCCAACAGACACATGAGAAGATGCTCCACATCACTAATCATCAGGGATATGCAAATTAAAACCACAATGAGATATCACCTCACACCAGTTAGGATGGCCACCAACCAAAAGTCTAAGAACAAATGCTGGCGAGGATGCGGAGAAAGGGGAACCCCCCTACACTGCTGGTGGGAATGCAAGCTAGTTCAACCATTGTGGAAAGCAATATGGAGGTTCCTCAAAAAACTAAAAATAGAAATACCATTTGACCCAGGAATCCCACTCCTTGGGATTTACCCTAAGAATACAAGTTCTCAGATTCAAAAAGACATATATACCCCTATGTTTATTGCAGCACTTTTTACAATAGCCAAGATATGGAAGCAACCTAAGTGTCCATCAGTAGATGAATGGATAAAGAAGATGTGGTATATATACAGAATGGAATACTGTTCAGCCCTAAGAAAGAAACAAATCCTACCATTTGCAACAACATGGTTGGAGCTGGAGGATATTATGCTCAGTGAAATAAGCCAGGCGGAGAAAGACAAGTGCCAAATGATTTCCCTCATTTGTGGAGAGTAACAACGGAGCAAAACTGAAGGAACAAAATAGCAGCAGACTCAGAGACTCCAAGAAGGGACTAGTGGTTACCAAAGGGGAGGGGTATGGGAGGGCGGGTGGGGAGGGTGGGAGAAGAGGATTGAGGGGTATTTTGTTTAGTACACATGGTGTAGGGGATCACGGGGAAAACAGTGTAGCAGAGAGAAGGCAAACAGTGAATCTGTGGCATCTTACTACACCCAAGGACAGTGACTGCATTGGGGTATGAGTAGGGACTTGATAATATGGGTAAATGTAGTAACTACATTGTTTTTTCATGTGAAACCTTCATAAGAGTGTATATTAATAATACCTTAATAAAAATAAATAAATAAATGCAGACCCATACCCACAAAGTTGTCCCACTATATTCTAGACAATGAGATGTAGAAATATTATTCTACTTCTTCTCACATTAAAAACTGTCCTGATGAGAATACCCCCACCTAACATGTAAGAGGAACTGGCAGCCTCCACAGATCCAAAGGCAAATATGGCCATTCAGGAGAAATCTGCAGTTTAAAAAGTCAAATATTACAGGTCAACCATGATCCTGGATTGAACCCAGTTGCAAATTTTGTATCCATTTCTTCTTTTTATTTCCCAGGCCAAGAAACCAACATGAATAACCCAACTGCTTCAGGGTTAAGCAGAAAAGCAATACTCCTAAGATATCACCAGGAAAAACCTGTATTTGTCAGCTTTCATCTTGAACCAGATCCAAGCACTGCTCCCATTACTACACATCAGCATGGGAAGAATTAAAAAGCTTTTTCTCTGAACGTAGTGCCTGTCAAGGATCCAGCTAGGAAAAGAAGCCTCAAGCACAGAAGTCAGTTTGTTCCTCCTCTGTTCATTCTCCAATTCCCCAAGCTTTGTTCTCCCTTAAGTATTGCTCCAACCACATCACTCCCTGCTTAAATCTTTGGGCCTTGTCTGTCCATTCCTGATGGAATAAAATCTTAACTCGGTATTAAAGGGCTTCCATCATTTGATCCTAGTGAATCTTTCGAAGCTTAATTTCACAACTCTTCCAAAAATCTAAAGCTCTTGACAACTGGATTCTTGATATTCCTCATAAATGGCTGATGCTTTTCTCTATAAAAATCCAGATTTCTAGCTTCTTATTAAAAAGAAATTTTAAAAAGCTGTTAACTCTAAGCCCAAATTCCTGTATGGTAACAATGGGTTGGTGTCAATAATCCCTTCTCTGGCTCTTTGCAGACCCCACTACTTCTTAGTCTTGTTCCTGACAAGCTTTTCTGCCAGACTCTGTAAACAACCTGAGTTTGTAACCCTAAACCAGGAAAATATATCTTTCCATTTTGGTTCCCAGACCATGTTCCAATGAAGGTTAGACTACCTCTCTTCTTTAAATATTTAGTAAAAATATGACCATACTAATGTTATCAATGTTAAAACAGATTCGCCATTCTTGCTGTTAGTGCTGAGCTTACTGGACCCAGAGAATTCAGGGGGTTTAAATGAGTGCCCCTATGTTGAGTGTTATCCCACAGCACAGGAAAACTCCCACTGCAGGAATCAAGCTACTAAAAAGTCTACAAGATATCTCTACTGTTTTTTAAAAATTTTTTTCAAACATTTATTTAGTACTCATATGCTCTGCAAAGATAATTATATTTAATTCTAGCAAAAAAACTACAGATGAAGAAACTGAATCTTAGACATGTTATATGTGCCTAAGAACCTGGTAAGTGGTAGAACTGGGATTCAAACACAAGCAACTTGTCTCCAGTGCTCTTCCTCTATTGCTTTTTTCATAGAGGATGACCTACTGCCTCAGCAGAGGCTTCAATAATATAGTCCCAAGCCAGGTCACTGGAAATGACCTGGCTTTGTAACATTTATGTACACTGTTAAACTCATGAAAACCAAGAACAGTCAAGAGAAAAACAGCTTCTAACCTGAAGATACTTATTAACAAGTTATTTTAGAATATAAATGGTTGTGGTATACTTTTCCTACTGAATCCATTATCATTTCATTAATAGTAAAATTTTAATACATCCAAACTTAATTTACTATTGATAATCCAACATGAACTCCTCCTCCTCTAAAATCTTCCAAGATATTTCCAAAACATTACCCAAAGACAGTTTTAATTGTTTAAATAATTTTCCTTCCTTTCCAACTGAGGGAAGTCCTACTAAGCGTGAAGAGCACTGGAAAAAGCTTTGGATTCCTTATCACCACTACATTTTGAGTAAATTAAGATATTGCTAACTTAAGTGTTTCCCAAGATGTACACACCCACCTTCTCATTACTGAATATTATCACTCCCACTTTACAGATGGGAAAATAAAGCCACAAATAAGGAAATAATTTGCCAAAAGTTCACAGAAGAGCAGTGTTTCTGGTTCCCTGCTTTGTTTCTGCGAACTAAGCAAAGAAAAACATTAACTGTAAAATGGAAAGAAAAGAGCCCCCCCATTTAAACACTTTAGGTCATGAGGACACAGGAAGACTAAAAGATGTAGGTATTACGAGCAGGTTAAATTATTACTTAACATTATTCTCACCTTCCCAAAATAGAGTCAATAAACTCCAAGAATCAGAAGACTATGATGATTTCTTCAGTTTATAATTCAGTAACATTTGCTGGGCAAAACACTATGATGGTATGTGTGGAGAGTGGAATGAATTCCTCCAAATGTGAGACTATGCTCCATGTAATAACAATGATAGGTAGTTCTCTTAAACTGTGAGTGGTGTCCTGAGAGATGAGGAAAAGGAAGTTTTATAGAGGCTTGCCATCACTGTTTAGTTTTAAAAGGCTTCTGTATGACAGCCTTCAACAGAAAAGGAAATGAAAGCTTGGCCCCAACCACCATTACTTCCTTCCTTAAAATTCAAGTTTAAATCTTGCTTATGTCCTTTAGAAACATTTCTCCTAGCATGAAAGACTTTCTTGATCTAGAGCATGTGTTTCAATTGACCCAAGATGTGTTTCAGTCCAGGGTAAATTTACCCTGCCATTATGAATGACATTACTTATCTATTCACACAGGGTGAAGTGAAAGTGGAAAGAGCAGCTGGGTCTACATCAGAATTTTCTTCATACTTCATTTGGAATCATTTCCCACCTCCAGGCCCTGCTTCTTTTCACTTGCCTTTCCTGACATCATGCTCTTTATGCCCTTCTGTTCCAATCATATCCACAATATCCAATCATGGATTGACTTATTTTATCCATGCCCTGTATTTGTACTTATTAAATAGTTTACTGATCAATTTTTCCCTTCATTCACTTGTAACTGTCTTCTAAGTCATTCTATGTAAAAATACTCTCCTACTTATGTCATACTTAATTTTTTGTCTCCCTTGAATCCTCTTTAGGAGGCTACTTTGCAAAACGCAAACATTTACATCCTTAAAGACACCACCAGACACATATTTCCTGCCCTTTCTTTAGGAAATATATCTTTAGATTCTATTTCACCCCCCCCCAAAAAAGTTTGACTCATTCCTACCTTCAGCCAAGTGCTATTTCAAATGCTTTTACCTATATATGCCATTAGGCTAGCAGATAACACCTTGGTTTTTACTATTACGTATCCTGAACATCATTCTTTCCCTTTCCTAAGTCCTTCCTCTGGGGCCTCCGACTTAAAAAGCAACATAAAAAGAAGAGGCCAAAAAAACTCTAGGAGGAGGAGCATATCCATATGGCAAAAAGCCTAAAGAAACAGATTCCACTGAATACTTATCAGAAATGAAGAAGTAGGAAAAGGAGCAGAAAGAGAGGAAGAAGTCATCAACAGACAGGAGAGAATGTAAGACAATCTCCCAAAAGAAATTGATTGGGAGAACAAGCAATGACAAGTTCTAGAGCATGTGGAGCCACATATCCAGGACCTAGAAGGTTCACTTCCCCCAAGACACTTACCGTGTTGCATTTTGTGCCACACACCACTTGCCTATGATTCAGCCACTGAGATGCAAACACTTTATTAAGGGTCCCAAGGTGAAACTCTCTCTCCTTTAGGAGACTGGGAAGTTGCTGTGCTGCATAACCATGCAACACTCGAGAGTAGGTGGTTTCATTCTGTAGCCTGACTTCTCGGTTCTTCAGGTAGTACACTAAGGATCTCTTTACTGGGGGGAGTCTTTTCCTTTTGTGAAGTGAGTGATCCCAGCCAAACTGTGGAAAGCAACATTAGAAATAAGCCTTTGGTTACCTTCATTTTGAACAAGAGGTCCTACTGTATTAGAGAAATCACCCAGAACTCAATCTGCAGAATTTACATACAACAGAAATTCAAACACAACAGAACAGGAATCTCAATCCAGAAAGTCCAGTTTAATTCTTCCAACACTGAAAAGATGCTGTTCATGGTCCCATTAACATACAAGAAATGAGGGCTGAAACGCAAAAGAATGGAAGAAAAGAAGATGACAAAAGGTTTAGTAGGCCTCTTAGGAGTAAAGGATTCAGATCCCCTAAAGCTAAATTTGACAGAGAAGGGAGTCAGGGGCTGAGTGCTTACCATACCGACCGGACTGCATCTCTACCCAGCCCCCTTCTCCCTCTCAGTCTGTACTCCCGCAGACCAAGGAGGGAGCAGCCCAAGGAGTCAGAGTGGGGGTCCCAGGTCTTCGAGGGATACGTTATCGATTGCCACCCTGTCACCAGGCCCGCGCTCTAGGCAGTTGGGGAATTCGAAAAATCAAACACCAACGGGGTGGGAAACACGTAAAATCAAGAGTCCGAATACATGTTGAACAAGGTCTTCCCCTCCAAAGAGAGAGGTATAGGGATGACACCTGGGAATTGCTATTTCTTCTAGGGGTCTAAGTGCCAAAAGGCCTAGCTCAGGACTTGAGCATCCAGAGGGGGGACCCCTACCAATAGGAAAGATGCAATCGTCTCCGTTTCACGGGGTCCTGGGAAAGCATACTTCACTTTCCCTTCCAGGATCTTCTGGGAGATTTTCCCCATTCCCCTCAACTTCGTTTCCCTTCCTCCAAAGCCAAGATTCTGGTTTCCCCTCAAACCCCACTCCCAGCTGCAGGCCTCCTGCGGCATATGCTGTTTCCAAATTCCCTTTAGCTCCTCACTCCTATGGCTTATCTGCTCTCCTGAGAACTCCTGGGGGCCCGCCCTGACCCTATAGGCCGGGGTTCCGCCCTTGCGTCCCATCTGACTACAGACCTTGGACCCCGGTTCCGGTTCCCTAGCTGAGAACCCTACCTTCAGGTGCCTCGGCCGCGGCCCGGGGCCCGGCCTCTTAAGCCCTCACCTGCGGGCCCTGCGCGTCGCTCCCAGCTCCCGGCGAGGCGGGCGCTTTCCGCTTCCTGCTAACTGCTTTCCGGGCCATAGTGGGCAGCGCCGCCGCGGCCCCGTAGCCACATGGGGCGGGGAAAGCGAGGGGTAGCGGGTCGGCGGGTCATATACTGGACCCCGGGGCCACGCACCTCAATGCGCCAGGCCCAGAAAATGGCCCGGACCCGGGGGGGCAGGCAGAGGGAAGAAGGGTGGGAGGATTGGGAAAGGGAAAGGGAAAAGGAAAGGGGAAGAGGAGGTAGGAACCAGAAGCTTTCCGCCGACCGAGTCTGGAAAGGACGGCAAGCGAGTGGAACCAAAACATCCCCTCCCCTTCGCCCGCGTTCCGTCATCTTTGCGCAGCCGCACTTTGCAGCGCGTCGCCAAGGAGACGCCGCCGGGACTAGAGGGGCCGGGTTTAGGGTTCTGGGGAGAGTTCGCAACTGCTGCTCAGCGCCAGCCCGCCCCTTTTCAACCGTCGTCTGGTTGTGACTGGAGGTGGGCGACGTGGGGGTATAAGGAATCGCGGTTCTGGCAGCCGACCTCGGAGGCCCCCTCTCCGCCCATCCGCAGGCACCCGGAAGTGAGGACGGTTAACCCCGCTCCGGCAATGAATTCCTTCTAGCGCACGCCTTTACCCTGCAGCCGCCACTGGTTAGCTCGCTTCTAGCGCCACACTTTCCCCGAACCTATCACAAACCGAGCTCTGGCGCCAAGGGCTGGACGCTGTAGGAGGAGGCAGAACCTCCTTCGACCCCCCCTCAAGGTGGCGTTCAGCTAGGAATCCATGCCAGCGTGGCCATACTTTCCCACTGCTGGGAACCTGCTCCAGCCGCTTCCCGGGCCTCTGGCCGCCCACTCCCCACTCCTGGGGAGCCCTTAGGCTACATTCTCTAGTCAGTCTCCTACCTCCCCACGCTGGCTTTCTCCCCGCCTGACCCTCACTCCTGCCCTTACCGCAACAGCCCCTTAGTCGCCTTTTCCTTAGTTAGCTTCGACCTTGCCTCCCTTTATAGAGTCCTATGACCTGCCGGCCAATTGTCTTTTGTGCTTTGTGAAATAGACTTCATGCTGTAATTTACCTGTTTCTTACTCTCCCATACAGTCCTTAATTGAGGACTGGAACAGGGGACTGCCACTGCCTGGCTCTCCCTCGGGGCCCAGGTTGCCTCTCCAGGATGAAGTGGGTGAAATTCTGAATCACAGAGAGACTGGCCATTGGGTTGTCAGGGCTGGCATTGATCATCAGACATGGGGACTTTTTCAGGATCACCCTTGACTCCATTTTCAGAAGATCCCGTAAGAATTTTGAGTGCCAGCCTCCGTTTTCCTCAGGCAAGAAACCTTTAGTGGAAGCAGAATGTTTTTGCTTGGCGCTGAGCAGCCTCAGGCTGTTAGTGCCCAGTTACGTGCTGGTCCCTTCAGGCTTCAGGTCTCACCTCCAGGGAGCTCTGTTGGCCCATCTGAAGTTCTGCCTACAAGAGGTTTGGATTTGTTTTTCGAGCAGAACCAAAGACCAGATTGAGACAGGGTCCTCTGCCATCCCAAGTGGGCACTGCCACCAATCCCTAATGCCACCTTGGGAAAGGCAACTTCATTTTACGTGGTCAGGCCTGTCCCTTCAGAGACATGCACACAGTGAATGGGTCAGAAGTGGGCTAGGTACCTTTTCTGAGCCTATTCTAGTTCTGTCTTGTCTCACAATGCCCTGGATGATCCAGCAGCCTATGGGACAAGAGCCTGGAATTCCTTTGAGAATTTCTAGGCTCATGCTGGACTGGGCTTGGATCCTGGTGTCCTCTGCCCATGTCAGGCTGCAGGCTCATCCTCATGTGGGTGCGCTCCATTTATATCCCAGACATCATCTCTGAATGCACCTCCCAGCAGAGCTCACCATTTCTGTGGAAATAAAATAGAATGAAGATTCATTTGGAAGTTTAAAAGTTCACAGTTGCTTTTAAAAGACTGCTAATACCAAGTATCAGTGAGGAGGTAGAATGACTGAAACTCTCGTACATTGTTAGTGGGCATATGAATTGTTACAAATAAGTTGGAAAAATCTATGGCAGTACCTACTAAAGCCAAATATGTGTACCTTATGCTCCAGCATTCTGTTTATAAACCTAACAGAAAATGTCCACCAAAAGGCACAAAAATATTCATTGCAGCTTTATTTAATAGCTCTAAACTGGAAATAGTTCAAATGTCAATGGATAGTAGAAAAGATAAACTGGGGATTCCCATGACCTCCTTATTAGGTTTGGTAATTTGCAATAATGGCTCACAGAACTCAGGGAAAATAAATACGATTACTGGCTTACTATAAAGGATAGTATAAAGATACAAATGAAGAGGTAATAAGGGTGAAGTCTGGAAGGGTCCTGAGCACAAGAGCTTCTATATGTGGAGTATAAGGCACACTACCTTTATGGCAGTTGGATGTGCTCACCAATTTAGAAGCTCTCTAAACCCCATAGTTAACGGTTTATATGGAAGTTCCATTACATTGGCAAGGTTGATTAAATCATTAACCATTGGTAATCAACTCAATACCCAATCCCTCCCCTCTTCCCAGAAGTTGGGGGTGGGGCTGGGCTGAAAGTTCCAACCCTCCAATCACATGGTTTGTTTCTCTGGGAAACAGTTCCCATCCTGAAGCCATTTAGGGGCCTATCTTGAGACACCCCATTAACATAAAGGGACTTATGAATAATGGAAGATGCTCCTCTCACCATTATCACTCAGGAATTTACAAGAGTTTTTGGAGATCTTGTTCCAGGAACAAAGGACAATATCAAATATATATATATATTTCTCATATCACAATGTCACAGTAATACAAGTCAGAATAAGTCATTAACTTTTGGTGGTTACTAACTGGGAGGAGAACCCAGGGAGGCTTCTGGTGTGCTCGGGTTTTTCTATATTGATCTTGGTGGTGATTATACCTGTGTACACATATGAAAAATTTCATCAAGCTGTACATTCAGGATTTATGCTGTTTATGTTAGTATACCTCACTACAAAAAAATAAACATTCAAAATTTTGTCATCTGGGTCCTTCCTCTTTAATCAGGATAGAAAGGAGGAAAATTTAAAAACCACAGCTCTAAGCTGAAATGAATCTGAAGGACACTGAATTCATCACTTTGACCTTAGCTCTAAAAATAAAATAAAACAAATATACTCTCCAGACATAAGAAAGTCTGGGAATCATTTTTGTCTCTCCCAATTCCCTTCCCCTCTCCTCACACACACATCTATTCCAGAGTCCTATTTATGTTATCTTCTAAATATCTGAGTCAATTCACATCTCCCCACTACCCTAGTACAAATCTGTCACCTATTGATTACCCATTTTGAAGGTCTCTTAGATGGACCGCCTTTACCCACTCTGACCTCTTTTGTTACTCTGTTCAATATTCTGCAGAGAGCTGTCTTTTTGAATGCAAATTTCATCAACTCATCCCAATTCTCACCTCCAGGTTAACTTTCTTCAATGTCTTCTTCTTTTTAAAAAAATTTTATTTTGGTATCATTAATCTACAATTACATGTGCAATATCATGGTTATTAAACTACCCACTTCATCATGTCCCCCCCACCAACCCCATTACAGTCACTGTCCATCAGCGTAGTGAGATGCTGCAGAATCACTACTTGTCTTCTCTGAGTTATACAGCGCTCCCCGTGCCCCCCCAACATTACGTCTCCTAATCTAATGCCCCTTTTTCCCACTTATCCCTCCCTTCCCACCCATTCTTCCCAGTCCCTTTCCCTTTGGTAACTATTAGTCCATTCTTGGGTTCTGTGAGTCTGCTGCTGTATTTTTCTTTCAGTTTTTTTTTTCTTTGCTCTTATGCTCAACATATGAATGAAATCATTTAATACTTGTCTTTTTCGGCTTGGCTTATTTCACTGACCAAAATACCTTCTAGCTCCATCCATGTTGTTGCAAATGGTAGGATTTTTTCTCTTCTTATGGCTGAATAATATTCCATTGTGTATATGTACCACTTCTTCTTAATCCATTCATCTATTGATGGACACTTAGGTTGCTTCCATTTCTTGGCTATTGTAAATACTGCTCTGATAAACACAGGGGTGCATATGTCTTTTTGAAACTGGGCTGCTGCAGTCTTAGGGTAAATTCCTAGGAGTGGGATTCCTGGGTCAAATGGTATTTCTATTTTGAGTTTTTTGAGGAACCTCCATACTGCTTCCCACAATGGTTGAACTAATTTGCATTCCCACCAGCGGTGTAGGACGGTTCCCTTTTTTCCACATCCTCGCCAACATTTGTTGTTGTTTGTGTTTTGGATGTTGGCCATCCTCACTGGTGTGAGGTGATATCTCATTGTGATTTTAATTTGCATTTCTCTGATGATTAGCGATGTGGAGCATCTTTTCATGTGCCTGTTGGCCATCTGAATTTCTTCTTTAGAGAAGTGTCTATTCATGTCCTGTGCCCATTTCTTAATTGGATTATTTGCTTTTTGTTTGTTGAGGTGCATGAGTTCTTTATATATTTTGGATGTCAACCCCTTATCTGATATATCATTTATGAATATATTCTCCCATACTGTAGGATGTCTTTTCGTTCTACTGATGGTGTCCTTTGCTGTACAGAAGCTTTTCAGCTTGATATAGTCCCACTTGTTCATTTTTGCTTTTGTTTCCTTTGCCCGGGGGATATGTTCATGAAGAAGTCACTCATGTTTATGTCCAAGAGATTTTTGCCTATGTTTTTTTCTAAGAGTTTTATGGTTTCATGACTTACATTCAGGTCTTTGATCCACCTTGAGTTTACCTTTGTGTATGGGGTTAGACGGTAGTCCAGCTTCATTCTCTTACATGTAGCTGTCCAGTTTTTCCAACACCAGCTGCTGAAGAGGCTGTCATCTCCCCATTGTATATCCAAGGCTCCTTTATCAAATATTAATTGGTTGTAAATGTTTGGGTTAATGTTTGGATTTTCTATTCTGTTCCACTGGTCTGTGGGTCTGTTTTGTGCCAGTACCAAATTGTCTTGATTACTGTGGCTTTGTAGTAGAGTTTGAAGTCAGGGAGCGTAATTCTCCCTGTTTGATTCCTCCTTCTCAGGATTGCTTTGGCTATTCGGGGTCTTTTGTGGTTCCATATGAATTTTTGAGTTATTTGTTCCAGTTCATTGAAGAAAGCTGTTGGTAGTTTGATAGGGATTGCATTGAATCTGTAGATTGCTTTAGGTAGTATAGCCATTTTGACAATATTTATTCTTCCTAGCCAAGAACTTGGGATGCATTTCCATTTGTTAGTGTCCTCTTTAATTTCTCCTAGGAGTGTCATGTAGTTTTCAGAGTACAGGTCTTTCACTTCCTTCGTTAGGTTTATTCCTAGGTATTTTATTCTTTTTGATGCAATTGTGAATGGAATTGTTTTTTCTGATTTCTCTTTCTGTTAGTTCATCATTAGTGTATAGGAAAGCAACAGATTTCTGCGTGTTAATTTTGTATCCTTCAACTTGCTGAATTCAGATATTAGTTCTAGTAGTTTTGGAGTGGAGTCTTTAGGGTTTTTTATGTACAGTATCATGTCATCTGCAAATAGTGACAATTTGACTTCTTCTTTACCAATCTGGATGCCTTGTATGTCTTTGTTTTGTCTGATTGCCGTGCCTAGTACCTCCAGTACTATGTTGAATAACAGTGGAGAGAGTGGACATCCCTGTCTTGTTCCCGATCTTAGATGAAAAGCTTTCAGCTTCTCGCTGTTAAGTATGATGTTAGCTGTGGGTTTGTCATATATGGCCTTTATGATGTTGAGGTACTTGCCGTCTATACCCATTTTGTTGAGAGTTTTAATCATGAATGGATGCTGAATTTTGTCAAATGGTTTTTCAGCATCTATGGAGATGATCATGTGGTTTTTGTTCTTCTTTTTGTTGATGTGGTGGATGATGTTGATTTTCGAATGTTGTACCATCCTTGCATCCCTGGGATGAATCCCACTTGATCATGGTATATGATCCTCTTGATGTATTTTTGAATTCGGTTTGCTAATATTTTGTTGAGTATTTTTGCATCTACGTTCATCAGGGATATTGGTCTGTAATTTTCTTTTTTGGTGAGGTCTTTGCCCGGTTTTGGTATTAGAGTGATGCTGGCTTCATACAAAGAGTTTGGAAGTATTACCTCCTCTTCTATTTTTTGGAAAACTTTAAGGAGAATGGGTGTTATTTCTTCTCTATATGTCTGGTAGAATTCAGAGGTGAATCCATCAGGTCCCGGGGTTTTGTTCTTGGGTAGTTTTTTGATTACCGATTCAATTTCGTTGCTGGTGATTGGTCTGTTTAGTTTTTCTGTTTCTTGCTTGGTCAGTCTTGGAAGGTTGTATTTTTCTAAGAAGTTGTCCATTTCTTCTAGGTTTTGCAGCTTGTTAGCATACAGATGCTCATAATATTCTCTTATACTTCTTTGTATTTCTGTGGGGTCCATTGTTATTTTTCCTTTCTCCTTTCTGATTCTGTTTATGTGTGTCGATTTTCTTTTTCTCTTAATGAGTCTGGCTAGGGGTTTATCTATTTTGTTTATTTTTTCAAAGAACCAAGTCTTGGTTTCATTGATTTTTTCTATTGTTTTATTCTTCTCAATTTTATTTATTTCTTCTCTGATCTTTATTATGTCCCTCCTTCTGGTGACTTTGGGCCGCCTTTGTTCTTCTTTTTCCAGTTTCAATAATTGTGTCTTTAGACTGTTCATTTGGGAATGCTCTTCCTTCTTTAAATAGGCCTGGATTGCAATATACTTTCCTCTTAGAACTGCCTTTGCTGCATCCCACAGAAGTTGTGGCTTTGTGTTGTTGTTGTCATTAGTCTCCATATATTCTTTGATTTCTGTTTTGATTTGGTCGTTAACCCATTGATTCATTAGGAGAATGTTGTTAAGTCTCCATGTATTTGTGAGCCTTTTTGATTTCTTTCTAAAATTTATTTCTAGTTTTATACCTTTGTGATCTGAGAAGTTGGTTGGTAGGATTTCAATATTTTTGAAATTACTGAGGTTCTTTTTGTGGCCTAGTATGTGGTCTATTCTGGAAAATGTTCCATGTGCACTTGAGAAGAATGTGTATCCTGTTGCTTTTGGATGCAGAGTTCTGTAGATATCTGTTAGGTCCATCTGTTCTAGTGTGTTGTTCAGTGCCTCTGTGTCTTTACTTATTCTCTGTGTGGTTGATGTATCCTTTGGAGTGAGTGGTGTGTTGAAGTCTCCTAAAATGAATGCATTGTTGTCTATTTCCTCTTGCTTTTCTGTTAGTATTTGTTTCACATATGTTGGCTCTCCTGTGTTGGGTGCATATATGTTTATAATGGCTATATCTTCTTGTTGGACTGACCCCTTTATTATTACGTCCTTCTTTATTTCTTGATACTTTCTTCGTTTTGAAGTCTATTTTGTCTGACACAAGTACTGCAGCACCTGCTTTTTCCTCTTTGTTGTTTGCATGAAATATCTTTTTCCATCCCTTCACTTTTATTTTATTTATTTATTTATTTATTTTCAATTTATTTTTTTTTAGTATCATTAACCTACAATTACATGGGCAATATTGTGATGATTAAACTACCCCCTTCATCAGGTCCCCCCCACCAACCCTATTACAGTCACTGTCCAACAGTGTAGTGAGATGAGAATCACTACTTGTCTTCTCTGAGCTGTACAGTCCCCCCCCCGTGCCCACCCACCGTATGTCTGCCAATCGTAATGCCCCTTTTACCCTCTTGTCCCTCCCTTCCCACCCATCTCCCCAGTCCCTTTCCCTTTGGTAACT
>JAQQAC010002172.1:38200903-38219297 GCA_029783875.1 Phataginus tricuspis | reverse complement strand
TTTTGAAGTCTATTTTATCTGATACAAGTACTGCAACACCTGCTTTTTTCTCTTTGTTGTTTGCTTGAAATATTTTTTTCCATCCCTTCACTTTTAGTCTGTGTATATCTTTGGGTTTGAGGTGAGTCTCTTGTAAGCAGCATATAGATGGGTCTTGCTTTTTTATCCACTCTGTTACTCTGTGTCTTTTGATTGGTGCATTCAGGCCATTTACATTTAGGGTGATTATTGATAGATATGTACTTATTGCCATTGCTGACTTTAGATTCATGGTTACCAAAGGTTCAAGGGTTGCTTCTTTACAATCTAAGAATCTAACTTAACTTTCTTGTTAAGTTATTGTGAACGCCATCTGATGTTTCTTTATTTCTCCCTTCCTATTCTTTCTCCTCCATTCTTTATATATTGGGTGTTTCATTCTTTGCCTTTAGTTAGTAATTGGATGGTCTGCTTTTTTTGCTATGATTTTATTTTCTCTGGTGACATCTTTTTAGCCTTAGGGGTGCTTCCCTCTAGAGCAGTCCGTTTAAGATATCCTGTAGTGGTGGTTTATGAGAGGCAAACTCTTTCAACTTTCCTTTGTCTGGAAATTGTTTAATCCCTCCATCATATTTAAATGATAATCGTACTGGATACAATATTCTTGGTTCGAGGTCCTTCTGTTTCATTACGTTAAATATATCATGCCATTGTCTTCTGACCTGTAAGGTTTCTGTTGAGAAGTCTGATGATAGTCTGATGGGTTTTCCTTTGTAGGTGATCTTTTTTCTCTCTCTAGCTGCCTTTAATACTCTGTCTTTATCTTTGACCTTTGCTATCTGAATTATTATGTGTCTTGGTGTTGTCTTCCTTGGGTCCCTTGTGTTGGGAGTTCTGTGGGATTCCGTGGACTGCAAGACTATTTCCTTCCCCAGTGTGGGGAAGTTTTCAGCAATTATTTCTTCAAAGACACTTTCTATCCCTTTTTCTCTCTCTTCTTCCTCTGGTACTCCTATAATGCGAATGTTGTTCTGTTTGGATTGGTCACACAGTTCTCTCAATATTCTTTCATTCCTAAAGATCCTTTTTTCTCTCAGTACCTCAGCTTCTTTGTATTCCTCTTCTCTAGTTTTTATTTCATTTATCGTCTCCTCCATCGTATCCAATCTGCTTTTAACACCATCCATTGTGTTCCTCAAGGATTGGATCTCTGACCGGAATTCATTCCTGAGTTCTTGAATATCTTTCCGTACCTCCATGAGCATGTGAATGATTTTTATTTTGAACTCCGTTTCAGGGAGAGTCATAAGGTCCATATCATTAAAATCTTTCCCAGGAGTTTTGTTCATAATTTTACTCTGGACCAGGTTCCTTTGGCATTTCATATTTGTGTATGGAGCCCTCTAGTGCCCAGAAGCTCTACTCTCTGGAGCTCCTCAGCCCCTGAAGCAATGTCAGGGATTGTAGGGGAGTGGTATTGGTGCCTCGGGGAGGAAAGGGCTGTTTCCTGGTTCCTGGCTGCTATGCCTGTCTCCACTGTCTGAACCGGTGGGCTGAGCACACAGGTATAAGCCTCTGTGCTTTGCCTTTTAAGTTGCTGTAGACAGATCCTCCCTCTGTTTGGCCCAACACCAGGGAAGGGCTTCCAGGTTTGCAAGCCAGGTGGGGCTGGCCAGACGAAAGGTGCACTAGTCGGCCTGTCACAGAAGGTGTTCCTGGAGCCGTGCAGGCAGCCAGGGAGCTGGCACACCTGAAGATCAGAAAACCCCCAATCTGCTGGGCAGAGTACACCTGGACAATCCTGTCCACCTGTCCTTTCTCCCGAGCAGCAAGCTCCGTGCAGTCCTTGCCCCCTCAGCAGGCCTCCTGCCAAGGTCCTCCCTGCCAGGAAGTCTCTCAGACTGCCTGCCCCTCCCCCGTCCCGGAGAAGCTGGGTATGGATCCCTGATCTCACAAGCAGCCGGAATCTTAGTCTCTCCAGGAGCTCCGCCTGTCTTAGCTTTCCAAGCTCCTAATTACAAGAGTATCATGCAAGCACCATGAAATGTAGGTTTGTGCTCCAAGAGCAGATCTCCAGAGTAGGGTATTCAGCAGTCCCAGTTCTCCACTCTCTCTCTGCTCCGTTCCTGTTCCTCCTGCCGGTGAGCTGGGGTGGGGGAAGGGCTTGGATCCCACAGGACCACAGCTTTAGTACATTACCGTTTTCTGTGAGGGCTGCTCTTGTCTCCAGGTGTATGCAGTTTATTGTAGTTCTTTTTCCCGTTGCTCTTTCAAGAGTAGTTGTAGTAGCTTTATTTTCATATTATATGCGGTTTTAGGAGGAAGCCTCTGTCTCACCTCTCATGCCGCCATCTTTAATCCTTTTTCTAAGAGTTTTATGGTTTCATGACTTACATTCAAGTCTTTGATCCATTTTCAGTTTACTTTAGTGTATAGGGTTAGACAGTAGTCCTGTCTTATTCTCTTACATATAGCTGTCCAGTTTTGCCAGCACCAGCTGCTGAAGAGGCTGTCATCTTCCCATTGTATATCCAAGGCTCCTTTATCAAATATTAATTGACTGCATATGTTTGGGTCAATGTTTGGATTTTCTATTGTGTTCCACTGGTCTGTGGGTCTGTTCTTGTGCCAATACCAAATTGTCTTGATTACTGTGGCTTTGTAGTAGAGCTTGAAGTCTGGGAGCGTAATACCCCCTGTTTTATTCTTCCTTCTCAGGATTGCTTTGGCTATTCGGGGTCTTTTGTGGTTCCATATGAATTTTAAAATTATTTGTTCCAGTTCATTGAAGAATGCTGTTGGTATTTTGATAGGGAATGTGTTGAATCTATAGATTGCTTTAGGTAGTATAGCCATTTTGACAATATTTATTCTTCCTAGCCGAGAGCATGGGATGCATTTCCATTTGTTAGTGTCCTCTTTAATTTCTCTTAGGAGTGTCTTGTAGTTTTCAGAGTATAGGTCTTTCACTTCCTTCATTAGGTTTATTCCTAGGTATTCTATTCTTTTTGATGCAATTGTGAATGGAATTGTTTTTCTGATTTCCCTTTCTGTTAGTTCATCGTTAGTGTATAGGAAAGCAACAGACTTCTGTGTGTTAATTTTGTATCCTGCAACTTTGCTGAATTCAGACATTAGTTCTACTAGTTTTGGAGTGGAGTATTTAGGGTTTTTTTTCTTTTTATTTTGGTATCATTAATCTACAATTACATGTGAAATATTATGGTGATTAAACTACCCCCTTCATCAGGTCGCCCCCACCAACCCCATTACAGTCACTGTCCATCAGCGTAGTGAGATGCTATAGAATCAGTACTTGCCTTCTCTGAGTTGTACAGCCCTCCCCATACCCAACCCACCTTACGTCTGCTAATCATAATGCCCCTTTTACCCTCTTATCCCTCCCTTCTCCCATCTTCCCCAGTCCCTTTCCCTTTGGTAACTATTAGTCCGTTCTTGGGTTCTGTGAGTCTGCTGCTGTTTTGTTCCTTCGTTTTTTTTCTGTGTTCTTATACTCCACATATGAGTGAAATCATTTGATATTTGTCTTTTTCGGCCTGGCTTATTTCACTGAGCATAATACCCTCTAACTCCATCCATGTTGTTGCAAATGAGTAGGATTTGTCTTCCTCTTATGGCTGAATAATATTCCATTGTGTATATGTACCACATCTTCTTTATCCATTCATCTACTGATGGACACTTAGGTTGCTTCCATTTCTTGGCTATTGTAAATAGCACTGCAATAAACATAGGGGTGCATCTGTCTTTTTGAAACTGGGCTGCTGCATTCTCAGGGTAAATTCCTAGGAGTGGGATTCCTGGGTCAAATGGTATATCTATTTTGAGTTTTCTGAGGAACCTCCATACTGCTTCCCACAATGGTTGAACTAATTTGCATTCCCATCAGCAGTGTAGAGGGGTTCCCTTTTCTCCACATCCTCACCAACATTTGTTGTTGTTTGTGTTTTGGATGTTGGCCATCCTCACTGGTGTGAGGTGATATCTCATTGTGGTTTTAATCTGCATTTCTCTGATGACCTGCGATGTGGAGCAACTTTTTCATGTGCCTGTTGGCCATCTGAATTTCTCCTTTAGAGAAGTGTCTATTCATGTCCTCTGTCCATTTCTTAATTGGATTATTTGCTTTTTCTTTGTTAAGGTGTGTGAGTGCTTTATACATTTTGAATGTCAACTCCTTATCGGATATATAATTTATGAATATATTTTCCCATACTGTAGGATGTCTTTTTGTTCTACAGATGGTGTCCTTTGCTGTACAGAAGCTTTTCAGCTTGATATAGTCCCACTTGTTCATTTTTGCTTTTGTTTCCCTTGTCCGGGGAGATATGTTCATGAAGAAGTCGCTCATGTTTATGTCCAAGAGATTTCTGCCTATTTTTTTTCTAAGAGTTTTATGGTTTCATGACTTACATTCAGGTCTTTGATCCACCTTGAGTTTACCTTTGTGTATGGGGCTAGACAGTAGTCCAGTTTCATTCTCTTACATGTAGCTGTCCAGTTTTTCCAACACCAGCTGCTGAAGAGGCTGTCATCTTCCCATTGTATATCCAAGGCTCCTTTATCAAATATTAATTGACTGTACATGTTTGGGTTAATGTTTGGGTTTTCTTTTCTGTTCCACTGGTCTGTGGGTCTGTTTTTGTGCCAGTACCAAATTGTCTTGATTACTGTGGCTTTGTAGTAGAGCTTGAAGTCAGGGAGTGTAATTACCCCTGTTTGATTCCTGCTTCTCAGGATTGCTTTGGCTATTCGGGGTCTTTTCTGGTTCCATATGAATTTTAGAATTATTTGTTCCAGTTCATTGAAGAAAGCTGTTGGTAGTTTGATAGGTATTGTGTTGAATCTGTAGATTGCTTTAGGTAGTATAGCCATTTTGACAATATTTATTCTTCCTAGCCAAGAGCATGGGATGCATTTCCATTTGTTAGTGTCCTCTTTAATTTCTCTTAGGAGTGTCTTGTAGTTTTCAGAGTACAGGTCTTTCACTTCCTTCGTTAGGTTTATTCCTAGGTATTTTATTCTTTTGGATGCAATTGTGAATGGAATTGTTTTCCTAATTTCTCTTTCTGTTAGTTCATCATTAGTGTATAGGAAAGCAACAGATTTCTGTGTGTTAATTTTGTATCCTGCAACTTTGCTGAATTCAGATATTAGTTCTAGTAGTTTTAGAGCGGAATCTTTAGGGTTTTTTATGTACAGTATCATATCATCTGCAAATAGTGACTATTTGACTTCTTCTTTACCAATCTGGATGCCTTGTATGTCTTTGTTTTGTCTGATTGCCGTGGCTAGGACCTCCAGTACTATGGTAAATACCAGGAGAGAATGGGCATCCCTGTCTTGTTCCCAATCTTAGATGAAAAGCTTTCAGCTTCTCGCTGTTAAGTATGATATTAGCTGTGGGTTTGTCATGTATGGCCTTTATGATGTTGGGGTACATGCCCTCTATACCCATTTTGTTGAGAATTTTTATCATGAATGGATGTTGAATTTTGTCAAATGCTTTTTCAGCATCTATGGAGATGATCGTGTGGTTTTTGTTTTTCTTTTTGTTGATGTGGTGGATGATGTTGATGGATTTTCAAATGTTGTACCATCCTTGCATCCCTAAGATGAATCCCACTTGATCATGTATGAGGTGTATGATCCTCTTGATGTATTTTTGAATTCGGTTTGCTAATATTTTGTTGAGTATTTTTGCATCTATGTTCATCAGGGATATTGGTCTCTAATTTTCTTTTTTGGTGAGGTCTTTGCCAGGTTTTGGTATTAGAGTGATGCTGGCTTCATAGAATGAGTTTGGAAGTATTCCCTCCTCTCCTATTTTTTGGAAAACTTTAAGGAGAATGGGTATTATTTCTTCTCAATATGTCTGGTAGATTTCAGAGGTCCATTCATCTGTTCCGGGGTTTTGTTCTTAGGTAGTTTTTTGATTACCTTTTCAATTTCCTTGCTGGTGATCGGTCTGTTTAGGTTTTCTAATTCTTGCTTGGTCAGTCTTGGAAGGTTGTATTTTTCTAAGAAGTTGCCCATTTCTTCTAGGTTTTCCAGCTTGTTAGCATATAGATTCTCATAATATTCTCTTATAATTCTTTGTATTTCTGTGGGGTCCCTCGTGATTTTTCCTTTCTCATTTGTGATTCTGTTTGTGTGTGTAGATTCTCTTTTTCTCTTAATGAGTCTGGCTAGGGGTTTATCTATTTTGTTTATTTTTTGAAAGAACCAGCTCTTGTTTTCATTGATTTTTTCTATTGTTTTATTCTTCTCAATTTTATTTATTTCTTCTCTGATCTTTATTATGTCCCTCCTTCTGGTGACTTTGGGTCTCATTTGTTCTTTTTTTTTCAATATCAGTAATTATGTCTTTAGACTATTCATTTGGGATTGTTCTTTCTTCTTTAAATAGGCCTGGATTGGAATACATTTCCTCTATGAACTGCCTTTGCTGCGTTCCACAGAAGTTGCAGCTTTGTGTTATTGCTGTCATTCGTCTCCATATATTGTTTGATCTCTGTTTTTATTTGGTAATTTATCCATTGATTATTTAGGAGCATGTTATTAAGACTCCATGTATTTGTGAGCCGTTTTGTTTTCTTTGTACAATTTATTTCTAGTTTTACACCGTTGTGACCTGAGAAGTTGGTTGGTAAAATTTCAATATTTTTGAAATTACTGAGGTTCTTTTTGTGGCCTCGTATGTGGTCTATTCTGGAAAATGTTCCATGTGCACTTGAGAAGAATGTGTATCCTGCTGCTTCTGCGTGTAGAGTTCTGTAGATGTCTGTTAGGTCCATCTGTTCTAGTGTGTTGTTCAGTGCCTCTGTGTCTTAACTTATTTTCTGTCTGGTTGATCTGTCCTTTGGAGTGAGTGGTGTGTTGAAGACTCCTAAAATGAATGCATTGCTTTCTATTTCCTCCTTCAATTCTGTTAGTGTTTGTTTCACATATGGTGGTGCTCCTGTGTTGGTTGCATATATATTTAAAATGGTTATATGCTCTTGTTGGACCGACCCCTTTATCATTATGTAATGTCCTTCTTTATCTCTTGCTTCTTTCTTCGTTTTGAAGTCTATTTTATCTGATACAAGTACTGCAACACCTGCTTTTTTCTTCTTGTTGTTTGCATGAAACATCTTTTTCCATCCCTTCACCTTTAGTCTGTGTATATCTTTGGGTTTGAGGTGAGTCTCTTGTAAGCAGCATGTAGATTGGTCTTGCTTTTTTATCTACTCTATTACTCCCTGTGTTTTGATTGGTGCATTCCGTCCACTTACATTTAGGTTGATTATTGATAGATGTGTACTTATTGCCATTCCTGGGTTTAGATTTGTGGTTACCGAAGTTTCAAGGGTAGCTTCTTTACTATCTAGCAGTCTAACTTAACTTTCTTGTTAAGTGATTGTAAACACAGTCTGATGTTTCTTTATTTCTCTTCCTTCTTATTCTTCCTCCTCCATTCTTTATATACTAGGTGTTTTATTCTTTGCCTTTAGTTAGTATTTGGATGGTCTGCTTTCTTTGCTATGATTTTATTTTCTCTGGTGACATCTTTTTAGCCTTAGGAGTGCTTCCATCTAGAGTAATCCCTTTAAGATATCCTGTATAGGTGGTTTATGGGAGGCAAACTCCCTCGGCTTTCGCTTGTCTCGGAATTGTTTAGTCCCTGCCTCAAATTTAAATGATAATCATGCTGGATACAATATTCTTGGTTTGAGGCCCTTCTGTTTCATTAAGTTAAATATATCATGCCATTCTCTTCTGGTCTGTAAGGTTTCTATTGAGAAGTCTGATGATAGTATGATGGGTTTTCCTTTGTAGGTGATCTTTTTTTATCTCTCTAGCTGCCTTTAATACTCTGTCTTTATCTTTGATCTTTGCCATTTTAATTATTATGCGTCTTGGTGTTGTCTTCCTTGGGTCCCTTGTGTTGGGAGATCTGTGGGCTTCCGTGGACTGTGAGACTATTTCCTTCCCCAACGTGGGGAAGTTTTCAGCAATTATTTCTTCAAAGAAGAAGACACTTTCTATCCCTTTTTCTCTCTCTTCTTCTTCTGGTACTCCTATAATGTGAATATTGTTCCGTTTGGATTGGTCACACAGTTCTCTTAATATTCTTTCATTCCTAGAGATCCTTTTATCTCTCTCTGCCTTAGCTTCTCTGTATTCCTGTTCTCTGATTTCTATTCCATTAACAGTCTCTTGCATCTTGTCCAGTCTGCTGCTAAGCCCGTGGATCGCTTGTCTCATTTCTGCATTGGCTTTCCTCACTTCCCTCTCTTCCTCCCTTAGCTCTTGTATATTTCTCTGTAGTTCCTTCAGCATGGTTATGACTTTTATTCTGAATTCTTTTTCAGGAAGGTTGTGCTTGTCCATCCCATCAGGCCCCCTGTCAGGGGTTGTCTGAGTGATCTTAGTCTGTACCATATTCCTCTGTCTTTTCATGGCCATAGAAGTGGTCACTGGTAGCTGCCACATGTGTCAGCTGGGAGAACAAAGTCCCTTCCTGCTTGTTGTTCTCCTTGCCCTTCTCCCAGGCCTGAGCTGTTTCACTGCACAGTGGGAGGCAGTCTCTGGGATGATCCCCTGAACTCCCTGTGTGCAGGGTCACCCTCTGTCTAGCCTATAGCACTGCGGGGTTTGTAGTTATGCTGAGTGTGTTCTGGTCCCCTTGGTGGCTTCTGGACCTGGTTCTGGGGCTCTTCCTGCTTAGCTGTGCACCCGCTGGGAGTAGATTCTGTGAGGTTGCTATGGGCAGGGCCGCCCCTCCGCTGTTCTACAGCAGTGGCGGCTCCATCTGCGGCGCCACCCGGAGAGGGAATGAATGGTGGGCTGCTGATCTCTGTGGGAAGTCTCAGTGTGGCTGCTTTGCCCAGCCGCCTGCCAAGGGGTCCGATATTCCCCAAGACTCCAGCCTGCTGGGCTGAGTGCGCTGGGACAATTTTGTTCCACTGTTGCGCCCTTGGCTCTTTAAGACTTTTAGAAAAGCGCCCGCTTTTCTTTTGTCCTGGGGAGCTGGCTGAGAGGACCCACTTGCGGTCTCTGTCTCAGATCCTGCACTTCTATTTCTCTAATCTCTGATACATGATGCGATGTGTGTCAGTGCTCCCAGCGCAGATCACCAGGGCTGGTTATTTAGCAGTCCTGTGCTTCCACTCCCTCCCCCCCTGAATCTTTTCCTCAAGCCGGTGCACTGGGGTGGGGGAGTGTTCGGGTCCCGCCGGGTCGCTGCTCTGTGTCTTACCCACTTCGTGAGGCACTGAGTTCTCACAGGTGTAGCTGTAGCCTGGCTGTTGTCCTGTATCTTCTGGTCTCTCTTTTAGGAATAGTTGTATTTGTTGTATTTTCATGAATATATATGGTTTTGAGAGGAGATTTCCGCCGCCCTGCTCACACCGCCATCTTCCTGGAAGTCTCCCAATGTCTTCTTATTTTGTTGAAGATAAAATTCTTAATCTGGGTTTTCAGACCCTGCATGATCTGGCTCCTGACTTGACTCTGCTAAATCTCATACCTTACTTCTTTCTCAGCTCCAGCCATACTGGCCCTCTCTCAGTCCTAATTGAAATGCCCCCTCTTGCCACAAGGCCCTGGCAGTAGCCTTAACTCTATTTAGTTCACTCTTTCTGCCCCTCTTTGCTGTCATAATACCTACTTATCCTTCAGTTCACAGTTAAAACACTTTTCTCAGGAGTGTTCCCTGGCCCCCTTGACTAGTTGTAATCCACCCAGCCCTCCCCACCCCCACCTAGAATAGAATTCATAGAATAGAGTAAAGTCTAGTTTCATAGAATCACATGTTTCTCCTTTGTAGTAATCACAATTAGAAATTTACACTTATTTATATGACTATTTGAGTAATGTGTCTCCCCCCAATAGGATAAGCTTCTTGAGATCAGAGACAATGGCTACTATTGTTACCATTTTATCTCTAGTGCCTAGTACATGCCAGCACTCAACAAATATTTGTTGAATAAATGGATAAGTTAACAAATGAGTGCATTTTTAAACTTCCAAGATTAAGAAATGTTCCTTGTTTGTCCACTCATTCCAGCATCTAATAAGAATCATTTATTCTCAGTAAATGATTTCTTGGACTCAAGTTTCACCTTTTCTGTGACTGGTCCCCTCCTACCATCACTCATCTTTCAATGTTGCTCATATGGTTTTCCTCGGTGTCCCTACAGAATCTTTCATGGATAATTTGTCACATTATATTGTAATGATCTGTTTTCACGTCTGTTTTATCCACTAGCTTGAGAGCTACTTTGAAGGCAGGACACACTTATTCCAAATCCCTATTACCTCTGAAGGCACCTAGGATATTTTATGCACTCCCTAAATATGAAGGGATTGAACAAATAGTAAGTCAAATGTATATCTTAGAAAGTTCTCTAGGTATGTTCGCAGAGTTGACAATTGGTAGAAGGAAGAGACTACGATGAGAATAATGCTACAACATCTTGCTTCCAGAATCTTGGGCAAATCTTTTTACTTACTTAAATAAATTTTTTTCTAACTAAAATATACTATGTGCTCACAGTAGAAACTTGAAAAGCAAGAAAAGAAAGATACAAAAAATAAAAATCACCCATAATTCCACCCTCCAGATAACCACTGTTTACGTCTTGATGTGTGATCTTCCAGTTCTTTTTTGTATGTAACTGTTTCTGTGTCTATATATCCATATACAGTTCTTTTTAAAGATAATTTCAAACTATACTATTTTATAGCTTTAAATAAAAACTTCAACAGTCCCAATTTTCTTCACTTACCACCCTTCCAAATCAGTCCCTGTAACCATTCTATCACAATGCAACAATGCAGCAGGAGGCCCATCAGTGGACAGTGGACCAGGACCTCTTTACCTTCTACCTTCTCTTTGAAGAAAAAACAAGAAATATTATAAAATGCTTTGGACAAATTGAATTGTATTATACATGCTTAGTAACAGTGATTTCTCCTGTTTATTTGCATAGTAATTCCTCTTGTTACAAACAAAGCAGATGTTGCCTTAATTCCCTGTATGACTCTACCCTTAATGTGTTGGAGCTAGTTAACTATCCTTGCAAGCAACAGGATCAGGAGGAAAGCATTTCTGTTGGGAAAAAGGGTTTGGCATTTTAATTCATAGAAACCATAACAAAAACACAGCACAAGGAGACCTGGAAGGCAAAGGCACAAATGCTAAGTACTCAGTAACTGTTTTCTGATGATGTAAAGATGTTAGAGGCCTCTAAGGCAGGTGAATGGTAATTATTTCACTCTGTGGACATATTTTTCAGATCCTGAGGCATAGATATTAAAAGTGAAATATATTGTAGAAACAGTTCATCTCACTAAACTCATACTTTTGCAGAAAACTGAAGCCAAAAGAATCAAGGCATGTAGTCAGACATAAGATGAGTAAGAACTGGAACCCAGGACCTCTGTTCTAGCTTATTTTCCACTATGACACATTAGATTTCCGGGTCCAGTTGAAGTTGCAATTGGTGTTTATTTTAGCATTTTCCTAGTATTCTTATATTTTCTCTTTTTTCAGAACCTGAAATATTTTATCCAGAATGTCACCTACTTTGAGAGCAGAAATTCTGTTTCCATACTTTATGCATAATTTCATGTATACTGATAGAATTTGTGTTAATTACAGTTTCTAATAATTCAGGAATTGATTAAAAAGTTCATAAATTATCCAGGGACATTGTTTTTTCCTTCTTCATGCCTCTTAAACAGTCTTACTTTCATTTGTATCCTTAATAAGATGAGGAAGGAAAGAAGAGATGAAACTTTTCTACTTACAAGCTCAAGTAGTTTATTTGGAAAAAGATGAGAGAAAAATAGCTAATTAAAAAAATATATGGTTATGGAAGCAACCTAAGTGTCCATCAATACATGAATGGATAAAGAAGATGTACATATATGCAATAAAATACTATTCAGCCATAAAAAGAAAAAGAATCCTCCCATTTGCAACAATGTGGGTGGATGTAGAGGGTATTATGCTCAGTGAAATAAGCCAGGCAGAGAAAGAGAAGTACCAAATGATTTCCCTCATTTATGGAGTATAACAAAGAAGCAAAACTGAAGGAACAAAAAAGCACCAGACCCTCAGACTCCAAGAAGGGACTAGCGGTTACCAAAGGGAAGGGGTTGGAGAGGGTAGGTGGGAAGGGAGGGGGGAAGGGATCAAGGAGCATTATAATTAGCACACACAATATAGGTAAGTCACAGGGAAGGCAGTACAGAACAGAGAAGACAATTAATGACTCTCTAGCATCTTACTATGGTGATGGACAGTGAATGCAATGGTGTGTTGGGGGGACTTGATAATATGGGTGATTGTTGAAACCACAATGTTGCTCATGTGAAACCTTCATAAGATTGTATATTAATGATACCTTAAATAAAAAATTAAATTAAAAAATGATAATAGTAAAAGTTAAAAAAAAAGCAAAATAGAAGGAACAAAATAGCAGTAGACTCATAGACACCAAGAAGGGACTAGTTGTTATCAAGGGGGAGGGATTGGGGTGAGTGGGGGGAAGAGGAAGGGGATAAAGGGTCACAATAATTCGTAATCACAATATAAGCTGGGGACGGGAACAGTATTACAGCACAGAGAATACAGTTAATGATTCTGTGACATTTTACTACATTAGTAGATAGTGAACATACTAGAGGGGGTGAGGATTTAATAATATAGGTAACTGTTGAACCACTGTGTTGTGTACTTGAAACCAACTTAAGATCAAATATCATATCAATGATACTTTAATTGAAAAAATATATATATCTGGTGTCATTCTACTTACGTTATACTTAACTGTGGGGTAAATAAAAACAAGAATTAAAAAAAATATGATCCACAAATTTTGTTGAAGAATCTTCCACCAGCTATAGCTATTGATTCAAATGCAAGGCAATTTTGGCATAAAAAAAAAAACATAGGTATCAACTACTGACAAAAAAATAAAATGACTTACAAACTGGAAAAAACTTTTCACATCATTAGACAATCAAACAATAACATTTTACTTTCTGGTGACATAGATAAAAATGTCCAGAAAGTAGTTTTAAAGACATTACCAAGAAATAAACGCAATAAATATTTTGTGATTTTTCCTTCCATTTGTGTGTGTACGCCTTCCATCTGTGGTTAAGTTTATTTTTTTAAATAAAAGTTACAGGCAAATTTCTTCTAGTATTTAAAGTTAGTATAACGAGAACTCCATATTATATATCTTGAAAACATGATTTAATGCTGAAAAATAATTCAACAGAAGAATGTATCATAATAATTTTTTTATTTTGCTATTATTAATGTACAATTACATGAGCAATATTATGGTTACTAGATTTCCCCTATTATCAAGTCCCCACCATATACCCCATTGCAGTCACTATCAGTGTAGAAGGATGTTATAGAATCACTACTTGTCTTCCCTGTATTATACACTGCCTTCTCCGTATCCCCCCACCCCGCCCCCACACCACTACATTATATGTGCTAATTGTAATAGCCCTTTTTCCCCCTTATCCCTCCCTTCCCACACATCTTCCCCAGTCCCTTTCCCTTTAGTAACTGTTAGTCCATTCTTGGGTTCTCTGAGTCTGCTGCTGTTTTATTAAAAAAAAAAACTGTTTTATTCCTTCAGTTTTTGCTTTGTTCTTATACTTCACAGATGAGTGAAATCATTTGATACTTGTCTTTCTCTGCCAGGCTAATTTCACTGAGCATAATACCCTCTAGCTCCATCCATGTTGTTGTAAATGGTAGCATTTGTTTTCTTCTTATGGCTGAATAATATTCCATTGTGTATATGTACCACATCATCTTTATCCATTCATCTACTGATGGACACTTAGGTTGCTTCCATTTCTTGGCTATTGTTAATAGTGCTGTGATAAACATAGGGGTGCATATGTCTTTTTCAAACTGGGCTGTTGAATTCTTAGGGCAAATTCCTAGGAGTGGAATTGCTGGGTCAAATGGTATTTCTATTTTGAGTTTTTTGAGGAACCTGCATACTGCTTTCCACTATGGTTGCACTAATTTACATTCCCACCAGCAATGTAGGAGGGTTCCCCTTTCTCCACATCCTCGCCAACATTTGTTCTTGTTTGTCTTTTGGATGGCAGCCATGCTAACTGGTGTGAGGTGATATCTCATTGTGGTTTTAATTGGCATTTCTCTGATGACTAGTGATGTGGAGCATCTTTTAATGTACCTGTGGGCCATCTGAATTTCTTCTTTGGAGAAGTAACTGTTCAGCTCTTCTGCCCATTTTTTAATTGGCTTATTTGCTTTTGGTTTGTTGAGGTGCATGAGCTCTTTATATAATTTGGATGTCAACCCTTTGTCGGATATGTCATTTATGAATATATTCTCCCATACTGTAGGAAGTCTTTTTGTTCTACTGATGGTATCCCTTGCTGTACAGAAGCTTTTTAGTTTGATAGTTTAGTCCCATTTGTTCATTTTTACTTTTGTTTCCCTTGCCTGGGGAGACATGTTCATGAAGAAGTTGGTCATGTTTATATCCGAGAGTTTTTTGCCTATATTTTTTCTAAGAGTTTTATTGTTTCGTGACTTACATTCAGGTCTTTAATCCATTTTGAGTTTACTTTGGTGTATGGGATTACACAGTAATCCAGTTTCATTCTCTTACATGTAGCTGTCCAGTTTTGAAAACACCAGATGTTGAAGAGGCTGTCATTTCCCCATTGTATATCCATGGCTCCTTTATCGTATATTAATAGAACACATGTACTTGAATTTATATCTGGGCTCTCTAGTTTGTTCCACTGGTCTATGGGTCTGTTCTTGTGCCAGTAACAAATTGTCTTGATTACTGTGGCTTTGTAGTAGTGCTTGAAGTCAGGGAGCATAATCCCCTCAGCTTTATTCTTCCTTCTCAGGATTGCTTTGGCTATTTGGGGTCTTTTGTGGTTCCATATGAATGTTAGAACTATTTGCTCTAGTTCATTGAAGAATGCTGTTGGTAATTTGATAGGGATTCCATTGAATCTGTAGATTGCTTTAGTCAGGATGGCCATTTTGACAATATTAATTGTTCCTAGTCAAGAGCATGGGATGAATTTCCATTTATTAGTGTCTTCTTTAATTTGTCTTAGGAATGTCTTCTAGTTTTCAGGGTATAGGTCTTTCAATCCTTGGTTAGGTTTATTCCTAGGTATTGTCTTTTTGATGCAATTGTGAATGGAATTGTTTTCCTGATTACTCGTTCTGCTGGTTAATCGTTACTGTATAGGAATGCAACAGATTTTTGTGTATTAATTTTGTATCCTGCAACTTTGCTGAATTCAGATATTAGACCTAATAGTTTTGGAGTGGAGTGTTTAAGGTTTTTTATGTACAATATCATGTCATCTGCAAACACGGACAGTTTGAGTTCTTCCTTGCTGATCTAGATGCATTTTATTTCTTTGTGTTGTCTGATTGTCATAGCTAGGACCTCCAGTACTATGTTGAATAAAAGTGGGGAGAGTGAGCATCCTTTTCTTGTTCCCTATCTCAAAGGAAAAGCTTTCAGCTTCTCCCCATTAAGTATAATGTTGACTGTGGGTTTGTCATATATGACCTTTATGATGTTGAGGTACTTGCCTTCTATACCCATTTTGTTGAAAGTTTTTATCATGAATGGATGTTGAATTTTGTCAAATGCTTTTTCAGCATCTATGGAGATGATCATGTGGTTTTTGTCCTTCTTTTTGTTGATGTAGTGGATAATGTTGATGGATTTTAGAACGCTGTACCATCCTTGCATCCCTGGGATGAATCCCAGATGATCATGATGGATGATCTTTTTGATGTACTTTTTAATTTGGTTTGCTAATATTTTGTTGAGTATTTTTGCATCTATGTTCATCAGGGATATTGGTCCGTAATTTTCTTTTCTTATGGTGTCTTTGCCTGATTTGGTATAAGCGTGATGTTGGCCTCATAGAATGAGTTTGGGAGTATTCTCTCCTCTTCTACTTTTTGGAAAACTTTAAGGAGGATGGGTATTAGGTCTTTGCTCAATGTTTGATAAAATTCAGCAGTGAAACCATCTGTCCCAGGGATTTTGTTCTTGGGTAGTTTTTTGATTACGAATTCAATTTCTTTGCTGGTAATTGGTCTATTCATATTTTCTGTTTCTTCCTGGGTCAGCCTTGGAAGGTTGTATTTTTCTAGAAAGTTGTCCATTTCTTCTAGGTTGTCCAGTTTGTTAGCATATAATTTTTCATAGTATTTTCTCATAATTGTTTGTATTTCTGTGGTGTCTGTAGTGATTTTTCCTTTCTCATTTCTGATTCTGTTCATGTGTGTAGATTCTCCTTTTTTCTTGATAAGTCTGGCTAGGGGTTTATCTATTTTGTTTATTTTCTCAAAGAACCAGCTCCTGTTTTCATTGATTCTTTCTATTGTTTTATTCTTCTCAGTTTTATTTATTTCTGCTTTGATCTTTACTATGTGCCTCCTTCTATTGACTTTGGACCTCATCTGTTCTTCCTTTCCTAGTTTCATTAATTGTGAGTTTAGGCTGTTCATTTGGGATTGTTCTTTTTTCCTGAGGTAGGCCTGTATTACAATATATTTCCCTCTTAGCACAGCTTTCGCTGCATCCCCATGTTTTGTGGTGTTGAATTATTGTTGTTATTTGTCTCCATATATTGTTTGGTCTCTGTTTTTATTTGGTCATTGATCCATTGATTATTTAGGAGCATGTTATTAAGCCTCCATGTGTTTTTGGGCTTTTTCATTTTCTTTGTGTAATTTCTTTCTAGTTTCATATGTTTGTGATCTGAGAAGCTGGTTGGTATAATTTCAATTGTTTTGAATTTACTGAAGTTCTTTTTGTGGCCTAGTATATGATCAATTCTTGAAAATGTTCCATGTGCACTTGAGAAGAATGTGTATCCTGTTGCTTTTGGGTGGAGTGTTCTGTAGATGTCCTTTAGGTCCATCTGTTCTAATATGTTGTTCAGTGCCTCTGTCTCTTTACTTATTTTCTGTCTGGTTGATCTGTCCTTTGGAGTAAGTGATGTGTTGAAGTCTCCTAAAATGAATGCATTGCATTCCATTTACCCCTTTAATTCTGTTAGTATTTGTTTCACATTTGTAGGTGATCCTGTGTTGGGTGCATAGATATTTATAATAGTTGTATCCTCTTGTTGGACTGACCCTTTTATTATTATGTAATGCCCTTATTTGTCTTTTGTGACTTTGTTTTGAAGTCTATTTTGTCTGATACAAGTACTGCAACTCCTGCTTTTTCTCACTATTAGTTGCATGAAATAATTTTTTCCATCCCTTTACTTTCAGTCTGTGTATGTCCTTGGGTTTGAAGTGAGTCTCTTGTAGGCAGCATATAGATGGGTCTTGCATTTTTATTCTTCTTTTTTTTTTTTTTTTTTTTGGGTCTTGCATTTTTATCCATTCAGTAACTCTGTGTCTTTTGATTAGTGCATTCAGACCATTTACATTTACGGTGATTATCAATAGGTATGTACTTATTGCCACTACAGGCTTAAATTTGTGGTTACCAAAGGTTCCAGGGCAATTCCCTTACTATCTAACAGTCTAATTTAACTTACTTCATATACTATTACAAACACAACCTAAAGGTTCTTTTTTTTTCCTCCTTTTTCTTCGTCCTCCATTCTTTTATATGTTATGAATCATATTCTGTACTCTTGTGTTCCCTTGAATGACATCTGTTAGCCTTAAGAATACTTCCATCTATAGGAGTCCCTCTGAAATGCCGTGTAGAAGTGGTTTGCAGGAGATAAATTCTCTCAGCTTTTGCTTATCTGAAAATTGTTTTATCCCTCCTTCAAATTTATATGATAACCTTGCCGGGTAGAGTATTCTCAGTTCAAGGCCCTTCTGCTTCATTGCATTAAATATGTCATGCCACTCCCTTCTGGCCTGTAAAGTTTCTGTTGAGAAGTCTGATGATGGCCTGATGAGTTTTCCTTGTATGTGATCTTTTTTCTCTCTCTAGCTGTTTTTAAAAGTCTTTCTTTATCCTTGATCTTTGCCATTTTAATTATTATATGTCTCGATGTTGTCTTCTTTGGGTCCCTTGTGTTGGGATATCTGTGCACCTCCATGACCTGAGAGACTATTTCTTACCCCATATTGGAGAAGTTTTCACCAAGTACCTCCTCAATGACCCTTTCTTTTTTTTTTTTTTTTAATAATTTATTTTATTTTAGTATCATTAACCTACAATTACATGAGCAATACCGTGATGATTGAACTCCCCCCTTCACCAGGTCCCCCCCACCAACCCCACCACAGTCACTGTCCATCAGCGTAGTGAGATGAGAATCACTACTTTTCTTCTCTGAGCTGTACAGTCCCCCCCGTGCCCCCCCACCCTAT
>JAQQAC010002172.1:38146268-38190435 GCA_029783875.1 Phataginus tricuspis | reverse complement strand
GTTTGATTCCTCCTTCTCAGGATTGTTTTGGCTATTCGGGGTCTTTTCTGGTTCCATATGAATTTTAGAATTATTTGTTCCAGTTCATTGAAGAATGCTGTTGGTAGTTTGATAGGGATTGCGTTGAATCTGTAGATTGCTTTAGGTAGTATTGCCATTTTGACAATATTTATTCTTCCTAGCCAAGAGCATGGGATGCATTTCCATTTGTTAGTGTCTTCCTTAATTTCTCCTAGGAGTGTCTTGTAGTTTTCAGAGTACAGGTCTTTCACTTCCTTCGTTAGGTTTATTCCTAGGTATTTTATTCTTTTAGGTGCAATTGTGAATGGAATTGTTTTTCTGATTTCTCTTTCTGTTAGCTCATCATTAGTGTATAGGAAAGCAACAGATTTCTGTGTGTTAATTTTATATCCTGCAACTTTGCTGAATTCAGATGTTAGTTCTAGTAGTTTTGGAGTGGAGTCTTTAGGGTTTTTTATGTACAGTATCATATCATCTGCAAATAGTGACAATTTGACTTCTTCTTTACCAATCTGGATGCCTTGTATGCCTTTGTTTTGTCTGATTGCCGTGGCTAGGACCTCCAGTACTATGTTGAATAACAGTGGAGAGAGTGGGCACCCCTGTCTTGTTCCCGATCTTAGATGAAAAGCTTTCAGCTTCTCGCTGTTAAGTATGATGTTAGCTGTGTGTTTGTCACATATAGCCTTTATGATGTTGTGGTACTTGCCCTGTATACACATTTTGTTGAGAGTTTTTATCATGAATGGATGCTGAATTTTGTCAAATGCTTTTTCAGCATCTATGGAGATGATCGTGTGGTTTTTGTTCTTTTTGTTGACGTGGTGGATGATGTTTATGGATTTTCAAATGTTGTACCATCCTTGCATCCCTGGGATGAATCCCATTTATCATGGTGTATGATCCTCTTGATGTATTTTTGAATTCGGTTTGCTAATATTTTGTTGAGTTTTTCAGCATCTACGTTCATCAGTGATATTGGTCTGTAATTTTCTTTTTTGGTGAGGTCTTTGCCCAGTTTTGGTATTAGAGTGATGCTGGCTTCATAGAATGAGTTTGGAAGTATTCCCTCCTCTTCTATTTTTTGGAAAACTTTAAGGAGAATGGGTGTTATTTCTTCTCTCTATATCTGGTAGAATTCAGAGGTGAATCCATCAGGTCCGGGGGTTCTTGGGTAGTTTTTTGGTTACCACTTCAATTTCGTTGCTTGTGATTGGTCTGTTTAGTTTTTCTGTTTCCTGTTTGGTCAGTTTTGGAAGGTTGTATTTTTCTAAGAAGTTGTCCATTTCTTCTAGGTTTTGCAGCTTCTTAGCGTATAGGTTCTCATAATATCCTCTTATAATTCTTTGAATTTCTGTGGGGTCCGTCGTTATTTTTCCTTTCTCATTTCTGATTCTGTTTATGTGTGTAGATTCTCTTTTTCTCTTAATGAGTCTGGCTAGGGGTTTATCTATTTTGTTTATTTTTTCAAAGAACCAACTCTTGGTTTCATTGATTTTTTCTATTGTTTTATTCTTCTCAATTTTATTTATTTATTTTATGATCTTTATTATGTCCTTCCGTCTGGTGACTTTGGGTCTCATTTGTTCTTCTTTTTCCAATTTCAGCAATTGGGTCTTTATACTATTCATTTGGGAATGTTCTTCCTTCTTTAAATAGGCCTGGATTGCAATATACTTTCCTCTTAGAACTGCCTTTGGTGTGTCCCACAGAATTGTGGCTTTGTGTTGTTGTTGTCATTAGTCTCCATATATTCTTTGATTTCTGTTTTGATTTGGTTGTTAAACCATTGATTAATTAGGTGATTGTTGTTCAGTCTCCATGTATTAGTGAGCCTTTTTGATTTATTTATAAAATTTATTTCAAGTTTGATACCTTTGTGATCTGAAAAGTTGGTAGGATTTCAGTATTTTTGAATTTTTTGAGGTTCTTTTTGTGGCCTAGCATGTGGTCTATTCTGGAAAATGTTCCATGTGCACTTGAGAAGATTGTGTATCTTGTTGCCTTTAGGTGTAGAGTTCTGTACATGTCTGTTAGGTCCATATGTTCTAGGGTATTGTTCAGTGTCTCTGTGTCTTTACTTATTCTCTGTGTGGTTGGTCTGTCCTTTGGTGTGAGTGGTGTGTTGAAGTCTCCTAAAATGTATGCATTGCTGTCTGTTTCCTCCTTTAATTCTGTTAGTATTTGTTTCACATATGCTGGCACTCCTGTGTTGGGTGCATATATATTTATAATGGTTATATCTTCTTGTTGGACTGACCCCTTTATCATTATGTAATGTTCTTCTTTATCTCTTCCTACTTTCTTCGTTTTGAAGTCTATTTTATCTGATACAAGTACTGCAACACCTGCTTTTTTCTTCTTGTTGTTTTCATGAAATATCTTTTTTCATCCCTTCACTTTTAGTGTGTGTATATCTTTGGGTTTGTGGTGAGTCTCCTGTAAGCAGCATATATATGGGTCTGGCTTTTTTATCCATTCTGTTACTCTGTGTCTTTTGATTGGTGCATTCATTCCATTTACATTTTGGTTGATTTTCGATAGATATCTACTTATTGCCATTGCTGGCTTTAGATTCATGGTTACCAAAGTTTCAAGGGTTGCTTCTTTACCATCTAACAATCTAACTTACCTTTCTTGTTAAGTTATTGTAAACACCATCTCATGTTTCTTTATTTCACTTCCTTCTTATTCTTCCTCCTCCATTCTTTATATACTAGGTGTTTTATTCTTTGCCTTTAGTTAGTATTTGGATGGTCTGCTTCCTTTGCTATGATTTTATTTTCTCTGGTGACATCTTTTTAGCCTTAGGGGTGCTTCCCTATAGAGCATTCTGTTTAAGATATCCTGTAGTGGTGGTTTATGAGAGGCAAACTCTCTCAACTTTCGCTCGTCTGGAAATTGTTTAATCCCTCCGTCATATTTAAGTGATAATCGTGCTGCATACAATATTCTTGGTTCGAGGCCCTTGTGTTTCATTACGTTGAATATATCATGCCATTCTCTTCTAGCCTGTAAGGTTTCTATTGAGAAGTCTGATGATAGTCTGATGGATTTTCCTCTGTAGGTGATCTTTTTTCTCTGTCTAGCTGCCTTTAATACTCTGTCTTTATCTTTGATCTTTGTCATTTTAATTATTATGTGTCTTGGTGTTGTCTTCCTTGTGTCCCTTGTGTTGGGAGATCTGTGGGCTTCCATGGACTGTGAGACTATTTCCTTTCCCAACATGGGAAAGTTTTCAGCAATCATTTCTTCAAAGACACTTTCTATCCCTTTTTCTCTCTCTTCCTCCTCTGGTACTGCTCTAATGCGAATATTGTTGCGTTTGGATTGGTCACACAGTTCTCTTAATATTCTTTCATTCCTAGAGATTCTTTTATCTCTCTCTGCTTCAGCTTCTCTGTATTCCTGTTCTCTGATTTCTATTCCATTAACCGTCTCTTGCATCTCATCCAGTCCACTGTTAAGCCTGTCAATGGCTTGTCTGATTTCTGCATTGTCTTTCCTCCGTTCCCTCACTTCCTCCCTCAGCTCTTGCACATTTCTCTGTAGATCCATTAGTATGGTTATGACTTTTATTCTGAATTCTTTTTCAGGAAGATTGTGCATTTCCATCCCTTCAGGCTCCCTCTCTTGGGTTTTCTGGTTGATCTTAGTCTGAACCATATTCCTCTGTCTTTTCATGGCTATAGAAGTGGTCGCTGGTAGGTGCCACTTATGTGAACTGGGCTCTTTAAGACTTTAAAAAGAAAAAAAAGAAAGGAAAGAAAAAAAAGAAAGAAAGAAAGAAAAAGAAAGAGAAGAAAAAACAACAACAACAAAAACACGCACTGGAAGTAGATTCTGTGGGGATGCTGTAGGTGGCGCTGTTGCTCTGCCGCTGTGCCGCTCCATAGGGCCCTTTATAGTTGTGGCCGGGGTGGGAACAAATGGGATGCTGTTGATCTCTGTGGGAATCTAAGGGCGGCCACCCTTTCCCAGTCGTCAGCTTAGGGGTCCGAAACTGCCCAGGACTCACAGCCTGCTGGGCTGAGTGTCCCGGGATGATCCGACTCCTCCACTGGGCTTCTGTCTCTTTAGGACCACTGAAAAAAGCGTGCGCTTTTCTTTTTTCTTTTTTTTCTTCCCGGGAGCTGGCTGCAAGGACCTGGGTGCATTCCCTGCTCAGATCCTGCGCCCTCTGTCTCTCCAATCTCCGCTACACCACGCTATGTGTGTCAGCACTCCCGGCGCAGATCACCAGGGCTGGTTATTTCGCAGGGTGTACTTCCACTCCCTCCTGGCTCTGAATCCTGTCCTCCCGCCGGTCCACTGGGGTGGGGGAGTCCCGCCAGGTTTTGGCTCCGTATCTTACCCGCCTTGCGGGGTGCCGAGTCCTCTCGGGTGTAGCTGCAGGCTATGTGCTGTCGTGTATCTTCTGGTCTCTCTTTTAGGAATAGTTGTACTTGTTGTATTTTCATAAATACATATGGTTTTGGGAGGAGATTTCCACTGCCCTGCTTACGCCACCATCTTCCCGAAAGTCCAGCAGTGTCTTTTGTTTTAATGAGGGGACTCTTGCTGGGCTACTGGATGGGGGCTGGTCACCCAAAAGATGAAGCCATGATTGGAAGTGCATCAAAGTAGTGGACTAGAGTCAGTCTCAGTGCTTAATACCAGGATCTAAGATGTGGAAAGGAGGCTGAAACAAATTGCTGTCCTCTACTGCCTGTGATTCGAGGTTTTGTAACTTTACATAATCAAGAATCAGGTGGACACAGGCACAGCCTCACAACCAGGACCTGTGTGAAACCATGAAGGGGTGTGACTGGATCTACAATGTCCACTTTCTTCTCAGAAAAGGGGTCCCTAGCAGCCAGGGTAAGGCCTAGATCCAAACCAGGCACTGGAAGAGACGTAAGGAGAAGTGAGAGCAGAGAAGAAAAACAAAACAAAACAAAATTTTCCACTTTATTAGAATTTCTGTTCAGTTCCGATAGTTTTTCTTCTTGTAAGCGAGAAGTAACAGCAACACTTTCCACTTTAAGATGAGTTTGAAAGTAAATATCCTTAATGCATTAAGAAAATTAATTGTAAAAAAGACAGGACCCCTCCTCACCAAAAATCCATAATTAGGAGAGTAATCCATTCTGAATAAAGGAGAGTAAAAGAACAACTTTTGAAAGACTTTAACATAAATATGCTTTGGATTCTCAAAGGAATAAAGGAAGAATAAGAAATTGAATAAAGCATAAAAAGAATTAAAAATTGTGAAATAAAAACAGGCAAAAATAAATTATGAATATGTATATATATAAATCACTTTGAGGACATATGTTAAAAGCACCATAGTAACTAATATTTATTTTATAATAAAGAATTTATTAATTATTATGGTGGTTTTAATAATGTCCAAAAATTCTTTGATTCCAGGAGGTGGAGCTTAATTTCCCTCTTTTTGAGTATAGGCTGGACTTAGTAACTTTGAGGTAGAGCAGGGACATGGGACAAGCATCATGATTAATTTTTTCTGCCTATGATGAAAAGATATAAACAGTAAGAACAAAAGGAACTCCATCTTAAGGTTAAGATTCCATTTTAAAAACCAGAGAGTTAGGAGGTAAGATTCCTAACATATTTTACAGTAATCAGCCAATAACCAACCCTATCTTAAGGTAGGGCAAGCAGTTCTAAATGGTATATTCCCACTGCTTGAGGGTAACCACTCTCTCGGAGAGCAGGATCAAGAAATTCTTTGTGTTAAGTTTATTTTACAGAATATCTAGAGGACTATGAGTGATGACATAATGTCTCTCACCTGAGATAGACATCATGAGACCATAAGTTGATCCTTGGGCACGCCCCACCCCACCCCACCCACCCCACCATTTGCCCCATTCTTGAAATCCTTTAAAGACACAAATCCTAAGCTTTAAGTATGCCCCCTATCTGAGGTTGCCTGCACTCCCCTTTCTTCGAGTGTGTGCTTTGCCTTAAAGCCACCTTGCAGCTCAACTTACTGTGTTTTGTGTCTGCTCTCTCCCAATAAGCATCTTTGTTGCTTTGCTATTTCGTTAGATTTTCTAGACTAAAGCACATGTCTTCTCACTCTCTCTGTTCTACTTCTGGCAAGTAGGGAAGGGCTAATAAGATCTCTTATTTGGGCTTGCCAGTTCCCATGGCCTGGGTGACCCAGACAGGACTGCACCTGTACAACTCTGTTCTTTTCTAGCCTGCCTGAAATTCTCCTTTCTTTACCTTTGGGAAGTTCTCAGAACACAATTGCACTCCATCCAGTGCTCTGCAGCTCTCCCAAGTCTTGGGGTGGTGAGAGCTTATTTACCACCCTGTGCAGATTCAAGTGGACACTGGACACCAGGTGACCCTGGCTTCAGGAGTTAGCAAGAGATTTGCCCTATGCTGAGCAGGAGTTCAGTGGGCTTCCCTTTCCTCCCTCTGTTTCTTCCTTCTCTCTGCTGCCTGCAAGGCTGCTGCCATTTGCTGCTACTCTCACTTTTTGAATTCCTTCCTTACCTATACTCATCCAACCTGTTCAAGAATTCTTTCTTGATCAGATTTGAGAACTCTTACCTGTCCAGGTTGAGGTTTCACCTAGTGCACAGGGAGCAACCTCCCCAGATGCAGCTGCCCCACATCAACTTGCTTCTAATACATAGAATAGAGAAAGTGAAAAATAATAGCTCTATAGTAGAGAAACCTGGCAGACATTACCTTAACCAAAAGGTTAACTTCAATAATATTAAGTCAGATTGACATTATATACTCCCTGGAGAGATATCATGAGAAGGGAACACTTCACCTCTGCAGCATTCTTCCCAAAAATCTGTAACTCTAATTTAATAATGAGAAAACATCAGAAAAGCCTAAATTGAGGGATGTTCTATAACATCAATGCCTAGTACTCTTCAAAAGTGCCAAGGTCATGAGAAAAAAAGAAAGACTGAGAAACTGTAATGGATTGGAGGAGACTAAGGAGACTTGGCAACTAGATGTAATATGGTATCTTGGATTAGATTCTGAACATAAAAAGGACATTAGTGAAAAAGTTGGAGAAATCTGAATAAAGTTAGTAGTATTGTGTCCATGCTAATTTCTTAGTTTTGATAAATGTGCCATGGTTATATAAGAAGTCATCATTAGGGGAAGCTGGGTAAAGAATATTCAGGTCTCTATGCTATCTTGTAACCCTTCTGTAAATCTAAAATTATTTCAAAATGGAAATTTAAAGAAACAAAATAAATCCATCAATTAGAAATCCTGGAAAGGACTGAAAAGTACAGTTATTAGAGGGGGAAAAAATCTCACTAAACTAGGCATGCTATCTTAAATGGACAGAGTCAAAGAGAGAAGTAGTGAATTACAAGTTGGTTCTAAGGAATTTACTGAGAAAACAGCATGAAAAATAGAGATTAAGCATAGTAAAAAGGCATGGAGGATTGGAGTGGCATCAGAAAAAATGGCAGAGTGTGTGATCCATCCCTCCTCAGAGACACTGAAAAAAACTAGCAAAACTTGTCTCAACCTTACCAGAATCCTGGGAGATAGTCGAAAGTTTATAGGAACCAAAATGAATGTTTAACCAGAAGTAAGGCCACTGAAACACAGGGGAATCTTTGCAGCATCAGGATTTACTCTAGCCCCACCCTCCTCACTGGTGCAGCAGCAGTCTTAAAGATTGCAGGCCATGCTCCCAGTGTAGGTAGCTTCTTCTGGAAGAAGCAGAGTGGCCCTTGTTCTAAAGAAACAGAGTGTATTTTTGACCTGACTGAGGTTTTCCTGAAAGACTGATGTAAAGGGCTTTCCTTTGTTGCTTGTAACTTTGAACTGTATCAGGGCGGAGGCTACAGAGAGACTTTCCCCCTAAAATTATTGAAAGGCAAATGAACAAACTGCTGCTTCCTGGGCAAAAATAGCAGTTGGGGAAAACAATAGACACACCAAAAGCCTGGGAAGAAAATCTAAGTTTTTTTGGGGGAAATAAGGGTTTTGAAAGGTTTGTGTGTGTACTGGGGAATCTAGAAAGCCACATACATGGGAAGAAAAGGACACGTGCTTAGAGAAGAACTGAGGAGACCACAAGTTTTCACCTTTAGCTGACTGTTAAGCTCAGGGAAAGCAGGAAGTGGAGGTTAAGGCAAAGCTGTAAACAGGTTGGAAGGAGTGGTCCAACACAGATCACAGCAAAGACCTGGAGTTTTTCTTTTCTGATTTATTTTTCTTTCTTCCTTCCAGTTATTAAAGAAATCTCTGTCAAACTATAGTTTTAGAAAGCAAGAAGATCCTTGCTTTTAGGAGATTAATACTGAAGTATTTAGGGGTTCCTAACTTTCCAATATTCTAATGATATTTCCAACTTACCCTCCAAAATTCAGGAAAGAAGACAGTTCGCTAATTTAGTAGTCTTTCTTAGGCTCTACTATATGATGGGTGTGGTGGATGGCAGAGATCTGACTTGCCCTGCCTTCAAGCACCAGAATGAAGCCGAGCAGTCTGGCCAGGGTACCAGCCTGACAGTGGGGAAGCAGAACACTTTCCTGCGAGGCCTGAGTCATCATAAACAACTCCTCAGTAAAGCAGCTGCTCTCTAGGGCTGAAATACTGCCAGAATCTTTAAATCTATAGACAGAATTTCTGAAATTAAAAATGATGAGGAGTTGTCTTGGGAACCACTGAGATACTCCTAGCTTGCAGTTCTGTTTACATCCTGAATTTACATTACTCAATTTGAAAGTGCCATGGTGTCTTTAAATATTCAGTAAAGATACTTTATCATGTGATACTAATTTCTTGATCTGAAACAGTATTAGTAGCCAACTACAATGAGAAGCAGCTCCTCTATGTAAGTATTGTGCCTATAGTTTCTATGCAACCCTTCTTGGTGAATTCCCTGCTATTTTATATATTCTAGTGATCGGTTGGAAGACATTCTTATAAATGCCAGTAACTTTTTTTATTAAGGTATCATTGATATACACTCTTATGAAGGTTTTTACATGAAAAACATTGTGGTTACTACATCACCAATATTATCAAGTTCCCCCCACACCCCATTGCAATCACTGTTCAGTGTAGTAAGATGCCACAGAGTCACAACTTGCCTTCTCTGTGCTACACTGTCTTCCCCATGACACCCCTGACACCATGTGTATCAATCATGATACCCCTCAATCCCCTTCTTCCTCCCTCCCCACCCACCCTCTCCACCCTCCCCTTTGGTAACAGCTAGTCCCTTCTTAAAGTCTGTGAGCCTGCTGCTGTTTTGTTTCTTCAGTTTTGCTTCATTGTTATACTCCACAACTGAGGGAAATCATTTGGTACTTGTCTTTCTCCTCCTTAAATGCCAGTAATTTAAAAAAATTTTATAAAGCTAGTGATCCCTACCCTCAACGAGCTCATAGACTAATAGGGGAACCCATCTAACTAAAATACCAGACAGTCTAAGGGCCATAGAAGTGTGAAAAGATCGTGGGGAAGACAGTGTAGCACAGAGAAGGCAAATAGTGACTCTGTGGCATCTTACTATACTGTTGGGCAGTGACTGCAATGGGGTATGGAGGGGGACACGATAACATGGGTGGATGTAGTAACCACGTTTTTTTTTCATGTGAAACCTTCATAAGAGTTTATATCAATAATACCTTTAAAAAAAAAGAAGTGTGAAAAGGACCATGGAACTCAGTTGGAGGAAGAGGATCAGGAATGCCTTCTTAAGGGAGGTCACATAAGCTATTCTTGAAGGATTTAGAAGGTTTCAAGGGAGAGAGACGGGTAGGAGCTGAAAGGAAAATGGCTCTGCTTGGATGGGAAACTAATTGTTTCTTAATATACCTATATTTCAGTTAGAAATCGATCCTCCCTAAATTTAGCTGGGCATTTGGCAGTCAGCTATCCTACATGTTTACCTCTCTTGCTGCTAGACAAATATGACTACATTCTGGCCCAAAGGGAAGTGAGACAAAGTGGTGTTGGCAACACTTGGGCCACACCTTTAAATAGGAAGCTGCTTGCACTTCTCTTCCTCTCTTTGTGATGTAGCAACAGTGAGTCAGCTTTGACCCTGTGGACAAAAGTAATCCCATGGGTAGAGTAACAAGATGGACAGCAATGAGTGCAGGAGGACCTTGGGGAACAGAGCCCCTGACCATCTCTGCATGGTCTATCAGTTCAGACTTTTACATGGGAGAGAAACAGAAATTCTACCTTGATTTAGCCACTGATATTTTTGTCTCCATCTAGTTAACATCCTAAGTAATAACAGCAGGAAGAAGAGAAGAAATGCAATAAGAAAGAATATTAGACCTACTTAGAAAGCCAAACTCTCTCTGTCTTTTCTTCTTTCTTTCCTCCCCTTCCTCTCTTCCACTTTTTCCTGTAGTTATACGTAAATGTATACACACACACACACACAAACACACACTTCCTTTTCATATCCCACCGGTTCTAGATTTTTAGCTCCAGACATATCAACAGATTCACATCTTCTGTGTTTTTCCTGCTTGATTTAGCCTCCAGTGAAGCCATCCTAGGGATGAACCATTTTCTCCCTCCGAGACTCTCCTCTGAGCACAACGTCTGGCCACGCAGTGGATGGGCACATCTCCTTGGTCACAGTGGGCAGAGGTATTGATTTCTTTATACAGCCATATTTGTAGAGAATACAGGAGCTGTATATGTTCCTGGGAAGCTTTCTTTTCCCATAAATGGATATTTTTGAGGAAGTCCTCAGTGTGGGAATCACAAATGCTGTGTTTCCATTTTCCGTCAACAGTTCTCACTTCTCTATGTAACTTACAGGATATTGTAAGAATTGTTTTGGTCTTCCCAGTGTTTATGCTTTTGGCAACAGAATCCCAGTTTTACTTTTAATTTCAGTTCACGTGACTTGGCCTATGGCTGACCCAGTCATTGGACTCTAGAACTGGATACATAATCTAGTTCTGGCCAAAGCTGGAGGTATTGTAAAAAAAGCTTTCATACTGCCGGAGTTACTATACCAGAAGAACATAAGGCTGGAGCTGCTGGGGTCACTTTGCCATACCCTGCAGGAAGCCTATCTAAGAATAAAGTCAACATTGAGGAAAACAGAACCAAGAGATAGAAACCAACCCTGATGACTTTGTCTGGGAACCTGCTGTAGGTTGAATAGAGCCTCTGTCACTTGCAACCAAACAAATTTTGACAATCTACAGGGGATATCAAACTCATTTGTCACCTCTCTTAAGTGTCCCTTTGGCAGATGCTGTGTCTACCCAAATGCTTCTTTTTAAAAATTTTGCTTATGCTCCATCTTATTCCAGAAATTATTGTTGGTCTCTTCTAGCAAGTAGTGCCCTCCTTGATGTCTGGTCACTTTGCTGTGTGGAAAAGGTACCAACTGGAATTTAGGGCTCCTAATCCTGCCTTCACCACTTATTGAGAATGAGACTTTGAGCAAATCATGGGAATAAATCTGAACCTTGGTTTCCCTATCTGTCAAATGGAGATATGATTACATAAATGCTATTGAATTGTCCTGAGAATTATATAAGATCACATATATAAATTGTAAAACATTTAAATGTGTTAAGAATTATTACAAAATGGACTTCCTGGATTTAGATAGATTTCTCTTCCTTTCCATAGCCCAGTTTTCTTGTGAAATTTGGGTTGAAGTGGAAAAGATATGGCCACATTATTCTCCAAAGAGTCTACTAATTTACACTTTCCTTGTGAGAGTGCCCATTTTCCCAAATCCCAACCAAATACTGTATATTATCATTTTTTAAAATATTTGCTTGTCTGAGTAATGACTCTATAGCATCTTACTATGCTGATAGACAGTGACTGCAAGGGGTTGGGGGTGGGGGCTTGATATATGGGTGAATGTTGAAACCACAATGTTGCTCATGTGAAACTTTCATAAGATTGTATATCAATAATACCTTAATTAAATATAAAAATTTTTTTAATTTTGCTTGTCTGATGAAAAGCAAGTCATTGCTACATTTTAACCTTGTGAATGTGAATGGTCCTTCTAGGCAGCTGGAGGTGTTTTTTAGAATCTTCCAAACCAGTATCCAGAAGTCCACACAAACAGCAGAGCAGCAACTATTTTTCTCCTGCCCTGGCACCAGCTGATCACTCAGCATGATAGTCAGATAAAGCCATTGGCTAGAGGCCTTTACAAGCTGTTGTGGCAACAGAAAAGGACACCTTCACTTCTCCCTTATTTGTTGTATGAATGAGCAAATCCCTCCACCCTGCCTCCACCACCGCCACCCAATGAACCTATTAAATCGTGGCTCAGTGATCCACATCTCTTCAAATCCATTTCAGTCCATGTTTGGTGCCTTCTGAAATCATCATTTCTGCTTCCTTCTCCCAGGAGTAAGCATCTGGATGGAGGGACTCATGCACACATTTAAAATATAAAAAAATGATTGGGAAGAAGGCAGATAATACCATATTTCAGTTCATAACCCTTTATGCCTTTCAAAACACTATCATAGCACTATTCTGCTTGAGCCTTTCAAAAACCCTGAGAAGTAGACAGTATCATCCCCATTTTACAGAGGAGAAATCTGAGTATCAGAGAGATAAGACAACTTGCAAAAGCCACACAACCAACTGGTGGCAGATGCAAGACAAATTACATCAATTGCCACACAATTCCAGCTGTTAGGGATACTGTTCACCCTCTGTAGTGGCTAGATCAGAACTCACAAAGGCCCAGCACACTCCTGGAAGTTATTCTAGGCACAAGTAGGTCTGTTAAGGATGTTGATCCTCTGGTCCTTTTTAAAGTCCCCTCTCCTTGGCCAGAGCAAGGGGTATCTCCTACACCAGATCCTGCACACCTATTACCATGACCGTATAGTAGGTCCTAAGGACAAAGGGTTCCTTACTTTTCACAGCTGGTTAAGACTGGGGTCAGCATCTGTTGGAATCACTATCCCAGGCTCCTAGGTCAAGCCTTTACTGAGTATGCTGATAATGGAGTTTTTCTGTTATGGGTTCTTGCTGATCATTTCAGTTGAGTTCCCATTAACAGAAATTTTTGGCTGCAACCAGGAGATCATATTTCAGCTAATTCTCCTTAATATATGAGCCAGATGGGAAAAGGTGAGGCCAGAGGAAGAGGCAAAGGATGAAACATGATTCAGGAAATTGTAAAAGAGGGAGAAGAGAAACCCTAGTGATTCTGGGAAGGAATGTCAAGATGCAGCACTTAGCCCAAAGATTCAAAGGGTATTTCACACCTTCGATGTCTTTCTTTCTCCCTCCCTCCCTCCTTTCCTCTCATCCTTCCTCTTTTTAAAGCAGTCTGGCTGTACAGAGACTTAAAAATTCTGGGGATTTAATTTCTCTAATTACTTGGAAGAACATCTGTGCCCTGCTTTGATGTGTGAGCCCCTGCTCTGGTGGAGGAACACATGCTAATCTGGCCTGCCCTCCCTGTCGCCAGCCTTCCCCATTCTCCATCCCCTACCATCTGGCTATGGGATCACTTTTGTCAAAGAGTAGGGGTGAGTGATGGATCTAAGCAGAAATCCTCCCCACCCAGCCGTGTTCCTGATACCCTGGGGAATGGCAAACATCAAAGGACCATTTGACATCAGCTCACTCTTGGCCACCAATCAATATCCAAGGGCTGCGTCTGGGTGGAAATCTATTCTGGCAGAAGGAGTGAAGTTTCAGGAGACTTTTGCAGTTTTATCTCCCTTTTGCAGACCTGACTTAAGTTCAAGGCTGAGTCATCAGGGTGTATCTTTTCTACACTTAAATGCAGGTTAATGACATAGCAGAATTCTAGTAAAGATAGTTATATTGATATGGTTAAAATTTATTCTCTGTAATGAAAATTCATGAGCAAAAATGGATTTTTCAGATCCCTATTTACCATCCAGAATGAGACTAAGTATGGGCTGTTAGGGAAGAAGAGAAAGTTGGGGTTAAGTTATTCCTTTTTTTCTTTTTTTGCCATTGAGCAGCAATGTCTCTTCAATCTCATCTACTCCATCTACTCTCTTAAGAATATGTGAAAGAAAGAAAACAGCTAAAGATGAGGGCAAGGGGAGTAGAAAAAAAAGAGTTGCCTCAAAGGGTGGCCTACTTTTGTCAACTTCTCTTTCTTGTATATTACTGCTCACTCTACCTAGCCATTTTTCAAACTGATCTGCCCCCTCATTCCTCCACTCCCAACCTTCCACAGCACCCCCTTCTTCACAGGAGTAAGCCACTCCTCTTGTTCTGAACTCCAGCTGCTTGAGGCACAAAGTCCATTAGGTTGGACTTTGTTCTTTCCTCTGTGTGTGTTTTACAAGAACTTCATTGTGTTTCTGAGTATGATAGCCCCAGGGAATCAGCGTGATCTCAGTTTTTCTTTTCCAATTGCTCTCAGAAGTTGGAAATTCTTCTCTTTTCCCTGATAAATCTTCTGGCCTGAGTTAGACTCACAGGAGTTACAATCACCTGATGGCCAGGCTGTTTCTGGGGCTCAGAGGTACAAATAAGGTAAGGATCCCTATGGTCTGAAGAATCAATGTCTGAAGTACACCATAAAGAGCTCTACAAATGTTAATTTTAGGGGGTATTTTTAGGAGGCAGTTTGGACAACACAGAATTTAGCTGTGCTTAACATAGAACTTGGCTCTTTGCCTTGCCAGTGGAAACAGAAGCCAGACTTAGGCCTTCAGAGATAAGCCAATTTGACTCCCTTATTACATAGGTGAGGAAACTGGGAGCATCCCTTCTTGCCAAGAGTGGTCACCAAAGTGATGGGCCTCTGCCTCAGTTCAAGAAGTACCGGAGAGCTCCGATGGGCACTGTTGTGTTGTTTAGAGCACGTGTTTTGGAGTCAGGTGGACGTGGATTTGAAAACTAATGGTGCTGGGCAATAACTCTAAACCTGTTTCCTTCACTGTAAATTTGATTAATAATATTGTGTACCTTATGTGAATATGAAGAGAAGCAAATGCAAAGATGGGTAAAAAACACTGCTTAGAACATTTTTTTTTACTTAGGTATTATTGAAATACACTCTTATGAAGGTTTCACATGAAAAAACAATGTGGTTATTACATATACCCATATTATCAAGTCCCCACCCACACCCCAATTCAGTCACTGTCCATCAGTGTAGTAAGATGACACAGATTCACTGTTTGCCTTCTCTGTGCTACATGGTTTTCCCCGTGATCCCCCACACCATGTGTATTAAAATAATACCCCACCCACCCTCCCACATCGCTCCCCTTTGGTAACCACTAGCTCCTTCTTGGAGTCTCTGAGTCCGCTACTATTTTGTTCCTTCAGTTTTGCTTCGTTGTCATACTCCACAAATGAGGGGAATCATTTGGCACTTGTCTTTCTCTGCCTGGCTTATTTCACTGAGCATAATATCCTCTGGCTCCATCCATATTGTTGCAAATGGCAGGATTTGTTTCCTTCTTATGGCTGAATAGTATTCCATTGTGTATATGTACCACATCTTCTTTATCCATTCATCTACTGATGGACACTTAGGTTGCTTCCATTTCTTGGCTATTGTAAAAAGTGCTGTGATAAACATAGGGGTGCATATATCTTTTTGAATCTGAGAACTTGTATTCTTTGGTTAAAGTCCAAGGAGTGGGATTCCTGGGTCAAATGGTATTTCTATTTTGAGTTTTTTGAGGAACCTCCATATTGCTTTCCACAATGGTTGAACTAGCTTACATTCCCACCAGCAGTGTAGGAGGGTTCCCCTTTCTCCACATCCTTGCTAGCATTTGTTGTTCTTAGTCTTTTGGATGGTGGCCATCCTTACTGGTGTGAGGTGATATCTCATTGTGATTTTAATTTGCATTTCCCTCATGATTAGTGATGTGGAGCATCTTTTCATGTGTCTGTTGGCCATCTGAATTTCTTCTTTGGAGAACTGTCTCTTCATATCCTCTGGACATTTTTTAATCAGGTTATTTGCTTTTTGAGTGTAGAGGCGTGTAAGTTCTTTATATATTTTTGATGTTAACCCCTTGTCGGATATGTCATTTACAAATATATTCTCCCAGACTGTAGGATGCCTTTTTGTTCTGTTGATGGTGTCCTTCGCTGAACAGAAACATTTTAGTTTGATATAGTCCCATGAGTTCATTTTTGCTTTTTTTTCCCTTGCTCAAGGAGATGTGTTCAGGAAGAAGTCGCTCATGCTTATATGCAGGAGATTTTTGCCTATGTTGTCTTCTAAGGGTTTTATGGTTTCATGACTTACATTCAGGTCCTTGATCCATTTCAAGTTTACTTTTGTGTATGGGGTTAAACAATAATCCAGTTTCATTCTCTTGCATGTAACTGTTCAGTTTTGCCAACACCAGCTGTTGAAGAGGCTGTCATTTCCCCATTGTATGTCCGTGGCTCTATTACCATATATTAATTGACCATATATGGTTGGGTTTATATCAGGGCTCTCTAGTCTGTTCCATTGGTCTATGGGGCTGTTCTTGTGTCAGTACCAAATTGTCTTGAGTACTGTGGCTTTGTAGTAAAGCTTGAAGTTGAGGAGCATAATCCTCCCAGCTTTACTCTTCCTTCTCAGGATTGCTTTGGCTATTCGGGGTCTTTTGTGGTTCCATATGAATTTTAGAATGATTTTCTCTAGTTCGTTGAAAAATGCTGTTGGTATTTTGATAGGAATTGCATTGAATCTGTAGATGGCTTTAGGCAGGATGGCCATTTTGACAATATTAATTCTTCCTATCCATGAACACGGGATGTGTTTCCATTTATTGGTATCTTCTTTAATTTCTCTCATGAGTGTCTTATAGTTTTCAGAGTATAGGTCTTTAACTTCCTTGGTTAGGTTTATTCCTAGGTATTTTATTCTTTTTGATACAACTTTGAATGGAATTGTTTTCCTGATTTCTCTCTCTGCTAAGTCATTGTTAGTGTATAGGAATGCCACAGATTGCTGCATATTAATTATATATCCCGCAACTTTGCTGAATTCAGATATTAAATCTAGTAGTTTGGAGTAGATTCTTTAGGGTTTTTAATGTACAATATCATGTCATCTGGAAACAAGGATAGTTTGAGTTCTTCCTTGCCAATCTGGATGCCTTTTATTTCTTTGTGTTGTCTCATTGCCGTGGCTAGGACCTCCAGTACTATGTTGAATAGAAGTGGGGAGAGTGGGCATCCTTGTATTGTTCCCAATCTTAAAGGAAAAGGTTTCAGCTTCTCACTGTTAAGTATAATTTTGGCTGTGGGTTTGTCATATATGGCCTTTATTATGTTGAGGTACTTGACCTCTATACCCATTTTGTTGAGAGTTTTTATCATGAATGGGTGTTGAATTTTGTCAAGTGCTTTTTCAACATCTGTGGAGATGATTATGTGGTTTTTGTCCTTATTTTTGTTGATGTGGTGGATGATGTTGATGGATTTTCGAATGTTGTACCATCTTTGCATCCCTGGAATAAATCCTACTTGATCATGATGGATGATCTTTTTGATGTATTTTTGAATTCGGTTTGCTAGTATTTTGTTGAGTATTTTTGCGTCTATGTTCATCAGGGATATTGGTCTGTAGTTTTCTTTTTTTGTGGTGTCTTTGCACAATTTTGGTATTAGAGTGATGCTGGCCTTACAGAATGAGTTTGGAAGTATTCCCTCTTCTTCTACTCCTTGGAAAACTTTCAGGAGGATGGGTATTAGGTCTTCATTAAATGTTTGATAAAATCCAATGGTGAAGCCATCTGGTACAGGCATTTTATTCTTAGGTAGCTTCTTGATTACCAGTTCAATTTCGTTGCTGGTAATTGGCCTATTCATATTTTCTGTTTCTTTCTGGGTCAGCCTTGGAAGGTTGTATTGTTCTAGAAAGTTGTCCATTTCTTCTAGGTTATCCAGTTTGTTAGCATATAATTTTTCATAATCTCTAATAGTTCTTTGTATTTCTGTGGTGTCCATAGTGATTTTTCCTTTCTCATTTCTGATTCTGTTTATGTGAGTAGACTCTCTTTTTTTCTTGATAAGTCTGGCTAGGGGTTTATCTATTTTGTTTATTTTCTTGAAGAACCAGCTCTTGCTTTCATTGATCCTTTATATTGTTTTATTCTTCTCGATTTTATTTATTTCTGCTCTAATCTTTATTATGTCCCTCCTTCTACTGACTTAGGGTCTCATTTGTTCTTCTTTTTCTAGTTTCGTTAATTGTAAGTTTAGACTGCTCATATGAGAATGTTCTTCTTTCCTGAGGTAGGCCTGTATTGCAATATACTTTCCTCTTAACACGGCCTTTGCTGCGTCCCACAGATTTTGCGGAGTTGAATTATTGTTGTCCTTTGTTTCCATATATTGCTTGATCTCTGTTTTTATTTGGTCATTGATCCACTGATTATTTAAGAGCATGTTATTAAGCCTCCTTGTGTTTGTGGGATTTTTCAATTTCTTTGTGTAATTCATTTCTAGTTTCATTCCTTTGTGGTCTGAGAAGGTGGTGGGTACAATTTCAATCTTTTTGAATTTACTGAGGCTCTTTTTGTGGCCTAGTATATGATCTATTTTTGAGAATGTTCCAGGTGCACTTGAGAAGAATGTGTATTCTGCTGCTTTTGTGTGTAGAGTTCTGTAGATGTCTGCTAGGTCCATGGTTCATCTGTTCTAATGTGTTATTCAGCGCCTCTGTCTCCTTACTTATTTTCTGTCTGGTTGATCTGTCCTTCAGAGTGAGTAGTGTGTTGAAGTCTCCTAGAATGAATGCATTGCATTCTTTTTCCCCTTTTAATTCTTTTAGTATTTGTTTCACATATGTAGGAGCTCCCGTATTGGGTACATAGATATTTAATGGTTTTATCTTCTTGTTGGATTGACTCTTTTATCATCATGTAATGTCATCCTTTGTCTCTTGTGACTTTCTTTGTTTTGAAGTCTATTTTGTCTGATATAAGTACTGCAACTCCTGCTTTTTTCTCCCTATTAGTTGCATGAAATGTCTTTTTCCATCCCTTCACTTTTAGTTTGTGTATGTCTTTGGGTTTAAAGTGAGTCTCTTGAAGGCAGCATATAGATGGGTCTTGTTTTTTTATCCATTCAGTGACTCTATGTCTTTTGATTGGTGAATTCAGTCCATTTACATTTAGGGTGATTATGGATAGGTATGTACTTATTGGCATTGCAGGCTTCAGATTTGTGGTTACCAAAGATTCAAGGTTCACTTCCTTACTATCTAAGAGTCTAACTTAACTAACTTAATATGCTATTACAAACACAATCTATAGGTTCTTTTTTTTAATCCTCCTTTTTCTTCCTCTTCCATTCTTTATATATTAGGTATCATATTATGTGCTGTTTGTCTATCCCTTGACTGACTTTGGGGATAGTTAATTTAATTTTGCATTTCTTAGTAATTAGCTGTTCTACTTTCTTTACTGTGGTTTTATTACCTCTGGTGACAGCTATTAAACCATACGAACACTTCCATCTATAGCAGTCCCTCCAAAATACACTGTAGAGATGGTTTGTGGGAGATAAATTCTCCCAGCTTTTGCTTATCTGGGAATGGTTTAATCCCTCCTTCAAATTTAAATGATAATCTTGCTGGATAAAGTAACCTTGGTTCAAGGCCCTTCTGCTTCATTGCATGAAATACATCATGCCACTCCCTTCTGGCCTGTAAGGGGTCTGCTGAGAAGTCTGATGATAGCCTGATGGGCTTTCCTTTGTATGTGATCTTATTTTTCTCTCTGGCTGCTTTTAATAGTCTGTCCTTGTCCTTGATCTTTGCCATTTTAATTACTGTATGTCTTGATGTTGTCTTCCTTGGGTCCCTTGTGTTGGGAGATCTGTGCACCTCCATGGCCTGAGAGACTATCTCCTTCCCAATATTTTGGAAGTTTTCAGCAATCACCTCCTCAAAGACACTTTCTATCCCTTTTTCTCTCTTCTTCTTCTTCTAGTACCCCTATAATGCGAATATTGTTCCGCTTGGGTTGGTCACACAATTCACTTAATATTCTTTCATTCTTAGTGATTCTTTTTTGTTTCTGTGACTCAGCTTCTTTGTCTTCCTCTTCTCTAGTTTCTATTTCATTTATCATCTCCTCCACCATATCCAATATGCTTTTAATACCATCCATTGTTCTCTTCAATGATTAGGTCTCTGACCGTAATTCATTCCTGAGTTCTTGAATATCTTTTCATACCTCCATGAGCATGTTAATGATTTTTATTTTGAACTCCCTTTCAGGGAGAGTCATGAGGTCGATGTCATTTAAATCTTTATCAGGGGTTGTATTAATAATTTTACTCTGAACCAAGTTCCTTTGGTGTTTCATATTTGTGTATGGCACCCTCTTGTGCCCATAAGCTCTACCCTCTGGAGCTGCTCAGCCCCTGAAGAAATGTCAGGGGTTGTAGGGGATTGGTATTGGTTCCTGGGGAAAGAGCTGTTTCCTGCTTCCCTGCTGCTATGCCTGTCTCCTTTGCCTGAACTAGTGGGCTGAGCACACAGGTATAAGTCTCTGTGCCTTGTGTTTTGGTTGCTGTAGACAAATCTTCCCTCTGGCTGGCCTAATGCCAGGGTAGGGTTTCCTGGTTTGCAAGCCCGGTGGGGCTGGCCAGGAGAAAGGTGCAGTAGTCTGCCTTTCACGGGAGGGGTTCTTGGAGCTGTGTAGGCAGCCAGGGTGTTGGAGCACGTGGAGATAAAGCTCCCAATCTGCTGGGCAGAGTGCATCCAGACAATTTTGTCTGTAAGAATATAGTGCTTTATCCTCCATTTACCCCATGGTCCCAAGCACATGGGCCGGTGAAAATCATGTCTGGACTTGCCTCACCTTATCTCTAAACATTTTGCCCCACCCCTTAAGATCCAACCACCAATGGCCAGATGGTTGCTCCACCCCTTAACATCCAATCACCAATGTCCCCATAGAACACACCCTACTCCTTAAAAACACGCTTCGTCCCCCACGAGCTGCTGCTCTCTGCTCAGAGGCAGCCATTCTCTCTTTCAGCTATTCAAATCTCTTGCATGGGCACGTGTCTCCTGAGTCATGCTGAAGTAAGGAGGGCTGCGACGAGATACCCTTTCATTGGTGCTGTGACTGGATGAGGTTCTCCCATTGATTTTGCTCTTCCTCTGGGAATCTGAGCTGCTTTGGGAACCCTCACTGCCTGATCCTCCTCCATGGGCTCACCGTCCATTTCCCCGGTCGCTCGTCTTCTTGCCAAACACCGGCTTTCAATTTGGTAAATCTCCTCTTCATAGTCCACTTAAATGTCCCTTTGGAACCTAGAAAGTGACTGTTGAATGTCCGGCACCCCTATGATTTCCTCTGGGGCAGGGGAATCCCCAGCCATGGCCTTCATGTTTATGGTTGATCCCCACAGTGACCTTTCTCTGTCTCTCCACGGTGAGAATCCTCATTCACTGAGGTTCGGTCTCCCTTTATCTACTCGTAAACTCCTGGTACCAGGTACCGAACCTCCTTGGTGTTTTCACCTCTACCGCTTGGTTAGAGGTGATGATGACCCCCTAACTGTGTCTGGTCTTCTCCACGACCTTCTCAATCGCTCTGGGATGCCTCAGCAACTTCTGGATGGTCTCATTCTCACCATGGGATCTGGCTCCTACATTCTCGCAGATTCACCCCTAGGGTGCTTACTCAATAATCTAAAACCCCTCCACCTCACTCCAGACCTCAAACCTCTTAAGCTTATTCGCTACTGTAATGAGATATGGCCACAATATTCCTTGGATAACCAGTCTAAATGGCCTCCCAATGGCTCTTTAGATCTTAAAATTCTCCATGACTTATACAACTTCTGTGAGCGCACGGGCAAATGGAAAGAGATCCCATATATCCAGGCTTTCTCCTATCTCTGAACCAAGCCCTCTCTCTGTCTCTCCTGCAATCCTAAACACCTATGACTCACCTTAAAGTCCTCACCCTCCAACAAACCAGATCCCACCACCTCCTCTGACTTTGACCCTGCTAACGAACCCCCACCCTACCGATCCCAAATCCCCATGGCACCTCCTCCTTCTCCTCCTCCTCCTCAACCACCCAGTCCACCTGGTGCCACCACGGAAACTGCCCAGCCTCCTCCCCCTCAACCCCTGCCAAGTCTCCCACCACAGGCTCACTTTAGGGGCGGGGCAACAACCCCACCTCCTCAACCGCAACCGGTTTTCCTTCCATCTCAAGATCCCCTGCCAAGTCTTCCAGTCACTCACTCTCGAACCCAGATCCTAGCCCCACTATGGGAAGTAGCCAGTACGGAGGGCATCGTCCGGGTCCATGTCCCTTTTTCTCTCTCTGTCCTATCTCAAATTGAGAAAAGATTAGGCTCTTTCACCTCCAATGCAGCTGCTTACATGAAAGAGTTCCAGTACCTAACTCAGTCATATGATCTTACCTTTCATTATATTCACATGATCCTGTCCAACACACTTTTCCTCGAGGAGTGTAGGCGAGTCTGGGAACAGGCTAGAACTTATGCTGATGAGGTTCACCAAACTACTCCAGTCCACCCAATAGGTGCTGAGGCAGTTCCTGACCGAGACCCTAATTGGGACTATAATATGGCAGGGGGAGTCACCAGCCGAGATCAATTCATCACCTGCCTCATGGCAGGTCTCAGGAAGTCAGCCAATAAAGCCATTAACTATGAGAAACTCAAAGAAGTTATTCAGGATAAAACTGAGAATCCCTCTATGTTCCTAGACTGCCTCACCAAAGCTCTTTTACAATATACCAACTTAGACCCTGAGATACCAGATGGGAGACAATTATTAATGACCTACTTCTTCACCCAGAGTTTCCCCGACACTAAGGCTAAACTTAGACATCTAGAGAAGGGACCCTTACTACTCAGGCAGAAGTCCTGGCAGCGGCCTTCAAAGTATATAATGGAAGAGATGAAAAGGCCTGTAAACAAAAATATCAAATGCTGGCTAAGGCCTTTTCAACCTACACCAACCACTGGTGCTCGGGTATCCTCACTTCCTAAGAAGCAGCTAGGAGGACATCCTGGTTCGTGCTTCAAATGTGGTCAAACGGGTCATTGGGCTATAGCCTGCCCAAATCCTCGGAAACCCCCCAGTCCATGCCCTAAGTGCCATCAGGAGGGACACTGGGCTGTTGACTGTCCTCGCACACCGAGAGATGCCAGGCCATCCAGCTCTAATACTCCACACATAGACCTTCTGGGTCTGGCAACTGATGATTGAGGGGGCCTGGAACTCCTCCACCCAACTACTACCATCACTGTACAGGAGCTCAGGGTAACCATTGTGGTAGTGGGTAGGCACATCTTTTTCCTTTTGGACCCTGGGGCCACCTACTCAGTCCTGAAGGACTTTTGGGGAACTACCTCCCTCTCACAGTCCTCTATAGTCGGGGTAGAGGGGACACATTATCAACCTTTACAAACTCCCATGCTTCACTGCATCTTTAGAGGCATTGCTCTCTCTCACTCCTTTTTGGTGATTCCCCATTGTCCCGTCCCCCTTATGGGAAGAGACCTATTACACAAAGTTGGAGCTTCCATTACTTTTGCTCCCGGACCGCGCCTCAACCCTGACTTGCCTTCAGTCCCAGTTTTACTCACCCTCCAACCCGCTGCAAACCCACCTCCCTCTCCTTTTCCTCTGCCACCCCATCTGGTCAACCCTGTAGTCTGGGATACCCATACCCTCACCCCGTTTATTGCCACCTGCCCCCCAGTAATTATCAGACTTAAAGACCCCGCCTCTTTTCCCTCTCAACCTCAGTACCCGCTGCCCCTCAAGAGTTTACTGGGCCTGCAGCCAATTATCCAGGAGCTTTTATACAAACGGCTACTACGACCAGCCAATTCCCCTTTCAATACTCCTATACTGGCAGTTAAAAAGCCTAATGGTTCTTACAGGCTTGTCCAGGACCTAAGAGTAATTAATGCAGCCGTTGTTCCCATCCATCCTGTAGTCCCTTACCCCTGTACTTTACTGTCCACCATTCCTGCTTCCACCACTCACTTTTCTGTCCTTGACCTCAAAGATGCATTCTTCACAATCCCCCTCCATCCTGACTCTCAAGATCTATTTGCTTTCACCTGGACCAGTCCTGCCACCCAGACTTCTATTCAATTGACCTGGACAGTCCTTCCCCAAGGCTTTAGAGATAGTCCCCACCTTTTTGGACAAACTCTAGCACAAGACCTCAAATCCCTTACTCTCTCGAGCTCCACCCTCCTTCAATATGTAGATGATCTTCTCCTGTGCAGTCCCTCCCTACAAACCTCTCAACAGGATACTATTCTCCTTTTAAACTTTCTCTCAGAACACGGCTATCGGGTTTCACCCTCCAAAGTTCAGCTGTCTGCCGCTCAGGTCACTTACCTGGGAGTTCAGCTCTCCCTGGGCTACAAGGCCATTACCATAGACAGGAAAAAACGTCTCCAAACCATGCCCATTCCAAACAACAAAGATGAAATTCTCTCCTTCCTGGGTCTTGCTGGGTTCCTTCATTCATGGATTCCCCAACTATATGAAGCATCCTGAGGACCTCTCACTGAGCCCCTCTTGACGCCCACAGCTAAGCTCTTCTATAAACTCCAGCTAGCCCTTCTACAAGCCCCCGCTCTGCACTTGCCTGATCTCACATGCCCCTTTTCTCTATATGTCTCAGAAAGGCAGGGCTTTGCCCAGGGAGTTTTGGGACATATGTTAGGACCCTCCTTTGCCCCGGTTGCCTAAGAATATAGTGCTTTATCCTCCATTTACCCCATGGTCCCAAGCACATGGGCTGGTGAAAATCATGTTTGGACTTGCCTCACCTTATCCCTAAACATTTTGCCCCACCCCTAAGATCCAATCACCAATGGCCAGATGGTCGCCCCACGCCTTAAGATCCAACCACCAATGTCCCCATAGAAGAACACACCCTACTCCTTAAAAATGCGCTTCCTCACCCACGAGCTGCTGCTCTCTGCTCAGAGGCAGCCATTCTCTCTTTCAGCTATTAAAATCTCTTGCTTGGGCCCATGTCTCCTGAGTCGTGCTGGGGTAAGGCGGGTCATGGCGAGATACCCTTTCATTGTCTACCTGTCCTTTTTCCTGAGCAGTAAGCTCTGTGGAATCCATGCCCCTTTAGCAGCCCTCTTGCCAAGGGCTTCTTTGTTAGGAAGTCTCTCAGACTGCCCACCTTTATTTTGTCCCAGAGAAACTGGATATGGATCCCTGCTTTCCACAGGCAGCTGGAATCTTAGTCTCTCCAGGAATTCTGCTTGTCTTAGCTTTCCAACCCTCTAATTATGAGAGTATCATGCAAGCATCATGAAATGTAGGTTTGTGCTCCCAGAGCAGATCTTCAGAGTTAGGTATTCAGCAGTCCCAGATCTCCACTCCCTCCCTGCTCTGTTCCTCTTCCTCCAGTGGTGAGCTAAGGTGGGGGAAGGGCTTGGATCCTGCAGGACCACAGGTTTAGTACGTCACCCTTTTCCATGAGAGCTGCTCTTGTCTCCAGGTGTATGCAGTTTGGTGCAGTCCTCTTTCCTGCTGCTCTTTCAAGAGTAGTTGTATTAGTTATATTTTCATATTATATGTGGTTTTAGGAGGAAACCTCTGTCTCACCTCTCACGCCGCCATATTTTTTGCTTAGACCATATTAAGCATTTTTTTCTGGTATTTTCTTTATTTTTCATTTACTTATTTTATTTATATTTTTTATATTGCTATTATTAATGTAAAATTACATGAGCAATATTATGGTTACTAGACTCCCCCTATTATCAAGTCCCCATCACAACCCGATTACAGTCACTGTCCATCAGCGTAGTAAGATGCTATAGAATCACTACTTGTCTTCTCTATAAATACTGCCTTCCACATTTGCCCACACCCCCGCTACATTATGTGTGCTAATCGTAATACCCCTTTTTCCCCCTTATCCCTTCCTTCCCACCCATCTTCTCCAGTTCCATTCCCTTTAGTAACTGTTAGTCCATTCTTGGGTTTTGTGAGTCTGCTGCTGTTTTGTTCCTTCAGTTTTTTCTTTGTTCTTATACTCCACATATGAGTGAAATCACTTGATACTTGTCTTTTTCGGCTTGGCTTATTTCACTGAGCATAATACCCTCTAGCTCCATCCATGTTGTTGCAAATGGTAGGATTTGTTTTCTTCTTATGGCTGAATAATATTCCATTGTGCATATGTACCACATCTTCTTTATCCATTCATCTACTGATGGACACTTAGGTTGCTTCCATTTCTTGGCTATTATAAAAAGTGCTGCAATAAACATAGGGGTGCATATGTCTTTTTGAATCTGAGAAGTTGTATTCTTTGGGTAAATTCCAAGGACTGGATTTTCCTGGTCAAATGGTATTTGTATTTTTAGTTTTTGAGGAACCTCCATATTGCTTTCCACAATAGTTGAACTCGCTTATATTCCCACCAGCAGTAATAAGAGGGATCCCCTTTGTACGCATCCTCGCCATCATTTGTTTTTCTTAGTCTTTTGGGTGGTGGCCATCCTTACTGGTGTGAGGAGATATCTAATTGTGGTTTTAATTTGCATTTCCCTGATGGTTAGTGATGTGGAACATCTTTTCATGTGTCTATTGGCCATCTGAATTTATTCTTTGGAGAACTCTCTCTTCATATCCTCTGGACATTTTTTAATCGGTTATTTGCTTTTTGGGTGTAGAGGCATGTGAGTTCTTTATATATTTTGGATTTGTATATATATGGTATTTGTATTTTTTAATCCGGTTATTTGCTTTTTGGGTGTAGAGGCGTGTGAGTTCTTTATGTATTTTGGATGTTAACCCCTTGTCGGATATGTCATCTACAAATATATTCTCCCAGACTGTAGGATGTCTTTTTGTTCTGTTGATGGTGTCCTTTGTCGTACAGAAACTTTTTAGTTTAATGTAGTCCCATGAGTTCATTTTTGCTTTTGTTTCCCTTGCTCGAGGAGATGCATTCAGGAAGAAGTCACTCATGCTTATATTCAGGAGATTTTTGCCTATGTTGTCTTCTAAGGGTTTTATGGTTTCATGACTTACATTCAGGTCCTTGATCCATTTCAAGTTTACTTTTGTGTATGGGGTTAAACAACAATCCAGTTTCCTTCTCTTGCATGTAACTGTTCAGTTTTGCCAACACCAGCTGTTGAAGAGGCTGTCATTTCCCCATTGTATGTCCATGGCTCCTTTATCATATATTAATTGACCATATATGATTGGGTTTATATCAGGGCTCTCTAGTCTGTTCCATTGGTCTATGGGTCTGTTGTTGTGCCAGTACCAAATTGTCTTGAGTATTGTGGCTTTGTAGTAAAGCTTGAAGTTGAGGAGCATAATCCCCCCAGCTTTATTCTTCTCAGGATTGCTTTGGCTATTTGGGGTCTTTTGTGGTTCCATATGAATTTTAGAATGATTTTCTCTAGTTTTTTGAAAAAATGCTGTTCTTATTTTGGTGGGGATTCTATTGAATATGTAGATCGCTTTAGGCAGGATGGCCATTTTGATAATATTAATTCTTCCTATCCATGAACGAAGGATGTGTTTCCATTTATTGGTATCTTCTTTAATTTCTTTCATGAATGTCTTGTAGTTTTCAGAGTATAGATCTTTCACCTCCTTGGTTAGGTTTATTCCTAGGTATTTTATTCTTTTTGATGCAACTTTGAATGGAATTGTTTTCCTGATTTCTCTCTCTGCTAGGTCATTGTTAGTGTATAGGAATGCAACAGATTTCTGTGTACTAATTTTGTATCCCACAACTTTACTGAATTCAGATATTAGATCTAGTAGTTTTGGAGTAGATTCTTTAGAGTTTTTATGTACAATATCATGTCATCTGCAAACAAGGACAGTTTGAGTTCTTCCTTGCTGATCTGGATGCCTTTTATTTCTTTGTGTTGTCTGATTGCTGTAGCTAGGATCTCCAGTACTATGTTGAATAAAAGCGGGGAGGGTAGGCATCCTTGTCTTCTTCCCGATATTAAAGGAAAAGCTTTCAGCTTCTCCCCATTAAGTATAATGTTGGCTGTGGGTTTGTCATATATGGCCTTTATTATGTTCAGGGACTTGCCCTCTATACCCATTTTATTGAGAGTTTTTATCATGAATGGATGTTGAATTTTGTCGAATCCTTTTTCAACATCTGTGGAGATGATCATGTGGTTTTTGTCCTTAGTTTTATTGATGTAGTGGGGTATATTGATGAATTTTCGAATGCTGTACCATCCTTGCATCCTGGGATGAACCCCACTTAATCATGATGGATGATTTTTTAAATGTATTTTTGAATTCCGTTTGCTAATATTTTGTTGAGTATTTTGTATCTATGTTCATCAGGGATATTGGTCTGTAATTTTCATTTTTTATGGTGTCTTTCTCTGGTTTTGGTATTAGAGTGATGGTGGCCTCATAGAATGAGTTTGGGAGTATTCTCAAAAGTATTACTTTTTGAAAAACTTTAATGAGGATGGGTATTGGGTCTTCACTGAATGTTTGATAAAATTCAGCAGTGAAGGCATCTGTTCCAGGGGTTTTGTTCTTGGGTAGTTTTTTGATTACCAGTTCAATTTCGTTGCTGGTTATTGGTCTATTCATATTTTCTGTTTCTTCCTGGGCAGCCTTGGAAGGTTGTATTTTTCTAGGAAGTTGTTCATTTCTTCTAGGTTATCCAGTTTGTTAGCATATAATTTTTCATAGTATTCTCTCATAATTCTTTGTACTTCTGTGGTGTCTGTAGTGATTTTTCCTTTCTCATTTCTGATTCTGTTCATGTGTGTAGACTCTCTTTTTTTCTTGATAAGTCTGGCTAGGGGTTTATCTATTTTGTTAGAACCAGCTTCTGCTTTCATTGATTCTTTCTACTGTCTTATTCTTCTCAATTTTATTTATTTCTGCTCTAATATTTATTATGTCCCTCCTTACACTGACTTTGGGCCCCAGTAGTTCTTCCTTTTCTAGTTTCATTAATTGTGAGTTTAGACTGTTTATTTGGGATTGTTCTTCTTTCCTGAGGTAGGCCTGTATTACAATATATTTCCCACTAAGCACGGCCTTTGCTGTGTCCCACAGATTTTGTGGTGTTAAATTATTGTTGTCATTTGTCTCCATATATTGCTTGATATCTATTTTTATTTGGTCATTGACCCATTGATTATTTAGGAGCATATTATTAAGCCTCCATATGTTTGTGGGCTGTTTCATTTTCTTTGAGTAATTTATTTCTACTTTCATACCTTTGTGATCTGAGAAGTTGGTTGGTACAAATTCAATCTTTTTTAATTTAAGGAGGATCTTTTTGTGACCTAGTATATGATCTCTTCTTGAAAATGTTCCATGTGCACTTGAGAAGAATGTGTATCCTGTTGCTTTTGAATGGAGTGTTCTGTAGATGTTCGTTCAGTCCGTCTCTTCTAATGTGTTTCAGTGCCTCTGTCTCATTATTTATTTTCTGTCTGGTTGATCTGTCCTTTGGAGTGAGTGGGGTGTTGAAGTCTCCCAAAATGAATGCATTGCATTGTATTTCCCCCTTTAATTCTGTTAGTATTTGTTTCACATATGTAGGTGATCCTTTGTTGGGTACATAGACATTTATAATTGTTATATGCTCTTGTTGGACTGACCCCTTTATCATTATGTAATGTCCTTCTTTTTGTCTTGTGACTTTCTTTGTTTTGAAGTCTATTTTGTCTGATACAAGTACTGGAACTCCTGCTTTTTCTCCCCATTAGTTGCATGAAATATCTTTTTCCATCCCTTTACTTTCAGTCTGTGTATGTCTTTGGGTTTGAAGTGAGTCTCTTGTAGGCAACATATAGAGGGGTCTTGTTTTTCTATCCAATCAGTGACTCTACATCTTTTGATTGGTGCATTCAGACCATTTACATTTAGGGTGTTATCAATAGGTATGTACTTATTGCCATTGCAGGCTTTATATTTTTGTTTACCAAAGTTTCAAGGGCAATTCCCTTACTACCTAACAGTGTAATTTAACTCACTTTGTATGCTATTACAGTCACAACCTAAAGATTCTTTTTATTCCTCATTTTTCTTCCTCTTGCATTCTTTGTATGTTATGAATCATATTCTGTACTATTTTTCTATCCCTTGGGAGGTCTATTTAGTCTTATGAATACTTCCATCTAAAGGAGTCCCTCCAAAATGCACTGTAGAGGTGGTTTGTGGGAGGTAAATTCTCTCTGCTTTTGCTTATCTGAAAATTGTTTAATCCCTCCTTCAAATTTAAATGATAACCTTGCTGGGTAGAGTATTCTTGGTTTGAGGCCCTTCTGCTGCATTGCATTAACTATATCATGCCACTCCTTTCTGGCCTGTAAGATTTCTTTTGAGAAATCTGATGATCGTCTGATGGATTTTCTTTTGTATGTGGTCTTTTTTCGCTCTCTAGCTGCTTTTAAAAGTCTGTCTTTATCCTTGATCTTTGCCATTTTAATTATTATATGTCTTGATATTGTCTTCCTTGGGCCCCTTGTGTTGGGATATTTGTGCATCTTGATGGTTTGAGAGACTATCTCCTTCACCAGATTGGGGACGTTTTCAGCAATTACCTCCTCAGTGATACTTTCTTTGTTTCTCTCTCTTCTTTTCCTAGTACCCGTATAATGCTAATATTGTTCTGTTTGGGTTGGTCATACAATTCTCTCAATATTCTTTCATTCTTAGAGATCCTTTTTTCTCTCTTTGCCTCAGCTTCCTTGTATTCCTCTTCTCTAATTTCTATTCCATTTACCATCTCTTGTACTACACGTAATCTGCTTTTAAATCCCTCCATTGTATGTTTCATTTCAGATATAGAATTTCTTAATGATTGAATCTCCATCTTAAATTTGTTCCTGAGTTGTTGAATATTTTTCTGCACCTCCATAGGCATGTTTATGATTTTAATTTGAACTCTCTTTCAGGAAGATTGGTGGTGAGTTCAACCTCATTTGGCCCTTTTTGTGGGGTTTGTGAGATTTTGGTCTGAACCATGTTCTTTTGACATTTTATATTTCTGTTTGGTGTTCTCTATTGCCCAGAAGCTCCCATCTCTGGAGCTGCTCAGCCCCTAGAGTGAGGTTGGGGGTTGTAGGGGAGCAGAGCTGGTGCCTGGGGGGAGGAAAGATCTGTTTCTTGACTCCCATCTGCCCTGCCTGTCTCCAGTATCACAGCCAATGGGCCAAGCACACAGGTGTAAGCCTCTGTGCTTGGTTTCTCTAGCTGTTGTAGGTGAGGCCTCTCCCTGGCTGGCCTGATGCCAGAGCAGTGACTGCCGGTTTGCATGCCAGTGCTGTCAGGCCAGATGGAAGGCTCAGCAGGCTGTGTATGACAGTGTGGGGCCTCGGTGCTGAGTATGCAGCCAAGGGGTGAAGTGCCTGAAGCTCCCCAAAGTTCCCAATCTGCTGGGCAGAGCACCCCCAGAAAACATTGTGCCCTATCCCTTCTCTCGTGCAGCAAGCTCTGTGAAAACCTCATGCCTTCAGCCGCCCTCTTGCTCCTAGGAAGCCTCTCTGACTGCCTGCCTTTCCCTTGTCTCAGAGCAGCTGGGTGTGGATCCCATCCTCCACAAATGGCTGGAATCTGTCTCTCAAGCACTCTGCCCATCCCCATCCTCCAGAGCACCACACAATGTGGATTTCTGCTCACAAAGCAGATCTCCAGGGCTAGGTGTTCAGTAACCCCAGGCTTCCACCCTCTACTCTGCTCCATTTCTCTTCCTCCTACTGCTGAGCTGGGGTGGGGGAAGGGCTCGGGTCCGGCCAGATCAAGGCTTTAGTAAGTTACCCTGTTTTGTGAGGTCTGCTCTGTTCGTGATTTCTGTATGCAGTCTGGTGCAGTCTTCTTTCCTGTTGCTGTTTTAGGGTAAGTTTTATTAACTATATTTTCATACTGTCTGTGGTTTTGGGAGGCGTTCTCTGTCTCACCTCTCACGCCGCCATCTTGAATCCCAGTATATTAAGCATTTTTAAAGTGACTAATATTATATGTTTTATTCACCCTGCTTTTTTTCTTCTAATCAAAGACAAAAGAAATAAATAGGAGGCTACTTAGTTCCAAAGGCTCCCTGGCTGCTGTGCAAATCTGTTGGCTGGGACATCCAGGCTACTTAGGAGACCAGAGCAAGTAAGTACTTCTTTCTACTGATGGTAAAATGAGGAATAGAAGATGTTTAATATTCCACCCAGTGGAATAGGATGGTGTAACAGAAAAAGCATGGAGTTTGAAAGCACGGCTTTGACCTGAATTCAAATGCTAGTTATGCTGCCTAGTTGTTTCATGATCTTGGATAAATTTCATAACCAGTTTGAGCCTTTCTGAGAGATGTTAATACCTATCACATAGGGTTCTTATGAGGAGTAAATGAGAAGGTGTATGTGTATGTCAAACACATGCTAAACTGTGGTTTATCTATTGTTTTTGCCTATTTTAGTATCTAATTTCCCTTTTTTTAGGAAGCATATTTTGATTTTTCTTTGAGGAACTACCTTTCCCCCACTGCACTAAGGGTGAGTCTGTCAGTCAAGATGCCCTTCTCTCCTGGCCTAGTGGGCATAGGACCCTACTTAGGCTAGCCAGACCCTTGATTCCTATAACTTAAATCCTGTGAAACAGAGATGGAAAATGGTTCTAACTGATTTATCCCAGGTGTCCCCTTGGAAAGACTATCCAATTGTTCTGCCATCTCTCTTCTTAGAGCCACCTTGTTCTTGTCTTTTCTAAGGCCTGGTGAATAAGCTGTTATTGCAAGACTATGAGTGCCCCCATGTCCTTCCAATGATTTCCTTTTTCTATATGACTTTAGCCAGAGTCAGATTTTGTTACCTGCAATCTCAAAACCCTGACTGTTGCATAGATGTTAGATAAATGTTAGTTCTCTCTTATCTGCCTGTCTACATCCAGCAACCCCCCATACTCTCACATCCCCCATGCATATGGACTATCCCACTGTTTCAGGACAACCTAAAGAGTGGATTTTGTTGTACTTAAGCTGGAATTAGGTCTAGACTGTTGATTCTTTTGATGTTACCAGTCTATTAGCAAATCTTATCAATTGTACATTTAAAATTTACAGAATCTAATAACCTCTCAACTCTTTCCTCTACTACTTCACTAATGTAAGCTACCATTACCTCTCACCTAGACTACATATTGTAATCATTTCTAACTGCTCTCCATATTCTCTTGACCTTTTGTGAACCATTCACAACCCAGGAACCAAGGTGATCTTTTAAAAATGTAAATCAGATCATGCCACACTCCAGCTCTCAACCTTCCAGTGATTTCCCATCACATTTAAAATAATAACATCAAAGTCTTTCTATTATCCTACAAGAGTTTGCATGATTTCACCCCTGGGCACCTCTTTGATCTCATTCCTTTCCACTCTCATTTCTGCTCACTGCTCTTCACCAACACTAACCTTGCTGCTCCTTGAGCATGCTAAGCACATTCTTGTGTCAGACCTTTGTACCTGCTGTTTCTTAAGTGCCCTCCTCCTGTGTATTTGCAAGGGGATGCCCCAAGATAGATACTTATTGATCTAATGAATGGATAGAGTTCTGATACATCAGTAAAATAGAAGACTCTGAAACTGTTAGAAAAGAATAATGTGCTAATATGACATGACCTCTAAGATATTATAGTATTGATCTAATGAATGGAGAGAATTCTGATACATCAATAAAATAGAATACTCTGAAAGTGTTAGAAAAGAATAAGGTAGAATGTGCTAATATGTCATGACCTCTAAGATATTATAGGAAGTAATAAATAGGAAAAATACACAATGCATTGTATGTAATAGGCTTCCATTTGTGCAAAAAAGATATATATTTCTGGAAGTTTACACAAGAAATTGATAACATCAGTTGGCTCTGAGGGTTTAAGGGTGTCTGTGGGAGGGAGAATTTTCACCATATATCCATTTGTACTACTAATTTTTAAAATCATATTCATGGTAAAATTGCTTCTTCAACAGAACTAGTAATTTAAAAAAATTAGTAATAGACTAAAAAATAAGTAAGTAAATACTAAATAAACCTAGGATAGTAATTGTTATAATGTGGTACCATTAAATTTTGTAACATCTATCTATCTCTATATATTTTCTGCTTGAGTTCATAGTGCTAACTCCATTAAAATGTTTGACCTATAGTGTTTTTTCAACACTTTTTTCCTTTCATAACTTTTAATTTATTTAGATATGGTGAAGACAATCTCCAGTGACAACATAGGTCAAAAGCAAATTTAATCATGAGCACAATTCAGAAAAACTTGCATATTTTCATAATATTTAAGTATTTTATTTAATAATAAAATTAAAACATTAATTTAACTTCACAGTGATTTTATGAAAGGAATAATTACTTTAGGAACAAATGAACGTTTCTCTTGAAACTTCAGTAGATTTTAGCTAATGATTTTTTTTCCCCTTTCAGTTCAATTTTTTGTGTTGAAGCATTTTAAAGTAATTGCAGACATTCCTAAATCTGTTGTCTGACATGCCCAAATGATCTAATTCTTAGTTCCTATTCAAATTTCTCCAATTGTACCAAAAATGACTTAGATCAAGATCCAATCACAGACCATACTTTAAATCTTTCAGCCAGGTTATTATATTCCTTTTTAAATATAGAAGAGTATTTTTTTTAAATAGACTTCATTTTTTAGAGGAATTTTAGGTTCATGGCAAAATTGTGCAGAAAGTACAAAGTTCCCTTATAGCCCTTCCCCTCCACATACATAGCCTCCCCCCACTACCCAACTACCAGTATCCCACATCAGAGTTTTTTTTTTTTTTCTATTTTGGTAAAATACATATAACATAAAACATACCATTTTAGTCATTTTAAGTTTCTTGCTTTCTTTCTCTCTTTCATCGTTCTTTCATTTTAAAAGACACTGGCTTGCTAAAGAACCTAGGCCAGTTTTCCTGTATAATGTCTTACTTTCTGAATTTTTCTGATTGCTTCCTTGAGCAGCCATTAAATTTGTTCTTTTATCCTAATTCCTCTAAGTGGAAGTTAGATTTAAAGTCTTGATTAGTTTAAGTTAAAAACGTTTTTGAAGTATAATTGACATGCAGTATCCTATTAGTTTCAGGTGTACATCTTAGTGATTCAATATTTTTATTTTTATTTATTTATTGATTGATTGATTCAATATTTGTATACATTACAAAATGATCCCAACCATAAGCCTAGCTACAATGTCACCATACAAAGTTATTACATTATTACATTATTATTGACTATATTCTCTATGATGTTTATTACATACCCATAGCTTCTTTTTTTTCCACTTTGTCTCTTTTTTTTATTAAGGTGTTATTGATATACACTCTTATGAAGGTTTCACATGAAAAAACAATGTGGTTACTACATTCACCCATATTATCAAGTCCCCACCCATACCCAATGCAGTCACTGTCCATCAGTGTAGTAAGATGACACAGAGTCACTATTTGCCTTCTCTGTGCTACACTGTCTTCCCCGCGATCCCTCACACCTTGTGTACTAAACAAAATACCCCTCAATCCCCTTCTCCCACCCTCCCCACCCGCCCTCCCACACCCCTCCCCTTTGGTAACCACTGGTTCCTTCTTGGAGTCTCTGAGTCTGCTGCTCATACCCATAGCTTCTTTATTTTATAATTGGAATTTTGCACCTCTTAATCCCCTTCACCTATTTCACCCACTCCCCAGTCCCTCCCACCTCTGGTAAACAACAGTTTGTTTCCTGTATTTATGGGTCTGTTTCTGTTTTATTTGTTCATTTTTTTGTTTTGGTTTTTAGATTCCACATGTAAGTGAAATCATATGGTATTTGTCTTTCTGTAAGACTTATTTCACTTGGCATAATACTCTCTAGGTCCTCTCATCTTTTTGCAAATGGCAAGATTCCTTCTTTTTTATGGCTAGTATTACATTGTATATATGTACCACATCTTCTTTATCCACTCATCTACCAATGAGCACTTAAGTCAAGTTAAATATTTTTAACTTAAATACATCATGGGTAATGTATATTCTCTCAACCCCCACCTCCTAAGAAGATACATAGCACTGATTTGTCCCACCATTAATGAGAGTTAGACCTGACTGCACTGAGGAAATGACAGCTTGATCCCTCCACTGAAAAATAGAATTTTTCTTCACCTTGCCACCAGGAAATCATGACTGCAGTTGCTTTGGCTGTACAAATGTCCTGTTCCTTATCAATCACTCACTAATGACTAGCACCAATTAATTTTCACCAGAATTAATAATATGATTAAGTGTTTGAAAATGATGATTTCGAATACTTTCATTTTAAATTCATTTTTCAGCAAGCCATCTTTGATAAAGAAGAATGCTCTCTCATCAACTTGGGCAATTTAATTTCATTGAAATACAGTTCCTACTGGAAAGGTAAGATAAATGTTTAATTCTTTCTGTTTAATTTGTAGCCATTTCAAATGGTGAAAAATAATGTTTTTCTGAATTTATTTCTTTGAATACCACTTTGTCATCATGGAATTTTAGAAATTCAAAGTATTCCACTCAGTAGAAATTATTATTTTTTCAGTTCTAAATTGACCTAGTATTGGTTAGTCAGAACCCCTTCAAGATTAACTCCTCTGAACTTTTGACATAACTCCATTGATATTTGAGTTCCCTTGATTTTCTATATAACATATCCTAAGCTCACCTTTGTAATCTCTGTCACAGAAATGTAATAAACTGTTTTTCTCTATGTTGCTATGTTCTTTAGACATATTTATAATGGCTACTTTGAAGTCCTTGTCAGTTAAATCCAACATGTATCTTGTTACTCTCATAGCTTCTGTTCCCTGCTTTTTCTTTTTCTTTCTTCTTTTTTTTTTTTTGACTCTGACTCTTTCCCTGACCACATTCAGCTATTAAGCTCTACTAATTGTCTGCTGATAGCTCTATTTTTTACAATGCTAAGGCATAATTTTTTTCACAGAGTAAGTCAGTCAAATTTGGGGCTCTTTTGAAGGATTGTTCCTGAGTCAGAGTTTGACATTTGTTCTAACCCCAAGAGGATCTTTCCAGTTATCTCTTTCGCTAGTTCTCTCTGGCATAGCAGCTTGCTTATATCAGCCTATATTGTCAATGAATTTTTCAGGCTCCTCTCAGTTGCTGTTGGCCACAACTTCCACTGGTACTGAGAACACTCTTAGGATTGAATTTCTCTCTAGTTGGTTGCAAATGAAGCAACTCCTTTGGGGAGAGATTGGAACCCACTGTTCTATGGCCACCTCCCCTGGTCAAAATCTCAGCAATGTCTCTGATACTGAGGGTTGGGACAGTGATGCACTTCTTTCTAAGTGACATCCCTACTTTCAGAACTGAGTGCTTGGTGGTTGAGGGGAGGAAGCAGCCCGGGTCTCCTTGGCTAGCCTCTCTGCCTGGAACCCCTGCCCTTAAGCCACAAGGACAATCTGGGTCTCAGGAGTCTCATTTGTACTATTCTCAATGAGTAGGAGTCTGGGCAGAAGAAAGGAAACCCCCACCTTTAAGGTCCTGCCCTCACCCAGAACTTAGTTTCAGCAACAGGTAGCTGGAGGCAGAATGAGAAATGCTGAGGTACAGTCCTTTCTCTAAGAAGATAGCCATCTGACTGGGATCTGTGGTTTAGGGGAGCCCTGTGTTCTTGGCTGTACGAGTCTGAAGTAGAGTTTCTTTCTTTTTTGGTATCATTAATCTACAATTACATGTGCAATATTATGGTTATTAAACTACCCCCTTCATCAGGTCCCCCCCACCAACCCCATTACAGTCACTGTCCATCAGCGTAGTGAGATGCTATAGAGTCACTACTTGTCTTCTCTGAGTGTACAGCCCTCCCTGTGCCCACCCAACCCTATATCTGCTAATCATAATGCCCCTTTTTTCCTCTTGTCCCCCCTTCCCTTCCCACGCATCTTCCCCAGTCCCTTTCCCTTTGGCAACTATTAGTCCATTCTTGGGTTCTGTGAGTCTGCTGTTGTTTTGTTCCTTCGGTTTTTTCTTTGTTCTTATACTCCACATATGAGTGAAATCATTTGGTACTTGTCTTTTTCAGCTTGGCTTATTTCACTGATCATAATACTCTCTAGCTCCATCCATGTTGTTGCAAATGGTAGAATTTGTTTTCTTCTTATGGCTGAATAATATTCCATTGTGTATATGTACCACACCTTCTTTATCCATTCATCTACTGATGGACACTTAGGTTGCTTCCATTTCTTGGCTATTGTAAATAGTGCTGCGATAAACATAGGGGTGCATATGTCTTTTTCAAATGGGGCTGGTGCATTCTTAGGGTAAATTCCTAGGAGCGGGATTCCTGGGTTGAATGGTATTTCTATTTTGAGTTTTTGAGGAACCTCCATACTGCTTTCCACAATGGTTGAACTAGTGTACATTCCCACAAGCAGTGTGGGAGGGTTCCCCTTTCTCCACATCCTCGCCAACATTTGTTGTTGTTTGTCTTTTGGATGTTCGCCATCCTAACTGGTGTGAGGTGATAGATACCTCATTGCAGTTTTAATTTGCATTTCTCTGATGATTAGCGATGTGGAGCATCTTTTCATGTGCTTGTTGGCCACCTGAATTTCTTCTTTGGAGAAGTGTCTGTTCAGTTCCTCTGCCCATTTTTTAATTGGCTTATTTGCTTTTTGTTTGTTGAGGTGCATGAGCTCTTTATATATTTTGGATGTCAACCCCTTATCAGATACATCATTTATGAATATATTCTCCCATACTGTAGGATGTCCTTTTGTTCTACTGATGGTGTCCTTTGCTGTACAGAAGTTTTTAGTTTGATATAGTCCTATTCATTCATTTTTCCTTTTGTTTCCCTTGCCCGGGGAGATATGTGAAGAAGTTGCTCATGTTTATGTCCAAGAAATTTTTGCCTATGTTTTTTCTAAGAGTTTTATTGTTTCATGACTTACATTCAGGTCTTTGATCTATTTTCAGTTTACTTTTGTGTATGGGGTTAGACAGTAATCCAATTTCATTCTCTTACATGTAGCTGTCCAGTTTTGCCAACACCAGCTGTTGAAAATGCTTTCATTCCCCATTGTATATCCATGGATGCTTTATTGTATTTTAATTGACCATATATGCTTGGGTTTATATCTGGGCTCTCTAGTCTGTTCCACTGGTCTATAGGTCTGTTCTTGTGCCAGTACCAAATTGTCTTGATTACTGTTGCTTTGTAGTAGAGCTTGAAGTCAGGGAGCATAATTCCCCCTGCTTTATTCTTCCTTCTCAGGATAGCTTTGGGTATTTGGGGTCTTTTGTGGTTCCATATGAATTTTAGACTATTTGCTCTAGTTCATTGAAGAATGCTGTCAGTATTTTGATAGGGATTGCATTGAATCTGCAGATTGCTCTAGGCAGGATGGCCATTTTGACAATATTAATTCTTCTAGCCAAGTGCATGGGATGAATTTCCATTTATTACTGCCCTCTTTAATTTCTCTTAAGAGTGTCTTGTAGTTTTCAGAGTATAACTCTTTCATTCCTTGGTTAATTTTATTCCTAGGTATTTTATTCTTTTTGAAGCAATTGTGAATGGAATTGTTTTCATGATTTCTCTTTCTAATAGTTCATCATTAGTGTATAGCAATGCAACAAATTTCTGTGTATTAATTTTCTATCCCGCAACTTTACTGAATTCAGATATTAGACGTAGTAGTTTTGGAGTGGATTCTTCAGGGTTTTTTATGTACAATATCATATCATCTGCAAACAGGGACAGTTTGACTTCTTCCTTGCCAATCTGGATGCCTTTTATTTCTTTGGGTTGTCTGATTGCTGCAGCTAGCACCTCCAGAACTATGTTGAATAAAAGTGGGGAGAGTGGGTATCCTTGTCTTGTTCCCTATCTTAAAGGAAAAGCTTTCAGCTTCTCCCCATTAAGTATAATATTGGCTGTGGGTTTGTCATATATGGCCTTTATTATGTTGAGGTACTTGCCCTCTATATCCATTTTGTTGAGAGTTTTTATCATGAATGGATGTTGAATTTTGTTGAATGCTTTTTCAGCATCTATGGTTTTGTTGATGTAGTGGATGATGTTGATGGATTTTAGAATGCTGTACCATCCTTGCATCCCTGGGATGAATCCCAGTTGATCATGATGGATGATCTTTTTGATGTACTTTTTAATTTGGCTTGCTAATATTTTGTTGAGTAGTTTTGCATCTATGTTCATCAGGGATATTGGTCTGTAATTTTCTTTTCTTGTGGTGTCTTTGCCTGGTTTGGTATAAGAGTGATGTTGGCCTCATAGAATGAGTTTGGGAGTATTCCCTCCTCTTCTACTTTTTGGAAAACTTTAAGGAGGATGGGTATTAGGTCTTCACTCAATGTTTGATAAAATTCAGCAGTGAAACCATCTGTTCCAGGGATTTTGTTCTTGGGTAGTTTTTTTATTACGAATTCAATTTCTTTGCTGGTAATTGGTCTGTTCATATTTTCTGTTTCTTCCTGGGTCAGCCTTGGAAGGTTGTATTTTTCTAGAAAGTTGTCCATTTCTTCTAGGTTGTCCAGTTTGTTAGCATATAATTTTTCATAGTATTCTCTCATAATTGTTTGTATTTCGGTGATATCCGTTGTGATTTTTCCTTTCTCATTTCTGATTCTGTTCATGTGTGTAGACTCTCTTTTTTTCTTGATAAGTCTGGCTAGGGGTTTATCTATTTTGTTTATTTTCTCGAAGAACCAGCTCCTGCTTTTTTTGATTCTTTCTTTTGTTTTATTCTTCTTAATTTTATTTATTTCTACTTTAATCTTTATTCTCCTTCTACTGACTTTGGACCTCATTTGTTCTTCCTTTTCTAGTTTCATTAATTGTGAGTTTAGACTGTTCATTTGGGATTGTTCTTCTTTCCTGAGGTAGGCCTGTATTACAATGTATTTCCCTCTTAGTATGGCCTTCGCTGTGTCCCTCAGATTTTGTGGTGTTGAATTGTTGTTGTCATTTGTCTCCATATATTGCTTGATCTCTGTTTTCGTTTGGTCATTGATCCACTGATTATTTAGGAGCATGTTATTAAGCCTCAATGTGTTTGTGGGCTTTTTCATTTTCTTTGTGTAATTTATTTCTAGTTTCATACCTTTGTGATCTGAGAACCTGGTTGGTACAAATTCAATCTTTTTTAATTTAAGGAAGATCTTTTTGTGACCTAGTATATGGTCTCTTCTTGAAAATGTTTCATGTGCACTTGAGAAGAATGTGTATCCTGTTGCTTTTGGATGGAGTGTTCTGTAGATGTCCATTAGGTCCATCTGTTCTACTATGTTTTTCAGTGTTGCTGTCTCTTTACTTATTTTCTGTCTGGTTGATCTGTCCGTTGGAGTGAGTGGGGTGTTGAAGTCTCTCAAAATGAATGCATTGCATTGTATTTCCCCCTTTAATTCTGTTAGTATTTGTTTCACATATGTAGGTGATCCTGTGTTGGGTGCATAGACATTTATAATAGTTATATCCTCTTGTTGGAGTGACCCTTTTATCATTATGTAATGTCCTTCTTTGTCTTTTGTGACTTTCTTTGTTTTGAAGTCTATTTTGCCTGATGCAAGTACTGCAACTCCTGCTTTTTCTCCCCATTAGTTGCATGAAATATCTTTTTCCATCCCTTTACTTTCAGTCTGTGTATGTCTTTGGGTTTGAAGTGAGTCTCTTGTAAGCAGCATATAGATGGGTCTTGTTTTTTATCCATTCAGTGACTCTATGTCTTTTGATTGGTGCATTCAGACCATTTATATTTAGGGTGATTATAAATAGGTATGTACTTATTGGCATTGCAGGCTTTAGATTCGTGGTTACCAAAGGTTCAAGGGCAATTCCCTTACTCTCTAACAGTCTAATTTAACTTACTTCATATACTATTACAAACACAACCTAAAGGTTCTTTTTTTTCCTCCTTTTTCTTCCTCCTCCATTCTTTGTATGTTATGAATCATATTCTGTACTCTTTGTCTTCCCTTGTGTGAGATCTATTTAGCCTTAGGAATACTTCCATGTATAGGAGTCCCCACAAAATGCACTGTAGAGGTGGTTTGTGGGAGGCAAATTCTCTCAGCGTTTGCTTATCTGGAAATTGTTTAATCCCTCCTTCAAATTTAAATGATAACCTCACCGCATCGAATATTCTTGGTTCAAGGCCCTTCTGCTTCATTGCATTAAATATATCATGCCACTCCCTTCTGGCATGTAAGGTTTTGGTTGAGAAGTCTGATGATAGCCTGATGGGTTTTCCTTTGTATGGGATCTTTTCGCTCTCCAGCTGTTTTTTTTATATTTAAGTAAGGATTTTTTTATTAAGGTATTATTGATATACACTCTTATGAAGGTTTCACATGAAAAAACAATGTGGTTACTACATTTACCCATATGATCAAGTCCCCACTCATACCCCAATTCAGTCACTGTTCATCAGTGTAGTAAAATGACACAGATACACTGTTTGCCTTCTCTGTGCTACACTGTTTTCCCCGTGATTCCCCACACCATGTGTACTAAGCATAATAAAGCCCACAATCCCTTTCTCTCACCCTTCCCACCCACCCTTCCACACCCCTCCCCTTTGATAACCACTAGTTCGTTCTTGGAGTCTCTGAGTCTGCTACTATTTTGCTCCTTCAGTTTTGCTTCGTTGTTATACTCCACAAATGACGGAAATCATTTGGCACTTGTCTTTCTCCACCTGGCTTATTTCACTGAGCATAATATCCCCAGCTCCATCCTTGTTGTTACAAATGGCAGGATTTGTTTCCTTCTTATGTCTGAATAGTATTCCATTGTGTATATGTACCACATCTTCTTTATCCATTCATCTACTGATGGACACTTAGGTTGCTTCCATATCTTGGCTATTGTAAATAGTGCTGCAATAAACATAGGGGTGCATATGTCTCTTTGAATCTGAGAAGTTGTATTCTTTGGGTAAATTCCAAGGACTGGATTTCCCTGGTCAAATGGTATTTGTATTTTGAGTTTTTGAGAAACCTTCATATTGCTTTCCACAATGGTTGAACTAGCTTACATTTCCACCAGCAGTGTAGGAGGGTTCCCCTTTCTCCCCATCCTTGCTAGCATTTGTTGTTCTTAGTCTTTTGGATGGTGGCCATCCTTACTGGTGTGAGGTGATATCTCATTGTGGTTTTAATTTACATTTCCCTGATGATTAGTGATGTGGAGCATCTTTTCATGTGTCTGTTGGCCATCTGAATTTCTTCTTTGGAGAACTGTCTCTTCATGTCCTCTGCCCATTTTTTAATCAGGTTATTTGCTTTTTGGGTGTAGAAGCGTGTAAGTTCTTTATATATTTTGGATGTTAACCCCTTGTCAGATATATTATTTACAAATATATTCTCCCATACTGTAGGATGCCTTTTGTTCTGCTGATGGTGTCCTTTGTTGTACAGAAACTGTTTAGTTTGATGTAGTCCCATGAGTTCATTTTTGCTTTTTTCCCCCTTGCTTGTGGAGATACGTTCAGGAAGAAGTCACTCATGCTTATATTCAGGAGATTTTTGCCTATGTTGTCTTCTAAGAGTTTACATTCAGGTCCTTGACCCATTTTGAGTTTACTTTTGTGTATGGGGTTAAACAATAATCCAGTTTAATTTTCTTTCATGTAACTGTTCAGTTTTGCCAACACCAGCTGTTGAAGAGGCTGTCATTGTATGTCCATGGCTCCTTTATCATATATTAATTGACCATACATGGTTGGGTTTATATCAAGGCTGTCTAGTCTGTTCCATTGGTCTATGGGTGTGTTCTTGTGCCCGTACCAAATTGTCTTGAGTATTGTGGCTTTGTAGTAAAACTTGAAGTTGAAGAGCATAATACCCCAGCTTTATTCTTCCTTCTCGGATTTGCTTTGGCTATTCGGGGTCTTTTGTGGTTCCATATAAATTTTAGAATGATTTTCTCTAGTTCGTTGAAGAATGCTGTAGGTATTTTGATAGGAATTGTATTGAATCTGTAGATTGCTTTAGGCACTGTGGCCATTTTGACAATATTACTTCTTCCTATCCACAAGCACGGGATGTGTTTCTATTTATTGGTATCTTCTTTAATTTCTCTCATGAATGTCTTGTAATTTTGAGAGGATAGGTCTTTCACTTCCTTGGTTAGGTTTATTCCTAGGTATTTTATTCTTTTTTTTTTTTTT
>JAQQAC010002172.1:38070883-38145868 GCA_029783875.1 Phataginus tricuspis | reverse complement strand
CCGTGATGATTGAACTCCCCCCATCACCAGGTCCCCCCCACCAACCTGACCACAGTCACTGTCCATCAGCGTAGTGAGATGAGAATCGCTACTTGTCTTCTCTGAGCTGTACAGTACCCCCCGTGCCCCCCCACCCTATGTCTGCCAATCGTAATGCCCCTTTTACCCTCTTATCCCTCCCTTCCCACCCATCTCCCCAGTCCCTTTCCCTTTGGTAACTGTTAGTCCATTCGTGGGTTCTGTGAGTCTGCTGCTGTTTTGTTCCTTCATTTATTTATTTATTTATTTATTATGATTATTTTTTTTCTTTGTTCTTATACTCCACATATGAGTGAGATCATTTGGTACTTGTCTTTTTCGGCCTGGCTTATTTCACTGAGCATAATACCCTCTAGCTCCATCCATGTTGTTGCAAATGGTAGGATTTGTTTCTTTCTTATTGCTGCGTAATATTCCATTGTGTATATGTACCACCTCTTCTTAATCCATTCATCTACTGATGGGCACTTAGGTTGCTTCCATTTCTTGGCTATTGTAAATAGTGCTGCAATAAACATAGGGGTGCATCTGTCTTTCTCAAACTGGGCTGCTGCATTCTTGGGGTAAATTCCTAGGACTGGGATTCCTGGGTCAAATGGTATTTCTATTTTGAGTTTTTTGAGGAACCTCCATACTGCTTTCCACAATGGTTGAACTAATTTGCATTCCCACCGGCAATGTAGGAGGGTTCCCCTCTCTCCACATCCGCGCCAACATTTGGTGTTGTTTGTGTTTTGGATGTTGGCCATCCTCACTGGTGTGAGGTGATATCTCATTGTGGTTTTAAGCTGCATTTCTCTGATGACTAGCGATGTGGAGCATTTTTTCATGTGCCTGTTGGCCATCTGAATTTCTTCTTTAGAGAAGTGTCTATTCATGTCCTGTGCCCATTTCTTAATTGTGTTATTTGTTTTTGTTTGTTAAGGTGCGTGAGTTCTTTGTATATTTTGGATGTCAACCCCTTATCAGATACATCATTTATGAATATATTTTCCCATATTGTAGGATGTCTTTTTGTTCTACTAATGGTGTCCTTTGCTGTACAGAAGCTTTTCAACTTGATATAGTCCCATTTGTTCATTTTTGCTTTTGTTTCCCTTGCCTGAGGGGATATGTTTATGAAGAAGACACTCATGTTTATGTCCAGGAGATTTTTGCCTATGTTTTTTCTAAGAGTTTTATGGTTTCATGATTTACATTCAGGTCTTTGATCCACCTTGAGTTTACCTTTGTGTATGGGGCTAGACAGTAGTCCAGTTTCATTCTCTTACATGTAGCTGTCCAGTATTTCCAACACCAGCTGCGGAAGAGGCGGTCATCTCCCCATTGTATATCCAGGGCTCCTTTATCAAATATTAATTGACTGTAGGTGTTTGGGTTAATGTTTGGATTTTCTATTCTGTTCCACTGGTCTGTGGGTCTGTTTTTGTGCCAGTACCAAACTCTCCTGATTACTGTGGCTTTGTAGTAGAGCTTGAAGTCAGGGAGCGTAATTCCCCCTGTTTGATTCCTCCTTCTCAGGATTGTTTTGGCTATTCAGGGTCTTTTCTGGTTCCATATGAATTTTAGTATTATTTGTTCCAGTTCATTGAAGAAAGCTGTTGGTAGTTTGATAGGGATTGCGTTGAATCTGTAGATTGCTTTAGGTAGTATTGCCATTTTGACAATATTTATTCTTCCTAGCCAAGAGCATGGGATGCATTTCCATTTGTTAGTGTCTTCCTTAATTTCTCCTAGGAGTGTCTTGTAGTTTTCAGACTACAGGTCTTTCACTTCTTTCGTTAGGTTTATTCCTAGGTATTTTATTCTTTTAGGTGCAATTGTGAATGGAATTGTTTTTCTGATTTCTCTTTCTGTTAGTCCATCATTAGTGTATAGGAAAGCAACAGATTTCTGTGTGTTAATTTTATATCCTGCAACTTTGCTGAATTCAGATATTAGTTCTAGTAGTTTTGGAGTGGAGTCTTTAGGGATTTTTATGTACAGTATCATATCATCTGCAAATAGTGAAAATTTGACATCTTCTTTACCAATCTGGATGCCTTGTATGTCTTTGTTTTGTCTGATTGCCGTGGCTAGGACCTCCAGTACTATGTTGAATAACAGTGGAGAGAGTGGGCACCCCTGTCTTGTTCCCGATCTTAGATGAAAAGCTTTCAGCTTCTCGCTATTAAGTATGATGTTAGCTGTGGGTTTGTCATATATAGCCTTTATTATGTTGAGGTACTTGCCATCTATACCCATTCTGTTGAGAGTTTTAATCAAAAATGGATGCTGAATTTTGTCAAATGCTTTTTCAGCATCCATGGAGATGATCATGTGGTTTTTGTTCTTCTTTTTATTGATGTGATGGATGATGTTGATGGATTTTCGAATGTTGTACCATCCTTGCATCCCTGGGATGAATCCCACTTGATCATGGTGTATTATCCTCTTGATGTATTTTTGAATTCGGTTTGCTAATATTTTGTTGAGTATTTTTGCATCTATGTTCATCAGGGATATTGGTCTGTAATGTTCTTTTTTAGTGAGGTCTTTGCCTGGTTTTGGTATTAGAGTGATGCTGGCTTCATAGAAAGAGTTTGGAAGTATTCCCTCCTCTTCTATTTTTTGAAAATCTTTAAGGAGAATGGGTATTTCTTCTCTATATGTCTGGTAGAATTCAGAGGTGAATCCATCAGGTCCAGAGCTTTTGTTCTTGCGTAGTTTTTTGATTACCGATTCAATTTCGTTGCTGGTGATTGGTCTGTTTAGTTTTTCTGTTTCCTGCTTGGTGAGTCTTGGAAGGCTGTATTTTTCTAAGAAGTTCTCCATTTCTTCTAGGTTTTGTAGCTTGTTGGCATATAGATGCTCGTAATATTCTCTTATAATTCTTTGTATTTCTGTGGGGTCCGTCGTTATTTTTCCTTTCTCATTTGTGATTCTGTTTATGTGTGTAGATTCTCTTTTTCTCTTAATGAGTCTGGCTAGGGGTTTATCTATTTTGTTTATTTTTTCAAAGAACCAGTTTTTGGTTTCATTGATTTTTTCTATTGTTTTATTCTTCTCAATTTTATTTATTTCTTCTCTGATCTTTATTATGTCTCTCCTTCTGGTAACTTTGGGCCTCATTTGTTCTTCTTTTTCCAATTTCAATAATTGTGTCCTTAGACTGTTCATTTGGGAATGTTCTTCCTTCTTTAAATGGGCCTGGATTGCAATGTACTTTCCTCTTAAGACTGCCTTCGCTGCGTCCCACAGAAGTTGTGGCTTTGTGTTGTTGTTGTCATTAGTCTCCATGTATTCTTTGATTTCTGTTTTGATTTGGTCGTTAACCCATTGATTCATTAGGAGAATGTTGTTAAGTCTCCATGTATTTGTGAGCCTTTTTGATTTCTTTCTGAAATTTATTTCTAGTTTTATACCTTTGTGATCTGAGAAGTTGGTTGGTAAGATTTCAATATTTTTGAATTTACTGAGGTTCTTTTTGTGGCCTAGAATGTGGTCTATTCTGGAAAATGTTCCATGTGCACTTGAGAAGAATGTGTATCCTGCTGCTTTTGGGTGCAGAGTTCTGTAGATATCTGTTAGGTCCATCTGTTCTAGTGTGTTGTTCAGTGCCTCTGTGTCTTTACTTATCCTCTGCCTGGTTGATCTATCCTTTGGAGTGAGTGGCGTGTTAAAGTCTCCTAGAATTATTGCATTGCTGTCTATTTCCTCCTTCACTTCTGTTAGTATTTGTTTCACATATGCTGATGCTCCTGTGTTGGGTGCATATATGTTTATAATGGTTATATCTTCTTGTTGGACTGACCCCTTTATCATTATGTAATGTCCATCTTTATCTCTTGCTACTTTCTTCATTTTGAAGTCTATTTTATCTGATACAAGTACTGCAACACCTGCTTTTTTCTCTTTGTTGTTTGCTTGAAATATTTTTTTCCATCCCTTCACTTTTAGTCTGTGTATATCTTTGGGTTTAAGGTGAGTCTCTTGTAAGCAGCATATAGATGGGTCTTGCTTTTTTATCCACTCTGTTACTCTGTGTCTTTTGATTGGTGCATTCAGTCCATTTACATTTAGGGTGATTATTGATAGATATGTACTTATTGCCATTGCAGGCTTTAGATTCGTGGTTACCAAAGGTTCAAGGGTTGCTTCTTTACTATCTGAGAATCGAACTTAACTTTCTTGTTAAGTTATTGTGAACGCTGTCTGATGTTTCTTTGTCTCTCCCTTCCTATTCTTCCTCCTCCTTTCTTTATATATTAGGTGTTTTATTCTTTGCCTTTAGTTGGTATTTGGATGGTCTGCTTTCTTTGCTATGCTTTTATTTTCTCTGGTGACATCTTTTTAGCCTTAGGGGTGTTTCCCTCTAGAGCAGTCCGTTTAAGATATCCTGTAGTGGTGGTTTATGGGAGGCAAACTCTCTCAACTTTCTTTTGTCTTGAAATTGTTTAACCCCTCCATCATATTTAAATGATAATCGTGCTGGATACAATATTGTTGGTTCGAGGCCCTTCTGTTTCATTACATTAAATATATCATGCCATTCTCTTCTGGCCTGTAAGGTTTCTGTTGAGAAGTCTGATGACAGTCTGATGGGTTTTCCTTTGTAGGTGATGTTTTTTCTCTCTCCAGCTGCCTTTAATACTCTGTCCTTGTCTTTGATCTTTGCCATCTTGATTATTATGTGTGTTGGTGTTGTCTTCTTTGGGTCCCTTTTGTTGGGAGATCTGTGGGCTTCCGTGGACTGTGAGACTATTTCCTTCCCCAGCGTGGGGAAGTTTTCAGCAATTATTTCTTCAAAGACACTTTCTATCCCTTTTTCTCTCTCTTCTTCCTCTGGTACTCCTATAATGCAAATATTGCTCCGTTTCGATTGGTCACACAGTTCTCTTAATATTCTTTCATTCTTAGAGATCCTTTTATCTCTCTCTGCCTCAGCTTCTTTGTATTCCTGTTCCCTGTCTTGTATTTCCTTGATCGTGTCTTGAACCTGATTCAATCTGCTGTTGAGCCCGTCGATGGCCTGTCTCATTTCTGCATTGTCTTTCCTCACTTCCCTCACTTCCTCCCTCAGCTCTTGCACATTTTTCTGTAGATCCGTCAGCATGGCTATGACTTTTATTCTGAATTCCTTTTCTGGAAGACTGTGCATGTCCATTTCTTCAGCTTCTTTCTCTGGGGTGGTGTTTGTCTGAAGCTTTGTCTGTATCATATTCTTCTGTCTTCTCATGACTATAGAATTGGTTGTTGGTAGCAAGGAGAGATAAGAAAGGAGAGAAAAGAAAAAAAAAGAAATTTTTACTAGTAATAAAAAAGTAAAAGGAGAGAGAGAGAAAGGAAAAGAAAAGAAAGAAAACGAAAAAGCAGCAACACGTAAAAGAAAACAGCAAAAAAACAAAACAAAACACCAAAACGCCCACCGGGGGTGGTTTCTGTGTGAATGCTGTAGGTGGCACTATTGCTCCACTATTCCAGAGCCGTGGCCATGTCGCTCCACACGGCCCTTTAAAGCTGTGGCCGGGGTGGGAATGAATGGGAGGCTTTTGAAAGAGAGGGAAAGAAAAAAAGGAAAAGAAAGGGGAGGAAAAACAATAACAAAAACAAAACCAAAAAAGCCACTGAGAGTAGGTTCCGTCCGAGTGCTGTAGGTGGCGCTGTTGCTCCACTATTCCAGCGCCACTCTATAGTTCTGGCTGGGTTGGGAACAATGGGAAGCTGTTGATCTCCATGGGGGTCTCAATGGCAGGCACCCTTTCCCAGTCGCCAGCCAAGGGGTCCAAAGCTCCCCAGGACTCCCAGCGTGCTGGGCTCAGTTTGCGGGGCTATCCGGCCCCTCTAATGAGCTCCTGTCTCTTTAAGACCGCTGAGGTAGAGCGCGCGCTTTTCTTCCCTTTTTTCTCCTTTCTTTTTCCTTCCCGGAGCCTGCCGCGGGCAACTTGCACGTTCCGGGCTGGGACCCTGTGCCCTCTGTCTCTCCTATCTCCGCTACACCGCAGGCTGTGTGTTGGCGCTCCCGGCGCAGACTTCCACTCCCTCCCGGCTCTGAATCCTCTCCTCCTGCTGGAGCGCTGGGGTAGAGGAGCGCTCGGTCCGCCGGGTCGCGGCTCCGTACCTTACCCGCCTTGCCGGGACTCCCGCCGGAGTGCTGGGGTGGAGGGGCGCTCTGGTCTCGCTGGATCGCGTTTCCGTCCCGCCTCGCCAGGTGCCGAGTCCTCTCTCCGGAGTGTCTGGCTGCCGGAGCTCTGGGGTGGGGGAGCGTTCGGTCCCACCGGGTCGCTGCTCCGTATCCCTTCCGCCTCACTGGCTGCCAAGTTCTCCCAGGTGTAGCTGTACGCTGTGCACTTTCCTGTGTATTCTGGTCTCTCTTTTAGGGATATTGTATTTGCTGTATTTTCGTGAATAAATATAATGTTAGGAGGAATTTTTCTGCTGGTCCGTTCACGTCGCCATATTCCCGGAAGTCCCCGGTATTTTATTCTTTTTGATGCAACTTTGAATGGAATTGTTTTTCTGATCCAGCTGCTTTTAAAAGTCTGTCTTTATCCTTGATCTTTGCCATTTTAATTATTATATGTCTTGGTGTTGTCTTCCTTGTGTCTCTTCTGTTGGGAGATCTGTGCACCTCCATAGTTTGAAAGACTATCTCCTTCCCCAGATTGGGGAAGTTTTCAGCTATTACCTCCTCAATGACACTTTCTATCCCTTTTTCTCTCTTCTTCTTCTTCTGGTACACCTATAATGTGAATATTGTTCCGTTTGAATTGGTCACACAGTTCTCTCAATAGTCTTTCATTCTTAGAGATTCTTTTTTTTCTCTGTGCTTCAGCTTCTCTGTATTCCTGTTCTCTAATTTCTATTCCATTTACCGTCTCTTCTACTACATCTAATCTGCTTTTAAATCCCTCCATTGTATGTTTCATTTCAGATATGGAATTTCTTAATGATTGATCTCCAACTGAAATTCATTCCTGATTTCTTGAGTATTTTTCTGTACCTCCATAAGTGTGTTTATAATTTTTATTTTGAAGTGCCTTTCAGGAAGATTGGTGAGTTCAGTTTTATTTGGCCCTCTTCCTGGGGTTTGTGAGATTTTGGTCTGAACCATGTTCTTTTGACATTTCATATTTCTGTGTGGTGCCCACTAGCGTGCAGAAACTCCAGTCTCTGGAGCTGCTCAGCCCCTAGAGTGAGGTTGGGGGTCGTAGGGGAGCACAGCTGGTGCCTGGGGGGAGGAAAGATCTGTTTCCTGATTCCTGTCTGCTGTGCCAGTCTCCAGTGTTAGAGCCAGTGGGCCAAGCACACATGTGTAAGCCTCTGTGCTTTGGATCTCTAGCTGTTGTAGGTGTGAGTGGGGCCTCCCTCTGGATCACCTGACACCAGCACAGTGACTGCCAGTTTGCAAGCAGGTGCCGGCAGGCTAGGGGAAAGGTGCAGCAGGCTGCGTGCTACAATGGAGGGCCTCGGAACTGAGTATGCAGCCAGGGGGATGGAGCATCTGAAGCTCCTCAAAGTTCCCCACCAGCTGGGCAGAGCGCACCCAGACAACCTTGTCTAGCTCTCCCTTCTCTGGCGCAGCAAGCTCCGTGCAAGCCCCGCCCCTTCAGTAGCCCTCTTGCTGCTAGGAACCCTCTCAGACCGCTCGCCGTACCTCTGACACAGAGCGGCCAGATGTGTATCCCCTCCTCCACAAACGGCTGGAATTTCAGTCTCTCAAGCACTCTGCCTATCCAAGCCCCCCAACGCCCAGAGCACCACACAATATACGCTTCTGCTCAGCGTCCCAAACTTCCAACCCCTCCCGGCTCTGTTTCTCTTCGTCTGTCTGGTGAGCTGGAGTGGTGGAATGGTGTGGGTCCCTCTGGATTAAGGCTTTCGTACGTTACTCTGTTTTGTGAGGCCTGCTCTGTTCGTGAGGTCTGTATGCAGTCTGGTCCAGCCTTCTTTCTTCTTGCTGTTTTAGGGTTAGTTGTGTTAATTAACTATATTTTTGTAGTATTTGTGGTTTTGGGGGGAGTTCTCGGTGTCACCTCTCACACCACCATCTTGAGTCTAATGCGGAAGACTTTTGTGTCACCCAGTATATGAGCTGCAGTGGTACTCTCAACTGAAGAATAACAGATGAGAGATTGTCTTTTTCTTCAGAGGGGATTTCTCAGCATTCCCCAGATCACTGGACTCCCCCCCAATCTTCAATGCTGTGGTAGGCGCTTATCTTGTCATAGGGTTTATCTTCCACTTTTAAAAGCATACAGAAGTCTTCACAAAGACTTCCAATGTCTTTTCAACCTTTTCCACATCCAGTCAGGTTAATACTCTGTCCTTGATACTGAGAACAATGTGATGTTCTTAGTTATGTCCAGATGGTCCAAGTCCCTTCAGAATATATTATAGGCATTATAAGTGGGCATGAAAGTTAACATAGCTCTGGGGCAACACCATATGACAGCTAACTATTTCTGATCCAGGTGGAAAAGAATGCATTCACCAGATCAGTTATCATATACCATGTGTTTGAGGCAATGCTAATCTGTGTTAGCAAAGTTACTAAGTGTGGTCTGCAGCTGCAATTGGAACTACTTTTGTGAATTTACCATGGTCCACTGTCATTCTCCAGAATCTGTCTAGGATTCTGCTGAACCAAATGAAAATGATAGGGACCACTATCTCTTCATCCTTTAAATCTTTTGGAGTATCACTGATTCCCTGTAAGATGTGATTTTTTTCATTGCTATCTTGGCTGGGCTAAGGGGAAATTTCAGATTCTTCTATTTGGCCTTCTCTGTTATGATAGCTCTTATTTCACAGGTAATGGGACCTATATGGTAGTTCTGTTACCAGTCATGTGTGTCAATTTCACTTATACATTTGAGAATTGGGGAAATTACCACTGGGAAATGTCTGTGCACATAGTAGATTTACTGTGAATTGAACTTGGGGCAGAATTCCATTTATTAGTTGGTCTCCATATGCCCCCACTCTAACTGCAGTCTATCTGGGGGACCCTGATAATGTTTTCAGTCCCCTACTATTGATTTCATCTCAGTCTCTGTGTCCAACAGTCTTGAATTTCTTGGGTAATATTTCCCTTTCCCCTGTATTTGGTGGCCTAAGTGAATGGTGGTTAGCCTCCTTTGAGGAAGGACTGGTGGTTTTGCGCCATCTACACCTGCCTTGGTGCTGTGGGGTCCTTTCTTCTGGGAACCCAGCTTCTCCTTCAGTCACTGTGTTCCAGGTGTGAAACTGGTTCTGGTCCAGAAATTGGGCAATGTCTTATGATTCAGCCCCTTTATCTTCTAGCCTTGATTTATTATGATTGCTGGGTTGGCCATCTTGCCCTTAGGAATGTCGTGTACTATCTCCATAGCTCTCTGTAGGTCAGGCCCTTCTGGCTGCCATGCAAACACCATAGCTCATTGTTGTAATTGCATCCACGTTGCTTCTGACAGCTAAGTGCTGCCATCTGGCCTCTGCTGTTTTGGGATCCTATTGTTCTCATTGCTATCAAGTGCACAAGCAGCCACTATTGAGCCTCTCAGTGATGTCATTGAGCCTTTTCCTGGAGCATTCCTCAGAGCCCTCCTGTAGAATGGAGTCATTTGGTGAGTTTTCTGGTTTTATGCTATTTCTCCCATCCAAGTACTAACCACTCCCTGCTTGGCTTCCGAGATCAGATGAGATTGGGCATGTTCAGAGTGGTATGGCAGTAGACTATTTCTCTTCAACCTTCCTCTTTTCTGAGCCTTTTGATCACTTTCCCCATCTCCCACAGCAGTTCTGAGATTTCTACTTCATTTATTATGGACTGTAGCTTTCTCCAAGCTCTTAAGAACTATCCTGGCAACATGTTAACCCTGTTTCTCAGGGTTCTTGTCATGGTGTTAAATCCTGTGTTCCAGGAGAATGCTTCCACATTGATAACCTCTCCCTCATCCAATTTCAGATTTAACTCCTCCCTATTTAGATGGAGCCTCAGAATTCTCAGAATGCAGTCCTGTTTATGTTCTCCTGGTTTCTGCTGGCACATCTTGGTTATGCTCTACAGCTCCATTAGGTATAGTCCCTTTCCTCCCTTATCAGGTCCTGGCCATTCATGTTGTTATTTAATCCTATTTATTGATCTAATGACCAGGTTGGGATGTTGGGGTAGATCCAGATGGGGAGGCACATTTCTCATAAGACAGAAATTTCTGCTGGGGGAGAACTAATATTTAACAAGGAGTGCACAACTTATGAAGGCCCAGAGGTTACAAAGCCTCCAAGAAATTGAAGGGTCAAGATTTTCAGGTAGACCCAGATATTGCCATCCCATGTCTTCCATTTCTACTTCTTCTCAACCAGCACTCTAACCTTGGTGTAGCCAATTTTCACTGGTTTGGAATTCATCTTCTCTGGAGCTCTGCAAATCTTACAGTTAAGTCCTGGGCCTGATCCTGATCCTCAGATTTTCCTGCCCTCTGGCTGCAGGAGATGATAGTCTCTTTATATATTGCCTTTCACACTTGACTTTTATAGTCTTTCTGCAAAGTATCTATTATGCTCAACAACAAACATCCTGTTACTTCTCAAATACCTGACACATTGTGCTCCCGTACCCCCATGCATTCCTTTCCTCAGGCAGAGCATCCCAACTTGCCAGGGGTGAAAAATTTTTAACTCTGTCAATCACATAAATTATGTGCTAGGGGCTAACAGTGCTCTACCCACCACTAGTGATGGTATACTCATTGCTAAAAGGCTGGTGAGTGATCTAGTTCACAAATACCATTTTACAGTTTGCTTTCTTGGATCACTCCTGGCACCAATTATTGTTAATTAGGTACTCCCGGAGGCTGACAGAGACTTGAATCCAGAAAGCTTTTTGGAGAGAGTGCTCAGGATCATTTGTGGGAAAGCGAAGAAAGCAGGACTGGGCAGGAGGAGAAGTTAGGCTGCAGTGTGTTCACAAAAAAGCTTCAGTCTATTCCATGCAGAGCACTGCAGCTGATAGGGCCCTGCAGAATTATCCCTATTTGAGGCCAGGGTAAGTGGGCCCTTTATACCCCTGCATCATTCTGTCTTTGAATGTGGGCTGCCCTGGCAAGAGGACATGATGTTAAAAGAAGTGGGCTTTCTTAGGTAAGGTTGTGTGGAGTGCTTAAGGAACTGGGGAGTGAATGCTTCAGTTTTGAAGGGTGATCTGGGGAGTACACTACAGTTGTACAAAAATACACTTCCTATTGTTTGAACCGTTTACAATGGGAAACTATGTGTGTGTTTTGTGTAACAAAAAAATGTTTAAAGTGTTTTAAAATAACCAAGCAAAAAGAAGCAATTAGAAATTACCCATACTCTTTCAAACAAGAGCTTGTGACTAAATATTTTGGATATTTTCTCTTGCATTTCAAATTCAAAATTATATTGTATGTGTGTACATAATTTTACAAAATTGAGACCATATTGTATATATTGTTAGTAGCTCTTTTTTTTAACTTAGCAACGTTTTATAAGCATCTTTTTATATTTACATACTTCTATAGAACCCTTTTTTAGACTTAATTTTTTTAGAAGTTTTAGATTTACAGAAAAAATCAAGCAGATAGTACAGAGTTACCATATCCCCCCAGCCCATCAGTTTCCCCTATTATTAAGACCGTGCCCATTTGTTACAATTAATGAATCAGTTTTGATGCATTATTATTAGCTAAAGTCCATCAATTACATTAAGGGTCACTTTGTTTAGTATAAATGCATAATGTCATATAATCACTTCTACAGTATTATTCAGAGCCGTTTCACGGCCCTAAAAATGCTCTGTTTCACCTATTCTTCTCCTTCCCCAACCCTTGGCAACCAGTTGATCTTATGTGTCTATAGTTTTGCTTTCAATAAAATCTTTTCTAATGGCTGCATAACATTGTCTCATGGATTTGTCCCGCCAACCCTCTATTACAGGACACTGATGCTGTCACATGACTTAAAGAAAAGACTAGAGTGATAACACCAAACCTGGGGTTCACACAGCAGCAAACTGGACTTTGCTGACCTGGTACAGGGTTCACTTGCCCATGTCCTCACACTTAACTGTGTATCCCACTGTTTCATTATCTGTGGGCAAAGGAGCCTTTTAGATCTCACACACTATCTTGGAAATGAGAAGAAAACTTCTGGCATTCACTCTGATGGGAGAACCAAAGCAAAGCTGTAAACACCATCTATCAATTTTCCCTTCCAAAGGAGTCTTTCCAAATTTCAAGGGTATCTCGCTGCCAACTCCTTATCACAGTTACTGGCACCAGAAGCAAATGAAATCACTGAGGTCTCTAATGATGTTCTGGACTGGGAGGCTGGCTTGCCATGGCGTCCTCCTGCGCAGGTGCCTGTCCTCACAAGCTCCCTCAGCTCTCCTTTCATAGGTGCCAGTCTCTACCTGTTCTAGAGGGGCAGCTATGTCTGGATGTGCACTTTGTTCTCTGCCCAAGAGTACTGGCTGAGGGGTCCAGAGAGGGCCGAAATCCAGCTGCATTCAGCTGACTGAGCTGTATATCCTGGTGCTGTGTCCACTCATAGAGGGTACCTTTTTCTGTCTTGCACAAAGGCACAGTTTAGCCTAGTGACTGGCTTTGTCTTTGAGCTTAGCTTGCTAAGATTAACTACTGTAATTGTTTACACCTTGTCTTCCTCCAAATATTCTTGCTGACTGAAACCTGGTCTTTTTTAATCTTTGTCCCAGTGCATCACAAGGCTTGGTGGAAAGTAGCCCTCAGTATATTAGCTGATTACTAGGGACAGGGCTCTTTTAGCTCAGAGCCAGGACAGTCTACCCACTTAAAAAAATTAGTAAGATTAATTACCTCTTACCATCACTATGTACTACTAACTGTATTTTATTCTTTTCCAGGATGACTCTTACAATGCTCCCTGTTGTGTGTGTGTTGTTGTTGTTTTTTTACTAGTTTTTCTCCTGTTTTACATATATGGTTCTTCATCTCTCTCGCTGATTCTGTGAACTACCCAATACCTTTTTGAAGTTGGTCATTATATCTTTGTTCTCAAACCCATTCTCTGTTCTTCTGAAAACTACGTTTCCTGGCCCCTTTGCCAACTGGATACTAGCTAGATTCAGTCATTGGGAGGCACTGGCCAGACACTGGAAGGCAGGAGGAAGGGAGAAGTCTGGATAGTTCTTTATCTCTGTTATGGCTATGGGGCCATTTCCCAGGAATCCTTGCCATCTTCTACATGGTTTCTACTTCCCCTCCTTCCTTTGTTCCAGGTCCTGCTGCCCATCCTCCAGCTGTCCACCCGCCAGCCAAGTCCTGCTCCCTCCAGAGCCACAACTGACAGTCTAATGTGTCTCTTTTCAGTCTTTTATCCATGCTTCAATAAAGAGATATAGTCTATCTAGTAGTTGTTTTCTTTTTACAAAAATGGATACCATATGCAATATTCTGCAACTTGCTTTTTTACTTCACAATGTGTTATGAAAGTCACTGCCAAATTGCTCTACAAAAAGTTTCATCAATTTATACTGCCATCAGTAGTGTATATGAATGCTTATTTCCCCATCCATGCCAGCACTGGATATAATTAATCCTTTTAGCTTTTGCCAATTTGTTTCATTTTAAGAAATTATCAACAGTGTTGACCACCTTTTCTTATCTTCACTAGCTATTTGTGTTTCTTTAGTGAAATGCCTCTTGACAAGTTACATTCATATTTTTCTAATGAGTCATCTATTTTTCTTATTGATTTGTAGGGACTTTTTATATACTGAGGAAATTAACCCTTTTTATGTTATATAGGTCACAAATATTTTCTTCCAGTTTATCTTCACTTTGCATATGGGGTCTTTTGCCATCATCTCGTCTATCAACCATTTCAAGTATGGCTTCTGAATTTGGGGTCATGATTAGAAAAGTTCTTTCCAAACCCATGATTCAAAAAATATTCTTCTATATTCTCTCCTAATATTTTAGAGTTGTTGCTTGTGTGTGTTTATATTTTCTTCCTTTTGGAATTTGAGATCATCTTTATCCACTCATGGTCATCAGGATCATTGCATCTTCATATGATGGTCATCTTATAGGTCTTAGAATCAGAAGGGACCTCTTAAACTCAAAGCAACTGAGTCCTTAATTGTAACCTTGAGCTTCTGCGGAAGAGCAAAGGGTGTAAAACCAACTTCCAAGGTTCTAAGGATTCACTGAGACTTTTCTTTTGAATTTCCCAACAAAAGATGTCAGTGACTTTAACAACAAACTAGAAGAAAGAGAAATCAGGAAAACAACTCCATTTACAATTGCATCAAAAAGAATAAAATAACTAGAAATAACCTAACCAGGGACGTGAAAGACATATACTCTGAAAACTACAGGACACTCATGAGCAAAATTAAAGAAGACATAAAAAATGTAAATCTATCCTGTGCTCATGGATAGGAAGAATTAATATAATCAAAATGGCCACCCTGCCCAAAGCAATTTACAGATTCAATGTAATCCCTATCAAAATACTGACAGCATTCTTCAGTGAACTAGAACAAAGTTCTAAAATTCATATGGAACTGCAAAAGACCCTGAATAGCCAAAGCAATCCTGAGAAGGAAGAATAAAGCTGGGGGGATTATGCTCCCCAACTTCAAGCTCTACTACAAAGCCACAGTATTCAAGACAATTTGGTACTGGCACAAGAACAGACCCATAGACCAATGGAACAGACTAGAGAGCCCTGATATAAACCCAAACATATATGGTCAATTAATATATGATAAACGATCCATGGACATACAATGGGGAAATGACAGCCTCTTCAACAGCTGGTCTGGCAAAACTGGACAGCTACATGCAAGAGAATGACACAGGTTAACCTCATACACAAAAGTAAACTCGAAATGGATCAAAGACCTGAATGTAAGTCATGAAACCATAAAACTCTTAGAAGACAACATAGGCAAAACTCTCTTGAACATAAGCATGAGTAATTTTTTCCTGGACATATCTCCTTGGGCAAGAGAAACAAAATGGGACTACAAGTGGGACTACATGAAACTAAAAAGCTTCTGTACAGCAAAGGACACCATCAGTAGAACAAAAAGGCATCCTACAGTATGGGAGAATATATTTGTAAATGACATACCCGACATGCGGTTAACATCCAAAATGTATAAATAGCTCACACATCTTAACACCCAAAAAGCAAAAAAACCCTATTAAAAAATGGGTGGAGGATATGAACAGACACTTCTCCAAAGAAGAAATTCAGATGGCCAACAGGCACATGAAAAGATGCTCTACATCAATAATCATCAGGGAAATGCATTTTAAAACTGCAATGAGATATCACCTCACACCAGTTAGGATGGCCACCATCCAAAAAACAAGAAGTAACATTTGCTGAGAGGATATAGAGAAATAGGAACCCTCTTACACTGTTGGGGGAATGTCAATTGGTGCAGCCACTGTGGAAAGCAATATGGGGATTCCTCAAAAAAACAAAAATAAAAATGCTATTTGACCCAGTAATTCTACTTCTAGGAATTTACCCAAAGAAAAAACAACACTCTGATTCAAAAAAAAATATATGCACCCTGTGTTTATCACCACATTATTTGCAATAGCCAAGATATGGAAGCAACCTAAGTGTCCATCAGCAGATGAATGGATAAAGAAGATGTGGTACATACATACAATGGAATATTCAGTCATAAAAAGAAAAGAAATCCTGCCATTTGGGACAACATGGATGGATCTAGAGGGTATTATGCTGAGTGAAATAAGTCAGGTGGAGAAAAACAAATACCATAATTTCACTTATTTGTGGAGTATGAAAACAAAACAAAACAGAAGGAGCAAAACATCAGTGGACTCCTAGACACTGAGGAAGGGTTGGGGTGGAGGGATAGAGGGGAAGTGGATTAAAAGTGCACAATAATTCGCAATCACAATATAAGTTGATCACAGAAACTGTTGAACCACTGTGATGTACATTTGAAACCAACATAAGATTGTATATTAATGATACTTTAATAAAAAAAGATGTCAGTCACTTTATTTACAGCCTTATAACTGTCAGACTTGAGCCAAACCTCTTCTCTCCTGTTCCCTTTTCCAGCCATATCTCTGCTCTCCTACATAAACTCTTTGCTCTACTTATTGATTCTGAATTTTCTTGGAAATTTCCAGCAGCCATACCTTTGCTCAAACTCCTATGTTCTCATTGCTTTGGGCACCCTTCATTATGCCTGTCCTTTGGGCCTAACTTAAATGCCTCAATTCTCCATGAAGTCTTCCTTGATTTCTTAAGTCTACATGAACTCTCTCTCCTAGAGGCATGGAATGTGCTACCTAGGGAACTCAGGTGATTTTCTGCAAGGCACCATCATTATCTGTATACTTAGTTGATTCCATCACTTGCTCTCCTTGAGAGCATCTTTGTAGACTAATGGTGCCTGACACATGGTAGGACTTAATACTGGATGGCTAAATGAATGAAAGATTGTAGAGATGGATGTCTGTCTTTCCTCTATGTGCTCTTAAGACACCCCAATGTCTAGTATATGAAGGGAGGGAGAAAGAAGAGAAAAAGGAGTGTGAGCTGGTACCCTGTGACCTGGAGTGGTACTTCTAGGACAGCCAGTATGCTGGTATTGTGTAGAGTAGAGGTACTGGGAGAGAGAGACACAGGGCAGGGATAGTAGAGGACTGGAATCCTGTTCTGCATCTTCTGGCTCCAGGTGAGTTGCCACTGAGATTCATACCTGGAAACTGACTCCTGAAATAAGTCTATCCAAGGAAGGTGAAACATTTGTTTGTTCAGGAAATGTCCCAACTTCCCTACTATTTCTTAAGGATGGGTTACCTTCATAGAGGCAAATTGGGGGACATGGCAGGAGTAGGTGGTCCACATTTAAAGCAAGAAAGAAGAGAAAGAAAAATTATTGGATCAGGAGATTTAGGTTGATGGAAAAATCTCAAGAAGCCCTTGTCTGATGTGGGAGGCTTGGCTCTCGTCTCAGAGAGTCCCACTGTGAGAGGAGAGGCACAGGCCCAGCGCTCCAAAGGTTTTGCCTTCTTAATAGTCTGTTACACAATTGTCTTCTGATTCCTGTTCTATTTCTCTGGACTACTTTTCTATCTCTTTCTCTGCTTCCTCTTCCCATGCCTTATTTGTCAGTGTTCCAAAGGGTCCTGTTCTCAAAATTTTTAATTAATTTGGTTTCTCATTCTTCTAGCCAAACCTGCAAGAATTTGACTCAGGTCTAAAACCTTCAAGTCGAAGGGAATTCAAGATGGTGGCATGAGAGATGACGGAGAGCTCCTTCCAAAACCACAAACAGTACAAAAATATAGGTAATAAATACAACTAACCTTCAGACAGCAACAAGAAAGAAGGCCGAACCAGACTGCATACAGACCTCACGAACAGAGCAGACCTCAAGAAACAGGGTGACGTATGAAAGCCTTATTCCAGCAGGACGCAAGCCCTTCCCCCACCCCACCTCACCAGCGGGAGGAAGAGAAACAGAGCAGGAGAGGGGGTGAAGCCTGGGACTGCTGAACACCTAGCCCTGGACATCTGCTTTGTGAGCAGATTCCTTTATTGTGTGGTGCCATGGACCTGGGGAGTTTGGACAGGCAGAGTGCTTGAGAAATAGATATTCTGGCCGTTCATGGAGGAGGGGATACACACCCAGCTGCTCTGTGTTGGAGGAAAGGCAGGGGGTCTGAGAGGCTTCCTAGCAGTAAGAGGGCTGCTGAGGGGCAAAGTTTGCATGGAGCTTGCTGTGCGGGAGAAGAGAGAGCTGGACAAGGTTGTCTGGGTGCGCTCTGCCCGGCTGGTTGGGAACTTTGAGGAGCTTCACGTGCTCCATCCCCCTGACTGCCTACTCAGCTCTGAGGCCCCCCCCCCACTGTGACACACAGCCTGCCTAACCTTCCTACTGGCCTGAAGGCACCTGCTCGCAAACCCGCAGTCACTGCACAGGTGTAAGACCAGTCAGAGGGAGGCCTGCCTACAACAGCTAGAGATGCAAAGCACAGACATTTACCCATGTGTGCTTGGCCCGCTGCCTCTGACACCAGAGACAGGCACCACAGACAGGAAGCAGGAAACAGATCTTTCCTCCTCCCAGGCACCAGCTATGCTCCCCTACGACACCCAACCTCACTCTAGGGGCTGAGCAGCTCCAGAAACTGGAGTTTCTGCACACTAGTGGGCACCACACAGAAATATGAAACATCAAAGAACACAGTTCAGACCAAAATCTCACAAACCCCAGAAAGAGGGCCAAATGAAACCGAACTCACAAATATTCCTGAAAGAGAGTTCAAAATAAAAATTATTAACATGCTTATGGAGGTACAGAAAAATATTCAAGACCTCAAGAACGAATTTAAGATAGAGATTTAATCATTAAGAAATATCATATCTGAAATGAAACATACAATGGAAGGATTTAAAAGCAGATTAGATGTAGTAGAAGAGATAGTAAATGGAATAGAAATTAGAGAAGAGGAATACAAAGAAGCTGGGGTGCACAAAGAAAAAAGGATCTCTAAGAATAAAAGAATATTGAGAGTATTGTGTGACCAATCCAAACGGAACAATATTTGCATTATAGGTGTACCAGAAGAAGAAGAGAGAGAAAAAGGGATAGAAAATGTCTTTGAGGAGGTAATTGCTGAAAATCTGGGGAAGGAGATAGTTTCCCAAGCCATGGAGGTGCACAGATCTCCCAACACAAGGGACCCAAGGAAGACAACATCAAGACATATAATAATTAAGATGGCAAAGATCAAGGATAAAGAAAGACTTTCAAAAGCAGCTACAGAGAGAAAAAAGATCACATACAAAGGAAAACCCATCAGGCTATCATCAGACTTCTCAACAGAAACCTTACAGGCCAGAAGAGAGTGACATGATATATTTAATGCAATGAAGCAGAAGGGCCTTGAACCAAGAATACTCTACCTGGCAAGGTTATCATTTAAATTTGAAGGAGGGATTAAACAATTTTCAGATAAGCAAAAGCTGAGAGAATTTGCCTCCCACAAGCCACCTCTACAAGGCATTTTGGAGAGATTCCTATAGATGGAAGTATTCCTAAGGCTAAACAGATGTCATCCAAGGGAAGACAAAGAGTACAGAATATGATTCATAACATACAAAGAATGTAGGAGGAAGAAAAAGGAGGAAAAAAAGAACCTTTAGGTGTGTTTGTAATAGTATATCAAGTAAGTTAAATTAGACGGTTAGATAGTAAGGGGATTGCCCTTGAACCTTTGGTAACCACAAATTTAAGTGTGAAATGGCAATAAGTACATACCTATTGATAATCACCCTAAATGTAAATGGTCTGAATGCACCAATGAAAAGACATAGAGTCACTGAATGGATAAAAAAACAAGACCCATCTATATGCTGCCTACAAGAGACTCACTTCAAACCCAAAGACATACACAGACTGAAAGTAAAGGGATGGAAAAAGATATTTCATGCAACTGATAGTGAGAAAAAAGCAGGAGTTGCAGTACTTTTATCAGACAAAATAGACTTCAAAACAAAGAAAGTCACAAGAGACAAAGAAGGACATTACATTATGATAAAAGGGTCAGTCCAGCAAGAGGATATAACTATTATAAATACATATGCACCCAACACAGGATCACCTACATATGTGAAACAAATACTAACAGAATTAAAGGGGGAAATAGAATGCAGTACCTTGATTTTAGGTGACTTCAACACACCACTCACTCCAAAGGACAGATCAACCAGACAGAAAATAAACAAAGAGACAGAGGCACTAAACAACATACTAGAACAGATGGACCTAACGGACATCTACAGAACACTCCATCCAAAACAACAGAATACACATTCTTCTCAAGTGCACATGGAACATTTTCAGGAAGAGATCATACACTAGGCCACAAAAAGAACCTCAGTAAATTCAAAACAATTGAAATTGTACCAACCAGCTTCTTAGATCACAAAGGTATGAAACTAGAAATAAATTACCCAAAGAAAATGAAAAATCCCACAAACACATGGAGGCTTAATAACATGCTTCTAAATAATCAATAGATCAATGACCAAATAAAAACATAGATCAAGCAATATATGGAAACAAAGGACAACAATAATTCAACTCCGAAAAATCTGCGGGATGCAGCGAAGGCTGTGCTAAGAGGGAAATATATTGCAATACAGGCCTACCTCAGAAAAGAAGAACAATCCCAAATGAACAGTCTAAACTCACAATTAATGAAACTAGAAAAGGAAGAACAAATGAGGCCAAAACTCAGTATAAGGAGGGACATAATAAAGATTATAGCATAAATAAATAAAATTGAGAAGAATAAAACAATAGAAAGAATCAATGAAAGCATGAACTGGTTTTTTGAGAAAATAAACAAAATAGATAACCCCCTAGCCAGACTTATCAAGAAAAAAGGAGAGTCTACACACATGAACAGAATCATAAATGAGAAAAGAAAAATCACTATGGATACCACAGAAATACAAACAATTATGAGAGAATACTATGAAAAATTATATGCTAACAAACTGGACAACCTAGAAGAAATGGACAACTTTCTAGAAAAATACAACCTTCCAAGGCTGACCCAGGAAGAAACAGAAAATATGAATAGACCAATTACCAGAAAATAAATTGAATTGGTAATCAAAAACTACCCAAGAACAAAATCCCTGGAACAGATGGTTTCACTGCTGAATTTTATCAAACATTTAGCGAAGACGTAATACCCATTCTCCTTAAAGTTTTCCAAAAAGTAGAAGAGGAGGGAATACTCGCAAAATCATTCCACAGGGCCAACATCACTCTTATACCAAACAAGGCAAAGGCACCACAACAAAAGAAAATTACAGACCAATATCCCTGATGAACATAGATGCAAAAATACTCAACAAAATAGTAGCAAACCGAATTCAAAAATACATCAAAAAGATCATCCATCATAATCAACTGGGATTCATCCCAGGGATGCAAGGATGGTACAACATTCTAAAATTCATCAACATCATCCACTACATCAACAAAAAGAAGCACAAAAACCACATGATCATCTCCACAGATGCTGAAAAAGCATTTGACAAAATTCAACATCCATTCATGATAAAAACTCTCAACAAAATGGGTATAGCGGGCAAGTACCTCAACATAATAAAGGCTATATATGATAAACCCACAGCCAACATTATACTTAACAGCGAGAAGCTGAAAGCTTTTCCTTTAAGATAGGGGACAAGACAAGGATGTCCACTCTGCCCACTTTTATTCAACATAGTACTGGAGGTCCTAGCCACGGCAATCAGACAACACAAAGAAATGAAAGGCATCCAGATCGGCAAGGAAGAACTCAAACTGTCCTTGTTTGCAAATGACATGATATTGTACTTAAAAAATCCCAAAGAATCCACTCCAATACTATTAGATCTAATATCTGAATTCAGCAAAGTTGCAGGATACAAGGTTAATACACAGAAATCTGTTGCATTGCTATACACTACTGGTGAACTATTAGAAAGAGAAATCAGGAAAACAATTCCATTCACAATCGTGTGAAAAAGAATAAAACACCTAGGAATAAACCTAACCAAGGATGTGAAAGAAGTATACTCTGAAAACGACAACACACTCTTAAGAGAAATTAAAGAGGACACTAATAAGTGGAAATCCATCCCATATTCTTGGCTAGGAATAATTAATATCATCAAATGACCATCCTGCCTAAAGCAATCTACAGATTCAGTGCAATCGCTATCAAATTACCAACAGCATTCTTCAGTGAACTAGAGTAAATAGTTCTAAAATTCATATGGAACCACAAAAGACCCCAAATAGCCAAAGCAATCCTGAGAAGGAAGAATAAAGCAGGGGGTATTATGCTCCCTGACTTCAAGCTTTACTACAAAGCCACAGTAATCAGGACAATTTGGTACTGGCACTAGAACAGACCCATAGACCAGTGGAACAGAATAGAGAGCCTAGATATAAACCCAAGCATATGTAGTCAATTACTATACGATAAAGGAGCCATGGATATACAATATGGAAATGACAGCCTCTTTAACAGCTGGTGTTGGCAAACCTGGACAGCTACATGTAAGAGAATGAAACTGGATTACTGTGTAACCCCATACACCAAAGTAAACTCAAAATAGATCAAACACCTGAATGTAAGTCATGAAACCATAAAACAATTAGAATAATATATAGGCAAAAATCTCTTGGACATAAACATGTGCAACTTCTTCATGAACATGTCTCCCAGGCAAAGGAAACAAAAGTAAAAATGAACGAATGGGACTATATCAAACTAAAAAGCTTCTTTACAGTAACGGATACCATCAGTTGGACAAAAAGACATCCTACAGTATGGGAGAATATATTCATAAATGACCTATCTGTTAAGGGGTTGACATCAAAATTATATAAAAAGCTCACGCACCTCAACAAACAAAAAGCAAATAAGCCAGTTAAAAATTGGGCAGAGAAGCTGAACAGACACTTCTCTAAAGAAGAAATTCAGATGGCCAACAGGCACATGAAAAGATGCTCCACATCGCTAATCATCAGAGAAATGCAAATTAAAACCACAATGAGATATCACCTTACACCAGTTAGGATGGCCACCATCCAAAAGACAAACAACAACAAATGTTGGTGAGGATGTGGAGAAAGGGGAACCCTCCTACACTGCTGGTGGGAATGTAAATTAGTGCAACCATTGTGGAAAGCAGTATGGAGGTTCTTCAAAAAACTCAAATTAGAAATACCAGTTGATCCAGGAATTCCACTCCTAGGAATTTACCCTAAGAGTGCGCAGCCCAGTTTGAAAAAGACATATGCACCCCTATGTTTATCGCAGCACTATTTACAATAGCCAAGAAATGGAAGAAACCTAAGTGCTCATCAGTAGATGAATGGATAAAGAAGATGTGGTACATATACACAATGGAATATTATTCAGCCATAAGAAGAAAACAAATCCTACCATTTGCAACATCCTGGATGGATCTAGAGGGTATTATGCTCGGTGAAATAAGCCAGGCAGAGAAAGACAAGTACCAAATGATTTCACTCATATGTAAAGTATAAGAACAAAGAAAAAACCGAAGGAAGAAAACAGCAGCAGACTTACAGAACCCAAGAATGGACTAACAGTTACCAAAGGGAAAGGGACTGGGAGGATGTGTGGGAAGGGAGGGATAAGGGGAAAAAAAGGGATATTACAATTAGGACAAATAATGTAGCGGGGGTGGGGTGGGAGGTGGGGATACGGGAAAGCAGTATAATACAGAGAAGAGAAGCAGTGATTCTATAACATCCTTTTATGCTAATGGACAGTGACTGCATTGGGGTATGTGGTGGGGACTTGATAATAGGGGGAGTCTAGTAACCATAATGTTACTCATGTAATTGTATATTAATAATAGCAAAAAAAAATACCTTCATGTCATCTTTGAGCCCTCTCATTTCTTTACACTGAGAATCTAATTTGTGAATAAATGCTTATGGCTCTATCTTCAAAATATATCCAGAAATTGCCCATTTCTAATAAACTTTTACTGCTACCACAACTCTAGCCTAGAGTGCTATAATTTTCTGACTGGATTACTATAACTTCTAAGAGGTCTTTCTTCTTCCGCTCTTGCCCTTCATTAGCTTATAATCAGTGTTGTAGCTAAATGATCCTGCTAGATAGGTAGATCATTTTCCTTCCATGCTGTAAATTCTCCAATGGCTTTCAGCTAAGTTAGAGTAAAAGCCAAAGTCCTTAAATTAATCCAAAAGATCCTTTGTGATTTAGTTCCATTATCTCTCTGACTTCCTTTCCCACTATTCTCTGCTCACTCCATTCCAGCCACACCAGGCTGCTTTTCATTCCTAGAGCACAGAAGGTGAACTTCCACCTCAGGGCCTTTATACTTGCTGTTCCCTTGGTCTGGCATTATCTTCTCCTAGATATCTGCATGAGTCATTTCCTCACTTCCTTTGGGTCTTTACTCAGCTGTCCTTTCCCTGGCCATCCTTTATACATTTTAGCCATGGATACTTTCTATCTCCTTTCCCCAGCTTTATTGTACTTAAAATCATTCACCATCTTATTGGTTATTTTCCTGTAGAATGTAAGCTCTGTGAGAGCAGGGATTTTTTTTTTGTCTCTTTCATAAACTGCTGTATCCCTAGTGTGTAGAACAGTGGCTGGTATATTTCAGGCACTCAATAAATACTTAATGAATAACTTAATGAAAAGTTTATTTGTTCAAGGAGTATCAATATACTACACATGTGTACTCTGTATCTTTTTCCTGATTTCCAAGCTTATATTCCTTCCTGAATATTTCTCCAGAAAATATGCCATCATCTTAATCTTAGTTTGGTCAGCTGAACTCATTTCTCTTAGCACTTCAGTAAAGTTTTTGTTTGTTAATAAGAGACCCCCCCAAACTGGGCTTTCTTCATTTCTCCTTCCAGAGAGCAGGTATCTAATACTTAAGTCAATCTCCTAAATCATACTCCAGTTTGCCCCCTAGTCTCCATTCCCACTATCTCTGCTTTAGCTCAGGTGTGAGATTTTTTTACTCAATGCAGATATCTACCATGTAGTCTCCAATCCATTTTATTCACTGCTGCCATTTTTAATTCTCTTGATGAAGATCTGTGCTCAGCTAGATGCTCTCTCACGAACCTTTGTGGCCGCCCATTATCTGTCTTTTATTTTTTAATTAAAGTATAGTTGATATACAATATTGGTTTCAAGTATACAACATAGTAATTTTTTTCCCTAAATGTTAGTTCATCTTTTTTATTAACCCATACAGAATTATTTGTCTTCCAGTCTGTTGAAGCAATAGGTCAGACAACATTTGCCACAATAATGTCTGTCAAAGTGGCTGGCCATAAAAACTCCAGTACCACATTCATCTGGAGGGCACTCCAGGCAAAGGTGACTGATTTTGCCATTCTCATCCACCTTATAGTATTTCAAAACAGCTTAACCTTCTTTCTCTTATGCTTATTCTTCTTGGTAGTGGTGTGAGACTTCTTTCTTAGCACCACCACGAAATCTCAACACAAGATGAAGAATGGACTCCTTTTGAATGTTGTAGTCAGACAAAGTACATCTGTCTTCCAGCTGCTTGCCAGTAAAGATAACTCTGCTCATCAGTAGGAATTCCTTCCTTATCCTGGTGGCCTTTACATTTTCTATTGTATCCCAGGGTTCAACCTTGAGAGTGGCTATCCCTTTAAGGATTTTCACAAAAATCTGCATCTTGGCTGCAATTCCACCACAGGTGGCGGATCAGAAAGTATTATCTGTTGAATTAAGTAGGCAAATAATCCAGAACTGATGATTTGCTATTCTCTGGTCACCTTAACTCCCCACCTTTTAGAATGCCCACTTTCTCTCACTGTGAGTTAAAACTGCTGCACCCTTCTCTGGTGTTCTGGAGAGAAAATGTGGCTGGAGAATTAGACAAGAGAGTGTACACAGTCTTCATTTACCCAGAAAGTGTAGAGATGTAAACCTTTCCTAATTCCTTAGCCAAAAGTAAATTTTTCCAGAACAACTGATGCACCTGTTAGGCCATTATCACTCTGACTTCCTAGAGTTAATTGTTTATGCTTCACCCACTGATTAGGAGCTTTTGGGAACAAAGATTCATCTCATTCAGTTATGAATCCTCCATGGACCTGATTCCATGCAGAAGGCAGTAAATAAAGGTTAGGCCTTGGATTATCTAGTTTAAACCCATTGAATGTCATAATTGGGCTGTAGATTTAGAGGTCATCTTTCAACCCATTCACTTGTAAATGGAGAAAATGAGGTCCAGAAACGGTAGGACTTGTACCAGGTCACTGACCCAGGACCAGAAGCCAGATATCCTGACTCCCAAAAGTGGGTCTCATTGGTAAGTCTTTTTGTGCATCCCTTCGCGATTCAGGGCTCTCGGGTTTCCGCCTTGGTCGCTTCTTCAACCCCTATGCTTTACCCTCTCAGTGACCACCCTCTTTTCCGCCCCCCATGGGTCAGCACGGCTCACCCATCCCCAAGAGGAAGATCCAGGTAGCAGTTCTGCACCAGAAATGAGCTACGTCACCAGCGGCTCCTCCCATTGGCCTGGGGGGTGGAGCGCCGCGCTGTGATGTCAGACGCCCACAGGGGCGGAGCAGCGAGGGGAAGGAGGAGGGAAGCAGGACTTCAAGATGGCGGCTGTGATACTGGCCTCCTCTATGGTGACTGCCTGGCCCGGGGCGGGCAGAGTTGGAGGTGGTGGCGTTCGCTCTCCCTAGGTGCCGTAAGGAGCTCAGCAGGGACCAAGCCTGAGAGGCCGGCCGGCGCTAGTACCTTTCGGCTTCTGGGACGGCAACGGCAGCAGCGTTCAGGTGTGGGGGGGGCTCCCTCTGGGGAAGGGGGGAGATGGGCGGAGTTGGGGGAGGGGGCCGGTACCGGGAGAAGGATGGGGGAGGGAACATGGGGAAGAGACTGGAAGCCGCGCGGGATGAAAGAAGCTCCTGTAAGGGGTTGGGAGAAGGGGCCAGAGATTGGTGACTTGGGGAGGATTCTGGAAGAAGGGTCGGAGTGAGGGAATAAGAGTTGAAGGGGCGGAGGGCGGATGGGATGTGGGGAAAATAAATTGGGATTAAGGGGACTAATACTCTACTGGATGATAGGCGCATTAGACAAATATTAGGCTGGAGTGAGAGCTAGGTGGGATTCAGAAGATGTCAGGGAGGGGGACTAGGTTTTAGTAAAGAAGTGAGTGATGTAGTAGTTTAGGGTGAGCTGGGGACATGAGATGGAGATTTAGTTCTCCCTGAGGCTATGAGATTAGGGAGGAAGAAAACCAGACTCTGAGTGAGTGATCTTTGGGGTGTCTTTGATATTGCCTGGTCTTCTCCAGATACGTTTATCTTGCCTCTTTTGTTTGTTTCTTGGGTGGAGATTTACTAACAAGTCCACCTGGGATTTAAGAAACAGCCCTACATCTTTCTGTGGAACATTAGGTTATATTTCATTTATTTGATCTATATCAGTGATGTCTGACCTTTGTGTTGTCACCACATGTGCTTGTTTCCAGATTAGCCTTTTAAAAATATGGTTCTGCATAAAAATACATTTTATATTAAAACTGAAAAGAATTTTGAGAGTTTTTAGACACCATGGAGTGTTGCAAAATCAGATTTGGTAATTTAGTTAACTACTAAATATCTTCTAACCCCACTTACTAGTGCTCTCTCTCTTTCCTCAGTTCTAATTATTATTATTTGGGACTGCGGATGCAAATGATGTTTTTCTTGAGAATTTTGCCAGATTGGATGGTGGGAAAAACAGAGCACTTGTCTTTAGCGATAGGTAGCTCTTTCTAGTTAATGTCCCAAACTAGTTAAACTGAAAATTTCTGTATTATTTTATAGCGAAGAATGCGAAATATCCAGAATCTGAAAGAATTATATTATCTGCATTAACCTATTTTTTTTTAGTGGAATTTTATAAATTTTTGTTTCTAATTTGTCCTAGTCATTCTTTCTGTTACTTATTCAACATTTATTGAATGCCTACTGTGTGTTGCATTAATAAGAGTCATAATTATGGAAATGGGAAAATTAATGTTTCTCTAGTGTCTCTATAACTGCACAGAAAATAAGTTATTAATTTGGTATGGCCTCATTGGAAGAAGTGTTATTTTAGAAATGAAGATGAAGAAAATTAAAGTATGGGCATACAAAAACTTGCTGAAATTTTCTTTTGTTTAGCATTTGAGCCATTACCTCATCATGACACACTTTATGTATATCTTAAAGATTTAAATTTACATTTGGTTTTAAAGAGGATAGTAACAGTATAATGATATTATGATATTAGGTCTGTAGACAGTTCTCATCAGTGGTTGTCAGTTCATATTTCTATTGTCACTTTACTTAGCCATTTATGTTTTGACTACGTGTAAGATATTTAAAATGAGGATTTCTTAAGTTTAATTTCAGGACTAAAGTTCAGTAACTAAAATTCAGGACTTTTATTCAGTGACTAAACTTCTGAGTATTTTTCAGCACCTTCAGATGTGTTTTTATTAACCTTAAGTGTAGATAGATGCCAGTATTATAAATTTTTCCTGTTCTCTAATTGTTGAATGTTTTAGATTTATCACATGTAGATTAAGTGTAATTTTTTTTTCCACAGACTAAACCGAAAAAAGAAAAACAAAAAACACAAACCATCAATTCATCATTAATCAGGTAATTCTCTTTAGACAGTTTTTCTCTAGTATGCAGTACCTTAAAGTAGTAAATAAGTTTTTCTTAAAATCAAAAGAATCTTGAGTTGCAGCTTAGAAATCAACTGGGTTTAGTTTCCCACGTAACATGGGAGTCCCTGCATGTATGTAAGGAAGATAAGGGAAAATCTGTCCTCTTTTCCAGATTCTAACTCCTTACAGGAAAGAGCCTTTTAGTTAGAGAAAAAATTGTTCTTCTAACCTGTAGTGCACAATTTTTGTAATACTGGAAGTATTTTGAATATAAGAGTAGTATTTTCCTATGAATCGAGAGTTATTTCAGGCTTTAAAAATTTTAGGTAAGGGTAGCAAGATTTACAAAGGGAAAGGTGCTAACTTTGGGCCTATGCTAATGATGTAGGTAAGTATCGTTAAACACTCTATTAATCCTGACAATTTGATTAGATAGGCAGGTTGTGATATGCAGGTGTTGAAATTGAGGGTCAGAGAAGTAATTTAGCTAAGCTTATAAGCTATAAAATGGTAGAGTCTGAATTTGAACTAAAATTTGTCCAACTTCAATGTCCACACTGCATCTGTTAACACCATTTTGCCTCACTTAGGTGGTGACAGGGCCATTCTAATAACTATCAAGTAAATTAAAGTATAAGCACTATGTTTAAAGTAATGCCATTTAAACTACTTGTTCTTATTAAAACAGTATTATAACTGTAATAATAAAGTTAATTACAATTTTAGTAACTTAAAATTCACCAGTATTCTAGGAGGAAATGAATACCTGAAAATATTTTGTACTTAATAAACTGGATAAACTGGATAAGGGACTAAAAGTTTTCTTTCTTGTGTTGCTGAGTCAGGTTGGAACCAGTTAATTAAGGGGCAGAATTTGTATTTGGCAGTGAACCAGATGTGTTCTCAGAGTCTGGATTGGTCATTATCAGTTGCTTAAAGCTTACCAAACACATCCAGTGTTTGAGTCACTGAATTGGCTCAGGGTAGTTGTGAATCTTGTTACTGAGTCAAGAGCCTGCGGTGTGTGTTTTGGTTGCTTCACTTCCTCCCCAACACTTGATATTGTCAGACTTTTAAATTTTTTCTAATCTGAGTGGGTTTGAAATCTGTTGTGTTAGAATTTCCTAAAGTTGAGCATCTTTTCTTATATTCATTGACCATTTGTGCTTTTTCAGAAGTATACACTCAAGTTCTTTGCCTGTTATTTTGAGTTCTCTTTTTCTGAATAATTTTTTAAGAGGCCTTTATATCTTAATTTTATACACTAATTGTTAATTTATGGGCTGGAAATATCCTCTCCCAATGTGTGGTTTGTCTTTTCATCTCTTCATAATCTTTTGGTGAGAAAAGTTCATAATTTTAATGGATAGAATTTTCATTCTTTTCTGGTTTGTGCTTTATGTGTGTCATATTTAGGAACTCCTCTTCTGCTAGGCATGCCACTTTAACAAGTACAATAGTATATCCATCTTTAATGTGCCATCTGATCTGACATACTGGTTGATTAGGAAGGCAAACTTATCAGGAGTTGCATTCCTGTCATCTTTGGTGTTATAGGACCAGATGGTTTTAAAAGCAGCTTGAATTATGCCTTATACATTGGTGACATATATTTCCTGAAATTGGGAAACCGACAGATTCATGAATGAGGTGTGTATTTTACTAAATGTTAATAATGTGGTGTGACAATGAGAGACTTTTCTTGTGTGGACAGTGTTAGATACAATTCATAACAAGCCACTCAGTTTAATTGGTTAGTATTTCTACTGAAATATTTCCAAAAAATTTTTGATGTCTAACTTTTATAATGTTGGGTTTTATAAAGAATTGGGGATTGGAAGGGCTGATGTGGAAACATTTGGAAGACTTGTTTTATTTTCAAGTTTACAGCATAATTAGGATAAAATTCTGTGGAATGTAATTACATGGTCAAATAAAAAAGAGAAATGTCAAGTTTTATAGTTAACAGCTCTTTTTTTTCATAGGGTTAGTATCACATGTATATGGTATTTAAATTCCATTAGATACATTTAAAAGAATGAAGTAACTTTTATTCTCAATATTGGAGAAATTACATCTGAAGTTATGATGAACATTTCAAATTCAATTAGAGTAGATGTGAGGGAGTATGTAGTTTTTCTGTCTCACTTTGTTTTTTAAATTCTGCCAGTTCCCTGGACTTGTTTGGCTCCTCCTATCCACTATTAGACCCTTATCTCTAAGCTATGTATGTGTAAATCTTCGAGCATTTGATTTCTCTGTTGTGTATTTCTTTTCCTCCATCAGCTAGTATTTTATTTTCTAAAGCTAATATACTGCATTTTACCCAGGAATTCTCAGTAACTTTTATTTATTCCTTTATGCTTAATGTTTGTCTCTCTCCATTAGAATTATTTCTAATGAGGGATTTTTGTCTTGTTACTGCTGCCACTTAGAGAAGTACCAAACAGTAGTAGATACACATTAAATAAATGTTGAGTAAATGAGACATGAAACCTGAGAAATTGTCTTTTGCCATGACCAGGCAGGGATAGATTTTCATGTGAACAAAATTTGATTGGGAAGCCGCTTTAAAGGAGGAGCAAAGAAGTAATTATTTAGCTAGTTTGTCCATTGGGGAAGACACTAGAAACCAGATAACATGCCTTTTTACTACAGAATTCTATTTGTATATTTCTGTGTCTTCTTACTATAGTCTTTCACAATGGTTTTAGTAGTAGTGTACAATCTCTTGGGTATCCTTTGGACAAGGTTTAATAACATTTGCAATCTGATTTTTTTTCCTGAAATATTTTAAAGTTAAATTATAGACTCTACACTAGAATACTTAATTATATATATATATTTAAAATTAGGACATTTTCCTTCATAAACAATACTGTTACCATACCCAACCATCAACAGTCGTTCCTTAATATCATATTATACCAATACTTATTCAGATTTCCTCACTTGCTCCCTAAAATCTTTTACAGATTCACATTGCAGTTCTGATACCACCCAGAATTAGGCACAGGTTAAGGGCACATCATTCAGAAGACTGCCCTCACTTCAGACATCAGCTATAAGCTGGAGGGTTCCCAGGCCACTTGCATGTCTGAAACAACTGGATACCAATTTGATCATTCCACCCCTGCCCTCAGGTTCAAAATTTTCTAGAGTGACTCACAGAATTCCTAAATGCTGTATTTAAGACAACAGTTTTATCGTGGCAAAAAGGATGCAAATGAAGACCAGCCAGAAAAAGAAATGGACCTGGTGAAGTCCTAGAGAGTCCCAAACTGGAAGCATGTGTCCTCTCCCCATGGAGTCTAAATGTGTTGCCCTCCTGGCACATTGTTGTGTTACAGTATGCAGAGTATTACTAACCAGGGAATATCAGTGTCTAGAGTTTTGATTTTATTGGGCTTTCCTTACATAGCCATGCTTCACTGAATCATTGGCCGCAAGGTTGAATTTGATTTCCAGCTCTGCTCTCCTGCCTGAAGGTGGAGCATATTACATGGTTTAAAGCCCCAGCATTCTATAATCACATGATTGGTCTTTTCTGTTGTGGCCAGCCTCTGTCCTAAATCATTTTGTCAGCATAAGTTACCTAGGGGTCCACATGAGTCACCTCTTTAGCATAGGTCTGAGGGGCTAGTCATGAAAAACAGATACCCTTGGATCTTGGGTAATTCCAAGGATTTAGAGGATACCTCCCGGGAACCAGGGAAAAAGGCTAGCCAAATCTTTATTATACAGGATGATTTGTTCAGTCCTAGATCCAATTAAGACCACTTATTGGTTGGTGTCTGTGTGCTTTAAATCTCTTAAGGACCTGTGTTTTAGGTATTTCATTTATGGGAATTTAAAAACATACCAGAGTAGAGAAGCAAGGGTAATTGAACTCCCGTGTGCCAACCTTCCAGTTTTCACAAAAATGTTTTTGTTGTTGATCTCTCTTTTCAACTCTTTTCTCCTGCTTTTTTTGGGAAGTGGGGGAAGTGCCTGAACTATTTTAAACCAAATCTCAAAACATTCCTGTAAATGTGTTATTATGCATCTCTAAGTGATAAGGCTTTCTTTTAAAATCATGGTCACCATGCCATTATCACATGTAACGATTATTAGAAATTCCTTGATCTAATGCCATCCATGTTAAAAATTTCTTTTATATTGCCTTAAAAGTGTCACTCTACAGGTGATTTGTTGTATTCACAATTCAGATAAGGTCCATACTTACCACTTACTTGGTTTTCATGTCTGTAGTTTCTTTTATTGTATGATAATTAACCCCCTTTCCATATCATTGATTAACTGGAGATACCAGGCCATTTGTCCTGTAGGTATCCCACATTCATGATTTGTTTGCACTCTTGTGTTGTCTTTTCCCTTGTTCTTCTATTTCTTATAAATGAATGATTAGGTGCTTCTTTTATATTGTTTTTGGTGGGGGGAGCAGCACCGTATAGGTGTTACTTTGTATTCCTTTTGCATCTTATAATTATGTCCCACTTTTAGTGATTCTGTTTGTGTTTGGATGGTTGTCAGCCTGATCGTCTATTATAAAGTTTCCTCTTAAACTTTACCTAATAGTTAAGCATCCATCGATGACACTTATACTTACATGAGTCAATTATTTAATTAGAAGGTGTGAAATTGTATCATCATGCTATTTCTGTCATATTTATGTTTATGATATGCCATTTTTCTATAAAGAAGAGGTTTCACCTACCAGCAGACTTACTCTGAAGTGTAGTTCCTACTGGAAAGGCAGGATGAATGCAATTCTTTTAATTACACATTTCAAAGTAAAGAGTTGGTATAACAGTCTTCTCTAATGGTAGCAAGTTATTTGTGTGGTGTGTGTGTGTGTGTGTGTTTGTGTGGAGTTTTTGGACTATGCTTAAGGATCTTTTCTTTGAGTATCATCATGGACTCGTGGATTTGCCATGTATTCAAAACAATAGTCATTCTTTTTTTTTTAATTGTAGTTGATACACAATATTTTATTGGTTTCAGGTATGCAATCTATTACATGCATTATGAAATGCTCACCACAGTAAGTGTAGTTACCAACTGTCACCATACAGAGGTGTTAAAATATTATTGTATAGTCATTTTTGATGCACAAGTTGTTTTATCTTTGATCAGTGGGAGACATTTCAAGTTGGGAGCTTTTTGACATGATCCATAAATCTTTGAAAGATTTCTTGCTTTCATAGACAACAAATAGCCCAGGTTCACATATTCTGCACATCTGAAAACAGCCATTTCTCTAAGAATTAATGCAGAAATTATACTGAGAGCTCAAAATCTGGGTGCTAGGGATGCTTGTTGATGCTGTTCTTGCTACTACAAATAAATACTTTAAAAAAATCACAAGTTCATATTAAATTTTACAATTTAGATTTAAGAATTAGAGGTTTTTTTATTTTACTTGTTTAATATTGTATTTGTCTTTTTTCTCTTATGTAAAAATATCTGGTTCCTTACAATATAAATATAATTACTTGTTATGTTGAACATATACATAAATGGTTTAAAATAGTAATACTGATATTACTGCTAACAAAAAATAGTAAAATCTAAAATCTTTGCAGTTCCCTATGTTCTTAGAACAAAGTCCACGAATACAGAATACTGAGTTCTAAAGTCACTTGAAATAATTTTCTGTGTGTGGTCGTTTTACTAATTTATGTACAGTTAAGTTTATTTGTTTTAGTGTATATTCATTTGAGGGATTTAAAGAATTATATTGTAAGAATATGTAATAATATAGTTACTTTGAAAACTTGGTATGTAAAAAGTAAAAGTAAAAATTGCCTGTAATCCATCATTAGAAATATCCACTATTAAAATATTTGTAGAGCTAACATTTATTGAAAACATACCATGTATTAGGATTGTTCAAGTACTTTATGTGCATTATCTTAATCTTTACAGTAGCCCTATGAGGTAGTTGCTATTATCCTCATTTTACAGGTTGGTTACCTGAGGTTCAGAGCTGTTAACTTTTCCAAGGGATACACAGCTAATGAGGGGCAGAACTGGGGCTTGAACCCTGATCTTTCTTACTCTAAAACTTCTCTTCTTAATCACTGTGTATTCTGTTTTCAGTCTCTTTTCTGTGCTTATAAGCAAACAGGTATTTTAAAATAAATTTCATGCATTTGGGTTATTATTCTCCTAATGGTGTCTTTTTAGGATAAATTTACAATTTTGATGAAGTCCACTTTTATTTTTTCTTCTATGGTTTGTGGTTTTGATGTTAAATCTGAGAAGTTGTTACCTAACCCAAGGTCAGAAAGATTTTCTCCTATGTTCTCTTTTAGAAGTTTTATAATTTTAGATTTTACAACATCTGTCCATTTTGAGGTAATTTTTTTGTATATGATATGTGGTATGGAAGGTAGGTATTTTTTTTTTTTGTTTTGAATATCGATATGCATTTGTTCTAGTACCTTTTATTGAAAAGTTTACCAGATTACCTTTTCTGTTGAATTGCTTTTGTCCCTTAAAATATTTTGTCCATATAAATGTGCATCCATTTTTTGACTCTGTTTTGTTGATCTATGTGTCTTTCTTTCTTTATGCCAGTATCACAGTATTTTGGTAACTGGAGCTACATAATACATTTTGAAATCAGGAAGTTTCTTAAATTTGTTTTAGCTACTTAGGTCCTTTGCATTTCTGTATGAGTTTTGAGAATTAGTTTGTCAAAATATTCACAAATCCACTAGGATTTCGATTGGAATCGTGTCACATCTATAGATCAGTCAGAGGAAAATTGACATCTTAATGATATTGAATATTACAACATATCTCTATTTCGTAGGTCTTTGCTATAGATTGAATATTTGTGTATCCCCAAAATTCATATGTTGAAACCTAATCCCCAATATGATGGTATTTGAAGGTTGGACCTTTAGAAGGTAATTAGGTTGAGGGAGAAACCCCCCAGATTTAGGAGGAACTCTGAATGGGATTAGTGTCCTTATAAAAGAGGCTCCAGAGTATGTCCTTGCCGTTTTCATGGCAGTGTGAGATTGTAACAAAAAGACAGCCATCAGTGAACTGAGAAGCAGGCTCTCACCAGATAATAAATCTGCTGGTGTCTTGATTTTGGACTTAACAGCCTCTAGAACTGTGAGAAATACATATCTGTTGTTTATAAACACCCCAGTCCATAGTATTTTGTTACAGTAGCCTGAACAGACTAAAACTATCTTCTGAACTTACAGCAGTGTTTTGTAATTCTCAATGTACAGGTCTTACGCATTTTTTGGTTAGATATATTCCTAAATGTTTCATAATTTTTGGTGTAACTATAAATGGTTATTTCTAAAATTTCAGTTTCTGATTATTCCTAGTATATAAAAATGCAGTTGATAGGTATTGATGTTATATCCACCAACTGGCCAAATTCATGTATTAGTTCTAATACTCTTTCATAGATTCCACTGTATTTTCTACAGACCATGTTGTCTGGAAATAAGGACAGGTTTTACTTTTTTTCCCCAATCTGGATGCCATTTATTTCTTATTGCACTGGCTAGAATCTCCAATAAAATGTTGAGTAAAAATGATGAAAGTGGACATCCTTGCCTTCTGCCAGAAATTAAGAGGAAATCTTTTATCATTAGATACGATGTTAAATGTAGGTTTTTTATAGATGCCTTCTATCAAGGTGAGGAAGTTCTGTTCTTAGTCTGCTGAAAGTTTTTGAGGAATGGATGTTGGATTTTGTCAAATGTTCTCCCTGTGTCTGTTGACATAATTATAACTTCTTTAGTTAATATGGTGGATTACAGTGATGAGTTTTAAAAATATATATATTTAACCAGTTTTGTATTCCTTGGAAGAACCCCACTTTATCATGATATATTACCTTTTTATATGTTGTTGAATTAAAAAATATTTCTTTATTAAGGTATTATTGATATACACTGTTGTGAAGATTTCACATGAAAAAACAATGTGGTGACTACTTTAACCCATATTCTCAAGTCCACACCCATACCCAGTGCAGTCACTGTCCATCAGTGTAGTAAGATGCCACAGATTCACTGTTTGCCTTCTCTGTGCTACACTGTTTTCCCTGTGATCCCCCACACCATGTGTACTAAACATAATACCCCACAATCCACTTCTCCCTCCCTCCCCACCCGGCGTGCCACACTCCTCCCCTTTGGAAACCACTAGTCCCCTCTTGGAGTCTGTGACTCCACTGCTATTTTGTTCCTTCAAATTTTTTTTTATTATTTCAGTATCATTAATCTACAATTGCATGTGCAACATTATGGTTATTAAACTCCCCACTTGATCAGGTCCCCCGTACCAACCCCATTACAGTCACTGTCCATCAGTGTAGTGAGATGCTGTAGAATCACTACTTGTCTTCTCTGAGCCCGCCCCTTGCCCCCCCCCAACATTGTGTCTGCTAATCGCAATGCCCCTTTTTCCCTCTTGTCCCTCCCTTCCCACCCATCCTCCCCACCCATACTCCCCAGTCCCTTTCCCTTTGGTAACTGTTAGTCCATTCTTGGGTTCTGTGCGAGTCTCCTGCTGCTTTTTTCTTTCAGTTTTTTTTTTTTTCTTTGCTCTTATGCTCCACATATGGTGAAATCATTTGATACTTGTCATTTTCCGCTTGGCTTATTTCACTGAGCATAATACCCTCTAGCTCCATCCATTTTGTTGCAAATGGTAGGATTTGTTTTCTTCTTATGGCTGAATAATATTCCATTGTGTATATGTACCACATCGTCTTTATCCATTCATCTACTGATGGACACTTAGGTTGCTTCCATTTCTTGGCTATTGTAAATAGTGTTGCAATAAACATAGGGGTGCATCTGTCTTTTTGAAACTGGGCTGCTGCATTCTTAGGGTAAATTCCTAGGAGTGGAATTCCTGGGTCAAATGGTATTTCTATTTTGAATTTTTTGAGGAACCTCCATACTGCTTTCCACAATGGTTGAACTAATTTGCATTCCCACCAGCAGTGTAGGAGGGTTACCTTTTCTCCACATCCTCGGCAACATTTGTTGTTGTTTGTGTTTTGGATGTTGGCCATCCTCACTGGTGTGAGGTGATATCTCATTGTGGTTTTAATCTGCACTTCTCTGATGATTAGCAATGTGGAGCATCTTTTCATGTGCCTGTTGGCCATCTGAATTTCTTCTTTAGACAAGTGTCTATACATGTTCTCAGCCCATTTCTTAATTGGATTATTTGCTTTTGGTTTGTTAAGTTGTGTGAGTTCTTTATATATTTTGGATGTCAACCCCTTATCAGATACATCATTATTGAATATATTATCCCATACTGTAGGATGTCTTTTTGTTCTCCTGATGGTGTCCTTTGCTATACAGAAGCTTTTCAGCTTGATATACTCCCACTTGTTCATTTTTGCTTTTGTTTCCCTTCCCTGGGGAGATATGTTCATGAAGAAGTTGCTCATGTTTATGTCCAAGAGATTTTTGCCTATGTTTTTTTCTAAGAGTTTTATGGTTTCATGACTTACATTCAGGTCTTTGAGCCACCTTGAGTTTACCTTTGTGTATGGGGCTAGACTGTAGTCCAGTTTCATTCTCTTACATGTAGCTGTCCAGTTTTTCCAACATCAGCTGCTGAAGAGGCTGTCATCTCCCCATTGTATATCCAAGGGTCCTTTATCAAATATTAATTGATTGTATATGTTTGGGTTAATGTTTGGATTTTCTATTCTGTTCCAGTGGTCTATGGGTCTGTTTTTGTGCCAATACCAAATTGTCTTGATTACTATGGCTTTGTAGTAGAGCTTGAAGTCAGGGAGCGTTATTCCCCCTGTTTGATTCCTCCTTCTCAGGATTGCTTTGGCTATTCGGGGTCTTTTGTGGTTCCATATGAATTTTAGAATTGTTTGCTTGAGTTCATTGAAGAAAGCTGTTGGTGTTTTGATAGGGATTGCATTGAATCTGTAGATTGCTTTAGGTAATATAGCCATTTTGACAATATTTATTCTTCCTAGCCAAGAGCATGGGATGAATTTCCATTTGTTAGTGTCCTCTTTAATTTCTCTTAGGAGTGTCTTGTAGTTTTCAGACTACAGGTCTTTCACGTCCTTCGTTCGGTTTATTCCTAGGTATTTTTTTCTTTTTGATGCAATTATGAATGGAATTGTTTTTCTGATTTCTCTTTCTGTTAGTTCATCGTTAGTGTATAGGAAAACAACAGATTTCTGTGTGATAATTTTGTATCCTTCAACTTTGCTGAATTCAGATATTAGTTCTAGTAGTTTTGGAGTGGAGTATTTAGGGATTTTTATGTACAGTATCATGTCATATTCAAATAGTGACAATTTGACTTCTTCTTTACCAATCTGGATGCCTTGTATGTCTTTGTTTTGTCTGATTGCCGTGGCTAGGACCTCCAGTACTATGTTGAATAACAGTGGAGAGAGTGGGCATCCCTGTGTTGTTCCTGATCTTAGATGAAAAGCTTTTAGCTTTTCGCTGTTAAATATGATGTTAGCTGTAGGTTTGTCATATGTAGCCTTTATGATGTTGAGGTACTTGCCATCTATACCCATTTTCTTGAGAGCTTTAATTATGAATGGATGCTGAATTTTGTCAAATGCTTTTTCAGCATCTATGGAGATGATCATGTGGTTTTTGTTCTTCTTTTTGTTGATGTGGTGGATGATGTTGATGGATTTTTGAATGTTGTACCATCCTTGCATCCCTGGGATGAATCCCACTTGATCATGGTGTATGATCCTCTTGATGTATTTTTGAATTTGGTTTGCTAATATTTTGTTGAGTATTTTTGCATCTGCGTTCATCAGGGATATTGGTCTGTAATTTTCTTTTTTGGTGAGGTCTTTGCCCGGTTTTGGTATTAGAGTGATGCTGGCTTCATAGAAAGAGTTTGGAAGTATTCCCTCCTCTTCTATTTTTTGGAAAACTTTAAGGAGAATGGGTGTTATTTCTTCTCTATATGTCTGGTAGAAATCAGAGGTGAATCCATCAGGTCCAGGGCTTTTGTTCTTGGGTAGTTTTTTGATTACTGATTCAATTTTGTTGCTGGTGATTGGTCTGTTTAGTTTTTCTGTTTCTTGCTTGGTCAGTCTTGGAAGGTTGTATTTTTCTCAGAAGTTGTCCATTTCTTCAATGTTTTGCAGCTTGTTAGCATATAGATAGTCATAATATTCTCTTATAATTCTTTGTATTTCTTTGGGGTCCGTCGTTATTTTTCCTTTCTCATTTCTGATTCTGTTTATGTGTGTAGATTCTCTTTTTCTCTTAATGAGTCTGGCTAGGGGTTTATGTATTTTGCTTATTTTTTCAAAGAACCAAGTCTTGCTTTCATTGATTTTTTTCTATTGTTTTATTCTTCTCAATTTTATTTATTTCTTCTCTGATCTTTATTATGTCCCTCCTTCTGGTGACTTTGGGCCTCATTTGTTCTTCTTTTCCCAATTTCAGTAATTGTGTCTTTAGACTATTCATTTGGGAATGTTCTTCCTTCTTTTAATAGGCCTGGATTGCAATATACTTTCCTCTTAGAACTGCCTTTGCTGCGTCCCACAGAAATTGTGGCTTTGTGTTGTTGTCATTAGTCTCCATATATTCTTTGATTTCTGTTTTGATTTGGTCATTAACCCACTGATTAATTAGGAGAATGTTGTTAAGTGTCCGTGTATTTGTGAGCCTTTTTGTTTTCTTTCTAAAATTTATTTCTAGTTTTATACCTTTGTGATCTGAGAAGTTGGTTGGTAGGATTTCAGTATTTTTGAATTTACTGAGGTTCTTTTTGTGGCCTAGTATGTGGTCTATTCTGGAAAATGTTCCATGTGCACTTGAGAAGAATGTGTATCCTGCTTCTTTTGGGTGCTGAGTTCTGTAGATATCTGTTAGGTCCACTTGTTCTAGTGTGTTGTTCAGTGCCTCTGTGTCTTTACTTATTCTCTGTCTCGTTGATCTATCCTTTGGAGTGAGTGGTGTGTTGAAGTCTCCTAAAATGAATGGATTGCTGTCTATATCCTCCTTCAATTCTGTTAGTATTTGTTTCACATATGCTGTTGCATATGTATTTATAATGGTTATATCTTCTTGTTGGACTGACCCCTTCATCAGTATGTGATGTCCTCTTTATCTCTTCCTACTTTCCTCGTTTTAGAGTCTATTTTGTCTGATACAAGTGCTGCAACACCTGCTTTTTTCTCTTTGTTGTTTGCATGAAATATCTTTTTCCATCCGTTCACTTTTAGTCTGTGTATATCTTTGGGTTTGAGGTGAGTCTCTTGTAAGCAGCATATAGATGGGTCTTGCTTTTTTATCCACTCTGTTACTCTGTGTCTTTTGATTGGTGCATTAGTCCATTTACATTTAGGGTGATTATTGATAGATACGTACTTATTGCCATTGCTGGCTTTAGATCCGTGGTTACCAAAGGTTCAAGGGTTGCTTCTTTCCTATGTAAGAATCTAACTTAACTTTCTTGTTAAGTTATTGTGAACACCGTCTGATGTTTCTTTATCTATCCCTTCCTATTTTTCCTCCTCCATTCTTTATATATTCGGTGTTTTATTCTTTGCGTTTAGTTAGTATTTGGATGGTCTGCTTTCTTTGCTATGATTTTATTTTCTCTGGTGACATCTTTTTAGCCTTTGGAGTGCTTCCCTCTAGAGCAGTCCGTTTAAGATATCCTGTAGAGGTGGTTTATGGGAGGCAAACTCTCAGCTTTCGCTTGTCTGGAAATTGTTTAATCCCTCCATCATATTTAAGGGATAATCGTGCTGGATACAATATTCTAGGTTCGAGGCCCTTCTGTTTCATTACGTTAAATATATCATACCATTCTCTTCTTGCCCACAAAGTTTCTGTTGAGATGTCTGATGGGTTTTCCTTTGTAGGTGATCTTTTTTCTCTCTCTAGCTTCCTTTAATACTCTGTGTTTATCTTTGACCTTTGCCATCTTAATTATTATGTGTCTTTGTGCTGTCTTCCTTGGGTCCCGTGTGTTTGGAGATCTATGGGCTTCTATGGTCTGCAAGACTATTTCCTTCCCCAGCGTGGGAAATTTTTCAGCAGTTATTTCTTCAAAGACAGTTTATATCCCTTTTTCTCTCTCTTCTTCCTCTGGTACTCCTATAATGCGAATATTGTTCCGTTTCAATTGGTCACACAGTTCTCTTAATATTCTTTCATTCCTAGAGATCCTTTTATCTCTCTCTGCCTCAGCTTCTCTGTATTGCTGTTCTCTGATTTCTATTCCATTAGCACTCTCTTGCATCTCATCCAGTCTGCTGTTAAGCCCGTCGATGGCTTGTCTGATTTCTTCATTGTCTTTCCTCACTTCCCTCACTTTCTCACTCAGCTCTTGCACATTTCTCTGTGGATCCGTCAGCATGGTTATGACTTTTGTTCTGAATTCTTTTTCAGGAAGACTGTGCAGTTCCATCCCTTCAGGTTCCCTCTCTGGGGTTGTCTGGGTCTGGAGCTTTGTCTGTACCATATTCCTCTGTCTTTTCATGGCTGTAGAATTGGTTGCTGGTAGTTGCCAGGTATGTCAGTTGGGCTCTTTATGACTTTAAAAAGGGAAAAAAAAGAAGGAAAAAAAGAAAAAAAAGAATAAAAAAGAAAGAGAAGAAAAAACAACCAAACCAAACAAAACAAAACAAAAAAAACGCCCACCGGACGTAGATTCTGTGGGGATTCTGTAGGTGGCGCTGTTGCCTCACTATTCCAGAGCCGTGGCCGCACTACTCTGCAGGGCCCTTTATAGCTCTGGCCAGGGTGGCAACGAATGGGAGGTTGTTGATCTGGGTGGGAAGTCTAATTGCAGCCACCCTTTCCCAGTCACCAGCTAAGGGGTCTGAAACTCTCCAGGACTCCCAGCCTGTTGGGCTGAGTGTGCCGGGGCAATCCGGTCCTCCGCTGGGCTCCTGTCTCTAAGACCATGGAAAAAAGCGCACGCTTTTCTTTTTTTTTTCCTTCCCGCCGGCTGCAAGCACCCTGGTGCGTTCCCCGCTCAGACCCTGCACCCTCTGTCTCTCCAATCTCCGCTACCCCGCCCGATGTGAGTCAGCACTCCCTGCGCAGATCACTGGGGCTGGTTATTTCGCGGGCCTGTACTTCCCCTCTGTCCCAGCTCTGAATCCTCTCCTCCCGCTGGTGCGCTGGGGTGAGGGAGTGCTCGGGTCCCGCCGGGTCCTGGCTCTGTATCTTATCCGCCTCGCAGGGTGCTGAGTCCTCTCGGGTGTAGCTGCAAGCTGTGTGCTTTCCTGTGTATTCTGGTCTCTCTTTTAGGAATAGTTGTATTTGCTGTATTTTCGTAGATAAATATAGTGTTGGGAGGAGATATCTGCCTCCCTGCTCACGTCGCCATCTTCCCAGAAGTCTCGCATATGTCTTTTTGAATCTGAGAAGTTGTATTCTTTGGGTAAATTCCAAGGAGTGGGATTCCCGGGTCAAATGGTATTTCTATTTTTAGTTATTTGAGGAACCTCCATATTGCTTTCCACAATGGTTGAACTAACTAGCTTACATTCCCACCAGCAGTGTAAGAGGGTTCCCCTTTGTCCACATCCTCGCCAGCATTTGTTGTTCTTAGTCTTTCGGATGGTGGCCATCCTTATGGGCATGAGGTAATATCTCATGTGGTTTTAATTTGCAGTTCCCTGATGATTAGTCATATGTAACATCTCTTCGTGTCTGTTGGCCATCTGAATTTCTTCTTTGGAGAATTGTCTCTTCACATCCTCAGCCCATTTTTTAATCGGGTTATTTGCTTTTTGGATGTTGAAGTGTTTAAGTTCTGTATATATTTTGGATGTTAACCCCTTGTCAGATATGTCATTTACAAATATATTCTCCCATATTGTAGGATGCCTTTTTGTTCTGTTGATGGTGTCCTTTGCCATACAGAAGCCTTTTAGTTTGATGTAGTCCCATGTGTTCATTTTTGCTTTTGTTTATCTTGCTCAAGGAGATGCGTTCAGGAAGAAGTTGCTCATGCTTATATTCAGAAGATTTTTGCCTATGTTGTCTTCTAAGAGTTTTATGGTTTCATGACTTACATTCAGGTCTTTGATCCATTTCGAGTTTACTTTTGTGTATGAGGTTAACCAGTTTCATTCTCTTGCATGTAGCTGTCCAGTTTTGCCAGACCAGCTGTTGAAGAGGCTGTCATTTCCCCATTGTATGTCCATGGATCGTTTATCATATATTAATTGACCATATATGTTTGGGTTTATATCAGGACTCTCTAGTCTGTTCCATTGGTCTATGGGTCTGTTCTTGTGCCAGTACCAAATTGTCTTGAATACTGTGGCTTTGTAGTAGAGCTTGAAGTTGGGGAGCATAATCCCCCCAGCTTTATTCTTCCTTCTCAGGATTGCTTTGGCTATTTGGGGTCTTTTTTGGTTCCATATGAATTTTAGAATGATTTGCTCTAGCTCATTGAAGAATGCTGTTGGTATTTTGATAGGAATTGCATTGAATCTGTCCATTGCTTTAGGCAGGATGGCCATTTTGACAATATTAATTCTTCCTATCCATGAACACGGGATGTGTTTCCATTTATTGGTATCTTCTTTAAGTTCTCTCATGAGTGGCTTATAGTTTTCAGAGTGTAGGTCTTTCACTTCCTTGGTTAGGTTTATTCCTAGGTATTTTATTCTTTTTGATGCAATTGTGAATGGAATTGTTTTCCTGATTTCTCTCTCTGCTAGTTCATTGTTAGTGTATAGGAATGCCACAGATTTCTGCATATTAATTTTGTATCCCGCAACTTTGCTGAATTCAGATATTAGATCTAGTAGTTTTGGAGTGGATTCTTCAGGGTTTTTTATGTACAATATCATGCATTGGCAAACAGGGACAGTTTAACTTCTTCCTTGTCAATTGGATACCTTTTATTTCTTTGTGTTTTCTGATTGCTGTGGCTAGGACCTCCAGTACTATGTTGAATAGAAGAGGAGAGAGTGGGCATGCTTGTCTTGTTCCCAATCTTAACGGGAGAGCATTCAACTTCTCACTGTTAAGTATAATGTTGGCTGTGGGTTTGTCATATATGGCCTTTATTATGTTGAGGTACTTGCCCTCTGTTGATGTGGTGGATGCTGTTGATGGATTTTCGAATGTTGTACCATCCTTTCATCCCTGGAATAAATCCTACTTGATCATCATGGATAATTTTGATGTATTTTTGAATTCGGTTTGTTAATATTTTGTTGAGTATTTTTGCATCTATGTTCATCAGTAATATTGGTCTGTAATTTTCTTTTCCTGTGGTGTCTTTGCCTGGTTTTGGTATTAGAGTGATGCTGGCCTCATAGAATGAGTTTTGAAGTATTCCCTCTTCTTCTACTCTTTGGAAAACTTTAAGGAGGATGGTTATTAGGTCTTCACTAAATATTTGATAAAATTCAGTGGTTAAACTGTCTCGTCCAGGAGTTTTGTTGTTAGGTAGTTTTTTGATTACCAATTCAATTTCGTTGCTAGTAATTGGTTTGTTCAGATTTTCTGTTTCTGGGTCAGCCTTGGAAGGTTGTATTTTTCTAGAAAGCTGTCCATTTCTTCTAGGTTATCCAGTTTGTTAGCATATAATTTTTCATAGTATTATCTCATAATTCTTTGTATTTCTGTGGTGTCCGTAGTGATTTTTCCTTTCTCATTTCTGATTCTGTTTATGTGTGTAGACTCTTTTTTTCTTGATAAGTCTGGCTAAGGGTTTATCTATTCTGTTTATTTTCTCAAAGAACCAGCTCCTGCTTTCATTGATTCCTTCTATTGTTTTATTCTTCGCGATTTTATTTATTTCTGCTCTAATCTTTATTATGTCCCTCCTTCTACTGACTTTCCCCCTCATTTGTTCTTCTTTTCTAGTTTGGTTAATTTTCTAGTGTGTTTATGCTGTTCATATGGATTTGTTCTTCTTTCCTGAGGTAGGCCTTCATTGGAATATTCTTTCGTCTTAGCACATCCTTCGTTGCATCCCACAGATTTTGCGGTGTTGAATTGTTGTCAATTGTCTGCATATATTGCTTGATCTCTGTTTTTATTTGGTCATTGATCCATTGATTACTTAGGAGCATGTTGTGAAGCTTCCATGTGTTTGTGGGATTTTTCAGTTTCTTTGCATAATTTATTTCTAGTTTTCTACCTTTGTGGTTTTAAAATCTGGTTGGTACCATTTCAATCTTTTTTAAATTAGTGAGGCTCTTTTTGTGGCCTAGGATATGATCTAAACTTGAAAATGATCCATGTGCACTTGAGAAGGATATGTATTCTGTTGCTTTTGTGTGTATAGTTCTGTAGATGTCTGTTAGGTCCATCTGTTCTAATTGTTTAGTGCTTCTGTCTCCTTACTTATTTTCTCTCTGGTTGATCTGTTCTTTGGAGTGAGTGGAGTGTTGAAGTCTCCTAGACTGAATGCATTGCATTCTATTTCCCCTTTTAATTCTGTTAGTATTTGTTTCACATATGTAGGTTCTCCTGTGTTGGGTGCATAAATATTTATAATGGTTATATCTTCTTGTTGGATTGACCCCCTTTTCATCATGTAATGTCCTTCTTTGTCTCTTGTGACTTTCTTTGTTTTGAAGTGTATTTTGTCTGATGCAAGTACTGCAACTCCTGCTTTTTTCTCCCTATTAGTTGCATGAAATGTCTTTTTCCATCCCTTTACTTTTAGTCTGTGTATGTCTTTGGGTTTAAAGTGAGTCTCTTATAGGCAGCATAGAGATGGGTCTTGTTCTTTTATCCATTCAGTGACTCTGTGTCTTTTTATTGGTGCATTCAGTCCATTTACATTTAGGGTGATTATGGATAGGTATGTACTTATTGGCATTGCAGGCTTTAGATTTGTGGTTATCAAAGGTTCATGGTTCACTTCCTTACTATCTAAGAGTCTAACTTAACGCACTGAATATGCTATTACAAACACAGTCTGAATGTTCTTTTTTTCTCCTTCTTTGTCTTCCTCCTCCATTCTTTATGTATTAGGTATCATATTCGGTGCTCTTTGTATGACTTTGATTTGTCATATGCTTTGATTGACTTTGTGGATAGTTGATTTAATTTTGCATTTGCTTAGTAATTAACTGTTGTACTTTCTTTACCTTGGTTTTATTATCTCTGGTGACAACTATTAAACATTAGGAACACTTTCATCTATAGCAGTCCTTCCAAAATACACTGTAGAGATGGTTTGTGGGAGGTAAATTCTCTCAGCTTTTGCTTATGTAGAAATTGTTTTAGTCCCTCCTTCAAATTTAAATGATAACCTTGCGGGATAAAGTATTCTTGGTTCAGGCCCTTCTGCTTCATTGCATTAAGTACATCATGCCACTCCCTTCTGGCTTGTAAACTTTCTGCTGAGAAGTCTGATGATAGCCTGATGGGTTTTCCTTTGTATGTGATCTTATTTCTCTCTCTGTCTGCTTTTAATAGTCTGTCCTTATCGTTGATATTTACCATTTTAATTACTGTATGTCTTGGTGTTGTCTTCCTTGGGTCCCTTGTGTTGGGAAATCTGTGCACCTCCATTGCCTGAGAGACTATCTCCTCTCCCAGATTGGGGAAGTTTTCAGCAGTTTCCTCCTCAAAGACACTTTCTATCCCTTTTTCTCTCTTCTTCTTCTTCTGGTACCCCTATACTGCGAATATTGTTCCGTTTGGATTGGTCACACAGTTCTCTCAATATTCTTTCATTCTTAGTGATCCTTTTTTCTTTCTGTGCCTCAGCTTCTTTGTATTCCTCTTCTCTAATTTCTATTTCATTTATCGTCTCCTCCACCGTATCTAATCTGCTTTTAAAACTTTCCATTGTATGTTTCATTTCTGATACTGTATTCCGTAATGATTGGATCTCCGACAGGAATTCATTCCTGAGTTCTTGAATATTTTTCTGTACCTCTACGAGCATGTTAATGATTTTTATTTTGAAATCACTTTCATGCAGATTCATGAGTTCGATTTCATTTGAAGGTTTCTGGGGTGTTGTATTCATAATTTTACTTTGAACCAGGTTCCTTTGGCGTTTCATGTTTGTATATGGTGCCCTCTATTGCCCAGAAGCTCTACTCTCTGGAGCAGCTCAGCCCCTGAAGCAATGTCGGAGCTCGCAGGGGAGTGGTATTTGTGCCTGGGGGGAGAAAAGAGCCGTTTCCTGCTTCCCTGCTGCTATGCCTGTCTCCACTGCCAGCACCAGTTGGCTGAGCATACAGGTGTAAGCCTCTGTGCTTTGCGTTTGTAGTTGCTGTAGACTGGGCTTCCCTCTTGCTGGCCTAATGCCAGGGTAGAGTTTGCTGGTTTGTGAGGCAGTGGGGCTGGCCGGAAGAAAGGCCTAGTAGGTTGCGTATCACTGAGGGGGTCCTTGGAACTCTGTAGCCAGCCAGGGAGCTGGAGCTCCTGAAGATCGTGAACATTCCCAACCTGCTGGCCGGATCACACCTGGACAATTTTGTCTACCTGTCCTTTCTCATGAGCAGTAAGTTGTGTGCAATCCTTGTGCCTTTAGCAGCCCTCTTGCTGTTAGGAAGTCTCTGAGACTGCCCACCTTTCTTTTGTCCCAGAGAAACCAGATATGGATCCCTGCTTTTCACAAGTGGCTGGAATCTCAGTCTCTCCAGGTATTCTGCCTGTCTTAGCTTTCCAACCCCCTAATCACGAGAGTACCATGAGAACACCATGAAATGTGGGTTTGTGCTCCCAGAGCAGATCTCCAAAGTTAGGTATTCAGCAATCCCATGCCTCCACTCCCTCCCTGCTCTGTTTCTCTTCCTCCCGCTGGGGAACTGGGGTCGGGGAACAGCTTGGTCCTGCCGGGCCATGGCTTTGGTACATTACCCTGTTCCGTGAGGTTTCTCCAGGTGTATGCAGTTTAGCACAGTTGTCTTTCCTGTTGCTCATTCAAGGTTAGTTGTATTAATTATATTTTCATATTATATGTGGTTTTAGGAGGAAGCCTCTGTCTCACCTCTCACACCACCATCTTTAATCCTCTCTATGTTGTTGAGTTTTGAATTACTGAAATCTTGTTAAGAATATTTGCATTTAAAACTGAAGGAACAAAATAGCAGCAGACTTGGAGACTCCAAGAAGGAACTAGTGGTTACCAAAGGGGAGGGGTGTGGGAGGGCAGTTGGGGTGGGAGGGAGAAGGGGATTGAAGGGTATTATGTTTAGTACACATGGTGTGGGGGGTCACGGGAGAACAGTATAGCACAAAGAAGGCAAATAGTGAATCTGTGGCATCTTACTGCATTGAAGGACAGTGACTGCATTGGAGTTTTGGTGGGGACTTGATAATATATGTAAATGTAGTAACCACACTTTTTTCACATGAACACTTCATAAGAGTATATATATTAATAATACCTTAATAAAAAATTAAAAGTAAATATTTGCATTTATATAATGCGGGATATTGTTCTGCAGTTTCCTCATAATATCTTTGATTATTTTGGTATCAGGTAATGTTTATCTTACAGAATGAGTTGGGAAGTATTGCTTCCTCTTTAATACTCTGGGAATGTGTGTGTGTAGACTTGGTATTATTTTTTGCTCCAGTGTTTTGTAGATTTCACCAGTAAAGCCATCTGGGCCTTGAGTCTTTGTTATGATAAAGTTTTTAACTACAGATTCAGTTTCTTTAATACAAAGGGCTGTTGAAGCTATTTATTTCCCTTTGAGCTTTAGTAGTTTTTGATTTTCAGGAAATGGGCTAAACTCATCCAAAATATCAAACTTCTGGCATAAAGTTCTTTCTATATAGTATTATTTTTTAATCTTTGTAAGGTCTGTAGTGATCTTCCCTCTTTCATTCCTGATGGTATCAGTAGGCTTTCTTTTTTTCTTCTAATGAGCCTTGCCTAAGGGTTTATCACCTTTATTGACCTTTGTAAAGAATCCGCTTTTGGTTTATTAATTCTTCTCTTTTATTTTTCTTAGTTATTTAGAAAAGAATTGATGCTTTTTTATTTGAAGCCAGTGGTATTCTGATTTTTAATGTGCGGCTGGCCACCTATGGCTTTACTGTGATATAGGTAGGTTTCTAATGCCTGCCTGGCTTTCAGTGCCATTATTTCCCATTTTACTGAAAGTAATGTATTGTGCTTGCATTATAGGTAAGTTAACTGGCTTGTACATAGTTGGATAATTTGTGCACTGTGTTGACAGAGTTCATGAAATTAGGGGATGAGTAGTTTGAAGATTTAGTTTTACACTTGTATTAGAAGTAGTTCTACATTATGTAAATTCCACATGTTAAGCAAATTTCCTGAATGCTTTGACAGAATTTTCTTCTTCTGTGATAGAGCAAACCAGTATGTCAAGCCATTTACCTTTCAAAAACAGCTGCTTCAAAGAGCTGATACTCCATAATATCGATAAATATTAGGGACATAGATGAAAATGCTCATTTCCTCTACCTCTCTGAGCATATTCACAACTCTCATTGTTGGATGCTTAGATACTGCTTCTTTGCCAACAGAGATTTAGAAAAATACCTTTCTGGTATGTGCCTATGTGGGAAGGTTTAGGCTGCTAAGAATCTTGCTTCTGAGTTTGAGAAGGCTCACTCTGTGATTGTGCTTATGTATAGTATGACCCTTAAGCCTGTAAGAGCCTATGAAATGTCTTCTGCATATATAAAAAGGTTAAGTTATTTTTAGTATGGCTCTTTGAAAATTGATGGTCCATATATTTTATAATTGTAATTCTCCATTAGGTAGAATATTAACCAGAATACTTCATCCCCACTTCATGCTGGAAAACTAACTTAAAGCTTTAAAGGAATTATAAAATGAATGCCTGTTTGTCATAGCATGTTCAGAAACCATAGGATATTTTTATGGATTATTTCCAGTATTACCTAGAGGCAGCCATTTTAAATAGTTTTTATGTATTTCCTTTCGATTTTTTTCTTTCCACAAATTTTAAAATATGGCTGTTTTTTGAAATCTGAGGATGTTTACTTTTTATATAATACTTTTTATCTTTAAAGGGTTTGGGCACAGCCTTTCTGTCTTCTATTGAATGTTGTTGTTAATTCCTAGCAGTTAATTAACCAGTAACTTTCTGTAAGTAATGGAGATTCATGATGATTGTTTGCTGTTTGACACTATATTTGATTGACACTTGCTGGCTAATAGGCCTTAATGTGGGAACACCTACACTTCTGGGGTCACTAGCCATCAGGGCGAATATATTGCGATGGTATGATTTTCTGCCCAATGTAGGACAGATAGTAAGTAGGGATGTAAAGCAAGTTATGAAAATGCCTCTATGAAATGGCCTTGGCTAGGAATCAGGAATGGGCTGTTGGAGATAGCTTATTTTATTTGGTAACTTGGTATTTGGCCTACTAAAAAGAGTTAATTTATTATCCAACAGAATATAAAAATTAATGAATAAATTTCTCTTTTACCAGTGAATACAATTATTAGTTATTTCACTTAAAATAGCCTTATTAAAGTGAAAATATGTCACCTGTATTTCTCTTTCCCTTCCTCTGTATCTAAATAATCATTCTTTAGTTTGCACAGTTTACCAAACTTAGAGCTACTTGTTTCTGGTAACAGCTTTACTGATAATCCACATATTGTACAGTTCACCCATTTAATATAATTCAGGAGTGTTTTCTAGTATGTTTACAGTGTTGAAACCATTACCACAGTCAATTTTAGAATATTTTCATCACCCCATAGGGAAATCCTATACCTGGTAACTGTGGTGAATGCTTCTTAAAAATTCTCTTAGCTTTGCTCTATGTCTGCTAAGTCTAGAAGGTATTTTACCAGTTAAAGACATAGTATTAAAATGTTATTTGAGGAGAGATGAAAAATGGCAGCATGAGAAGTGAGGCAGAAACCTCCTCCCAAAACCACATGTAATACAAAAATACAGCAAATACAACTAAGCTTGAAAGAGTGACCAGAAAGAAGACTGCAACAGAGTACCTACATCTGGGGAAAAGAGAAGACGTCACGGAAAAGGATAAAAGTAGCAAGGCCATGATCTGGTGGGATCCAAGCCATCCCCACACCACAGCTCATAGGCAGGAGGAAGAGAAATGGAGCGGGGAGGGAGTAGAAAACCAGGACTGCTGAATACCCATCTCTGGAGATCTGCTTCAGCAGCACAAACCCATATTACATGGTGCTCTGGAGATTAGTGGGGTTGGAAAGCAAAGACAGGCAGAATACTTGGAAAGACTGAGATTTCAGCTGTTTGTGGAGAACAGGTACCAACAAACGCCCGCTCTGGAACAAAAGAAAGGCGGGCGTGTTGAAAGACTTCCCAATAGCCAGAGGGGCACTAAAGGGCAAGAATTACAGAGTGCTTGCTGCTGAGGAGAGAGGACCAGCACACTCACTCCAGCAGGTTGGGAACTCTCAGGAGCTTCAGGCAATCCGTTCCCCTGGCTGGCAACGGGTGCCCGAGGTCTCCCACTGAAATATGCAGCCTGCTGCTCCTTCCACCTGGCCAGCATTGGTTCCCAAATCTGCTGCCTCTGCCATCACGCCAGGCCAGCTGGAGGGAGGCCTCGCCTGCGGCAGCTACAGAGATATAATGCAGAGGCTCCTCTCTGTGTGCTAAGCCCCCAGGCCCTGGCAGTGGAGACAGGCACTGCAGCTGGGAAGCAGGAAAGAGCTCTTTCCTCCCAGCAGGCACTGGCACTGCATGCTTGCGATCCCCACCATTGCTCCAGGTGCTGGGCAGCTCCACAGAGTAGGGCTTCTAGGCAGTAGAGGGTGCCACCCACGTAAAGTTGTTATTCCATAGTAATCATTAGAAATACGAAATGGCAAAAGAATCGTACAAACCAAAATCCCTCAAACACCAGAAAGAGGGCTAGGTGAAACGGAAATTACCAGTCTTCTTGATAAAGATTTCAAAATAAGAATCATAAACATGCTCATGGAGCTACAGAAAAATAGTCAAAGTCTCAGGGAGGACTTCAAGAAAGAGAAACTGAAAAATACAGTGTCTGAAGTGAAACACAGTGGAGGGAACTAAAAGCAGATTAGAGAGGTAGAGGAGATGGTAAATGAAATAGAAATTAGAGAACAGGAATACAAAGAGGCTGAGGCAGAGAGACTAAAGCATCTCTAGGAATGAAAAAATAAGAGAACTATGCGACCAATCCAAACGGAAAAATATTCACATTACAAGGGTACCAGAAAAAGAAGAGAGAAAAAGAGATGAAAAGTGTCTTTGAGGAGGTAATTGCTGAGAACTTCCCCAATCTGGGGAAGGAGATAGTCTCTCAGGCCATGAAGCTGCATAGATATCCCAACACAAGAGACCCAAGGAAGACAACACCAAGACATATAATAATGTCAAAATGGCAAAGATCAAGGACAAAGACAGTATTAAAAGCAGCCAGAGAGAGAAAAAAGATCACCTACAAAGGAAAACACATCAGGCTATCATCAGACTTCTCAGCAGAAACCTTACAGGCCAGAAGGGAGCTGCATGATATATTTAATATAATGAAACAGAAGGGTCACCAACCAAGAATACTCTTCCTTTAAAAATTATAATTTAAATTTGAAGGAGGGAATTTAATAATTTCCAGATAAGCAAAAGTTGAGGGAATTTACCTCCCACAAACCATCTTTACAGTATTTTAAAGGGACTGCTATAGATGGAAGTGTTCCTAAGGCTAAATAACTGTTACCAGAGGAAATAAAACCACAGTAAAGGAAGGAGACCAATTAATTACTAAGCAAATGCAAAATTAAACCAGCTACCCACAAAGTCAGTCAAGAGATACACAAAGAGTACAAAATATGACACCTGTATATTTTGTATATAATACTGTAAAGATGGCTTGTGGGAGGTAAATTCCCTCAACTTTTGCTTATCTGGAAATTATTAAATTCCCTCCTTCAAATTTAAATTATAATTTTTAAAGAGTGGAGGAGGAAGAAAAAGGGGGAAATGAAGAACCTTTAGATTGTGTTTGAAATAACATACTAAGCAAGTTAAGTTAGACTATTAGATAGTAAAGAAGCTATCCTTGAACCATTGGTAACCACAACTCTAAAGCCGGCATTGGCAATTAGTACATATCTATTGATAATCACCCTAAATGTAAATGGACTGAATGCACCATATCAAAAGACATAGAGTTACAAAATGGATTAAAAAACAAGACCCATCTCTATGCTGCCTACAAGAGACTCACTTCAAACCCAAAGACATACACAGACTAAAAGTGAAGGGATGGAAAAAAGATAATTTATGCAAATAATAGGGAATAAAAGCAGGAGTTGCAGTACTTGTATCAGACAAAATAGACTTCAAAACAAAGAAAGTAACGAGACAAAGAAGGACATTACATAATTGATAAAGGGGTCAGTCCAACAAGAAGATATAACCATTATAAATATCTATGCACCCAACACAGGAGCAGGTACATATATGAAACAAGTAACACAGAATTAAAGGGGGAAATAGAATGCAATGCATTAATTTTAGGAGACTTCAACACACCACTCATTCCAAAGGACAGATCAACCAGACAGAAAGTAAGGAGACATAGGCACTGAGCAACATATTAGAACAGGTGGACCTAATAGACACCTGAAGAACACTCAAAAGCATCAGGAAACACATTCTTCGCAGGTACACATGGAATATTTTCAAGAACAGATTACATACTAGGCAACAAAAAAGAGTCTCAGTAAATTCAGAAGGATTGAAATTGTCCAACCAGCTTCTCAGATCACAAAGGTATGAAACGAGAAATGAATTTTGCAAAGAAAACTAATAAGCCCAGGAACACATGGAAGCTTAACAACATGCTCCTAAATAATGAATCAATGACCAAATAAAAACAGAGATCAAGCAATATATGGAGACATGAAAACAATAACAACACCACAAAATCTGTGGGATGCAGCGAAGGTCATTCTAAGAGGGAAGTATATTGCAATACAGGTTTACCTCAAGGAAGAACGATACCAAATGAACAGTCAACTCACAATTAATGAAACTAGAAAAAGAAGAATAAACGAGGCCCAAAGTCAGTGAAAGGAGGGACACAATAAAGATTAGAGCATAAATAAATAAAATTGAGAAGAATAAAACAATATTATCAGTGAAACCAGAAGCTGGTTCTTCAAGAAAATGAACAAAATAGATAAACCCCTAGCTAGACTTATCAGGAAAAAAACCAGAGTCTACACACATAAACAGAATCAGAAATGAGAAAGGAAAAACCACTATGGACACCACAGAAATACAAAGAATTATTAGAGAATACTATGAAAAATTATATGCTAGCAAACTGGATAACCTAGAAGAAGTGGACAACTTTCTAGAAAAATACAACATCCCAAGGCTGACCCAGGAAGAAACAAAATCTGAACCAACCAGTTAACAGTGCCGAAATTGAATTGGTAATCAAAAAACTACCTAAGAACAAAACCTCTGGACAAGATGGCCTCACCACTGAATTTTATCAAACATTTAGTGAAGACCTAATACCCATCCTCCTTAAAGTTTTCCAAAAATAGAAGAGGAGGGAATACTTCCAAACTCATTCTGCCAGCATCACTCTAATACCAAAACCAGGCAAAGACACCACAAAAAAAGGAAATTACAGACCAATATCCCCGATGAACATAGATGCAGAAATACTCAACAAAATATTAGCAAACTGAATTCAAAAATACATCAAAAAGATTATCCGTCATGATTGAGTAGGATTTATTTCAGGAATGCAAGGATAGTACAATATTAAAATATCCATCCGTATCATACACATCAACAAAAAGGACAGAAAATCACATGATCATCTTTCTAGATCCTGAAGAAGCGTTTGATGAAATTCAACATCCATTCATGATAAAAACAACAAAATGGGTATTGAGGGCGAGTGCTGCAACATAATAAAGGCCATATACAGCAAACCCACAGCTAGCATCATACTCAACAGCAAAAAGCTGAAAACTTTTCCTCTAAGATCGGGAACAAGGCAAGGATGCCCACTCTCAACATTTGTATTCAACATAGTGCTGGAGGTCCTTGCCACAGCAATCAGACAACACAAATAAAAAGGCAGAGAAAGATAAGTATCAAATGATTTCACTCATCTGTGGAGTATAAGAATAAAGAAAAAACGGAAGAAGGAACAAAACAGCAGCAGACTCACAGAACCCAAGAACAGAGTAACAGTTACCAAAGGGAAAGAGATGGGGAAGGATGGGTGGGAAGGGAAGGATAAGGGGGAAAAAGGGGCATTATGATTAGCGCACATAATGTAGGGGGTGGACACGGGGAAGGCAGTATAGCACAGAGAAGACAAGTAGTGACTCTATAACATGTTACTTTGCCAATGGACAGTGACTGCAGTTGGGTGCAGGGGGGACTGCATAATATGGGTGAATCTAGTAAACACAATGTTGCTTATGTGAAACCTTTATAAGATTGTATATCAGTGATACCTTAGTAAAAAAAAAAGTTATTTGAATTTGCATTTTTCAACTCATGTTTTATCTCTTTCTAAAGGAAACTAAGCTGAGAGATAAACTGATTTACTTAAAAAAAATTTTTGCTGTTAATTTGGGGAAAATATCCATTGTTAGAAACCATGGATCATTTTAGAAAACTTGTTATCAGGCAGAAAGCATAGTAATAGAATTTAATATAGCTATATATATGATTTGTCATTTTGAATTTCAGTATTTAAAAAATAATACTTCACTTCACTAGGATAGGTTAAAGTATTATTAGTATTGATATTATCTAATTCCAATGTTATGGGTATATATACTTTTTAAAAAATTGAGGTATAGTTGACATATTAGTAACATTTACCCTTTTTAGTTTTCAGTTCTGTTAGTTGTAACAAATGCATGTAACTAGTAGGATAATCAAATATAGACTAGTCCATCAACCTCAAAAAATTCCCATGTTCCCTTTTATAGTTGATTCCTTCCCCCCACTATTCACAGTCCCTGGTGCTGGAGTAATTTTCTGTTCTTGTAAATTTTTTCCTTTTCCAGAATATTGTAAATGAAATCACATGGTATATAACCTTTTGAGTCTGGCTTCTTTAATTTAGCATGATGCATTTGAGATTCATCCATGTTGTGGTATATCCGTATACTGCACAAACTTCACCCATTTAGTGTACAGTCCAGTGGTTTTTGGTATATTCAGAGATTTGTGCAATGATTACCACAGTCACATTAGGACATTTTCATTACCCCTGAAAGAAACCCTGTACCTCTGAGCTCTAATGTCCCATCTCCCTGAGTTAATTTTTATATATGGAGGTTTATTTTTTCTTATGAATGTCTGGGAGACTGTGTTAAGAAAACTATCCTTTCCCCTTTAAACTGATTTTGCACCTTTGTTGAAAATCAGTTGGCTATACTAGTATAGGTCTATTTCTGGACTCTGCTCTATTGGCCTATGTGATATCCTTATGCCAGTTTCACACTGTCTTCATTACTGTAGCTTTATAATAGGATGTAAAGTGAAGTGGTAAGTTCCCCAACTTCGTTCTTTTTCAGAGTTGTTTTGGCTTTTCTATTTCTTTCTGTTTATCTGTGTAAATTTTTTAATCAGCTTGTCAATTTCTTTAAAAAAAACTGCAGATTTAAATTCTGTTTTGAGTAATTTTCACAAGATAGCTGCAATATACTTCCCTTTTTTTTTTTAACTTGCAGTGAAAAATAGGTCATTTTCAGTACAGTGCCTTGTGTACTGTAATGCAGGGTGATAGAAAGCATACCATAAATTCTTATAGTTAGCCTAACTTTTTTCCTGCTATTTCTTAGATAAGTTAAAGGTATAAACACCATATAAAGTGAGATAAACTTTTAGATTGAAGAGCTCAGGTTATTTGTGTAAAAATGGGCTTTGTACTTATATATAGGGGTTGAAAGTGCAAAGGTAGTAATTGAACTAGATGTGTGGATTTACGGTTTTCCCTCCCCTCCCTACCTTCATTTTTTGGAATTTTATATAAAACTAAAACTGTAGAAATGGTTGTATGTCATTCGTTCTCCACTCCAGGAATTTCAGTCTTAATGATTACAGCTAATTGCCAGTAAAAGGTCTGTATTTATGTAAATGAATAAAATGGGATATATTTCTTAATCTGTTAAAAATAAAAATCTTGACATTTTTTTAGTTTATTTTTTTTAATTCCCAAGTCTTTTTTGAGAAAGGAAAATTAATGCAGTGCAAATCAAAAATATAATTACTAAAATTAACAACAAACCAAAAGTAATTTTGTTACATAAATTAATCCATTTATTATTGTCTAGCAATGCTTCAAATGGTGGCCCTCCTTCTGGTCTTGCAGTTCCTTCAGTCTTCTGACTGCCGACTTTCCTGAGACAGCGGAAGTGGTGGTGTAGGGCCAGGCACTACCAGCTACTATTTTCTTTCAGGAACCACAGTGCCAGATGCCCACAGCTCGTCTCTTTGTCTTGGTTTCACCATGAAAGGACCCAGTGTACTTGGTGTGCTGGCTTATTTCAGTTTTCTTCACCATTTTCCTGAGGGAAGCACTGTAACAGTCCAATATTTACTGATGATTTTGACCTTCATAGTGCATTTAGCTATTTTGCTGCGAACAAGGTGCAAGCCAAGAGAGCAACAGACATATTCATAGTTCATGTCAGGAAGATATGTGCTTAGTAATTTTTTCCATTTGATAGTCTTTCTATAAATTGGTCAATGGCTAGTACACAGTTATTCAATTTTTTTCCGCAGGACTTGCAGATTTCAGAAATGTTTAATTTTTCTCTAGAAACTAATTTCTCCCCCTTTCTGCTTTCTTTTTTGAGACTGTGGAAACTGAGAAGTTTAGGACTCTTGTCAGTCCTGGAACCTTCTGGTCTTCTGGTTATTTTTTTATAGTTTCAATTTTCTTATAATGATTTGTTGAAATACATTCAAGGCATAATGAGCCTAAAAATAGTTCTTTGTTTTTCAGGTTCTAAATGGCTTCTAAGAAGTTGGGTGCAGATTTTCATGGTAAGTTGTTGTTAGATATCATGGTTTGTTAAGATTTGATTAGGTAATTTGAAATCGCTTTGTGTTTGATTTTTGTTTATTTAAATGAGCAACTTGAGAAAAATAATTGTATTAAAATGTAGCATATACATTTCAAAGGACTTCAGATAACTTTAGTATTGAAATATTTCTTCAGAAGGATAAACTTTACAGATGCTCTGTGGTTATTGTACTTGAAACTACCGTAGATAGATAGGAGGGCGTCTACCTGTTTTTGTTGTACTCCAGCAGTATTTTGGTGTAGTTACCATTTTCTTTCTTATTCCCTGATCTTAGTTCTTTTCCATATCAAGTGTGAAAAACTCTAAACCTTTAGTTAACACTTTATGTTTTGGTTTGGTCACCCCTTCCCTGCCAAAGATGTAATTCACTACAAATAAGCCATGATCAGCAGATGAATCAGTATGCTACAGAATTATTAGAAATAGTGATTACAGTTTTGCATTTGGAGCTAATAGTTTATCATCTTTTTCTAAGGTATCACCTTTCAAAATGGAATACATTAATAAACTTTATTTGCATTTGGGAGGAACCAAGTGCTAAGAAGTTAAAATTAGACTCTCTTTTCATACTGTTTAACAATTAAACACCAGAAATGTCCAGACAACACAGTTACTTTAAAAGGGCTTTTAAAGCTGATCTTCCATTTTAAAAATCATGTCATTGTTAAGAATGATTTGCTAGACTGCACTGTGATGTGTTGGTATGCGCTTCTGCTTGATAGTGTCACTTAAGTTAGGGTGGTTGCAGCAATCACTATGGTTTTAACTTGGTTATATATTTTATGCAGCAGCTTTAGTATTTTGAATTGCATTGTGCAAATACTTAAATATATCACTTGTGTATGTTCTGTTAAATCCTTTTGGAGTTAAGTCATTCAAACTCTGGAATTTGCATTTTGTGTAATAGGCCAGGCATCAGATTTTTCAGGTAAGATATCTCCTATTTTTGAAGGATTATTACAGGGCTCTTGCAGAGTAAGTGAGTATTAGTAGAGAGACAGAACTGAAGTTGTCTCTGCTTCACTTTTTCAAGGGAGAAGAGAAGACAGAGCCAAGGACAGAGGAAAGGCCTTGGGAGAGAAACTAACAAAAACGAAAAATTTATAAACTTACAATCTTATTTCAAAAAATAAGCTTATCTATCTTGAATCTTTGGAAACTTCTTTTTGATTGGAGTGAAAAATTTAAGTTGGACACCAGGTTATGTTTTCCAGCTAAACAATCTAGAGAGAAGATTGTAATTCTAAAGTTACCTGATCAGTAACTTGTCTTGCTTCATTTCTTTACATTCCTAACCAAAATTGTATTGCTTAAATGAAACATTCTACCTGAGTAAAATTTGAGATATAAAGTTTCTCTTTCTCTGCTTCTTCCACTTAAATTTGCTGAGCTCCTACTTGAATTTCAGTGGCTTTGGTTGGCTTTTAGAGTAAGAATCTTATATTTAGATATCATGTACTTTAAGGAATAGAAATTAAAGGGAGTAAGTGGAGAATATTTAATAGACAATCTTGTACGCATCTGAGTTCAAGAATCAAGTTCAGCTTGACTTTACAAGGCTGGAAACCAAGGCTACTACACCCTCCATCTCTGAGGAAGCTGTGTAGCCTTTCCTCCTTGCTTTTCTCTGCAGGTGTGCTCCATTTTTATTCTCTGTTTGTAGACTTGATTTCTTGGCCTTCTTGTATAGAGTGCATAGGTCCAAGAATGGCCACCCAAATTTTGGTGCTGCTTGCTACTTGGTCTTTTAGTTTAAGTGGCAGCATCATACAGCTAAAGTTTTTGTATCTTTTAGTCAAGAAAGCATCTGATAGGCACAGCCTAGTTAATGAGCTTATGGATTAGTTCCCCATAAGTTAGGTATTACTTGACTGGTCCAGTGAGGGATTGTGTGTGTGTATGTGTAATTCTAGGGCATTTGGGGTGTGGACAGGGAGGTAACAACTCTTCTGATGACGAGATATTAAAATGCTTTTTTAAAATTTAAATATTTGGGCTGACTATGTCTTATGCTATTCTTATGGCTACTATTTGATTTACCTTCAAGTTCATTCTTTTCAGCTGGGGTTGAACTTCATCACTGTCATTTAATAACTACATATCCCTAAATAAGACTAAGAGATTTCTCAAAGACCTTTAAAAATGTTTTCCTTATATTATGTAAATTTAAAACCATTGGCTCAATTTAAATCAGGCATTTCTTGGAGACTGGTGCTTTAAAATGTTAATCCTCTTTAATTTTTAACTCATTTTCCACTTGTTTTATCTGTTATTTTCCAGAATTGACTTTAAAAGGATTTTTTTTAATGTTTCAGAAAACAAATAAATTGCTCTTTTAAAATCTGGAAAAATGTCTTGAGATTCTAATTTAGGAAGAAAATAGGTGTCCTTGGACTTAACAAACTAAACTCCCTCTTTTGAAAGACCAAGTGAAAGACCAAGTGACCCCATTTAGGACCATTTAACTTCTAGAGAGGTTAATTTTTCCCTTGATTGAATTTCTTTTTTTTTTTTTAATTTTTATTAAGGTATTATTCATATACACTCTTATGAAGTTTTCACATGAAAAAACAATGTGGTTACTACATTTACTCATTTATCAAGTCCCCACCTATACCCCAATGCAGTCACTGTCCTTCAGTGTAGTAAGATGCCACAGACTCATTGTTTGCCTTCACTGTGCTACACTGTTTTCCCGGTAACCCCCCAAACACCATGTGTATTAAACATAATACCCCTCAATCCCCTTCTCCCTCCCTCCCCACCCGCCCTCCCACACCTTTCCCCTTTAGTAACCACTAGTTCCTTCTTGGAGTCTCTGAGTTTGCTGCTATTTTGTTCCTTCAGTTTTGTTTCATCGTTAATACTCCACAAATGAGGAAAATCATTTGGCACTTGTCTTTCTCCGCCTGGCTTATTTCACTGAGCATATCCTCCAGCTCCATCCATGTTGTTGCAAATGGTAGAATTTTTTCTTTCTTATATTGTGTATATGTACCACATCTTCTTTATCCATTCATCTACTAATGGACACTTAGGTTGCTTGCATACCTTGGCTATTGTAAAAAGTGCTGCGATAAACATAGGGGTGCATATGTCTTTTTGAATCGGAGAAGTTGTATTTTCGGTAAATTCCAAGGAGTGGAGTTCCCAGGTCAAATGGTATTTCTATTTTTAGTTTTTTGAGGAACCTCTATATTGCTTTCCACAATGGTTAAACTAGCTTACATTCCCACCAGCAGTGTAGGAGGGTTCCCCTTTCTCCACATCCTCACCAACATTTGTTGTTCTTAGTCTTTTGGATGCTGGCCATCCTAGCTGGTGTGAGGTGATACCTCATTGTGGTTTTAATTTGCATTTCCTGGATGATTAGTGATGTGGAGCATGTTTTCATATGTCTATTGGCCACCTGAATTTCTTCTTTGAAAAACTGTCTCTTCATATCCTCTGCCATTTTTTAATCGGATTATTTGTTTTTTGGGTGTTGAGGCATGTAAGTTCTTTATATTTTTTTGATGTTAACCCCTTGTCAGATATGTCATTTACAAATATATTCTCCCATACAGTAGGATGCCTTTTTGTTCTGTTGATGGGGTCCTTTGCCATACAGAAACTTTTTATTTTGATGTAGTCCCATGAGTTCATTTTTGCTTTTGTTTCCCTTACTCGAGGAGATGCGTTCAGGAAGAAGTTGCTCATGCTTATACTCAGGAGATTTTTGCCTATGTTGTCTTCTAAGAGTTTTATGGTTTCCTGAATTACATTCAGGTCTTTGATCCATTTTGAGTTTACTTTTGTGTATGGGGTTAAACAATAATCCAGTTTCATTTTCTTGCATGTAGCGGTCCAGTTTTGCCAACGCCACCTGTTGAAGAGGCCGTTATTTCCCCATTGTATATCTGTGGCTCTATTACCATATATTAGTTGATCATATATGGTTGGGTTTATATCAGGGCTCTCTAGTCTGTTCCATTGGTCTATGGGTCTGTTCTTGTGCCAGTACCAAATTGTCTTGCTTACTGTTGCTTTGTAGTAGAGCTTGAAGTTGGGGACATGATCCCCCCAGCTTTATTCTTCCTTCTCAGGATTGCTTTGGCTATTCGGGGTCTTTTGTGGTTCCATATGAATTTTAGAACGATTTTCTCTAGTTCGTTGAAGAATGCTGTTGGTATTTTGATAGGAATTACATTGAATCTGTAGATTGCTTTAGGCACGATGGCCATTTTGACAATATTAATTCTTCCTATCCATGAGCATGGGATACGTTTCCATTTATTGGTATCTTCTTTAATTTCTCTCATGAATGTCTTGTAGTTTTCGGAGTATAGTGCTTTCACTTCCTCGGTTAGGTTTATTCCTAGGTATTTTATTCTTTTTGATGCAATTGTGAATGGAATTGTTTTCCTGATTTCTTTCTCTGCCTGTTCATTATTAGTGTATAGGAATGCCACAGATTTCTGCGTATTAATTTTGTATCCCGCAACTTTGCTAAATTCAGATATTAGATCTTGTAGTTTTGGAATGGATTCTTTAGGGTTTTTTATGTACAATATCATGTCATCTGCAAACAGGGACAGTTTGAGTTCTTCTTTGCCAATCTGGATGCCTTTTATTTCTTTGTGTTGTCTGATTGCCGTGGCTAGGACCTCCAGTACTGTGCTGAATAGAAGTGGGGAGAGTGGGCATCCTTATCTTGTTCCCTATCTTAAAGGAAAAGCTTTCAGCTTCTTGCTGTTAAGTATAATGTTGGCTATGGGTTTGTCATATATGGCCTTTATTATGTTGAGGCACTTGCCCTCTATACCCATTTTGTTGAGTTTTTATCATGAATGGATGTTGAATTTTGTCAAATGCTTTTTCAGCATCTATGGAAATGATGATGTGGTTTTTGTCCTTTTTGTTGATGTGGTGGATGACGTTGCTGGATTTTTGAATGTTGTACCATCCTTGCATCCCTGGAATAAATTCTACTCGATCATGATGGATGATTCTTTTGATGTATTTTTGAATTCGGTTTGTTAATATTTTGTTGAGTATTTTTGCATCTGTGTTCATCAGGGATATTGGTCTGTAATTTTCTTTTTTTGTGGTGTCTTTGTCCGGTTTTGGGATTAGAGCCATGCTGGCCTCGTAGAATGAGTTTGGAAGTATTCCCTCTTCTTCTACTCCTTGGAAAACTTTAAGGAGGATGGGTATTAGGTCTTCACTAAATGTTAGATAAAATTCAGCGGTGAAGCCATCTGGTCCAGGCGTTTTGTTCTTAGGTAGGTTTTTGATTACCAGTTTAATTTCGTTGCTGGTAATTGGTCTGTTCCAACTTTCTGTTTCTTTTTGGGTCAGCTTTGGAAGGGTGTATTTTTCTAGAAAGTTGTCCATTTCTTCTAGGTTATCCAGTTTGTTAGCATATAATTTTTCATAGTATTCTCTCATAATTCTTTGTATTTCTGTGGTGTCCGTAGTGATTTTTCCTTTCTCATTTCTGATTCTGTTCATGTGTGTAGACTCTCTTTTTTTCTTGATAAATCTGGCTAGGGGTTTATCTATTTTGTTTATTTTCTCCAGGAACCAGCTTCTGCTTTCATTGATTCTTTCTGTTGTTTTATTCTTCTCAATTTTATTTATTTCTAATCTTTATTATGTCCCTCCTTCTACTGACTTTGGTTCTAATTTGTTCTTCTTTTTCTAGTTTGGTTAATTGTGAGTTTAGACTGTTCATGTGGGATTGTTCTTCTTTCCTTAGGTAGGCCTGTATTGCAATATACTTTCCTCTTAGCATGGCCTTTGCTGTGTCCCACAGATTTTGTGGTTTTGAATTATTGTTGTCCTTTGTTTTCATATATTGCTTGATCTGTGTTTTTATTTGGTCATTGATCCATTGGTTATTTAGGAGCATGTTGTGAAGCCTCCATGTGTTTGTGGGATTTTTTGTTTTCTTTGCGTGATTTATTTCTAGTTTCATACCTTTGTGGTCTGAGCAACTGGTTGGTACAATTTCAATCTTTTTGAATTTACTGAGGTTCTTTTTGTGGCCTAGTATATAATCTATTCTTGAAAATGTTCCATGTGCACTTGAGAAGAATGTGTATTCTACTGCTTTTGTGTGTAGAGTTCTGTAGATGTCTGTTAGGTCTGTGATTCATCTGTTCTAATGTGTTGTTCAGTGCCTCTGTCTCCTTACTTATTTTCTGTCTGGTTGATCTGTCCTTCAGAGTGGAGTGGAGTGTTGAAGTCTAGAATGAATGCATTGCATTCTTTTTCCCCTTTTAATTCTATTAGTATTTGTTTCACATATGTAGGTGCTCTTGTGTTGAGTGCATATATATTTATAATGGTTATATCTTCTTGTTGGATTGACCCCTTTATCATTATGTAATGTCCTTCTTTGTTTGTTATGACTTTCTTTGTTTTGAAGTCTATTTTGTCTGATGCAAGTACTGCAACTCCTGCTTTTTTCTCCCCATTAGTTGCATGAAATGTCTTTTTCCATCCCTTCACTTTTAGTCTGTGTATGTCTTTGGGTTTAAAGTGAGTCTCCTGTAGGCAGTATATAGATAGGTCTTGTTTTTTTATCCATTCAGCGACTCTATGTCTTTTGATTGGTGCATTCAGTCCATTTACATTTAGGGTGATTATGGATAGGTATGTACTTATTGCCATTGCAGGCTTTAGATTTGTGGTTACCAAAGGTTCAAGGTTCACTTCCTTACAATCTAAGAGTCTAACTTAACTCACTTAATATGCTATTACAAACACAGTCTAAATGTTCTTTTTTTTCTCCTTCTTTGTCTTCCTCCTTCATTCTTTGTATGTTATGAATTATATTCTGTACTCTTTGTCTATCCCTTGATTGACCTTGGGGATAGGTAATTTAGTTTTGCATTTGTTTAGAAATTAGCTGTTCTACTTTCTTTACTGTGGTTTTATTACCTCTGGTGTCAGCTATTGAACCATAGAAACACTTCCATCTGTAGCTGTCCCTCCAAAATACACTGTAGAGATGGTTTGTGGGAGGTAAATTCTCTCAGCTTTTGCTTAATCTGGGAATTGTTTAATCCCTCCTTCAAATTTAAATGATAATCTTGCCAGATAAAGTGATCTTGGTTCAAGGCCCTTCTGCTTCATTGCATTAAGTCCGATGATAGCCTGATGGGCTTTCCTTTGTATGTGATCTTATTTCTCTCTGCCTGCTTTTAGTAGTCTGTCCTTATCCTTGATCTTTGCCATTTTAATTATTATATGTCTTGAAGTTGTCTTCCTTGTGTCTCTTGTGTTGGGAGATCTGTGCACCTCCATAGTTTGAAAGACTATCTCCTTCCCCAGATTGGGGAAGTTTTCAGCTATTTCCTCCTCAGTGACACTTTGTATCCCTTTTTCTCTCTTCTTCTTCTTCTGGTACCTCTATACTGGGAATATTGTTCCGTTTGGATTGGTCACACAGTTCTCTCAATATTGTTTCATTCTTAGAGATCCTTTTTTCTCTCTGTGCCTCAGCTTCTTTGTATTCCTCTTCTCTAGTTTCTATTTCATTTATCGTATTGTCTCCTCCACCATATCCAACCTGCTTTTAATACCCTCCATTGTGCTCTTGAACGATTGGATCTGCAAATGTTGTTCATTCCTGAGTTCTTGAATATCTTTCCATACCTGCATGAGCATGTTAATGATTTTTATTTTGAACTCCCTTTCAGGGAGAGTCATGAGGTTGATATCATTTAAATCTTTCTCAGGAGTGGTATTAATTATTTTACTCTGGACCAGGTTTCTTTGGCATTTCATATTTGCATCTGGTGCCCTCTAGTGTCCAGAAGCTCTACTCTCTGGAGCTGCTCAGCCCCTGAAGTAATGTTGGGGGTCACAGGGGAGTGGTATTGGTGCCTGGGGGGAGGAAAGAGCTGTTTCCTGCTTCCCGGCTGCTATGCCTATCTCCACTGCTTGAACCAGTGGGCTGAGCACACGGGTATAAGCCTCTATGCTTTGCGTTTGTCATTGCTGTAGACAGATCTTCCCTCTGGCTGGCCTAACGTCAGGGTAGGGTTTGCCGGTTTGAGAGCCAGGTGGGGCTGAGCAGGAGAAAGGCGCAGTAGGCTACCTATAATGGAAGGGGTTCTTGGAGCTGTGCAGTCAGCCAGGGAGCTAGAGCACCCGAAGATCGTGAAAGCTCCCAACATCCTGGGCAGAGTGCACCCGGAAAATTTTGTCTACCTGTCCTTTCTCCTGAGCTGTAAGCTCTGTGCAATCCTTGCCCCTTTAGTAGCCCTCTTGCTAAGGGCTTCCTTGTTAGGAAGTGTCTCAGACTGCCCGCCTTTTTTTTGTCCCAGAGCAGTCAGATATGGATCCCTGGTTTCCACAAGCAGCTGAAATCTCAGTCTCTCCAGGAATTCTGCCTGTCTTAGCTTTCCAACTCCCTAATTACGAGAGTATCATGCGAGCACCATGAATTTCCAGAGTAGTTGTATCAGTTATATTTTCGTATTATATGCGGTTCTAGGAGGAAGCCTCTGTCTCACCTCTCACGCCACCATCTTTAATCTGTCCATTGGTTAAATTTCTGTTAAGATATTGAAATACTTTTTCTGCTGAGTGATAAAAAGACATTTTATTTTAGATTGTTTTAAAAGTTGATTTGTTATTTATGCTGTTACATAGAAAAGTCAGCCACTGAATCATTGTTCTCTCATATGTAATATGCTGTCCCTGCCTTTCTAGATTTTCTCTTTATTTTTTGTGTTCAACATTTTGACTATGATGTGACTTGGTGTGATTTTTCTATGTGTTTATCCTACTTGGAGTTAGCTAAGCTTCCTGAATCCAAGTTATCTTTTATCTCTTTGGGAAAATTTGTAGCCATCATCTCTTCTCACATTTCTTCTGCCCCATTGTGTGTGTCTCATGCTTTTGAGACTAATCACATGATTTAGGCTGTTTGGTATTGTCCTTGAGATATCTTAAGGCTCTGTTCCATATTTTTCCACTTTTTCTTTTCTCTTTGTTTCAATTTGGTTAATTTCTTTTGACCTAACTTCAAGTTCTCTGAGTCTTCTCTCTGTTGAATATTATTTTCTGATCAGTATAGTCTGGCTTATGAGCTATCAAGAATTTTCTTCTCTGCCACTGTATTTTTCATTTCTAGCATTTCCATTTGTCTCTGTATTTTCATTTCTCTTTTAAAATTGCACATCTTCTCTCACATGTTCACTTTTTCCATTAGATCCTTTAACTATAGCTATTTTAAAGCTTTCTCATAATTCCATCCCTGGATTTGGTCTGATGTTTGGTTCCTCTATTGATAGATGTGTGATTGAAAGCCAGAATTCTGGCTTGTTTTTGTTGTTAGAGTGTAACATTTTCTTGCAACTTCACATCCTATAGTAGATATCTGTATGATTTTGTGTGTGTGTGTATATACATCTATCTAATTTTGCAAGCATTACCTGACTTGTTTCTGGCTTTAAGGTAGTGATACCCAATCAGGGGATTGGAATTTTTCACTCAATTTTGTTTGATCTGTCCTGTTCTTTTTCAAAAACCTCAGTTTGAATCCTCAATTTGAATTCAAAGTAAGCGTAATCCAGTTGCTACCTTCTATGAAGAATTTCTCCTCCATCTGGAATTACACCATTTTGTTGTTTTTTTTTTTTTTCAGAAAAACAGGTCACAAAATAATAAATATCAACAATTTAGAAAGAAAGCACACAGAATGAAGCCTTCCCAGAATTTATCCTGCGTCATTACACATTCAGCCCAGCATCTTCCGCTAGCAGGTAATGCAGTGATGCACAGAACCTGACTTCAGGGAGCTGCCACAGCCACTGCCATCAGAGATGCACTTACTTTCTTTTTTAAAATTGAACTCAGACATTTTAGAAAGATTTTCAGTAATAAAGACTGAAATGAAAAGGTATTTGGGGTGAGCTCCAAAATTGTTAGCCAGGGTTTAATTCTCTGGGCCATGTGGTTAATTGAGTTTATACTGAATCTATTTCAAAAACAAAATGTATTGAGAACAAGAGAAATTGACATCTTTAAATAGTATTCTGATATTTTGTATAAAACTGAACAGTTCCTAAGTCAGAGTTTGTTATATTTGCACGAAATACTCTTTGTAGCCCTCCCAGCAGAACCAGTTGCTCTGCGGTTTGTTTCTGTCCTTTACTCGAGGGTGTTTTGTGGTCGCCGTCTCCGTAGGTGCCTCTCTGCCCTTTACCCCATCCTCCTCCTCCCAGTAATTATACAACCAGCTGCTCATTCCTTGTTAACAAAGTACAAAGAATAAGATCGGGGAAGGTTAGGGCATGTGCTAAATTACCCTGGCACTGGCTTTTTCAGTGACATGAAACTGCTTTTTAAAGTAGATAACTGGTGCTAATGAAGAGACACAGCAGTTGTTTAAAGGTATTCTGCTTGATCTGGTGGGTCCCTAAGCCAGTGCCTAGTTCCATTTATAGAATATAAGTTGTCAGTGTATACAGCACTGTCTTAGTTTACTAACTGAAAGGTGGGCGAGGAAACAACACTTTTCTTAAAAGATATTCTCTCATTTGGCTTAGATATCTGTAGTACTTTGTTGTAGATTGCTTTTCCTCCTCACGCCCCATTAGCAATTTACAACAAAGATGTTCTTTTAGGAAAATTTTGCTAGTATTAATGTGGGTAGGTTTTCTTATGTTTGTATATCATACATGCTTGTATGTGTTATCTTCTAATGTGTGTGTGTCATACAGTTAAATTACTTGGAATACAGAAACATTTCTTAAAAGACTAAATTTTGTGATTGTTTACTGTAAATCTTTCTAGTGCTTCTGAGAAAATGGTAGTTTCAGCTTTGTTTCCAGTTAATCAGGGCACTAGCCAAAGTTAAGAGTCTACTTTCAAACATTTGAGCACCTGTTTTCATGGAAGAGAGATAAAAATTCTTCAAAATTAAAAAGAACTTTGCGATTAATCTCTGTAACATAAAGCATTTCATAAGTGGCAGAGGATTGTAGTGTTGAAACCAACACTTAGGATTGTTGGCAGGCTGTGATGGTACCTGATTGTTACTTTTTTGGCACCTGGTACATTTTTGTGACTTTGTCCAGAATCTTAAAAATGTGCTTACATCTTGCATGTGTACTCCATTAAAACATTTTCATGACTAGTCTTGCCATTGGGTAAAATTTTGAATTTTAATATTCAGTGTGTGTGAGTGTGGGTGGTGAGGGTTCAATATAAAAGAAGTTTAAGACCTTGTCTTCTTTCTTTGTTGTTTACCTGTTGAGAAAATCTCATCTGCAAGTGTGGGGAAGTTGGGGTTCCTATGGCCAGGATCCTCACTGAACTTAAACCACCTGATGATGTAACTGGCCTGTTGCTAGGCTATGGCTTCCACACCTTTAGGCAATAAGCTATTACTGTGCTATATAGAGAGCTCGGCCCAGTGCTCCGCGCGGAGGCAGATGCTAGTGCTCCACCTGCTGCCGGGAAAACAAGCCGGGTAATAAACCCTTTCACCCCAAAGAACGTTCTGCTGTCAATTTCTTTGGTCGCATTGAATCCATAGCGAACTTACCTGGGGCTGAAACCCACTGGCAAGACAGCAAGATAGGCTGAGTTTGGGATGTGTAGATAAGAAGCATTTATCCCTTCTAAGGGACACTGATATTCTAGCTCAGTCTCTAGAGGAGTATAAGGAAACAAATATATTAATACTACCTAGTGGTAAGACTCGAGTTGGCGATGTGAACTGGATATTCTGAGATTGAGAAGGGAGTTGTTAAGTTTATTCTTAAGGGACTAGAAATAAGTATATAAGGGTGGGAATGTGAAAGGCATTGTCATCCTGAGAAACAGCACTTCTAAAGATAATGACAAACTTGGAAACTTTCGTAGAGTGTTAATAATTTTGGTTCTGCCCCAGAAAAATTACTAAATTGAATACAGTTGTCAATTTAATTTGCTAGCTGTGTGAGAGATAGGTAAAATGTTTTAGTTCTGGCTAGAAGTTATATGGAAAGGAGAGACACCCTCCTCCCGAGGGTGGGAACAGGGGCCTTCTTCCTGATAGAGGATTTCAGGTGAACTAGAGCATTATCTACTTCAGGAAATGGGAGTGATAAACATCTTGAGCTTGGTGGGTTTTGAAATCTACAGAGGTTTTAGGAGAGACCTCAATGAAAGAGGTGTAATTGTCTTACTGTGTTCATGAGCACTCAGGAAAATACACTGGCACAAGAACAGACCCATCTGTCAATGCTCAGTGAAATCAGCCAGGCAGAGAAAGATGAATACAATATTATTTCACTTATTTGTGGAATATAAAAACAAAACAAAGCAATGAACAAAATAGCAGTAGACTCATAGACACTGAGAAGGAACTAGTGGTTACCATGGGGGGGTTGGGTGGGTGGGTGAAGAGGGTGAGGGGGATAAAAGAGCACAAAAATTCTTTATCATAATGTAGGTTGGTCATTGGGTAGTAGTACATGTAGAATGTAGTCAGTGATTCTATAACATCTTCCTATGTTGACAGATAGTAATCGTACTAGTGGGGGTGAGGATTTAATAATGGGGGTAACTGTTTAACCACTGTGTTGTATACTTGAAACCAATATAAGATTGTATATCAACTATACTTCAATTAAAAAAAAATACACTAGTGTGATGTCCAGAAGCAAGCCTTAATTTACTAGTCACTAATACTCAAAAAGTGTTATTCATTTTATAGGCTGTTTCATTGTCATGATGGTTCTGCCAGTAAGTTATCCCAAACCTTGTCCAGCAAAGAAACCATAGTGTGTAGCTAGTGGGAGTCATATACAGGAGCCACTCTCATTTTGCCTGACCCTGTATAAATCACTGATGATGTCCTGGTCTTTCTGTATTACTCATCTGTGATAGGCAGAGAACCTCTAGGGCGTTAAAACAGTTTGGTTTTACATGGCTTGTGTCTTTTGTTAATCTTATTCTGATTCCCATGGTCTTGTCTGGTTTTTCTTTTTTTGAAAGTGCCGTGCTGCTTAAATATTTCTACATCTGTTCCAGAATGTAGTCTTTAAAAAACAAAAACAAAAACAAAACTAATGCCTTTGTACTAATTAAGAAATTATCCTAAAGCAGAGAAATCCTAATCAAGGAAGTTCTTTTGTTCAGGTTCTATCATCAATTCAGCAGTATTTTTAAGTGCTTAATATGTGCCAGGCAATGTTGTAGGTTTTGAGACGACATCAGTGAATAAAAGACATTTAAATACTTACCTGCAAGAAGCTTACATTCCTTTGGGCAAGACAAACAATAAATATAATTCAAAAATGAATTACATGTTAGAAGGTAAGAAGTGATATAAAGGAAAAGGTAGATGGTAACATGGGAGTACTGTAGTGAGGCAGCGTAGTAATTTTAAATAGGGTGGTTAGGGTAAGCCTCACTGAGAAAGTGACATTTGAGCAGACTTGAAGAAGGTGAAAGAGTAAGTCATGCATTACAGATAGAGGGAGCACCCACTGCAGTTTTTGACATGGGCTTGACACTGTCATGATTGAGGAACAGAGAATCACTGTGACTTAGGTGCAGTGAGCAAGGAGGTGACCCTTAGGAGTTGAGGGCACGTGGTAGTGGGTGTTGGGGAGACTGCTGTGGGCACTTTGCATTTACAATAGGTACAACTGAAAGTAAACCCTAGTAAGATCAAATAGGCTTAAGTTTTCCTCAGAGGCCTAGGGTCAGGAGAAGGTAAGTAAGCAGTCAGAAGAAGGAACTTTGTGTAGCTTCTAGTCTTAGGGTAGCATAAATCAATGTATCCTAGAGATAAGATTATAGCAAAACAAATAATAAAATTCTTTGCTGATATTTTCTACTTTATTTTTGATTGTAGGGACTTTCAGTTACCTTGATGATGTCCCATTTAAAATAGGAGACAAATTCAAAACACCAGCTAAAGTTGGCCTACCTATTGGCTTCTCCTTGCCTGACTGTTTGCAGGTTGTCAGAGAAGTACAGGTAAGTGGTGATATTTAGTTAAAGTTTAGTGCATTTAAAAATTTAAAGAGTAAGAATTTGCCATATAGTGAAATAGAAAAAAAATCATCCTCATATCTCTTATATTTCTTACTGTTCCTGTTACTGTTTGACTCGCATTCTTTTACTCGTGCTTGCATGCATGTGCATGCACACACACACACACACACCCTTAAATGTGTTTATATATCTATTACAGATCTTGTGTAATCTGTTAGACTATATATTCTTGGGATTCTGTACCTTGTCCAAAACAAACCCAATTGTTTGTTCACCTCTTTTCGTTTTCTCTTAATGTCCTCATTATCTTTTTGGTCACTCAAGTTAGATAATATATTTCTCACTGCTGTGTCTCACTTTTATCATCCAGTTCATCTTTATTTTTTTGCCTGGGCTATTACAGTAGCCTTTTTAATTGGCCCCTCTGCTTACAGCATTTTCCTTCAGTTTTTCAAATTATTTCTAGAATAATATCCTTAAATTAAAGTTTTAAGTTGTCACATCTCTATTAAAAAAAAATAATAATTCACCAATCCTTACTGAATCAAATATAGACATAAGGTATGGTAAAGCACCTTAGCTGATCATCTCCTCTGTTCCTGCCAAACTAGGTTATGAGCCATTTGTTGAACATACTGTGTATATTATCTGTCTATACTATGCTTTTTCTCATGGACTGTTATCTCCACTTGGAATATTCTTCTCTTTCTCACTGTACTAAAAGCTGTCTCCCTGTTAAAATTTATTTATTCTTCTAGACTGCTTAAATACCATCTCCTGAAAAGCCTCTTTCTCAATCCTCCCATCTTTAAAGCTGAGTTATATGTAAATATGTAGCATTACTTCTTAAAAGCAGCAAATATTCCTATGTTTTGTGACTTCCTTTCTTCTTTCAACACACATTTATTGAATGCCTGCTTTTGAGCTGTGCTCTGCTAGGGCTGAGGATAAAGATAAATGCCTTAGTTACTACTGTCCTCAAGGAGCTTTCAGTTAGAGAGGGAGACACGTGGAAAAACAAAGTACACTACTCAAACACTTTGTCTTGTGACTTAAGATTTTTAAAAATACAACTTTCTGGCAAAGAAGTTTTGTTTCTGGGGGATTCACTAAGGCATCACCATGTTACTCTAAAAACTGTTTAATCTTGCAGTCTATGCAGTGAGTCATCATAGTGGGAGAATTTCAGTTATTTTTGTTTAATAACATCTTTATCAAGAGAAAATTATTCACATACCATAAAACAAAATTCACCCTTTTAAAGTGTGCAAATAAGTGGTTTTTAGTATATTCCAAGTTATATCACCATCTTTACTATCTAATTCCCAGAACATTTTCATCACTGCAAAAAGAAATGCATTGCTTGTTACCAGCCACTCCCTATATTCCCCTTCCCCCAGCCCCTGGCAATCATTAAGTCTACTTTCTTTCTCTGGATTTGCCAATTATGGGTGTAGCATATATATGGAGTAATACAATATATAACCTTTTGTGACTATAATGTATGTCCTCAAGGTTTCTCCATGTTGCAAATGAATGAAGTATTAGTACTTAATTCATTTATATGGCTTGATATTCCATTGTGTTGATACACCACATTTTGTTTATCCTTTCATTAAGTTTTGGACATTTTGGTGGTTTCCATGTTTTGGAAACTTTTCCTTAGTACAGTGAACATTTATATACACAGGTGTTTGTGTGGAAATATGCTTCCAGTTTTCTTGGGTGCATACATAGGACTGGAATTGTTGGGTCATATGGTAACTGCGTTCGACGTTTTGGAGAATTGCCAGACTATCTTCCAAAGTGGCTGCTCCGGTTTACAATCCTGTCTATACTTCATGAGGGTTACAGTTACTGCACACCTCTGCCAATTTATTATTGTCCTTTTGGTTATATACACTTGTTGTGGGTGTGCCGTGGTCTCTTGTGGTTTGACGTGTATTTCCTTAATTACTAATGATGTTGAGCATCTTACCTGTTTTTGAGTCCAGAGTAGATAATTCCTTGTGTATGGAGATTTTTTTTTTTTTACAATTTATTTTATTTTAGTATCATTAACCTACAATTACATGAGCAATATTGTGATGATTAAACTACCCCCTTCATCAGGTTCCCCCCACCAACCCTATTACCGTCACTGTCCATCAGCGTAGTGAGATGAGAATCACTACTTGTCTTCTCTGAGCTGTACAGTCACCCCCGTGCCTCCCCACCCTATGTCTGCCAATCGTAATGCCCCTTTTACCCTCTTATCCCTCCCTTCCCGCCCTTCTTCCCCAGTCCCTTTCCCTTTGGTAACTATTAGTCTGTTCTTGGGTTCTGTGAGTCTGCTGCTGTTTTGTTCCTTCAGTTTTTTTTTTTTTTCTTCTTATACTCCACATATGAGTGAGATCATTTGGTACTTGTCTTTTTCGGCCTGGCTTATTTCACTGAGCATAATACCCTCCAGCTCCATCCATGTTGTTGCAAATGGTAGGATTTGTTTTTTTCTTATGGCTGAGTAATATTCCATTGTGTATATGTACCACATCTTCTTAATCCATTCATCTACTGATGGGCACTTAGGTTGCTTCCATTTCTTGGCTATTGTAAATAGTGCTGCAATAAACATAGGGGTGCATCTGTCTTTTTGAAACTGGGCTGCTGCATTCTTGGGGTAAATTCCTAGGAGTGGGATTC
>JAQQAC010002172.1:38030929-38051860 GCA_029783875.1 Phataginus tricuspis | reverse complement strand
TGATCAGGGCCCTATAAGTGCCAAGCCCAAAGCCAGGCGCTGGGGATTCAGAAATGCATGTAATGTGGTAACTGATCTCTAGGAGTTCACTTAATGTACTAACATTTGTGTCAGCAGTATAACCCAAAAACTGTTTTGGCTGTTGGTATTCCCAAGCCCAAGTAGATCCTGCCCCTGAAGAGAGAAAATCTTGGGACTTGCAAAATGGCCAGACTAGTGTGATCCAGTCTACCCTTTAGTGACTCCTGTAACCTAATGACTGAGCCCTGCAGCTGGGCTGCCGGCAGTGTGCTGTTGGGGAGAGTTCAGTGGAAGCAGCAGCCTCTTGAGACCTGTAGTCTTAGCTTTTCCCAGCTGGCTTTCAGGAGAGTATCTTGTTACAGCTCTGTAATTTTGGACATGCTTCTAGGAAGTAGATTCCCTGCCTCCTAACCTCTGGTGTTCCCCTCCCCCTCCAAAGAAGGAAATAAAATTCTGTTGAAACATTTTCCATGCTTCTTGGGAGCTGGGCCAAGCTGTAAACTAGCTTGTGACCTTGTTCCATCATGGTTGGGTTTTTGGCCAAGGGAATGAGCTGCCTTCATGCCGTGGGTCTTATTCATTATCAGAAGTAGTGGGAGGAGTTAATTGTGGGAATCTGTCCCCTAATCAGCTTGGAGTTAGTAAGGTGTGGCAGGGAACAGGCTGCCTGTAGCCAGTGCAGTAGTGGCTGGGCCTTAGAGTCCACATTCCAGTCCTTGAGGGCCCAGCCTGGTGTGGCTAATAGTTGTTCAGTCCTGGTTGTATAAGGATGGCAGTGGTAGCCAGGAATAGAAGCACAGTGTTTGTGGTGTGGAACAGAGGTGGAGTGCCCTCAAAGCTCTGGGGCCCTGAGCTAGCCATGTGTGGGCCCAGCCCAGTGATAGAAGTGAGGGAGAGAGACATTGTTGGGAGAGTCAGCCCTAGAGTGAGGGTTTTTGAAGTGAATGATCCCTTTAGGACTCTGAGATACAACCACCTTGGAAATGGAGGATGGAATCCCAGAGAGCAATCACAGCAGCCATCTTGGGCATCAGTTCTGTGGGTGGTCTCCGAACATGCCCAGGGTGTCGGGTGTGGAAGAATGCGGCTCTTGGGTTTTCTCATTCTGCAAAGTGGAATGAGGGTGGGGGGAATGGGAGACAGCCACACTTGCTCTGTCTTCCAATCCTCTCTCTCCCTTAGCTGCTGCTTTCCTACCCCTCATTTCTCTTCAGGGTGTCTGGCCAGCAACCTGGCCCTTTTCTTCAAGGCAGACTGCTCAACTGGGGATTTGATTAGTGTCAAGAATGGCAAACCCCTGGACGGGGCCACTTAAGTGATGTGTCTTCTGGGGCTCACATCTTTCTTGTCTGATCATGTTTCTCCACTACCAGGTCACACCTCCTAATTTCTCAGTGTCACAAGTGCCCAACACTCCTAGCTGTCCCCAGGCCTATTCTGAACTGCAGACACTGTCCCCCAGTGAGCGGCAGTGTGTGGAGACAGTGGTCAACATGGGCTACTCATATGAGTGTGTTCTGAGAGCCATGAAGAAGAAAGGAGAGAATATTGAGCAGGTGAGTGGTGGGTGGGGGTGGGGGTAGGGGTCTGGCCGGTCAGAAGAAAGGCCCTGTCTCTCCTAGAGCCCCTCAGACTGACAGCACCAGAGTCCTTTCCTGTGAGCTTGGGGGGACTCAGGGTGCTTTGTTGGAGAAACTAGCGGCCTTAGCAGCAGTACTACTGCTGAGGGAAAGCCCTAGGTGTACTGGAGCTGCTGGACTCTTACCCAACTACCCCTTTCTCTGCTCCTCCTGAGAGGGCTCACTCGGCTGAAGTCAAGTCACATGTCTTCTTCCAGATATGTTTATCCTGTCACAGCTACCTAGGGAGTTTCAGAATAGGGTACTGGAGTTTTAAACCTTGAGAACATTTTCTGACTTGGGCTATTTCTCAGAAGAATATCCTTTCCAGGCTGTGGAGTCGAAATTCTGGGAGATGGGAGTCAGCTGTAGTAGAGACTTGTTTGAAAAATGGCTCTTCATGTTCAGAAGTGTGTGCTTGTCTGTCCAGCAAGTAGCCATTGAGGTCCTGCTGTGTTGGATGTAGTTTAAGGTCTGTCCAGGATCTGATAGCTGGACTGAGAAGCAGACATCACACTTGCTGGCTGGTTTAAGACCCTTGGGAAGCAGAGCACTGTGGCAGTAGGTATTCAAACTTCATTTCTTTTCTTAGATTCTTGACTATCTCTTTGCACATGGACAGCTCTGTGAGAAGGGCTTCGACCCGCTTTTAGCGGAGGAGGTTCTGGAAATGCACCAGTGTTCAGAGGAAAAGGTAGGACTCTTCATGCTTCACGGGACCCCTCTGGAATGGAGGGGCAAAATAGTCTGTCCTGGGGTCCACCCCTGGCCCGCAACCCCCTCTCCCTACTGCAGATAGAGGCAGTCGAAGCACAGAATCTTTCAAGTGTCCAGACATTTTGTCAGTTTGGGTTGAAATCTATCTAGAATTTCAGGGAAGGGAAGGGAAAAATGACCTGGGCAAAAAACCACATATGTGAGGGTGACTGGGGAAATAAGACACTTTGCTGAGCCTGCTCCCTGGAGAGCAGCCATATCCTGCCTTGGTGGGAATGTGACTCTCTGGGTGGTGGGATCTGAACAAAGGTCAGCAAGAGTTGGGACTGGGCATGGCTTCTGAAGGATGATGGGTTGTGGTATCAACTTGTTGGCCCTGGCTTCCTCCACAGCCCTCCTCTGCTTGCTCGGGGACCTTAGAGTGGCACATGAGGCTCTGGTGAAGGATGCAGATGCCCCTAAGGAACGCCCTATGCACACATTCATCCATTCAGCTGCACTGTGTGGCCAGACCCCTTTCTTCAATCTGTATTCTGTTCAACCCCTTAGATGATGGAGTTTCTTCAGTTAATGAGCAAATTTAAGGAAATGGGCTTTGAACTGAAAGACATTAAGGAAGTTCTGCTCTTACACAACAATGACCAGGACAGTGCTTTGGAAGACCTCATGGCTCGCGCGGGAGCCAGCTGAGACAGGCCCTGCCATGGAACCACCCCTGCTGGAGGCCCTGAGGCACCTACCTGTGGGGAAGAAGGGACATAGTTCCAGATTTTCTTTTGGGGGTCAGGTTTAGAGACTGTGCTTGGCCCTGAGCTGGGGAGAAAATGGGGAAGAGTTGGGTACATGAATGCCCCCAGACTGTTCTGGCTCCTTCCATATTAAATGTATTTGTATTTTGAGAAGTGTCCTTCCCACTATGGCCCTCCAGAGAGACTTCCATGTTCTTTCTGGGGTCTGTATGTCCTCAGCCGAAACCTGGCCTAGGTGCCAAAAGGAGTCAGGGAGAACGGGTGAGAGGACCAGACTCTCCATGCTGCTGTGGGGCTAGATGCTTTCCTCCCCTGCACTGGTGGACTGAATTCTAGTCCAAGTTGAGTGCAATCGAAAGGTTCTTCCAGGGTTTTTCTTTTTCCCTTTTAACAAAAGTCTCTTAGTGTTACACTGGTTCTGCAGTGTGTCTGCAGTGCAAAGAATGCCCTTTTCCCCATGGGGCCCCGAGTTTGCCTCTTCTGCCAGGCACTTAACCATGCTTCCTCGCCCCAGTCTTTCTTTTGGCTTGGTTTGCACAATCCTGTGCTACCCAGGAATTTAGAGCCCCTGCTCTAGGAAAGTTAACAGTTTAAGAAACCATTGGCCCCTTCCTGGCACATTGAGTGGGGGAGAAATAGGCTGCAGTTTAGTTGCCTAGCATTAATGCCACCTCACTTCTCCTGGAGAACAGCCTCTCTCCAGCCCCCTGCTCTAGGATGACACCGCGAGTAACACCTAGTCATAGAAATGAGTCTCTTTGGTTTGTTTTGTATTATGTTATATATCATTAAAGATCTAAATACAAAGGCTATACCGTCTTGTTGAATCTAAAGTAATTTGCTAACTATTTTGATTCTTCAGAGAGAACTACTAATAAAAATTTTAAAGATATGTCTTCTTGTGATAATTTTATTGCCAGGGGCTGTTTTACTGAGGGCTGGGGGTGAAGGGATGTCCTAGGGATGGAACAGGACCTAACCATTTTCTGTCATCTCTGTAGTTTCTTCCCACTCTAGGCCTGTGGGACCCAGGAGCTGCCCTTCCAGTCCACCCAGGTTTGTGGTTGGCAGAGGCAAGCCCAGACAAGGGTCTATTTAAATGTCACCTTGCTGTCTCCAGGCCAAGGGCATATGCCTTCCTGAAAGACTGTGGAGGTGAGATAGGCTGGGCTTTTGGGGGAGTCTCCCAGAAATGAGGGAAAAAATTTCCCTTTTCCTGTGAGCAGAATCAGACATTTATGTGCTTTTGAGACATAGGAGTGGATTCAGACTGCTTCACCAGCTCTGTTGTAGCTGATACAACTAGATTTATCCCTAATATTCTTTTTATACTTCATACCATCCCACAGGCCTTGTGCTAGTGTCTGGGAGTGAGGGTCTCTTAATTCTTAGTGATCCATGTGAGAAGGGGCTGCAGAACCTTTGGGTCAGGAAGCACCAAGCTGGAAAGAGGCTGCCCTCTGGTGGTCTGATCAGGTATGGCAGAGATTGTAAAAGAGTGGCCAGGTTGCAGAGCTGAACTCTGCCACTTAAATTCCCTCTCCTGGCTTTTAAGCCCTTAAAAATTTTTACTTTACCTGTAGGAGATTATACACCATAATGGGCGTCAAGGCCCGTGCTGTGACATTCGACCCAGATGACCTTGGTAAGTGATGGGCCACCTAGAAGGCCACTTTGTCTTTCTTGAGCTTCATTCTGCTTCAGAGTCTCAGACTGTTGACTAGAGCATTCAAAGCCAAGATACTGAACACAGGCCCTTGAGAGACCCTGGGTGAAAGTGAGGGCAGGAGATAGACTGGCCTGAGATCCTCCAGCTCTTCAACTTTCCCATGAGGGATGTGTGTGGTGGGTGAGGAGTCTTAGGAACCAGGAATTGCCACAGGAGAATGAGGGCTACTGGCCAGCAAAAGGCATAGGTGGGAAGAAAATAAATAATGCAGTGAGTGACGTGGGCACCCTCTTCTGTGTCAGTACTGGACTGCAGGCCAGGAGGGGAACTGGAGGCATAAAGCCTGTCCCACATCTGCTGTTAAAGACACGCCAAAGTCATATTCATTTTACATTTTCAAAAGCCAACCTAATGTCCCAAATCAATCTCCAAGGGCTGATGGGGCAGAGCTCACTCCCCCGTTCCATTAGCACCATTGTTTGAGTTTTTGGCCAAGTCTTGAAGAAAGGCACTGAATTTGGCTGAAAAGCCTGTGGGCTGAGCATGTTTTCTTCCCAGCTTGTGATCTCTGACCGCTAGGTTACCACTGGCCACAGCATCCTCTGAGCCTCAAATTCAGAAAGTTTTTTAGATTCAGGTGTTTCCACAAACAAAGAATGAGTAAGACAAATTCTCTTCCCGTGCTAAAGAAAAGGGAGGGGGTGTATTAAGTTCTTTGGGTGGGTCTGTCCTTCCTTACAGAAGCTTCTGTGCTGGGAACCGAGGGACAGTGTCTTGGTCCTGAGAGAGGAGCTGGGGTCCAACCAAGGCCATGTGTGGTTGAGGAGTAGGTTCTGGTATCTGCAGGGAGGACCTGGCAGAGGGCCATCCAGTCCCTGAGAGCCCAGCACAGGCTCCTGAGCTGCCCCTGCCACCCTAGACTGGACCTTGCTCTAAGATACCATTGTTCTCTCAGGGGCTGCAGTAGGCCTGTGGCCTATGGCAGGCCAGGTACAGCCGCAGCTGGCTCCTTAGACTCTGGATGCACTGGGATTTCAGAGCCATGATTTCATCCAATTGGGTCACAAAATCTTCAAAATTCTGAGAAAGGAAACAAAGGACAAATGGGAGCTTTTGCTCTTGGTGGCCCTCTACCAGATCTACTTTTCTAGTCCCTTCTCTTACAGGGACATTTCTGAGCCCAGGCCCCTTTTCCTGGAAAACCTGCAGGACAGATACTATGGCACAAGGTAGGGCCAGCTTCTGTGCATTTGAGAATGTAGAGAGGTATGTTGCAGGGCAAAGCGGTGTTTTTGTAGAAGTACCTCTGGTCTGCACATGGTATGTCACTGTTGCTGTCACAGAGAGACCCCAACAAGCCACTATAGGAAGGCAGAATGAAGGCAGACAGAGGCTGGAAATGTTTTAGCCTTGAAATGGGCAATAAAGCACCATTTCCCACCTGTCCTTGCACCCCTCAACTATCTCAGAGGGATGGCAAGAGTAGGCTTAAGGCCTCAACAACAGTTAGAGTGTGATAGCAGACCCTTACCCCACATGTAACCACAACAGACAAGGGAACCATCAAACTTGCTGCTGGCTAATTCCCAACAGCCCCTGCATGTCCAGCCAAGGCCACTTACATTAGGAACCAGTTGGCTCATCAGGGTCTCCTCCTTGAAGCCCAGCTCTGCCATTTCATCCAGCTGTTCCTGGTGTGCTTGGATGACCACCTGCCTGGGAATACCAGAGGAGACACTATGATCCTCTGGGCCTTCCATTCTCCTGGGCAGCTTTCTGGAGCTGGGCCTCGTTCTTAGGCCAAGAGCTGCCTCCACCCAAAGTGGTCAAGGCTCTGACCAGGGCCAGCCCACCACCACCTCCCACCTCATCTATTCTTAGGACTGTCAAGAAACTAAGAAGTACTAACAAAATACTGGGAGAGGGGCGGGCTTCTCAAGCTGCTCCCTACCTCCCCAGGTACACTGAGGGACAGGCCTGGGTGCTGCTTCTACATCAGTGCTACCTGCAGCTTCCTGCAGAAAGGCTCAAGGCTGCAACACTTGGCACTGCTGTCATTGAGTGGGGGAGGGGGTCCAGGCACCAAAGCAGGGGTTTGAGCTAGAAGCTGGAGGCTCTGCCTTTTTGTCAGATCCTGCTGATGGGCGGAGACCATGGAGACAGACAGATTATCTACCTGGGACAGGCAGGCTCCTCACCTGTGCATTCCTGAACGTCCGTCTCTTTGTCCATGGCCCTGGCTTGAGCCCAGTGGGCAGGAAGCACACAGCCAGCCTGGCAGCCAGCCTGGGTATCAGGAGCCCTAGCAAAAGGCTGTAACCTCACAGGATTCCCACAGGCTACCCTGCTTTCCAACTCCTGGGCCTCTTATGTGGTGGGGGGCCCTCCAGGATCTCCCCACCTCCTGTCTTTCACATCCTCTGTGGCTGTGGTCTCATCTCTGCTGCACCACTCACAGCATCCTTCACGGAAAGCAGCCAAACCCTCCGCCCCCGTTTTTCACGTTCCCCATCTTGGAAGGTGCCCAGGCGGTCTTGGCTCTGGGGTCACAAGGCTGCAGCTGCATTGTCTCTGGGCAGCACTTCCAGGAACACAGACCCAATAGAATGGAGAGGAGGATTCTGATCTTAACCACAGGTCATATGCTTGCTTAAGGCTTTTCTAGGCTAAGGGTTCACCCACTCTGACAGACCTGCTTTAATAAATTACTCCTGCTGTTCGGGTCAGATGCTTTTAGGCAGGCTTCCTTGAAAAGCGGGACAAAGCCTCTCTCTCACTGCAGTATACCTCTGACACTGAGCCAACCACAGCCATTCCCAGAATAGACAAAACAGTAAGCTGGAGTCGGAGTAGGGGCACCTAAGGGAATCAGGTGTTAGGGAGAAAGTCTAACTTACTGTGCGTGCCCCAGGAGTGTCCCTGCAGTCTTGGGAGAGCAGCTGGGGACCAGGGGAGAGCCTGGCTTTGATAAGCACCTGGGGATTGTCCTGCATTTGAGCCACGTAATGTCCTCATTGTAGCAGGGCAACTTGAAAGGGTCTGTGCACACACCTGGCTCCTGCCAATAGAGCCTTGTTGGATGCCTTCTCTCCTGGGCCTGGGGCTGGTCAGCCACATGACTACTTCCTGTTTGTGGAATGAGTGTAGACTCAGAGTGGGGTCCTCCACTATGTGTGGTGGGGAAGGGCTTTCCTGGGAAAGCCTGGGAGCCGCCCAGCTCTGTCCCCTCAGCATTGGCATCATACTGGGCTCTATCTCCGTGTTGCTGGGAGAAGAGTGCAATCTCCCTGCTCTGGCAGACCTCCCCCAGGTGAGCCTCCCTGTTTGGCAGCTTGTCAGCTGGGTGTTGATGGATGGGTGATGGGGACAGAGCTGGAAGATCACCACCAGGCTTGTTGTCAGGGGGAGATGATGACAGCCACAGGTGCCCAGTTGCTGAAGACACTGGCAGGACTGCCTCTTGATCACCAGATGACCCTGTGTGGCTCACAGCTACCCCCTTTGTACCCACTGCCAGTAGACTGTGTGCAGCCTCATCCTTGGCCAGATGGTCCAAAGGAGTAGAGCACTCATGGTCTAGGTTCTCCAGGAGGGACACAGTGAGAGGAGCCATCAGTCCAGAAGCATATTCGGAACACGAGCCTAGTTCCCCTCCAGAGTCTTCTCCTTGGAAAGGGTTATTGTTTTCCATTGTTCTGGTTGCCAGAGCCAGGCTGTCTTCGCTGACTTCTCTCAGAGGTGTGCTGACTGTGTCTCTTTGGCCTGGGGATTCAGGAACTGTAACGTGGGATAGTGAAAAAGTGAAACCACCTTCCTCCAGGGATGATGAGCTGCCCTCAGCCTGTCCGGGACCTTCTCTTCTGAAGGCATCCTGTCTGAGATCAAAGGCTGGGCTGCCACCTCTTTTCTGGCTACATACAAAGTCTACCTGTGAACAGTAAGGCTTCTCTGCCAGGTTCTCCACTGGAGAAGGCCCTGAGGAAGTAGAGTCCTCTTCTTTGCTCCAGGCCAAGGGCACTGTATTTGGGCTGTGGCCATAATTCAGTGCTGCTCTTCTGTGACTTGTGGGGTCCATGGAAAACATCCAGTTTCCACTTCGAACATTCTCATCATCATCTGTCCGAGGGCTGAGGAACAGACTCAGCTGCCTTTCGGCCACCTGCTCATCAGGACCTTGTTCCCTTTGATGAAGGAAGAATGAGCCTTCATTAGTCTCCAGGGTGTTTCTCTGCTTTGTGGTCCTCTGACTGGACACATATGAGAAAGAATCTTCACTGAAATCACTGTCATCAAGGTTCTCAACTTGGGCTCCCTCATGGTTCTCGGAATAAGAGCAGATGGAAGGAGGAGCCTCACTCTGGAGCCGCCCCTCTAGGGTTCTGTACTGGCATAAAAGCCTTTCCAGTGGCTGGTGCTGTAACTTCTGTTGGAGGAGAGGTGGCTGCTGGAACTGCTGGTGATAAAAGCGCAAATGTTCCTCCCTTTCCTTCTGGTGTGGAGGGATTCTTGTCCAAGCCTCAGAGGCTGGCTTGGCAGGCGTGCCTGCCCGGCTGCCCCGACCGTACTCTGCTAAGTGGCAGATGTTGCCAAAGGAGAGCGCAACTTGTGACACAAGCTGCTTCTCCACTGGCCACGCAGTCAGCACGTTTCTGCACTTGAAGGGTGGTTTGCCACGCACCAGGCCTTCTGGGCCAGGGGCCCTGCTTTTCCCCCTGCCAGTAGTTTTTTTGCCAATTTGATTTTTCTCAGAGCACAATGGAGCTGACTCTTCTGCCCTCATTTTGGTCAAATGTCCAGACCGTGTGCTCCCGTTGACAGGGCTGGCTGGAAGGACCCACTCTTGGGGAGGATTCCCTCTGAAGCCACACCTTTTACCAGGGACTTTGGGTAGAGATGCCAAAGGGATGTTGGGTGGGTGGCTGGCAAGAGGACGGGCCTTCCCTCTCATGGAGCCAGGTGCCATGGTGAGCGACTGCTGAAGCCCAAGCTTGACTCGTTTTGGAGAGCACTTGTCTGGTGGGACCACAGGGGGGCTCTGAATTTGCTTTGGAGAAGAGTTTCCAGATGTCCTATTTCGACTGGTAGCTGAAGTGCCACACTTAATGCCTTTCTTTAGTTCTTTGACCCTGTAAATGATCATTTTATGTTAAATGTATACTTCTGCATATTCTGTATTCCTTTTCTACAGCTTTCAGGGAAAACAAAAACCAAAGAAAAGTATTACAAGGATTTTGAGTTTTCTTTATATCTGGGGGAGAATAAGAGGAAATGGGAGATTTGTTTCAGCATGAGATACCTCTCTTTAACTAAACAAAAAAGGCTGGTGTCTTCCCTGAGGGTATAAACATGCACCTAACATATGATCAGAAGAGTGTTGCAGATACCACAGTCCCATGTGAGGGACAGGCCTGGGGATCTAGTCTCAGAACTACAGTTTCGCACCGTGCTCCTATAGGTGGGCCAACTCTGGAGCCTGGTGTTTACCACTCACATGCCATTCCCCAGTCAGAGCCCACTTTTCCTGCAGACCACTTCCTCTCAGGGTTCTCTGAGAAAATGAGTTCCCTCAAACATGCTGGACAGTTCACGAAGCAAAAGCCTTCTAGCAACAAGCAGGCTTGTACTAATTACATTAAAGGAAAAATGTCCATTCCCAGGGTTTCTCAACCTTAACACTAGCAGTATTTTAGGCCAGATAATCCTTTGTGGTGGGAGTTGTCCTGTGTACTGTGGGATGTTTAGCAGTGTCCTGGGTCTCTAGCCACTGGATGCCAGTGACACTTCTCCCCTGTCACAACAATAAAATATGTTTCTAGACACTGCCAAGTGACCCCCGGGAGGAAGACAGAGAACCACATTCTATTCCACAAGGGAATTTTAGAGAACATGGAAAAATCCAGAATTAGGTCTCTGCTAGGATTCAGTTGTCAAGATCGGTCTCTTACTCTGATAAAACAGTTTAAGAATTTGTAATTACAAAGAGACATCAAGTAAAAAGAGTATTCTCCCGTGGTTTGCAGATTCTACATTAAAATCTCCTAGAAGAAAGCAGTACTTATTCCTAGGGGCTCCCAGAAAATGTCTTTTCCATTGTTTTGGTTTTAATCTAATCCTCAAGGGTAGATAAATAACCCCTTTGGCCATTTCTAAAAACAGATTGTAAGCCTGACACTAAGACTTGATTTAAATCTTCCCTTTAGGGGAAGGCAAGGCAGGCAGGCAACAAGGCTAAGCAAAGAGAGGTGGGATGTGACTAAAGATATACCAACTGTGTCCATGGGCCTTTGTTTATTGTTTAGGGTGTATATACAAGGAAAGGGCTGAGAGGTACCACAGCAAGTCTACTTCCTGTTATAAAAATCTTAAGTATTTTAGTTTCATTGAGAGAGAAATACTACAGTTTCCTCCTAGGAGTCAGAGTAAATCATCTAGAAAGCCTGGAGAAGTCTTACGGGTAGGTTGGTCACTGATGCTAAATGCTTCCAATGTACTCTGTTACCAAAATCACTCCTGTCGCGGAGCAATCTTCTGATAGGGTTGTTAGGGCTCCAGCTGGAACTTTACTTTTGGACTATTTAAGCAACATTCTTCTAGCATGTGGAGAGATGAAACTTTTAAAGCATAAAAGGAAAATTTTAAGCAATAAAATAATTCTCACCCTGTGCGTATGTAGGTCGTTGCCTCAAATTAACTTCATTAGGCTTCACTTAAGCACATAAACAAATGGCTTTCATGTTTATTTTCAATAATTTATCAGACTGCTTCAAATGGAAGAGATTATTTCTATTGTACTTTTTCCACTTTTTTAAACCAAAATGATTTCAAATAGTTTCTCAATTATAGTCATACATCCCCTATGAGAAAGGTTTATTTTCATCTTCCTTTACTGAGGTGCTGAGAGGAGATTTCTTGTTCTCTGCTCCTAATGATGAAGTTCTTCAATTGTATATCTCCCCCTTGAGTAAAATTATTTGGGGGACCTATTAATACTACCATTGTTAAAGTTAACATGTACTGAGTGCTCTTTATGTGCCCAATGTGGGGCTACGCCCTTCCTACATATCACCTCATTATTTCACATAACTGTTGCATGTAGTAGGTGCTAATATTATCCCCTCTCAGATAAGTAAACGGGGGCCCAGAAAACCTGCCCAAGGTCATGCAGCTAGCTAGTGGCAGAGGCAGAGTATTGGCCCAGTCTGACTCCAGAGCCCACTCTTGTAACCACTTTGTAAACTCTCTCTCCTATTTAAATGCGATAAAGTGAAAGAGGGCCTCATTCAAGCCCTGACAGTCAGGAGGGGCTCCATTTATTCACAAATATTTATTGTGTATCTACTAGGAACCAAGTATTGTCTGGGCAGTAGAAACAGTGGAGAAAAACATAGTCAAGGTTTTCTGTTCTCATAGAACTTAAATGATGGCTCAATTTTCCTTCCCAGTGAGTTTCACAAAAGATTCCTCAATAGGAATAAAGAAAAAAGTTAACAGGTTTCCCTCAGTTTGCTAATCTTAGAGATAGCTTCTGGGAGACCAAAGAGAAGGATGGAAGATAGGACCAGGCAGCAAAGCAGCCAGAGGGAAGGATGGTAATAATAGCATCTTTGCCTGCTGTAGGAGACACACATAACCACAGGGTGAGAGATGAGAGTGGCAGACACCAAAGTAATCCCGGAAAGTGCTGGCCAAATGGTTAGAGGTATTAGCCTTGCCACCAGCTCCTAATGTGCTCTTTTAAAGTTTCAGTACTTCTCTGGGCTTCAGTTTATCCTTCTGTAATACATCTGGGTTGGTCTCTTCTGGACCTACGTAGCTCTAAATGCTCCTGCCCTGACAAGTTATGGATATTTTGTCCTTTACTATTAGGGCTGAGGCTAGCAGGAAAAAACCTCAGGGTCTTCCACTCCAGAGAAATACTTCATCTCCCACTAGCCATTTAAAACCCACTGATGGAGTTGTCTCCTCAACCAGGGCATGCATCACCTTTTTGTCATATTCACGCTTGTAAAATGGCAAGACCTACCAGGTCACATTCTTGAAATGACCAATTGCACATTCTACTGGTAGTGGGATCATGGCCCCAAGAGCCATGTGGAGCTCAAGGTCCGATCCCTATGTGTATATGAGACAGACACACACACACACACACCTGCTACCTGAGAGCAACTCACCGGTCAGCATAGCGCAAGGTGTTCAGAGTGTGTTCGGTGGCCACGTGGCTTGGTGAGATATTGGCAATCATGCAGGTTTTGGCATTGCCAATGAAAGAGTCCTTCAGGACCTGCCCAAAACAGAAGGCAGGTCCATGAGTCAAAGGGTATATTGATTACTTATTGTGTGCAGGACACTGGGCCAGAGCACCCCTTCTACAAAAAGGCAATTCACAAAAAGAAGAAATGCAAATGATCAATTAACACTCACTTCACCATTAATAAAAAAAAATGCAAACAAACCATTAGAAAAACAATATATTTCACCCACAAGATTAAGAAAGACTCATGAGGTAAGTAGCTGCCTTGGTGAGAGTTTCAGAAAATGGGCACTTTCCTACACTGTTACACCGCTCAGATACCATGTGCCAGGAACTGGTAAAAGCTTTTAGGAAAACAGTTTGGCAGTAAGTCTCAAAACATAAAGAATGTGGACACTGTTGGCTTGGCAATCATACTCCCAGGACTTTATCCTAAAGAGGTACTGTTCATTTGATTTAAAAAAATGTACACACGGGAGATTCACTACAACGTTATCATAATAATAAAATTTGGAAAATCTAAGGGTCCATTAATAGGGAACAAATGTAACACAACCACTAAAAATAATTATGTATATCTGTACTTAGAAAGATCTAAAACTTACCTTTGAGTGAAAAAGGTAGATGATTCCATAACTACAAGTGGGTCTGTGTGTGGCTATGTGGGCACATAGGTGCCTGGAAGGATGTTTATCAAAATGTAGCAGTGGTTATTGTAGGGAGGTGGGATTTTCAAGTGCCTTTTACCAGTTTCTTTGTATTTGTATGTACTGTTTGAAATTAAAAAAAATTAAATAAGAACACGTTTTCTGGGGTTGGGGACTTGTTTTAAAAATGTAACAGAGCTAATTGCAGAGTTAGAACTAACCACCTGTAAGAAGGGCTTCCTGGGTCCCTGGCTGAAATTGTGTTTGAGAAGACACAATCTAACCCACAGATCACTAATTCGGACTAGGAAGGAAGGAGCTGTATTGTTAGAGGTTCCTCCTCAGGCCCTGTTAAGCTGCTAGTCTAGCTGTACAGAGTGAAAACCTTTCCCAGAATACAAAGATCCTCACGTCTGCTCACTGAACACAGGACTCCATGCAGACAGGAACTCGGGGCATCCATAAATGTCTCACGGCATTTGTTCATAGGCAGACCCCTTCATAAGCCACTCTTCTGCAGCCATTACAGATGCTCACCTACTGGTGTTTTCCATTAATAAAGAAGTACATATTCATGACAGAAATATGGAAGAAAAAATTTTAATTCTACCATTCAGAACACGTGCATAATTTTTCTGTATGGCTTTTTGCCCCTTCATTTCATATTTTTAAACTATAGATCTCAGTCATCTTTCCTATTAGTACATGTCAAAAATCTATCTCATTCATTTTAACTGCAGCCGTTATTTTTTGTCTTGAACACTGGTCTTACAGCTAACAAAGTACCAAGCACAGCTATCCTCTCCCTGAGTCGAGGGCTCAGAGACTATGCTAAATCAAGGGGTTTCTTTACATTAGAAATGAGCAGAAAGATATTGGGTGGCATTCAGAAGGTCAAACTAGTGCTGCCCCTGGGGGAATCTGGCTGCTTTGTTGTGCAGCATTATCTGCCTCAGGATGCCCCTTTCCCTCCTAGGCGGAGAGCTCCTGGAAGGAACACGAGTCTCCCTTTGCCCTCCCCGACCTGGCCTAGCATCATGCCTACTGGCAGGGGGCGCTCTGCTGAACAAACGAATGAATTAAAGAGAACAAATGAGTGAACCAGACAGAACAAACTCAAAGCTCACATATAACTTTACCTGAGTTAATTTGCTTTGCCTGAAGGGAGTGTGGGTGTGTTCCTGATCCAGTGCTCTGATACATTCCTTCAGCTGCAGAGTGGTAAAATAACAACAAGCATATCAAATATCATATGCAAATAGAGAACAACAGATCAGATTTTTCGTAATTAAACCACACTCGGGCAATTCTGCAAAAAGAAGTCAAAATGCCCTGGTAGTTTCTTGATCAACAAGAATAATCAAACTAGACCAGAAAACATCATCGTGTGTTAACTGTGCCCAGTTAAGGGACCCTCTACTTAAAGACTGTGATCCTAGGATTAGCCCTGATAGCAGGGAAGAGACAACCTAGACAAACCTTCCCACAGGTCCCAGAGTCCAAGTTTATGTGTTGGCAGTTCTGGCTTGTCAGATCCTTTTTTCTCCTCGTCTCACACTATTCTCAACTATACATATACTTCAGAAAATATCTACACCACTCCCAGCACCTCCCTGCTCACACATTCACATCTATAGGTACACGTTGAGATAGAAATGGTCTGAACGGGGCAGGAGAAATCGTAGAGTCAGAGCTGTGGAGAGAACATCCAGGTCTACCATCTCATTAAAAAATAAAACAAGAGACTTCCGGGAAGATGGCGGCGTGAGCAGGGCGGCGGAAATCTCCTCCCAAAACCATATATATTTATGAAAATACAACAAATACAACTATTCCTAAAAGAGAGACCAAAGATATAGGACGGCACCCACCCTGCAGCTACATCTGAGAGGACTTGGCACCCTGCAAGGTGGGTAAGATACGGAGCCGTGACCCGGTGGGACCCGAGCACTCCCCCACCCCAGCGCACCGGCGGGAGGAGAGGATTCAGAGCCAGGAGGGAGTGGAAGTACAGGCCCATGAAATAACCAGCCCTGGTGATCTGTGCCAGGAGTGCTGACACACATTGTGCGGTGTATCGGAGATTGGAGACACAGAGGGTGCAGGATCTGAGCCGGGGAATGCACTGGGTCCTTGCAACCGGCTTCCCGGGACAAAAGAATAGCGCACGCTTTTTTTAGTGGTCTTAAAGAGACGGGGGCCCAACAGAGGAGCTAGATCATCCCAGCACACTCAGCCCAGCAGGCTGGGAGTCCTGGGGAATTTCGGACTCCTTGGCTGGCGACTGGGAAAAATTGCCATACTGAGACTTCCCACAGTTATCAACAGCCTCCCATTCGTTCCTGCCCCGGCTGGAGCTACAAAGGGCCCTGCGGAGTGGCGTGGCCGTGGCTGTGGAATAGTGGAGCAACAGCGCCACCTACAGCATCCCCACAGAATCTACTCCTGGCAGGTGGGTTTTTTTTCCTCTTTTCTTTTCTTTCTTTTTTTTTTCCTTTTCTTCTTTTTAGAGCCAGCTGACATACGTGGCACCTACCAGTGACCACTTCTATCACCATGAAAAGACAGAGGAATATGGTACAAACAAAACTTACCCAGACCCAGACAACACCAGAGAGGGAACCTGAAGGGATGGAAATGCACAACCTTCCTGAAAAAGAATTCAGAACAAAAGTCATACCCATACTGATGGATCTACAGAGAAATATGCAAGAGCTGAAGGAGGAAGTGAGGGAAGTGAGGAAAGACAATGCAGAAATGAGACAAGCGATCGATGGGCTTAGCAGCAGACAGGACAAGATGCAACAGACTCTTAATGGAATAGAAATCAGAGAACAGGAATACAGAGAAGCTGAGGCAGAGAGAGATAAAAGGATCTCTAGGAATGAAAGAATATTAAGAGAACTGTGTGACCAATCCAAACGGAACAAAATTTGCATTACAGGAGTACCAGAGGAAGAAGAGAGAGAAAAAGGGATAGAAAGTGTCTTCTTCTTTGAAGAAATAATTGCTGAAAACTTCCCCATGCTGGGGAAGGAAATAGTCTCGCAGTCCACAGAAGCCCACAGATGTCCCAACACAAAGGACCCGAGGAAGACAACACCAAAACACATAATAATTAAAATGGCAAAGATCAAAGATAAGAACAGAGTATTAAAGGCAGCAAGAGAGAGAAAAAAGATCACCTACAAAGGAAAACCCATCAGACTATCATCAGACTTCTCAACAGAAACCGTGCAGGCCAGAAGAGAATGGCATGATATATTTAATGTAATGAAACAGAAGGGCCTCGAACCAAGAATATTGTATCCAGCACGATTATCCTTTAAATATGACGGAGGGATTAAACAATTTCCAGACAAGCGAAAGCTGAGAGAGTTTTCCTCCTGTAAACCACCTCTACAGGATATCTTAAAAGGACTGCTCTAGAGGGAAGCACTCCTAAGGCTAAAAAGATGTCACCAGAGAAAATAAAATCATAGCAAAGAAAGCAGACCATCCAAATACTAACTAAAGGCAAAGAATAAAACACCTAGTATATAAAGAATGGAGGAGGAAGAATAAGAAGGGAGAGAAATAAAGAAACATCAGACTGTGTTTACAATAACTTAACAAGAAAGTTAAGTTAGATTTTCAGATAGTAAAGAAGCAAACTTTCAACCTTTGGTAACGATGAATCTGAAGCCACCAGTGGCAATAAGTACATATCTATGGATAATCACCCTAAATGTAAATGGACTGAATAAACCAATCAAAAGACACAGAGTAATAGAATGGATAAAAAAGCAAGACCCATCTATAAGCTGCTTACAAAAGACTCACCTCAAACCCAAAGATATACACAGACTAAAAGTGAAGGGATGGAAAAAGATATTTCATGCAAACAAGGAGAAAAAAGCAGGTGTTGCAGTACTTGTATCAGACAAAATAGACATCAAAACGAAGAAGGTAGCAAGAGAGAAAGAAGGACATTACATAATGATAAAGGGGTCAGTCCAACAAGAGGATATAATCATTATAAATATATATGCACCCAACACAGGAGTGCCAGCATATGTGAAACAAATACTAACAGAATTAAAGGAGGAAATAGAAAGCAATGCAGTCATTTTAGAAGACTTCAACACACCACTCACATCAAAGGACAGATCAACCTGACAGAAAATAAGACACAGAGGCACTGAACAGCACACTAGAACAGATGGACCTAACAGATATCTACAGAACTCTACACCCAAAAGCAACAGGATACACATTCTTCTCAAGTGCACATGGAACATTTTCCAGAATAGACCACATACTAGGCCACAAAAAGAACCTCAGTAAAGTCAAAAATATTGAAATCCTACCAACCAACTTCTCAGATCACAAAGATACAAAACTAGAAATAAATTTTAGAAAGAAAACAAAAAGGCTCACAAATACACGGAGACTTAACAACATTCTCCTAATTAATCAGTGAGTTAATGACCAAATCAAAACAGAAATCAAAGAATATATGGAGACTAATGACAACAACAACACAAAGACACAACTTCTGTGGGACGCAGCAAAGGCAGTTCTAAGAGGAAAGTATATTGCAATCCAGGCCTATTTAAAGAAGGAAGAACATTCCCAAATGAATAGTCTAAAGACACAATTACTGAAATTGGGAAAAGAAGAACAAATGAGGCCCAAAGTCACCAGAAGGAGGGACATAATAAAGATCAGAGAAGAAATAAATAAAATTGAAAAGAATAAAACAATAGAAAAAAATCAATGAAAGCAAGAGTTGGTTCTTTGAAAACATAAACAAAATAGATAAACCCCTAGCAAGACTCATTAAGAGAAAAAGAGAATCTACACACATAAACAGAATCAGAAATGAGAAAGGAAAAATAACGATGGACCCCACAGAAATACAAAGAATTATAAGAGAATATTATGAGCATCTATATGCTAACAAGCTGGAAAACCTAGAAGAAATGGACAACTTCTTAGAAAAATACAACCTTCCAAGACTGACCAAGCAAGAAACAGAAAACCCAAACAGACCAATCACTAGCAAGGAAATTGAATCGGTAATCAAAAAAACCACCCAAGAACAAAACCCCAGACCTGATGGATTCACCTCTGAATTCTACCAGACATATAGAGAAGAAATAACACCCATTCTCCTTAAAGTTTTTCAAAAAATAGAAGAGGAGGGAATACTTCCAAACTCTTTTTATGAAGCTAGCATCACTCTAATACCAAAACTGGGCAAAGACCTCACCAAAAAAGAAAATTACAGACCAATATCCCTGATGAATGTAGATGCAAAAATACTTAACAAAATATTAGCAAACCGAATTCAAAAAATACATCAAGAGGATCATACACCATGATCAAGTGGGATTCATCCCAGGGATGCAAGGATGGTACAACATTCGAAAATCCATCAACATCATCCATCACATCAATAAAAAGAAGAACAAAAACCACATGATCATCTCCATAGATGCTGAAAAAGCATTTGACAAAATTCAGCATTCATTTTTGATTAAAACTATCAACAGAATGGGTATAGATGGCAAGTACCTCAACATCATAAAGGCCATATATGACAAACCCACAGCTAACATCATACTTAACAGCGAGAAGCTGAAAGCTTTTCATCTAAGATCGGGAACAAGACAGGGGTGCCCACTCTCTCCACTGTTATTCAACATAGTACTGGAGGTCCTAGCCACGGCAATCAGACAAAACAAAGACATACAAGGCATCCAGATTGGTAAAGAAGAAGTCAAATTGTCACTATTTGCAGATGACATGATATTGTACATAAAAAACCCTAAAGACTCCACTCCAAAACTACTAGAACTAATATCTGAGTTCAGCAAAGTTGCAGGATACAAAATTAACACACAGAAATCTGTTGCTTTCCTATACACTAACGATGAACTAACAGAAAGAGAAATCAGGAAAACAATTCCATTCACAATTGCATCAAAAGGAATAAAATACCTAGGAATAAACCTAACGAAGGAAGTGAAAGACCTGTAGTCTGAAAACTACAAGACACTCCTAAGAGAAATTAAAGAGGACAGTAACAGATGGAAATGCATCCCATGCTCTTGGCTAGGAAGAATAAATATTGTCAAAATGGCTATACTACCTAAAGCAATCTACAGATTCAACACAATCCCTATCAAACTACCAACAGCTTTCTTCAATGAACTGGAACAAATAATCCTAAAATTCATATTGAACCCGAAAGACCCCGAATAGCCAAAGCAATCCTGAGAAGGAGGAATCAAACAGGGGGAATTAAGCTCCCTGACTTCAAGCTCCAGTAATCAAGACAATTTGGTATTAGCACAAAAACAGATCCACAGATCAGTGGAACAGAATAGAAAATCCAAACATTAACCCAAACATATACAGTCAATTAATATTTGATAAAGGAGCCTTGGATATACAATGGAGAGATGACAGCCTCTTCAGCAGCTGGTGTTGGCAAAACTGGACAGCTACATATAAGAGAATGAAACTGGACTACAGTCTAACCCCATACACAAAAGTAAACTCAAGGTGGATCAAAGACCTGAAGGTAAGTCATGAAACCATAAAACTCTTAGAAAAAATATAGGCAAAAATCTCTTGGACATAAATATGAGCGCTTTCTTCATGAACATATCTTCCTGGGCAAGGGAAACAAAAGCAAAAATGAACAAGTGGGACTATATCAAGCTTAAAAGCTTCTGTACAGCAAAGGACACCATCAGTAAAACAAAAAGACATCCTACAGTATGGGAGAATATATTCATAAATGACGTATCCAATAAAGGGTTGACATCCAAAATATATAAAGAACTCACACATCTCAACAAACAAAAATCAAATAATCGAATTAAGAAATGGGCAGAGGACATGAATGGACACTTCTACAAAGAAGAAATTCAGATGGCCAACAGGCACATGAAAAGATGCTCCACATCGCTAAACATCAGAGAAATGCAGATTAAAACCACAATGAGATATCACCTCACACCAGTGAGGATGGCCAACATCCAAAACACAAACAACAACAAATGTTGGCGAGGATGTGGAGAAAAGGGAAGCCTCCTACACTGCTGTTGGGAATGCAAATTAGTTCAACCATTGTGGGAAGCAGTATGAAGGTTCCTCAAAAAACTCAAAATAGAAATAGCATTTGACCCAGGAATCCCACTCCTAGGAATTTACCCCAGGAATGCAGCAGCCCTGTTTCAAAAAGACAGATGCACCCCTATGTTTA
>JAQQAC010002172.1:38015159-38025630 GCA_029783875.1 Phataginus tricuspis | reverse complement strand
CTAACAGAAAGAGAAATCAGGAAAACAATTCCATTCACAATTGCATCAAAAGGAATAAAATACCTAGGAATAAACCTAACGAAGGAAGTGAAAGACCTGTAGTCTGAAAACTACAAGACACTCCTAAGAGAAATTAAAGAGGACAGTAACAGATGGAAATGCATCCCATGCTCTTGGCTAGGAAGAATAAATATTGTCAAAATGGCTATACTACCTAAAGCAATCTACAGATTCAACACAATCCCTATCAAACTACCAACAGCTTTCTTCAATGAACTGGAACAAATAATCCTAAAATTCATATTGAACCCGAAAGACCCCGAATAGCCAAAGCAATCCTGAGAAGGAGGAATCAAACAGGGGGAATTAAGCTCCCTGACTTCAAGCTCCAGTAATCAAGACAATTTGGTATTAGCACAAAAACAGATCCACAGATCAGTGGAACAGAATAGAAAATCCAAACATTAACCCAAACATATACAGTCAATTAATATTTGATAAAGGAGCCTTGGATATACAATGGAGAGATGACAGCCTCTTCAGCAGCTGGTGTTGGCAAAACTGGACAGCTACATATAAGAGAATGAAACTGGACTACAGTCTAACCCCATACACAAAAGTAAACTCAAGGTGGATCAAAGACCTGAAGGTAAGTCATGAAACCATAAAACTCTTAGAAAAAATATAGGCAAAAATCTCTTGGACATAAATATGAGCGCTTTCTTCATGAACATATCTTCCTGGGCAAGGGAAACAAAAGCAAAAATGAACAAGTGGGACTATATCAAGCTTAAAAGCTTCTGTACAGCAAAGGACACCATCAGTAAAACAAAAAGACATCCTACAGTATGGAAGAATATATTCATAAATGACGTATCCAATAAGGGGTTGACATCCAAAATATATAAAGAACTCACACATCTCAACAAACAAAAATCAAATAATCGAATTAAGAAATGGGCAGAGGACATGAATGGACACTTCTACAAAGAAGAAATTCAGATGGCCAACAGGCACATGAAAAGATGCTCCACATCGCTAAACATCAGAGAAATGCAGATTAAAACCACAATGAGATATCACCTCACACCAGTGAGGATGGCCAACATCCAAAACACAAACAACAACAAATGTTGGCGAGGATGTGGAGAAAAGGGAAGCCTCCTACACTGCTGTTGGGAATGCAAATTAGTTCAACCATTGTGGGAAGCAGTATGAAGGTTCCTCAAAAAACTCAAAATAGAAATAGCATTTGACCCAGGAATCCCACTCCTAGGAATTTACCCCAAGAATGCAGCAGCCCTGTTTCAAAAAGACAGATGCACCCCTATGTTTATTGGAGCACTATTTACAATAGCCAAGAAATGGAAGCAACCTAAGTGTCCATCAGTAGATGAATGGATTAAGAAGATGTGGTACATATACACAATGGTATATTATTCAGCCGTAAGAGGAAGACAAATCCTACCATTTGCAACAACATGGATGGAGCTAGAGGGTATTATGCTCAGTGAAATAAGCCAAGCCGGTAAAGACAAGTATCAAATGATCTCACTCATATGTGGAGTATAAGAACAAAGAAAAAAACTGAAGGAACAAAACAGCAGCAGACTCACAGAACCCAAGAACGGACTAATAGTTACCAAAGGGGAAGGGACTGGGGAAGAAGGGCGGGAAGGGAGGGATAAGAGGGTAAAAGGGGCATTACGATTAGCAGACATAAGATGGGGGGGCACGGGGAGGACTGTACAACTCAGAGAAGACAAGTAGTGATTCGCATGTCACTACACTGATGGACAGTGACTGTAATAGGGTTGGTGGGGGGGACCTGATGAAGGGGGTAGTTTAATCACCACATATTGCTCATGTAATTGTAGGTTAATGATACCAAAATAAATTGTAAAAAAAAAAAAAAAAAAAAAATACCATTTGACCCAGGAATCCCACTCCTAGGAATTTACCCTAAGAATGCAGAAGCCCAATTTGAAAAAGACATATGCACCCGTATGTTTATCGCAGCACTATTTACAATAGCCAAGAAATGGAAGCAACCTAAGTATCTATCAGTAAATGAATGGATAAAGAAGATGTGGTACATATATACAATGGAATATTATTCAGCCAGAAGAAGAAAACAAATTCTACCATTTGCAACAACATGGATGGAGCTAGAGGATATTATGCTGTTAAATAAGCAAAGCCAAAAAAGACAAGTATCAAATAATTTCACTGATATGTGGAGTATAAGAAAGAGAAAAACCTGAAGGAACAAAACAGCAGCAGACTCACAGAACCCAAGAATGGACTAACAGTTACCAAAGGGAAAGGGACTGGGGAGGATGGGTGGGAAGGGAGGGACAAGGGGGAAAAAGGGGCATTACGATTAGCAGATGTAAATGTTGGGGGGGCACGGGGAGGGCTGTACAACTCAGAGAAGACATGTAGTGATTCTATAGCATCTCACTACGCTGATGGACAGTGACTGTAATGGGGTTGGTGTGGGGGGACCTGATGAAGGGGGTAGTTTAATAACCATAATATTGCACATGTAATTGTAGATTAATGATACCAAAATAAATTATAAAAATAAATAAAATAAAATAAAATAAACAAAAAAACAGGGACTGTGGCCCAAAGACAACAGCGTGCCACTTACTCCTGGGCGAATCCCTTTAAAATGCTCAAAGAAGTGCTCACTGGACATCCCTAGTGCCAGTAGAAACCTGGAAGTCAGCCTCCAGGGGCAACGTGCCCATCAGAAAGAGCAGGAAGAGCCAGGGTGTGGGGAATATAAGTGGAGAGATCTATTTCAGAGTCGTGCGTTCAAGCTAAAAGGCTGTAAATGAAAAGGAACGGAGGGAACTGGATGGAAGGAATTCCTTGGAAGTACCAGTGTTAGGAGTTCATTAGGAACAGGTAATTAGCCTTGAGAGTCCTCAGTGACAGCCATAGAGACCTGAAACTAACCCCTCTCTAGCCAAGAAGCTTCAGGGTCTAAGAAGGTACAAGTACCCCCTGCTTTTTGAAAGTTCACATTACACCACTTTACTTTTATGAAAGATCTACATTAGTACCTGTTTTGCTAACCAAAAGAAATCTGAAGGTTTTCACTTTTACCAAAAAAAGGCAAAAAGTGAAATCGCATTCAGCATTTGTTTTGCAGGAAGCTGTTCAGAGGCAGTGCGCATCCCAAGCAGTGAAAGTGGTCCCACCAAGCTTCTGCCCCAGGGACCACACTCAACATCGCAGTGTGAAGTGGCCATAGCTCTGAACTGTGTATGTGAGCATCTGTGCTCTATCTCGATTTGCTTTGTGCATCTGTTAGCAAGATGTGTCCTAGAGTATCAGGAAAGCCTCAAAGGTTTTTTTTTTATTAAAGTATTGTTGATATACAGTCTTATATTGGTTTCAAATATACAACACAGTGTTTCAACAGTTACCCATATTATTAAATCCTCACTCCCTCTAGTGTGGTCACTATCTATCAACGTACTAAGATGTTACAGAATCTTTAACTATATTCTCCGTGCTGTACTACCGTCCCTGTGACCAACTTACATTGTGATTGTAAATTATTGTGCCCCTTAATCCCTTTCTCTCTTCCCCAACTGCATCCCCTCCTTTTGGTAAACACTAGTCCCTTCTCGGTGTCTATGAGTCTACTGTTATTTTTTTCCTTCTGTTTTGCTTTGTTTTTATACCCTACAAGTGAAATAATTTGGTATTTGTCTTTTTCTGCCTGGCTTATTTCACTGAGCATAATACCCTCTAGATCCATCCAGGTTGTTACAAATGGCAGGATTTGTTTTCTTCTTATGGCTGAATAATATTCCATTGTGTATATGTACCACATCTTCTTTATCCATTCATCTACAGATGGACACTTGGGTTGCTTCCATACTGTGGCTACTGTAAATAGTGCAGCGATTAGCATAGGGGTGTATATGTCTTTTCAAATAGGGTTTTTGTTTTCTTTGGGTAAATTCCTAGGAGTGGAATTCCTGGGTCAAATGGTATTTCTATTTATAGTTTTTTGAGGAACCTCCATATTGCTTTCCACAATGGTTGCACCAATTTACATTCCCACCAATAGTGTAGGAGGGCTCCCATTTCTCCGCATCCCTGAGAGGTTATATTTTAGGTCTGGGAACACCCAACACTTTCTCCATGTAAATTAGTGGTAATCACTTCTTCACTTCTTGCCATTTTTATAGGAAAGGTTTCACAGGAATGCTCTACTTTCAGACACTGGGGGAAAACTGTAAAAGGGAATTTCCTCTTTTATTATGGATCAGTCCAATATCATCAAACTTTAGCATAGAGAAGATTCAAAAGGGACGAACAGATAACTAAACCGTGCCTGAGTTGCACCTACCTCTTACATCCTCAAATTCAAGTGTGGCCATCGATCCCTAGGAGCCTTGGGGTCCCTTTAGCCCTGCTGACTCAGCATAGGAAGTACACTTTACACGGAGCACTAAGGGAGACCCAAGGGGAACACTCAGGGAAGAAACAAGGGGCATCTCTGCTCCTCATGAAGCCCAGGATTTTGATCCTATTCTAGAGATCTTATTCCCAGGCCCCTTTGCATGCTATCTCCTGTGTGAAAGAGACATAGTCAAGTCCCAAAGGGTTGTATGACTTCAAAGGTACTTCTTTCCAGGTTTTACAGTAGATTCCTGGACTATGGTTTTAAGGATGAGAATCACTTGAAACCAATATAAGATTGTATATCAACTATACCTCAATTGAAGAAAAATAAATAAATGTGAGAATCACAGGTATTTACTTAGCCAATTCACTCAACCTGTCTGAGCCTCAAAATCCTAATCTATAAAGTGGAATAAGAGAACTTGCTTCATTTACCCGACAGAGTTGTTGTAAAGACTAAACTAACACATAGTAAGTGCTCAAAATATATTGGTTCCGGGGCTCCTTGGAGAAATGGTTGATTCCAGGATAGGCAGGGGAAGTACAAGATGAGTGTGGGATATCTTACAGTGCCAAAGGGCAAAGAGATGTGCAAAAAAAGGATGGGGGCCTATCAAGAGGATACAGGAGCCAACCTGAAAGAACTCCAATGGCAAAATTTGGGATGGTTTGAGCAACAAAATTATGATAGAAATTGATTATAATCTAGCAAATAAAATAAATATCCATTTACTGTTTAAATAAATAATGTACCAAATAAACTGGAGAGAAAGGACAGCTCTTTCATTAGCAGAATTCCAACTAATTAATGAGGAAAGAATGATGGGAATGGAAAATCCCAGCAGGTAAACACCACAGTAATAATTTTTGCAGGTAAAAATCATCAACGGATGCCAAAATTAGGCAGTGAAAGTGTGATGTAAGCATAGTTTCAAAGTATCTCCCTGTAAGATACTTATTAATAAATTACAAAAGGAAAAATAGTAACTTTACAGCAGAGAAAACTAGCACAAATCCCCTCAACTAAGTGATTGAGGTTAACATCAGCAGTAATAAAACAATATATTTACATAATGCACTACCTGATATGATACACTGAGAAGGGTACAACTTCTGTGGTACTCATCTTAAAAATTCATTACCTCCATCTATGCATCAGAAAACATAAGGCAAACCCAAATTCAGAGATATTCTGCAAAATAACTGGCCAGCATTCTTCAAAGATGTTAAGGTTACAAATGACAAAAAATGAGACTATGGAAACATGACAGCTAACCTTAATATAGGATTCTGGACCCAGAGAAGGACATTAGTGGGACTATTAGTGAAATTCAAACAAGGTCTGTTGATAGTAAATAAGTTCCTGATTTAGATAATTTTACTATGGTTATGTAAGATATTAATATTAGGGAAGGTGGGTGAAGGAACACTATATATTTATTTTTTGCAACTTTTTCAGTAAATCTAAAATTATTTCAAAAAAATTTTAAAAGGTACTGATTCTCTCTCTCATCTCTCTCAGCCTCCAAATTTATCCCTCATGAAGGCTGGAAATAATGTGCCCAGCTGGAGATCAGTGCTGATCAAAAGGACTTAAATAACGTGGAGGGACAGACCCAAGGCAGCACTGTTCAGCTGTAAAAAGGAATGAGGAAGATCTCTATATCCTGGAGTAAGCTCAGGATATTGTTTAGTTAAAAAAGCAAAGTGCAGAATAGTATTTACAGCTACTTTTTCCCCCCTCAAGAAAAGGGGTGAATACAAACATACATAAAAGGAGAAAATGGTTATCTAAGGGGAGGGAAATAACAGGGTTGAGGGGACAGGGATGGATACTAGAGTTTTCTGAATATGGTTTGTTTTACAATTTCTACTTTAACTGAATATGAAGTTGGTAAGCTTAAACACATAGAAAGAATTATTTCAAGCAACTTTGCAACACAATAATATGACTGTACATCCCTAGTGGGATACAACCTAAGAGTAAAAAGGAAACTGCAAAGAAATCTTAATCTAAATTCAATGATCATATTATGAGTAATATTAGCACTATTTTGAAATATATTAAAGTAGAGCAAATAAGTTATATTAATGTCTTCAGGAGCTAAGAATCTAGTATAAAAGGAAGAGAAATATAAATTCAAAAATGTTAAGTAAAAAACCCTGTAATCTTAATTTTGAATTGATTAATTAGTATGAATCGCTGATATATTTTTCTCTTTCAAAAAAAAATCTATTTCCTAGTTCTGTTCATCAAAAAGGCCTAGAACTGTTAACCAGTTCCCACCAGTGATGTATGAGGGGCTCCAATTTCTTCACATCCCTGTTAATACTTGTTAATATCTTGTTTTAAATCATATCCATTTTAGCAGGTGCATGGTAGTATCTCAATGTGATTTTAATTTGCATTTCTGTAATGACTAAGATGTTAAGCATCTTTTTGAAATATTTAAAACTATAAAATAAAATCTGCTTGTAAGGATCACTATGTAATGATGTAATGGAATATTAAAATAATGCTGCATTAAAAAAAAAAAGGTCTAGAAGCAAGGACTAACCGAGTGGTAGGAAGCACCCCTAGTATCCCTAAATGGTTTCTAAATACCAAGGCTAGTTTCCCTCTAAAACCAAGGCTTGTTAAAGGAATGGCTGATTCAAGGTCTGGGGAAGAAAATGTACAAGATAAGTCTGGAATATTTTATCATACCAGAAAGCCAGGAAGCTATCAGGGACTAGTAGGTTTGGGTCAAAAAGACACAGGAACACAACTTGAAAAGTCTCTCACTGGCCAAAGATGAGCAATTTAAGCAGCAAAAAGAATAATGATTACAATGGGTTTATAATAACAAAAAAACAAGTAAAATAAAAATCTCACTGGTCATGTTTAGGTTACCAGGACACTAACTTATTCTGAAAACTAGTGAGTGAAGGCAAAGAATCAAGCATTTATCTTGCCTTCACTGTATGGACTATATCAGGATAATCAGAAAGTTAAGGGAAAGTTCTTTACAGCTAATAAACACAGAAGGAATATTAGAAGTAGAATATCGGGAGAGGCTCAAGATTTCAGGGTTGGAAGGCAAGATGGAAACCTCCTCTCACACAAACACAAAGGAAGCAACTACAGGAAATACAACTAAACCTGAAAATGAACTGAAGACGGCAGAACACACCATCTACACATGAAGAAGAGAAGACCACACAGAAAAGGGTAAAGTGGCAGAGACTCGACCAAATGGGACCCAAGCCCTCCCCCCACTCCAACCCACAGGCAGGAGGAAGAGGAATGCAGCAAGGAAGAAATAGGTACCCAAGAACTCTGTACACCTGGCCCTGGAGCTCTGGGAACACAAGTCCACATTGCATTGGGTTCTGGTAATTAGTGGGACTGGACACCAGGGACTGCTGGAAAACTCAGAGGCTGAGACATCAGCTACTTGTGGAGGACAGGCCACACTCCGCTGGACCCACAGAGACCCAACACAGAGGCAGCAGTCTGAAACACTTGAAGGCACTGAGAAGAGAGCCAGAGGGGTAAGGGTTGGATGGGGGCTGTTTCTGCAGGAGAAAGAGTAGGTGGGCAATACCTCCCAAGTTCCTCCTCAGCCCAGAGGGTCAGACACTCTCAGGAGCCTCAGGTGCCCCATCCCCCTCACTGGTGGCTCAGCTCTGAGGCACCTCCCTAACACGCCAACATGCCACACCACACAGCCCAGCAGCATTGGACTTTGCTGCCAGTTGGGCAGAGGGAGACTCTCCCAGCTTTTACGGCCCTTTTTCAACCCAACTGGGGATATACCTGCAGGAGCAGCTCTGAGAGCTCCTCCCTTCCAAAAGGTGGTCGAGCTGGGGTGCTGTGCACCACACTGCTGCTAGGGGGTACCCGTTGGACTCGTTGCTGCAGCAGCTGCACACTGCCACCCTGGAGGGACTAACTGTCTCTGCCTCTGACTTGGCATCCCACTGCCTGACTCGCTACTGTGCTCTCCTGTGCCCCCACCTAACCCCCACCCCCCCACACACACATCATGCAGCAACTGAGAGCCCACAGACCCTTCCACTGGGCAACTCACTGCCTCAGTACACCCATGCCCTTTCCAGCCTGTGGCTAACCACCACTGCTGAGTACCCAAGGGCTCCACAACTGGGTGACTTGCCACCACTGTGAGTCCAAGCACCCTGCCATTGTGCAACTCACCCTGTGGCCACCCCACCCATCCCTTTGAACAGCCAATGGGGCCCACAGTAAAGGAGAAGCAGGCACTGGAGAGGAAAGAGTCCTGAACTTCTAGGCACCACAGGATGCCCTCTTCATAAAGCCATTACTCTTTAGATCAGGAAGCATAGCAGATCCATCTAATACAAAGGAAGAAACGCAGAAAACCTGACAAAATGAAGAGGCAGAAGAATATGTTACAAACAAAACTACAGTTTAAGACACCGGAAAGAGGGCTAAATGAAACAGAGATCATCAATCTTCTTGATAAAGATTTCAAAGTAAAAGTCATAAATATGCTCACTGATCTGCAGAAAGGTATTAAAGACCTCAGGGAGGACTTCAATAAAGACATACAAGAGCTCAAGTAACTGAAATGAAATATACAATGGAGGGAATGAATAATAGATTGCTCCAAGTAGAGGAGACAATGAGATGGAAATTAGAGAACAGAAACACAACAAAGCTGAGGAGCAGAGAGAAAAAAGGGTCTCTAGGAATGAAAGAATGATGAGAGCTTTGTGACCAATATAAAAAAACAATATTTGCATAATAGGGATACCAGAAGGAGAAGAGAGAGACAAAAGGATAGAAAATCTCTTTGAGGAAATAATTGTTGAAAACTTCCCCAATCTGGGGAAGAAAACATTCACATCATGGAAGCACAGAGAGCCCCTAACAAAAGGAACCCTAGAAAGTCAACCACAAGACATATAATAATTAAAATGACAAAGATTAAGGATAAGGAGAGAGTATTGAAAGCAGCCAGAGAACATAAGTAAAAGATTACTTATAAGGGAAACCCCATCAGGCTATCAGCAGACTTCTCAGCAGAAAATTTACAGGCCAGAAGGGAGTGGAATGAAAGATTTAATATACTGAAACAGAAGGACTTTCAACCAAGAATCCTATACCCAGCAATATTATCATTTAAATTTGAAGCAGGGATTAAACCATTTCCAGATAAACAAAGGCTATTCTTTGGAATTTATAACAACAAAACCAGCATTACAGGATATATTAAAGGGACTGCTGTAGATGGAAATGTTCCTAAGACTAAATAGTTTTGATTGTGATGTCTAATACAGAAAATGTGCAGGAGGAAAAAGAAAAAAAAAGTACTTTTAGATTGTGTTTGAAATAGAGCAATCAGCAACTTAATATAGACTGTTATACAGTCAGGAAGCTGTCATTGAACTTTTGGTAAACACAAACCTAAAGCCTATAATATATATAACAAAAAATTAAAAAAGAAATGCAACCACAATACTAAAGAAAACTATCAAATATAAAGAGTATAAGAGAGGAAGAAAGGAACAAAAAGGATCTATAAAAACAAAAAGAAAGCAATTAATAAAATGGCAATAAATACATACCTGTCAATAATTAATGTAAATGGTCTGAATGAACCAATTAAAAGACACGTGGCCTACAGACCAGTGGAACAGAATAGAAAATCCAAGCATTAACCCAAACACCTACAGTTAATTAATATTTGATAAAGGAGCCCTGGATATACAATGGGGAGAGGATAGCCTCTTCAGCAGCTGGTGTTGGAAAAACTGGACAGCTACATGTAAGAGAATGAAACTGGACTACTGTCTAACCCCATACACAAAGGTAAACTCAAGGTGGATCAAAGACCTGAATGTAAATCATGAAACCATAAAACTCTTGGAAAAAAACATAGGCAAAAAATCTCTTGGACATAAACATGAGCGACTTCTTCATGAACATATCCCCACGGGCAAGGGAAACAAAAGCAAAAATGAACAAATGGGACTATATCAAGTTGAAAAGCTTCTGTACAGCAAAGGACACCAT
>JAQQAC010002172.1:37958346-38010159 GCA_029783875.1 Phataginus tricuspis | reverse complement strand
AAAAAGACAAGTATCAAATGATTTCACTCATATGTGGAGTATAAGAACAAAGAAAAAACTGAAGGAACAAAACAGCAGCAGACTCACAGAACCCAAGAATGGGCTAATAGTTACCAAAGGGAAAGGGACTGGGGAAGATGGGTGGGAAGGGAGGGATAAGATGGAAAAAGGGGCATTACGATCAGCAGATGTAATGTTGGGTGGGTGCAGGAGGGCTGTACAACTCAGAGAAGACAAGTAGTGATTCTATAGCATCTCACTATGGTGAGACAGTGACTGTAATGGGGTTGGTAGGGGGGACCTGATGAAGGGGGTAGTTTAATAACCATAATATTGCACATGTAACTGTAGATTAATGATACCAAAATAAATTATAATAAATAAGTAAATAAATAAATAAATTCCTTAAAAAAGTTATCTATGGAACAACTGGAAAAATTATATACTTGCTGGGTAATAGATACCATTATATAATTATTTCTTTAGGTATGATAATGTTGCTTTGGTTATACTAAAAAATAAAAGTCCTTATCTCTTTGAGATACATAGTGAAATATTGGTGGAAAAAATGACATGATGGCAGGATTTGCTTTAAAATAATCCAACCAGGGGAAGGAAAGTGTTGGTTAGATTTTTCACATGTTGAGCTGGGTGACATGTATTTGACAGATCATTATACTATTTTTACTATTTTTTTTATGTTTGAAAAATACAATTTTAAAACTTGTTGAAAGAGCTTACCTAAGTTAATCATTCAGTAACTGCCGTAATACTTCTCTGTTCCTAATTGGCAGGGACTCACCAAAGGAAGAGGAGGCAGGGAGAGAAGGGAAGAGTTGCCTAGAGTTGCCAAGAATCTGATTGGGCAGCTTCCATCTCCAACCCTTAACTCCACTGCTAGATAAGATCAAGCCCTTGCTTTGCTAATTCCATCCCACCCTCACTCACTCTGGCTACATGTAAAGGGGTGCAAAATCTCTTAAGAAGGACTTTTAGATTAAAGTTTTCGAACAACTTACAGCCAGAAGACTCTGGTTTATTTCTGCGCCTTCCATCTTTGTTTGTCTATCTGAGTCTCTGGCATCTGCTGCTCTTTCACTGCCAGCCAAGTCTATAAAAGAGATCCTAGAGAAAAGACACAGTAGGGATGACTTCTTTGGAGCTTTGGTTTATTTTTACATCAATCAGCATTTTGTGATGGCAGGAAGAAATTAACACTGGCCCATCCTCAGGAAAGAAAAGACATTACTGTCAGCTTTTCAAAAGTCTGGCAAGAGTCTGACCTGTCCGCTGCTGCTGACACTGTGTACTCAGGCACCTCCTGAGTGAAGTGCCTTGGCTGTAGTCATTTGTGAGAAAGTATGACTGAAATTAATAAAACATTCTTCCCATAAAGCTAAATGGCCACAATGCAAATCACTTAGGTGGCCACTTAGATAATTAAATAGAAACTATTGTGGGCTGCTTTCCAGCCAAAAAAAAAAAGAAAGAAAGAAAGAAAGAAAAAGACTCATTACTCAGAGGTGAGATTGGCTCATCCATCAGTGTGGCAGAATTTGCTAAGATAGCGCCAGCAAAGCAATGAATGTACCCAATTGTCTTATGACTTCTTTCAAGAAGGATGGATTAATTTTCCTTTTTTTTTTTTTGGCCTGTAAGCTCTCTGAAATGCATTCCCTCCTATTCCTCTGCTGAGAATGTGGTTCACATTAGAAGCAATCAATGTCCCTTTTAATAACTTAGGGTTGACCAACAATAGGTCATTACTTTATGGTTAATCAACTGATGGCACTTTAGTATAATGATTTATTTCAGTGCTAACAACTCTGCTCTGTATTCCTGAAATAAAGAACTCCACGGTGGCAGGGTGTCCTGTTGTTGATAACACATATTTTAAAGTCACACTAGGGAAAGGCAGACAATGCAATTCCCTGCATAATTCCAGCTCACCTGCCAAATGTCCTCTTGGCTGCATCTTTGATCTGAATTTGGATGATAGCATGGGAGCGGGAGGAGTCTACATTAACTCCAGTGGCCCCAGTGCTGCGCTCCTTGCTGCCTTTCAGAATCACCTGAAAATAAAATCCACAGGGTGATTTCCCCAAGGAGTAAACAAAGCCCTCTGGTTCCTAAGAGTTGGCTGAGAGCAGAAGACACCAGGTAAATAACTTAATCAGAACATTGCAGTTTTCTCCCCCCACATGAAAAGCTGCCCAGACATTAAATCATACAGAGTTAGTACCCAAAAACAATGTGAACAATGTGGAATACTAATCTTGGCAAAGAACATTCAAGAGCTCAAGAACTAATTTACTTCTTGATCTCATACACTTTTTAAAATATCTTTGATGGGTTTAGCCTGCTAAAATCCCCAGGGCTTAACTTGGTTCCAAAGCAAGGTCCTGTAATACCCATCTATCTTAGTAACTGAGGCAAAGGACGAAAATGTGCATCACAGAGTGACTGATCACATCCACCTGTTCCACCAGGATGCAGTCATAAAGGAGGCCAGGCCTGACGTTTGGGAACATGGACGTGATAAGTAACTGCAATTGCCATGAGCCCGTGATTTCCCTCGAGACCAATGCCCCTCCAAATGGGAATAAAAACTAACTAGGGTTCCTCGAGCCACAAAGGAATGGGAGAGGGGTGGTAAAGCCTCAGGATTGGCCTCCAGCCACATGGTGCCCTGATTTTGGATAGGGGAAGGAGTGTTGATTACTGATAAGCAAACAGATAAAGAACTTAAAAAATATATTATTTGATAGAATTGTAACAGTGGCCTGATGTGAGGCAAGTACAATTATCATGCCCAGTGTATGTTGAAGAATAACCTCAGAGGTTTATTTGCTCACAAACAGCTGTTGTGTGAACAAAAATCCACATGCTGTATGACCGACTCCAAAGCCCATGTGGTTTCCACTATATTATGAGCACTTATGATAAGTTCACTTATTTTACAGTAAATTAAGAGTAAGGAAGTCTTCTTTCTTTTCTCAATCTCTCAGAATTTTAATTTATATCATATTGAACATGGCCGTAATTTTCAAACTAAGAGTTCAAAAGTTGACAGAGTCAAACTTCAAGAACAGGCCAAAAAGTATCTTAACAAGCAGGGGGAAGGTGCTTTTACAGATTTTAACTAATGAAAAGTTCCTTCATGGTCTAAGCAGTAGTTATATTTCTAAATATTATCTGTATGTGAGATTTAGAATTGTATTCTAGAATCAAATTTAGGATATTTTAAATGCACTCATTTTGGGGAGCAGAAAAAAGATGGCAGCATGAGAAGTGAGGCAGAAACTTCCTCCCAAAATCTCATAAAACACTGAAATACAGCAAATACAACTAATCCTGAAAAGGCAACCTGAAGACTGCAGAAGAGACTGCCTACATCTGGGGAAGAAGAGAAGACCTCACAGAAAAGGATAAAGTGGCAAAGCCGCAATCTCGCAGAACCCAAGCCCTCTCCCCACCCCAGCCCACAGGCAGGAGGAAAACGAACAGAGCAGAGAGTGAGTAGAAGCCCAGGACTGCTGAACACCCAGCCCTGGGGATCTGCTCTGGGAGCACAAACGCCTATTACATGGCACTCGGGAGATTAGTGGGGTTGGAAGGCAAAGATGTCAGAGAGACTGAGATTCCAGCTGCTTGTGGAGAACAGATATGCACAATCTGCCCCACTGGGGCAAAAGAAAGGCAGGCAGTTTGAAGGACTTCCCAACAGCAAGAGGGTCATTAAAGGGGCAAAGATTATACAGACCTCTCTGCTCAAGAGAAAAGGCAGGTGGACAAAACCTTCCCTGCATGCTCGCCCAGCAGGTTGGGAACTCTCTGGAGCTTCAGATGCTCCAACCACTTGGCTGGCAAGGCAGCCCTGAGGTCCCCTTTGGTACGCTGCTTGCTTTCCTTGCTCCCAGAATGTGGTGGTCCCACTAGCCTGCTGCCCCGACCTCCCCATCGCGCCAGCCTGTCAGAGGATGGCCCCTCCCACAGCAGCTACAGGGACGTAGCACAGAGGCTCCTCCTTGCACCCAAAGCCCACTTGACCCGGCAGTGGAGGCACGCCTTACAGCCGGGAACGCAGGAAACCCTCCCTGCTGAGCTCTTTCCTCCCAACAGGTGCTGGTTCCGCTTGCCTCTGACCCTTGCCATTGCTGCAGGCCCACATGGCAGCTCCAGAGAATATTTTCCTTGCACACACAATCAGCTGATGACCCACACAGCTCACTTTACCAGCAAGACAGAAAGGTACCACACCCACTGCTTGCCAACAGCTGGGGCTCCTGCACAGCAAATTGAGCTTCTGGGCACTAGAGGGCACTGCCTACCCAAAGATATTATTCCACAGGAAACACTAAAAAAATGAAGTGGCAAAGGAATTTGGTCCAAACAAAATAACAAGAAAAAACACCAGAAAGAGTGCTTAGTGAAACTGAAATCACTAACCTTCTTGATAAAGATTTCAAAATAAAAGTATAAACGTGTTCATGGAGTTACAGAAAAATATTTAAGATCTCAGAGAGGACTTCAACAAAGTGATAGAAATTTTGAAAAGTACAGTATCTCAAATGAAACACACAATGGAGGGATTTAAAAGCAGATTAGATGAGGTAGAGGAGACAGTACAGAACAGGAAAACAAAGAAGCCGAGGCACAGAGAGAAAAAGGATCTCTAGGAATGAAAGAATAATAAGAGAGCTGTGCAACCAATCCAAATGGAACAATATTCACATTTATAGGGGTTCCAGAAGAAGAAGAGAGAAAAAGGGATAGAAAGTCTCTTTGAGAAATAATTGCTGAAAACTTCCCCAGTCTGGGGAAGGAAATAGTCTCTCAGGTCATGGAAGTGCAGAGATCTCCCAACACAAGGAACCCTAGGAAGCTAACACCAAGACATATAATAATTAAAATGGCAAAGATCAAGGACAAGGAGAGAGTATTGAAAGCAGCCAGAGAGAGAAAAAATATCACTTATAAAGGAAACCCCATCAGACTATCAGGAGACTTCTTAGCAGAAACCTTACAGGCCAGAAAGGAGTGGCATGATATATTTAATGCATATTAATATAAACAGAAGGGCCTCCAACCAAGAATACTCGACCCAGTAAGATTATGATTTAAATTTGAGGCAGGGATTAAACAATTTCCAGAGAAGCAAAAGTTGAAGGAATTCACCACTAACAAACCAGTTCTACAGTGTATCTTCAAGGGACTTCTCTCGATGGAAGTGCTCCTAAGGCTAAATAGCTGTCACTGGAGAAAATAAACCCACAGTAAAGGAAGTAGCCCAATTAATTATTAAGCAAATACAAAATTAAAAAAACTACTCACAAAGTTAGTCAAGGGATAGGCAAAGAGTACAGAACATGACAGAAACCTAATGTATAAAGAGTGAAGGAGGAAGAAGAAGGGGAGGAAATTTTAAAAAGTAACCTTTAGATTGTGTTTGAAATAGTGTAGTAAGCGAGGTAAGATAGACTGTTGTTAGACAGTAAGAAAGCTGCCCTTGAACCTTTGGTAACCACAAATCTAAAGCCTGTAATGGCAATAAGTACATATCTATTGATAACCACCCTCAGTGTAAATGGACTGAATGCACCAATCAAAATACACAGAGTAATAGAATGGATAAAAAAGCAAGACCCATCTATATGCTGCTTACAAGAGACTCACCTCAAACCCAAAGACATACACAGACTAAAATGAAGGCATAGAAGATATTTCATGCAAAAAATGGGGAGAAAAAAGGAGTAGCAGTACTTATATCAAACAAAATAGATTTCAAAACAAAGAGAGTAACAAGAGACAAAGAAGAATATTACAAAATGATAAAATGGTCAGTTCAACAAGAGGATATAGCCATTATAAATATCTTTGCACCCAATAAAGGAGCACCTACATATGTAAAACAAATGCTAACAGTAATAAAGGGGGAAATAGAATGCAGTGCATTCATTTTGGGAAACTTCTACACACCATTCACTCCAAAGGACACATCAACCAGACAGAAAATAAGTAAGGAGACCGAGGCACTGAACAATGCATTAGAACAGATGGACCTGACATTACAGAACACTCCACTCAAAAGGAGCAGGATACACACTCTTCTCAAGTGTACATGGAACATTCTCCAGGATAGATCACATACTAGGCCACAAAAAGAGCCTCAGTATATTCAAAAAGATTGTAATTGTGGCAACCAGCATCTCAGACCACAAAGGTATGAAACTAGAAATAAATTATGCAAAGAAAATAAAAAAGCCCACAAACACATAGAGTCTTAGCAACATGCTCCTAAATAATCAATGGCTCAATGAACAAATTAAAACAAAAATCAAGCAATATATGGAGACAAATGAAAACAACAACTCAACAGCCCAAAACCTGTGGCATACAGCAAAGGCAGTTCTAAGAGGAAAATATATAACAATACTGGCTTACCTCAAGAAAGAACAATCCCAAATGAACAGTCTAAACCCACAATTAATGAAACTGGAAAAAGAAGAAATGACACTCAAAGGCAGTAGAAGGAGGAACATAATAAAGATCAGAGCAGAAATAAATAAAATTAAAAAGAATAAAATGATAGAAAGAATCAATGAATCCAGGAGCTGGTTCTTTGAGAAAATAAACAAAATAGATAAACCCCTAGCCAGACTTATCAAGGAAAAAAGAGAGTGTACACACATAAACAGTCAGAAATGAGAAAGGAAAAGTCCCTATGAATACCATGGAAATACAAAGAATTATGAGAGAATACTATGAAAAATTATATGCCAACAAATTGGATAACCTAGAAGAAATGGACATCATTCCAGAAAAATACAACCTTACAAAACTGACCCAGAAAGAAACAGAGAATCTGAACAGACCAATTACCACCAATGAAATGGAAGTGGTAATCAAAAAATCTACCTAAGAACAAAACACCTGGACAGATGGCGTCACAGCTGAATTTTATCAAACATTTAAAGAAGAGCTCATACCCATCATCCTTAAAGTTTTCAAAAAAGAAGAGGAGGAGGGAATACTTCCAGTATCGCTCTAATACCAAAACCAGTCAAAGACACCACAAAAAAAATTACAGAGCAATATCCCTGATGAACATAGACGCAAAAATATTCAACAAAATATTAGCAAATCAAATTAAAAAATACATAAAAAAGATCATCCATCCTGACCAACTCAGATTGATTCCAGGGCTGCAAGGATGGTACAATATTAAAAAATCAACCAATATCATACATCACATCAACAAAAAGATGGACATGGACAAAAAAGCACATGATAATCTCCATAGATGCTGAAAAAACATTCGACAAAATTCAACATCGATTTATGATAAAAACTCTCATCAAAAAGGGTACACAGGATAAATACCATAACAATATAAAGGTCATATATGACAAACCCACAGCCAACATTATACTTAACAGTGAGAAGCTGAAAGCTTTTCCTTTAAGATCGGGAACAAGACATGGATGTCCACTCCCCCCACTTTTATTCAACATAGTTCTAGAGGTCCTAGTCACAGTAATCAGACAACACAAAGAAATAAAAGGCATCCAGATTGGTAAGGAAGAAGTCAAACTGTCCCTGTTTGCAGATGACATGATATTGTACATAAAATACCCTAAAGAATCCACTCCAAAACTACTAGATCTAACATCCGAATTCATTACGTTGCAGGATACAAAATTAATACACAGAAATCTGTTCCACTCCCATACACTAACGATGAACTAGCAGAAAGAGAAATCAGGAAAACAATTCCATTCACAATTGCATCAAAAAGAATAAAATACCTAGGAATAAACCTAACCAAGGAGGTGAAAACTTATACTCTGAAAACTACAAGACACTCATGAGAGAAAGAAGATACCAATAAATGGAAACACATCCTGTGCTCATGGATAGGAAGAATTATATTGTCAAAATGGCCATTCTGCCTAAAGCAATCTACAGATTCAATGCAATCCCTATCAAAATACCAACACCATTCTTCAATGACCTAGAGCAAATAGTTCTAAAATTCATATGGAACCATAAAAGACCAAATAGCCAAAGCAATCCTGAGAAGGAAGAATAAAGCAGGGGGAATTACGCTCCCTGACTTCAAGCTCTACTACAAAGCCACAGTAATCAAGACAATTTGGTACTGGCACAACAGCAGACCCATAGATCAGAGGAACAGAATAGAGAGCCCAGATAAAAACCAAGCATATATGGTAAATTAATATATGATGAAGGAGCCATGGATATACAATGGGGAAATGACAGCCTCTTCAGCAGCTGGTGTTGGCAAAACTGGACAGGTACATGTAAGAGAATGAAACTGGATTACTGTCTAACCCCATACACAAAAGTAAACTCAAAATGGATCAGAGACCTGAATGTAAGTCATGAAACCATAAAACTCTTAGAAAAAAACATAGGCAAAAATCTCTTGGATATAAACACGAGCAACTTCTTCATGAACATATCCCCCCAGGCAAGGGAAACAAAAGCAAAAATGAACAAGTGGGACTATATCAAACAAAAAAGCTTCTGTACAGCAAAGGACACCATCAGTAGAACAAAAAGACATCCTACAGTATGGGAGAATATATTCATAAATGACATATCCGATAAGGGGTTGACATCCAAATTATATAAAGAGCTCACGCACCTCAACAAACAAAAAGCAAATAAGCCAATTAAAAAACGGGCAGAGGAGCTGACAGACACTTCTCCAAAGAAGAAATTCAGATGGCCAACAGGCACATGAAAAGATGCTCCACATCATTAATCATCAGAGAAATGCAAATTAAAACCACAATGAGATATCACCTCACACCAGTGAGGATGGCCAACATTCCAAACACAAACAACAACAAATGTTGGCGAGGATGTGGAAAAAGGGGAACCCTTCTACACTGCTGGTAGGAATGTAAATCAGTTCAACCATTGTGGAAAGCAGTATGGAGGTTCCTCAAAAAACTAAAAATAGAAATACCATTTGATCCAGGAATTTCACTCCTAGGAATTTACCCTAAGAATGCAGAAGCCCAGTTTGAAAAAGACATATGCACCTCTATGTTTATTGCAGCACTATTTACAATAGCCAAGAAATGGAAGCAACCTAAGTGTCCATCAGTAGGTGAATGCATAAAGAAGATGTGGTATATATACACAATGGAATATTATTCCGCTAAGAAAACAAATCCTACCATTTGCAACAACATGGATGGACCTAGAGGGTATTATGCTCAGTGAAATAAGCCAGGGGAAGAAAGACAAGTATCAAATGATTTCACTCATCTGTGGAGTATAAGAACAAAGCAAAAACTGAAGGAACAAAACAGCAGCAGACTCACAGAACCCAAGAATGGACTAACAGTTACCAAAGGGAAAGGGACTGGGGAAGATGGGTGGGAACAGAGGGATAAGGGGGAAAAAGAGGTATTATGATTAGCACACATAATGTAGCTTGGGAAAGGCAGTATAACACAGAGAAGACAAGTAGTGATTCTATAGCATCTTACTATGCTGATGGACAGTGACTATAATGGGGTATGTGGTGGGGACTAGATAATAGGGGGAGTCTAGAAAGCATAATATTGCTCATATAATTGTAAATTAATAATAGCAAAAAAAATTTTTTTTAAAGAGAGGGATCTCACTACTCTGATGGACAGTGACTGTAATGGGGTAGGTGGGGGGGACTTGATGAAGTGGGGAGTTTAGTAACCATAATGTTGCACATGTAATTGTAGATTAATGATACCAAAATAAAATAAAATAAAATAAAAGAGAGAGGGAAAAAATACTTTTTTAAGGATACAGCAGAAACTAGTAAAACTAGTTGATTCAGGAAAAAGGAATGGAAGGGATATATTAATTGTATCTTTTGAATTTTGAACTCACGTGGAAGTATTTCCTATTAAAAATATAAAAAAAAAAAAAAGTATTTTTCTCCAGCAGCTTTTCCCAGAACCCACTGCCATAAAAACATACATAAGTGGCCTCTGAAACTGGCCCATGAGTATCCTCTCATGCACTAGGTTCTCCCACACACCTAAAAACTCCCTCTGTCATGGCACTGAGATAACCATACTGCAGAGAAAGGAGCTATCTTCTTATAGCAGGCCTCACATTTTATAAATGTGCAGTGGCATGCTTGTCATTGCCCTTTGCCTAAATCTGAGTCCATTTTACTGCTAGATAGCAAACTGAATTCCTTCCCTGTCCTTAGGCGCTGCAGTGGGGTGAGAAAGAATGAAGTGTTACCTCTAAGAGAAGGTCCACACTATCCACCTGAAGCTCTTTCAGTCCCACTATCTGTACCACGTGCTTGCTATCTTCTCTTGCGAAGAGCCTGCAAATGCATGAACACAGTTGAATGGCATACCTGCTTTAATCAACTTTGTTTTTGCCTCCCCAGAAGCCATTCTATCACACCCGCTATTTGAGTGCGATTGATGTGCATCCTCTCCCCCAACTCCCATACCTACTGACCCCAGCCGTGGGCTTCAGGGATGGTCCTTGATTATTAGCAAATCAGGATCTTTGGCTACAATTATAAGAGTCATCATATAATCCTGATCTATGCCAATCTGTGGATGGTATATTCCCAGCTACAGTAATTAACTCAGGAGAGGATATGGGATCTTTGCTGGGTTCAATCATTGTTAGGTGCCTGGGAGTAAAGCTTTCTCTTTCTGGAAGTGAAGGTATGTGGGCCTGGGAGAAGTGGCAGCTATTTTGCATCCACAAGAGAGCCATTTTTGGAATGAAGCTAATATCCAGGTAGAGAGCACACAGATGCAAAGAAATTGAGTCTTAAAACATTCCTGAGCTGCTGTAGTAAACAGGCCTTAAGGCCTAACTATCCTCTAGGTTTTCTAGTTACATGAGCCAATGACTTCCCTAAATGCTTAATCCAGTATAAGTAGGATTTTATTTGCAATAAAAAAAGTCCTGATAGATCTTCTAAGGGAGTAAGAAAGAACTGGTGCTGCAACTGAATGCCTCAGGCCTGTGTGTAAGGTAATGAATGGCTATGGTTTACTATTTTCATTAAACCAGATCCATCAAGGGGCATGTATTGAATCTATTAAAGACTCTTAAGATTACTTTTTTTCCCTTAATAAGATGCTGATTAAGGCTAAGAATGGGATTCTACTTTACAGCCAAAAAAATGAAATCATTTTCTAAAAAAAATATTTTTCTTAGTCTATGCTTCACTCCAAGTTTCCAAATTTTTACAGATGGATTGGAGGAAAAGAGCCTCACCAATCTCTATGACTTTCCAGAAAACAACTCTATTGGAACAGTGAGGATTCTGGAATAAAAGAAGAATCTAGCTTTCAGAGCCCTCATGTCACTCCTGAACACAATTCCCAGGCCCTTTGACCTGAGCTCACCCCAAAAAGGTTCCTAATGAACGGCTCAAAATGTACTGGCTAGATTTTTAAATCCTGTAAATAGGAGGTATGTTTCTAACACTTTTTATGCAAGGGTATAAAAACAACTTGTCCTCTACTTTTTTTTTTTTTTTTTTAAAGTTTAAAACCCGTTTATTGCCTACAAACAGCAGTCCAGGGCCATCTCGCTCCTCTGCTCTGGAAAAAGCAAGCAAGCAAGCCAGCCCCTCCCCTTAAACTCTCAGGTTCAGACACACCCTCAGTTGCCCAGGTAATTACCCATTGACTTGTCCTCTACTTTTAAGAATTTGAAGATCCTTAAGCTTTGGTTTCTAGTTTAAGAGTGAAATGAGCTTTTGTCAAAGCCCCACTATTATTACAGGAAATATATTTTATTTAAAAAACAACAGGATAGAGCACAACAGCTCTAAAAATACAAGAAAGGGTGTCATCAGTGGACTAGGACATTTCAGAAGTCCCAGAAAGGTGTGAAGCCAGGCAATATAAGCCAATGAACCAGGAAAAAAAAAAAAAAAAAAACCCCACAGCCCAAGGCACTTGAAGAGTTTAAGTGTGGGTCTTCCCTAGTGAGCCCTAGAGAAGCTTCAAACCCAAGAGTTAACATATTCCCATCCCCTCAGCTGTGGCTAAAGAATGCAGATTTACAGGCCAATATCTGGGTAATTCATTAAGGAAATGCACTCACAAACAGCTGGATATCCTGGCTGTCCCTTCACCCAAACAACAAACCACACACACACAGCACAAATTTTATTATTTTATTCTCATGCCAAATGTTCTTTAAACCAAGTGAACATTCTGACCAGAAAGATCTCCTAAAAGGTTATCAGGGCTTGGAAGAGAAGCCATGATTGAGCTAACCTGAGGCTTCAAAACCAACACAAAGCACAAAAGAAAGGCAACTCTTCCCCAGAGCATTGCCCTCCTTTATTTGACAGTTGTTATGTCAGGACTGAACTCTGAACACCTGTACATTCTCTAAACTGTGGCATTCTCAAAGATTCCCTTTCCTTTGGAATAGTCAACAGGATGGTGGCCTGTTTCTAAGCCCATTCACTGGCTTCTCCAGTTATGCTACCCAATATTCTAGTGCCCCTCTACAGCGGGGGCCTCCCCTGTCATGCCCTCCTTACTGAAATGGAGCTGCTTCTCCACTCCCATGCCCCATTCCAGGGCTTGCCAAGCACACGAGGAACTTGCACACTCTTTTGGACAGCTCCAGAGGGGCTCGGGTATCTTTGCTGGGGGCTAGTCTCTTTCACTGATTTGGTTTCCTTCTACCACACTCAGCTTCAACTCACTTCTCTCCACCTGGTGTGACTGCACCAACATGTCTCAGGTCTGGTTAGTTCTGTTATGACAACCTTTTATTCTTCCACCTCCCCTACTTCATCTCTCCTCCCTATTCTTCCAGTCAGCCAATGTCTTCACAACTTATTTGCCTCCTACTCAATTAAAGTCACCTGTTTCAACCCAAACAAACTTTTTATGCTAAAAAAACACAAAACAGATTTAAAATCAGAGTTACTGAATACATTTACAAATTAATTTATTATGCTGCAAAAGCAATAGTTTAAGCCTCCTGATAGTTAAAAGTATAATGTGAAAAACAGAGATTTTCTTTTCTTTTTATTGATTTCGAAAAACCATCATTAAGTTTACTCTAAGATTATTGAGAGAAAAAAACAAGAGCAAGTGACAAACATTTATAGTTCTTCCAGTGTAAGGTCAAAAGAATAGGAAGGGATTTTAAGTGCATGTTGATTTCCTGACTTCCTGAAATTATGACCTTTTTCATAGACCAAAATAAAAGGGATAGTCTTTGATAACATTTGAACATTGATCACTTTAAAAAATACTAACAGAAGGCTAATTTACATTTTTCTCCAGCTGAACTGACATTTAAAAAATATGTCATCTGATTCAGGAGACTCATTTCACAAAAGGGCATTAATGTACCAAGGTGTCTCATTAAATCCCATGATTCAATGATTCTGTGGGACTCTGGCTTAAAACAAAGATGAACAGATTTACTGTTTCCTACTCATAACCAGTACCTTGTTCTTCTGTTTAGGAGGTCATAAAGCTGTCCGCAGTAGATTTCATAGAAACTGATCCACACAAAGAGGTGCCTTCTTGGCTGGGACACTTCTAGGTGCCTGAAGATATCTTTGGCAGCAAGAGCATACAGTCCTGGGTTCTGATGAGTTCCTATCATGGTGTAGGTCTTTCCAGCACCTGTTTGTCCATATGCAAAGCAAGTGGCATTGCCTCTAGGGGAAGAATCATTTGTATTACTTATACATATGAAGATAGCAGATGTTAATCTATGTAGATTTTTAATGATAAAACTCAGGTAAAAACAGAATCCTTGACAAAATTCAGCTACAAACATACAATTCTTTAAATAGAGGAGGGTTTTACATTATAAAATCATAGGAAGAGGAAAAAACATTCTCAAATCAGCACATGAGTTTTCTTACAGGAAGATAGGGTAACAAGAACCCCTTGCTAGGTGCTTTAGAGGACCCCAGAGAATACAATTTTGCCTTACTCCTGAAAGAGAAGTTTGGTCAAAGAATAGAGAATAAAAATAAGTACAATAAATAATATAAGATCATATGCTAAACAGGATGGTAGTGATTACTTATATGAATACTAAGGAAGTTTAGACAAGTAAAGTCAATGTAAGTAAAATATTTGAGGAAGGATTCATAAAAGGGCTTCTCTCAGGGCCTCAGATTTCACTTCAATAAATTAATGGTTACTTGATTTCTAAGATCCCTTCTAGATCTGATGCCCTATGATTCTAAGTAAGAATCATTATTCTTGCATATAGGTGGGTACATGTGTGCACACACCTTGTATGAGTGTGAAGAACTGCAGAGTAAGAGGTGGAAAGGACAACTGGCAGACCAACCTGTCGATGACAGTACATTTTAGGAGGAGTTGAAGCCAAGATTACTTGAGTATTGTGGGGGGCCCAACTATGTAGTGCTAAGTAGAGAATGAACATAATGTTAGGTAGAAAGTAGCTATTGCAAACTCTTGAACAGGAATCACATGTGTTAATGATAAAAGTAGCTACTCACAGCAAGACAAAAGTCTACGTACAGATACAGAGGTAGGGGGAAGCTGGAGTTAGGCAGAAAGATGAACAAGAAGAAACAGACCTGAAGCCAGACAGAAATCAAGGAAAGAGTAATATGACAAGAGTAAAGGAACCATGAAAATGTGAGAATCAAGAGATGGGCACTAATCAGATTTAAACTGCTTGAGCTGAGATCAGTTAATCCTTGTCTTTTGAATCCTGACTCCCAGCAATGTGGACACTTGAATACACTGGCAGAGGCCCAGAGAGGTAAAGGATTATAGGAGAAAAATTTAAACACACCAAAGATAAAGCAGAATTAGAGTAAACAATAAATTTTACCTTATTTTCTTAACATTTTAGTGATGGGCTTTTTGAAAACAAAAACAAAAAAAAACCCCACAAAAAGACAAATATGGGCAAGAAAAAATCTCTTATTACACTTTACAGAATAGATGCACTTAAGTCACAACTCTTATTTTTTATTGGTAATGTCTTCACATTGAAATACTAACTTATTTTAGAAATTCCCTCTCTCTAAAAGCACTCTGTAGATTTGGTTCACAAGAAATTGAACCTGAAAGATATTTCACTTTTTTAGCTGGCTCACAAAAAAATTTTTTAATGACCTCTGTAAAATCAATAAAAAGACAACACAAAAAATGGGCAAATGAAGATAGTTGAATGACCAATAAGCCCATGAAAAGATGCTCAGTATGACTAGGGATTAGAGAAATTCAAATAAAAACCACAATGACTTTTAATATCAGGAGTGCCCAAGACGGCGGCATGGCGGAAATCTCCTCCCAAAACCATATATATTTTGAAAATACAGCAAATACAACTATTCCTAAAAGAGAGACCAGAAGATACAGTACAACAGCCAGGCTACATCTACATCTGTGAGAACTCAGCTTCTCATGAAAAGGGTAAGATACAAAGCCATGACCTGGCAGTACCCGAGCATCCCCCCAACCCCAGTTCACCGGTGGGAGGAAAAGAATCAGAGTGGGGAGGGAGTGAAACCACAGGACTGCTAAATAACCGCTCTAGTAATCTGCACTGGGAGCACAGACACACATTGCATGGTGTATGGGATATTAGAGAAACAGAAAAGTAAAATCCGAGACAGAGACTGCGAGTGGGTCGCCAGAGCCGGCTCCCCTGGGACAAAAGAAAAGCGGGGGCTTTAAAAGTCTTAAAGGGACAAGAGTTTAACAAGTGGCCAAAATCGTCCGGGCACACTCAGCCCAGCAGGCTGGGAATCTTAAGGAACTTCAGGCGCCCTAATCTCCTGGGTGGCAACGCAGCTCTGGAGCCCCTCATGGCGATTAGCACCCTGCTGTTAATTGCCCCCCACCGGCACTGAAGCACACCGGCTGACCCGCAATTGCTGCGGAGCAACCAGGGAACAGCCCCTCCCACAGCAACCACACAGTCTTCTCCCAGTGTGCAGCTAACTGGGACAGACCCAGAGGCTGCCCCCTGTGCACACCTGCCTGGCACAGATGGAAGGCACGAAGGGGCGCCATTCTCTCAGGAAAACACACGCCATGTGCCTGTGACCCCTGACAGTGCCCTAAGCCATCCCGAGGGCCGCCCCGCCCACGGCACCTCAGGGAATTAACACAGAGACTGCTTCCTGTGTGCGGGTAACTGGCACAGGCAGCGAAGAAGTGCAAGACGCCCAGCAAGCAGGAAGGGACTTTGCTCTCCCAGCTGACACATGTGCCACTTGCCAGTGATCACTTCTATCGCCATGAAAAGGCAGAAGACCCTGGTCCAGCCCCAAATCACTCAAACGCCAGAGAGAGGGCCTGGTGAGATAGATATAACCAATCTTCCTGAAAAAAATTCAAAATAAAAGTCATAACCATGATGATGGACCTGCAGAGAAATATGCAAGAGCTAAGGGATGAAGTCCAGAGGGAGATAACAGAAATGAAACAATCAATGGAAGGACTTAAGAGCACACTGGATGAGGTGCAAGAGACTGTTAATGGAATAGAAATCAGAGAACAGGAATACAGAGAAGCTGAGGCAGAGAGAGATAAAAGGACCTCTAGGAATGAAAGAATATTAAGAGAACTGTGTGACCCATCCACACGGAACAATATTGGCATTATAGGGGTACCAGAAGAAGAAGAGAGAGAAAAAGGGATAGAAAGTGTCTTTGAAGAAGTAATTGCTGAAAACTTCCTTAAGCTGGGGAAGCAAACAGTCTCTCAGACCATGGAAGCCCACAGATCTCCCAAAACAAGGGACCCAAGGAGGACAACACCAAGACATATAATAATTAAAATGGCAAAGATCAAAGACAAAGTCAGGGTATTAAAGGCAGCTAGAGAGAGAAAAAAGATCGCCTACAAAGGAAAACCCATCAGGGTGTCATCAGACTTCTCAACAGAAACCTTACAGGCCAGAAGAGAATGGCATAATATATTTAATGCAATGAAACAGAAGGCCCTTGAACCTAGAACTCTATATCCAGCAAGACTATCATTTACATTTGAAGGAGGGATTAAAAAATTTTCCAGATAAGCAAAAGTTGAGGAAATTTGCCTCCCACAAACCACCTCAACGGGCTATGTTAAAGGGACTGCTCTAGATGGAAGTACTCCTAAGGCTAAATAGATGTCACCAGAGAAAATAAATCACAGCAAAGAAAGCAGAACAACCAAATACTAACTAAAGGCAAAAAAAAAAAATCAGCTATCCATAAAAGCAGTCAAGGAAAACACAACACAAAGAGTACAGAATAAAACACCTAACATATAAAGAGTGGAGGAGGAAGAGTAAGAAGGGAGAGAAATAAAGATTCATCAGACTGTGTTTATAATAGCACAAAAAGTGAGGTAAAGTTAGACGGTTAGACAGTAAAGAAGCTACCTTTGAACCTTTGGTAACCACGAATCCAAAGTCTGCAAAGGCAATAAGTACATATCTATTGATAATCACCTTAAATGTAAATGGACTGAATGCACCAATCAAAAGACAGAGTAATAGAATGGGTGAAAAAGCAAGACCCATCTATACGCTTCTTACAAGAGACTCACCTCAAACCCAAGGACATACACAGACTAAAAGTGAAGGGATGGAAAAAGATATTTCATACAAACAATACGGAGAAAAAAGCAGGAGCTGCAGTACTTGTATCAGACAAAATAGACTTCAAAACAAAGAAAATAACAAGAGAAAACAATGACATTACATAATGATAAAGGAGGCAGTCCAACAAGAAGATATAACCATTATACATATGCACCCAACACAGGAACACCTACATATGTGAAACAAATACTAACAGAATTAAAGAAGAAAATAGAATGCAATGCATTAATTCTAGGAGACTTCAACACACCACTCACTCCAAAGGACAGATCAACCAGACAGAAATAAGTAAGACACAGAGCCACTTAACAACACACTAGAACAGATGGAACTAACTGACATCTAAAGACCTCTACACCCAAAAGCAGCAGGATACACATTCTTCTCAAGTGCACATGGAACATTTTCCAGAATAGACCACATACTAGGCTACAAAAAGAGCCTGAGTAAATTAAAAAATATTGAAATTCTACAAACCAACTTCTCAGATCACAAAAGTATAAAACTAGAAATAAATTGCACAAGAAAACAAAAGGCTCACAAACACATGGAGGCTTAACAACATGTTCCTAAATAATCAATGGATCAATGACCAAATTAAAACAGAGATCAAGCAATATATGGAGACAAGTGACCACAACAGCACAATGCCCCAACTTTTGTGGAACACAGTGAACGCAGTTCTAAGAGGAAAGTATATAGCAATCCAGGACTATATAAAGAAGGAAGAACAATCCCAAATGAATAGTCTAAAGTCACAATTATTGAACTGGAAAAAGAAGAACAAATGAGGCCAAAGTCAGCAGAAGGAGGGACATAATGAAGATCAGAGAAGAAATAAATGAAACTGAAAGGAATAAAACAATAGAAAAAAATCAATAAAACCAAGAGCGGGTTCTTGGAGAAAATAAACAAAATAGATAAACACCTACCCAGAATTATTAAGAGAAAACCAGAATCTACACACATAAACAGAATCAGAAATGAGAAAAGAAAAATCACTACAGATGCCACAGAAATACAAAGAATTATTAGAAAATATTATGAAAATCTATATGCTAACAAGCTGGAAAACCTAGAAGAAATGGACAACTTTCTAGAAAAATACAACCTTCCAAGACTGACAAAGGAAGAAACAGAAAATCTAAACAGACCAATTACCGGCAACAAAATTGAATTGGTAATGAAAAAAATTACCCAAGAACAAAACCCCCGGACCTGACGGATTCACCTCTGAATTCTACCAGACATATAGAGAAGAAATAACACCCATTCTCCTTAAAGTTTTCCAAAAAATAGAAGACGAGGGAATACTTCCAAACTCATTCTATGAAGCCAGCATCACTCTATTACCAAAACCTGGCAAAGACTTCACCAAAAAGAAAATTACAGACCAATATCCCTGATGAACGTAGATGCAAAAAAAATCAACAAAATATTAGCAAGCCGAATTCAAAAATACATCAAGAGGATCATACACCATGATCAAGTGGGATTCATCCCAGGGATGCAAGGATGGTACAACATTCGAAAATTCATCAACATCATCCACCACATCAACAAAAAGAAGGACAAAAACATGATCATCTCCATAGATGCTGAAAAAGCATTTGACAAAATTCAACATCCATTCATGATAAAAACTCTCAACGAAATGGGTATAGAGGGCAAGTACTTCAACATAATAAATGCCATATATGACAAACCCACAGCCAAATCATACTTAACAGCAAGAAGCTGAAAGCTTTTCACCTAAGATCAGGAACAAGACAGGGATGTCCACTCTCCTACTTTTATTCAACACAGTACTGGAGGTCCTTGCCACGGCAATCAGACAACACAAAGAAATAAAAGGCATCCAGATTGGTAAGGAAGAAGTCAACCTGTCACTATTTGCAGATGACATGATATTGTACATAAAAAACCCTAAACAATCCATTTCAAAACTACTAGAACTAATATCTGAATTCAGCAAAGTTGCAGGATACAAAATTAATACTCAGAAATCTGTTGCACTCCCATACACTAACGATGAACTAGCAGAAAGAGAAATCAGGAAAACAATTCCATTCACAACTGCATCAAAAAGAATAAAATACCTAGGAATAAACCTAACCAAGGACGTGAAAGACATGTACCCTGAAAACTACAAGACACTCTTAAGAGAAATTAAAGAGGACACTAACAAATGGAAATTCTTCCCATGCTCTTGGGTAGGAGAATTAATACTGTTAAAATGGTCATCCGGCCTAAAGCAATATACTGATTCAATGCAATCCCTACCAAAAGGACCAACAGCATTCTTCAACAAGCTGGAACAAATAGTTCTAAAATTCATATAGAACCACAAAAGACCCTGAATAGCCAAAGCAATCCTGAAAAGGAAGAAGAATCAACCTGGGGGGAATCTCGCTTCCCAACTTCAAGCTCTACTACAAAGCCACAGTAATCAAGACAATTTGGTACTGGCACAAGAACAGACCCATACACCAGTGGAACAGAATAGAGCTAGTCCAGATATTAATCCAAACATATATGGTAAGTTAATATATGATAAACGAGCCATGGATATACAGTGGGGAAATGGCAGCCTCTTCAACAGCTGGTGTAGGCAAAACTGGACAACTACATGTAAGAGAATGAAACTGGATCATTGTCTAACCCCATACACAAAAATTAATTCGAAATGGATCAAAGATCTGAATGTAAATCATGAAACCATAACTCTTAGAAAAAAACATAGGCAAAAATCTCTTGGACATAAACATGAGTGACTTCTTCATGAACATATCTCCGCGGGCAAGGGAAACAAAAGCAAATATGAACAAGTGGGACTATATCAACCTGAAAAGCTTCTGTACAGCAAAGGACACCATCAATAGAACAAAAGGCATCCTACAGTATGGGAGAATATATTCATAAATGACATATCTGATAAAGGGTTGACATCCAAAATATATAAATAGCTCATGCACCTCAACAAACAAAAAGCAAATAATGCAATTAAAAAATGGGCAGAGGAGCTGAACAGACACTTCTCCAAAGAAGAAATTCAGATGGCCAACAGGAACATGAAAAGATGCTCCACATCATCAGAGAAATGCAAATTAAAACCACAATGAGGTATCACCTCACACCAGTTTGGATGGCCACCAACCAAAATACAAACAACAACAAATGTTGGCAAGGATGTGGAGAAAGGGGAACCCTCATACACTGCTGGAGGGAATGTAAAAGCAGTATGGAGGTTCCTCAAAAAACTCAAAATAGAAATACCATTTGACCCAGGAATTCCAGTCCTAGGAATTTACCCTAAGAATGCAGGAGCCCAGTTTGAAAAAGACATATGCCTCCCTATGTTTATTGCAGCACTATTTACAGTAGCCAAGAAATGGAAACAACCTAAGTGCTCATCAGTAGATGAAAAAAGAAGATGTGGTACATATACCCAATGGAATATTATTTAGCCATAAGAAGAAAACAAATTCTACCATTTGCAACAACATGGATGGAGCTAGAGGGTATTATGCTCAGTGAAATAAGCCAGGCGGAGAAAGACAAGTACCAAATGATTTCACTCGTCTGTGGAGTATAAGAACAAAGCAAAAACTGAAGGAACAAGACAGCAGCAGACTCACAGAACCCAAGAATGGACTAACAGTTACCAAAGGGAAAGGGACTGTGGAGGATGGGTGGAAAGGGAGGGATAAGGGGGAAGAAGGGGCCTTACGATTGGTACACATAATGTAGGGTTGGGTGGATACAGGGAAGGCAGTATAACACAGAGAAGACAAGTAGTGATTCTATAGCATCTTACTATACTGATCAACAGTGACTATAATGGGGTATGTGGTGGGGACTTGATAATGGGGGGTGTCTAGTAACCATAATGTTGCTCATGTAACTGTACATTAATGATACCAGAAAAAAACCCACAATGAGCTACAGCTTCATACCCATTAGACTGGCTAAAACAAAATAGTGTGACAATCCCAAATACACCAAAGATGTAGAACTGCAATTCTCATACATTGCTTTTGGGAGCATAAAATGGTGTATGGAAAATTATTTGATACCTTCTTTTAAATACACACCTATCCTATGACTCAGCAATTCCATTTCTAGGTTTTTACTCAAGATAAATGAAAACATGCCCACAAAAAGACCATACAAGAATGTTGAGGTAGTTTAATTCATAATATCCCAAAACTGGAAACGACCCAAATGTCCATCAACAGGAGAACTGATAAACAAGTTGTGGTATATTCAAAGAAGGGAATATTACTTACTCAGCAACAAAAACCACAGAAACATGCAACAACATTACTAAATCAAAAAACATTATGCTAAGCAAAAGAGGCTAGGCATAATTGAAATCATTCTATTTCTATGACATTCTAGAATAGGCAAACTCTATAATCACAGAAAGCAGGTCAGTGGTTATTAAGACTTGAGGGTGGAAGTAGGGATTAACTAAAAAGGGACACAGGAGAACTTTTGGGGGTGATGGAAATGTTCTACATCTTGTTTTAGGTATTGTTTACTTGGGTATATACAATTATCAGAACTCATCAAACCTGAATACTTCTTAAAATTGCACTTCTAATTATAAATAATCACACCTCAATTTTTTTAAAGTTATAAAAACTATTAAAAAAAAGTCAAAATATTCTGTAATTAGCAACCCTAACAGGTTATTTGGCATTTTCTACTCATACTTGCCTACATTTTAATTATACAATGGGAAGTCCCTAGTGCCTTTTCTGTCCCATTTAATGTTTATTAAGTGCAAATAATTATTTCAGAATTAAAAAACACATCTATTAAAAATGGATTATAATCACTTATCTAGTCCATCCAATGAAAATATTAACTGAATTATAGCCAGAATACATAATTCCTTATTATGAAAAGTTCACACTAACTACAACCACTTTCACCTTTTTAATCTGAGGACTTTGATGAAATTAGGTTGTTGAGAGCTTATATTTTTCCACTAAGCACAGAGAATCAGTATCATCAGTTTAAAAGGAAATTTTGCTGAAAATTTGTGAATGTGTGGCAAATCCTGCACTTTTCAGAAGGGTCTAATTTCAATTCACTAGATCAGAACACAAATTCATGTTTACTTCAAAGGACTGAAAAGCATAAGTGATATTTATTAAGAAATACGATTTATAGAAAAATAGAAAATAAAAAGCAAGAGAAGCAAATATTACTATCTTACCCATTGAAAATATGCTGAATGAGTGGGTGAGTAGTCTTCATGTATACTTCCCAATTGGTGCATGCCTCACCAAAGACTTCATCAAAATAAAAAACATGCTGAAAAAGAAATTTGATTTTTATAGAAAGACACATTTTCTGGACTTTCTTCACCACTATTCCAGTTATAGATAAAAGCACAAATACATTTTTAACTCATAGTAACCGATGATGACAAACAAGCAATCAATAACTCTCAAATGACAGGGTCTTCTTTTACTTGAGATCTCTGTAGACAGGTTCTTATAGTGTAAAAACTAAGGCACCCAATTTTTGTTCTCTCATAAGTGAAGTCCTCTTAAACTGAGTACAAGAGCGAGCAAATTCTCCTTAGGTCTAGAAGAAGAACTGAATTCTATGGGATTATTCTCATAGCCCAGCTAGGGTCAGTGAACTTGAAATTTTGGGGGAATTCTAGAGGAAGATCTCCATTCCGTAGGTTACATATCTTAACTTTTAATTACATAAACATTTATTGCTCAGTTAGTAGCTGAATATTCAGTATAACTGCAGTAGGCACGTCAAGGGGCCCAAAGACGTAGGCATTACCCTACCATTTCCCCAACCCTTGCCTAAAGATGCTTATCCAGACAAGTATACAAATGACTATAAGGTAGAAAAGTGTGAGATATAGTCCATGTTGAATTCAAAGAAAAAACATCTTCCTTCTGATTGGGAACAACACTTTGAAAAAGACTGTACTGAGAATGGGCCTAGGGGAAGAAAAAGAATTTGAGAGGTAGAGATGGAGGCAGGGCACGTTATCATGGGCACGGGGAAATTTGAGAAAACAGTCAAAGCAGGAGAACACAAACAATGTTAAGGGAACAGGGAGAATTCAATGAGGTTGAAATTAAGGTCCTGGTAGGCAGAAAGGTGAAACAGAAGGCTAGAATGAGTTAGGACTATGTGGTTGGGGTCTTGGGACATGAGCTTTAAGGGAAAGAGTGGAATGCTCACATTTAATTTAGTAAACAATGGGAAGACAATTAAAACCTTTCAAAAGAAAGGGATGATTTGAGTTGTTTTACTGAAAGATTAATCTGGCTTCTTGGGAACAGGGACACTAGTAACTCAGTGGTGAGGTAAGAAGGGTCTCAAATTAGATGACAATGAAAATAAAGAGGAGATTGACAGACAAATGAGAAATTTGGCCATCGCCTGAGTGTGGGGAGCTGGGGAGAGAAAGGAGCCCAAGATGACTCCCAAATGAAAACCATGGTAATCTGGAAAAGAAGAGACATACGACCCCATTCCCATTAAATTTGGTCTGGAAAGCATTAGTCCAGCAGCCATAATTATTTGCATGATTTAGAGGCTTAAATGTTGGCAGCCTAACTGTATCTGAGTTAAGACATACTAATAATTTCAAGCCTGATTGTAGTATAATAATGGCAATATATACCCAACAAACAAGAGATGGTGCCCTATCTTCTACTACCTTTTGGGCCTGCTCTAAATATCCAGTTAAGGAAAAATTATATGGGCAAATCCAGACAAATGGACTTGGGCCAATTTATCATGGGTCACTCTATTCCAGGTTCAATTCTGTTTCATGTATCATTACATTAGAATGGAAATGTGTCAGGTCATCTAAGAGGAAACTGGGGCCACAAACTTGAATTTATCAGAAAATTTCTCCAAAAGTTAGTAGGTAGGAAAATAATGAATCTGTGCAACATGATAAAGAGACCTGTGAACTTTTAGTAGTATGAAAAATGCAATAAGACTTTAAGAACAGCTCTCTTCTGCTGCAGCCTAGTCAGGAAAGACAGACAGGATGACTGCTTAAACAGGACTCGCTCTCTCGGGAAGATGGCGGTGTGAACAGGGCGGTGGAAATCTCCTCCCAAAACCATATGTATTTATGAAAATACAACAAATACAACTATTCCTAAAAAAGAGACCAGAAGATACAGGACAGCACACAGCCTGCATCTACACCGGAGAGGACTCGGCACCCAATGAGGCAGTCTTAAAGAGCCCAGCTGACATACATGGCACCTACCAGCGACCACTTCTATCGCCATGAAAAGACAGAGGAATATGGTACAAACCAAACTCACCCAGACCGAGACAACACCAAAGAGGGAACCTCAAGGGATGGAAATGCACAACCTTCCTAAAAAAGAATTCAGAACAAAAGTCATAACCATACTGATGGATCTACAGAGAAATATGCAAGAGTAGAAGGAGGAAGTGAGGGAAGTGAGGAAAGACAATGCAGAATTGAGACAAGCGACTGACGGGCTTAGCAGCAGACTAGATGAGATGCAAGACGCTGTTAATGGAATAGAAACCAGAGAACAAGAATACAGAGAAGCTAAGGCAGAGAGAGATAAAAGGATCTCTAGGAATGAAAGAATATTAAGAGAACTGTGTGACCCATCCACACGGAACAATATTGGCATTATAGGGGTACCAGAAGAAGAAGAGAGAGAAAAAGGGATAGAAAGTGTCTTTGAAGAAGTAATTGCTGAAAACGTCCTTAAGCTGGGGAAGCAAACAGTCTCTCAGACCATGGAAGCCCACAGATCTCCCAAAACAAGGGACCCAAGGAAGACAACACCAAGACACATAATAATTAAAATGGCAAAGATCAAAGATAAGGACAGAGTATTAAAGGCAGCTGGAGAGAGAAAAAAGATCACCTAAAAAGGAAAATTCATCAGACTTCTCAACAGAAATCTTGCAGGCCAGAAGAGAATGGCATGATATATTTAACGTAATGAAACAGAAGGGCCTCGAACCAAGAACATTGTATCCAGCACGATTATCATTTAAATATGATGGAGGGATTAAAAAATTTCCAGACAAGTGAAAGTTGAGAGGGTTTGCCTCTCATAAACAACCTCTACAGGATATCTTAAACAGATTGCTCTAGAGGGAACCATTCCTAAGGTTACAAACATGTCACTAGAGAAAATAAAATCATAGCAAAGAAAGCAGACCATCCAAATACTAATTAAAGGCAAAGAATAAAACACTTAATATATAAAGAATGGAGGAGGAAGAATAGGAAGGGAGAGATAAAGAAACATCAGACGGTGTTCACAATAAGTTAACAAGAAAGTTAAGTTAGATTTTAGATAGTAAAGAGGGAACCCTTGAACCTTTGGTAACCACGAATCTAAAGCCAGCAATGGCAACAAGTACATATCTATCAAAAATCACTCTAAATGTAAATGGACTGAATGCACCAATCAAAAGACACAGAGTAACAAAGTGGATAAAAAAGCAAGACCCATCTATATGCTCCTTACAAGAGACTCACCTCAAACCCAAAGATATACACAGACTAAAAGTGAAGGGATGGAAAAAGATATTTCATGCAAACAACAAGGAGAAAAAAGCAGGTGTTGCAGTACTTGTTTCAGACAAAATAGACTTCAAAACGAAGAAAGTAGCAAGAGATAAAGAAGGACATTACATAATGATAAAGGGGTCAGTCCAACAAGAGGATATAACCATTATAAATATATATGCACCCAACACAGGAGCGCCTGCATATGTGAAACAAATACTAACAGAATTAAAGGAGGAAATAGAAAGCAATGCATTTATTTTAGGAGACCTCAACACACCACTCACTCCAAAGGACAGATCAACCAGACAGAAAATAACTAAAGACACAGAGGCACTGCACAACACACTAGAACAGATGGACCTAACAGACATCTACAGAACTCTAGACCCAAAAGCAAAAGGATACACATTCTTCTCAAGGGCACATGGAACTTTTCCAGAATAGACCACACACTAGGCCACAAAAAGAACCTCAATAAATTCAAAAATATTGAAATTCTGCCAACCAACTTCTCAGATCACAAAGGTATAAAACTAGAAATAAATTTTAGAAAGAAATCAAAAAGGCTCACAAATACATGGAGACTTAACAACAGTCTCCTAATTAATCAATGGGTTAATAACCAAATCAAAACAGAAATCAAAGAATATATGGAGACTAATGACAACAACAACACAAAGCCACAACTTCCGTGGGACGCAGCAAAGGCAGTTCTAAGAGGAAAGTATATTGCAATCCAGGCCTATTTAAAGAAGGAAGAACATTCCCAAATGAATAGTCTAAAGATAGAATTACTGAAATTGGAAAAAGAAGAACAAATGAGGCCCAAAGTCACCAGAAGGAAGGACATAATAAAGATCAGAGAAGAAATAAATAAAATTGAAAAGAATAAAACAATAGAAAAATATCAATGAAAGCAAGAGTTGGTTCTTTGAAAACATAAACAAAATAGATAAACCCCTAGCAAGACTCATTAAGAGAAAAAGAGAATCTACACACATAAACAGAATCAGAAATGAGAAAGGAAAAATCACAAGGGAACCCACAGAAATACAAAGAATTATAAGAGAATATTATGAGCATCTATATGCTAACAAGCTGGAAAACATAGAAGAAATAGACAACTTCTTAGAAAAATACTTCCAAGACTGACCAAGCAAGAAATAGAAAAACTAAACAGACCAATCACCAGCAACGAAATTGAATCGGTAATCAAAAAACTACCCAAGAACAAAAGCCCTGGACCTCATGGATTCACCTCTGAATTCTACCAGACATATAGAGAAGAAATAACACCCATTCTCCTTAAAGTTTTTCAAAAAATAGAAGAGGAGGGAATACTTCCAAACTCATTCTATGAAGCCAGCATCACTCTAATACCAAAACCGGGCAAAGACCTCACCAAAAAAGAAAATTACAGACCAATATCCCTGATGAACATAGATGCAAAAATACTCAACAAAATATTAGCAAACCAAATTCAAAAATACATCAAGAGGATCATACACCATGATCAAGTGGGATTCATCCCAGGGATACAATGGTACAACATTCGAAAATCCATCAACATCATCCACCACATCAACAAAAAGAACAAAAACCACATGATCATCTCCATAGATACTGAAAAAGCATTTGACAAAATTCAGCATCCATTCATGATTAAAACTCTCAACAAAATGGGTATAGAGGGCAAGTACCTCAACATCATAAAGGCCATATATGTCAAACCCACAGGTAACATCATACTTAACAGCGAGAATCTGAAAGCTTTTCATCTAAGATCAGGAACATGACAGGGATGCCCACTCTCTCCACTGTTATTCAACATAGTACTGGAGGTCCTAGCCACAGCAATCAGACAAAACAAAGAAATACAAGGCATCCAGATTGGTAAAGAAGAAGTCAAATTGTCACTATTTGCAGGCGACATGATATTGTACATAAAAAGCCCTAAAGACTCCAAAACTACTAGAACTAATATCTGAATTCAGCAAAGTTGCAGGATACAAAATTAACACACAGAAATCTGTTGCTTTCCTACACACTAACGATGAACAGAAAGAGAAATCAGAAAAACAATTCCATTCACAATTGCATCAAAAAGAATAAAATACCTAGAAATAAACCTAACGAAGGAAGTGAAAGACCTGTACTCTGAAAACTACAAGACACTCCTAAGAGAAATTAAAGAAGACACTAACAAATGGAAATTCATCCCATGCTCTTGGCTAGGAAGAATAAATATTGTCAAAATGGCTATACTACCTAAAGCAATCTACAGATTCAACGCAATCCCTATCAAACTACCAACAGCTTTCTTCAATGAACTGGAACAAATAATTCTGAAATTCATATGGAACCACAAAAGACCCTGAATAGTCAAACCAATCCTGAGAAGGAGGAATAAAACACAGGGAATTACACTCCCTGACTTCAAGCTCTACTACAAAGCCACAGTAATCAAGACAATTTGGTACTGGCACAAAACCAGACCCACAGACCAGTGGAACAGAAAAGAAAATCCAAACATTAACCCAAACATATACAGTCAATTAATATTTGATAAAGGAACCTCGGATATACAATGGGGTGATGACAGCCTCTTCAGCAGCTGGTGTTGGAAAAACTGGACAGCTACATGTAAGAGAATGAAACTGGACTACTGTCTAACCCCATATACAAAGGTAAACTCAAGGTGAATCAAAGACCTGAATGTAAGTCATGAAACCAAAAAAACTCTTAGAAAAAAACATAGGCAAAAATCTCTTGGACATAAACATGAGCAACTTCTTCATGAACATATCTCCCCGGACAAGGGAAACAAAAGCAAAAATGAACAAGTAGGACTATATCAAGCTGAAAAGCTTCTGTACAGCAAAGGACACCACCAGTAGAACAAAAAGACATCCTACAGTATGGGAGAATATATTCATAAATGACATATCTGATAAGGGGTTGACATCCAAAATACATAAAGAACTCACACATCTAAACAAACAAAAATCAAATAATCGAATTAAGAAATGGGCAGAGGACATGAATAGACACTTCTACAAAGAAGAAATTCAGATGGCTAACAGGCACATGAAAAGATGCTCCACATCGCTAATCATCAGAGAAATTCAGGTTAAAATCACAATGAGATATCACCTCACACCAGTGAGGATGGCCAACATCCAGAACACAAACAACAACAAATGTTGGCGAGGATGTGGAGAAAAGGGAACCCTCCTACACTGCTGTTGGGAATGCAAATTAGTTCAACCATTGTGGAAAGCAGTATGGAGGTTCCTCAAAAAACTCAAAATAGAAATACCATTTGACCCAGGAATTCCACTCCTAGGAATTACCCTAAGAATGCAGCAGCCCAGTTTGAAAAAGGCATATGCACCCCTATGTTTATCGCAGCACTATTTACAATAGCCAAGAAATGGAAGCAACCTAAGTGCCCATCAGTAGATGAATGGATAAAGATAATGTGGTACATATACACAATGGAATACTATTGAGCCATAAGAAGAAAACAATCCTACCATTTGCAAGAACATGGATGGAGCTAGAGGGTATTATGCTCAGTGAAATAAGCCAAGCCAAAAAAGACAAGAATCAAATGATTTCACTGATATGTGGAACATAAGAACAAAGAAAAAAACTGAAAGAACAAAACAGCAGCAGACTCACAGAACCCAAGAATGGACTAATAGTTACCAAAGGGAAAGGGACTGGGGAAGATGGGTGGGAAGGGAGGGATAAGGGGGGAAAAGGGGTATTATGATTAGCAGACGTAATGTTGGGGGGGCACAGGGAGGGCTGTACAACTCAGAGAAGACAAGTAGTGATTATATAGCATCTCACTACGCTGAGACAGTGACTGTAATGGGGTTGGTGGGGGGGACCTGATGAAGGGGGTAGTTTAATAACCATAATATTGCACATGTAATTGTGATTAATGACACCAAAATAAATTATATTAAAAAAAGACTTTAAAAACAATAAAATGTTTTTAACTGTTTAAACTTGGTGACAGGTACAGAGGGTTCATTATACTTTTGAATAAGCTTCAAAATGGCAATAATAAAGAGCAAACATATTTCTAAAATTCAACTTTAATGAAACATGATTTACACCCAACTCATAACTGGTCTTTAAGCAAGAAGACAAATTCATTCGTTGCTCAAATAACACCATAGGTTTTTATAGTTTAAGTATGAGATCTTTCTCCAGAAAAGAAGACCAAAATGAATAGAAGTAAATGTGAGAATTTTTTTCTTTTATTTCGTGAAGTATATGCCTATTCTTTCTCTTCTTCTACATGTGCTTGTGAGTAATTTTAGCTCTTGAGTTAATACCTTAGAAAGCACCTATTGATTAAAGGAATTAGTATCTTTTCAATAGGATTTAGGTACTGATTTTTTCCAGTACTGTTGTAAGCATCTTTCATGAAATATATGCATACATGCAAGATTATTGTAATTAACATATATATAATATAATTCATAAAGTCCTTTGCATCACATACACTTTGATCATACTTTGTGAGGTTGCAATAAACACCTACTTTAGTCTTAATATAATTAGACTTCCATAGTTTCATTTTTAAATAAACTTTTTCAGATCATAAAAGTAAAATGTATTTATAGACTATCTCTGGAAATATACACTTAGAATAGGTAATACTGGTTGCCTTCTAGGAGGAAGTGGGGTTACTACATACCCTTTTGTGCCTTTTGAGTCTGAATTAGGTGAATCTATGCTATTCAGAAGATTTTATTTTATGTAAAAGTAACACACCTGATTGTAGAAAAATTTAAAAACATGGAAAACAACAGAAGAAAATAAAATTTCGTGTAAATCTTACTACCTGAAAAGCCACTGTTGACTTTTTGATATATTTCGATACCATCTTATTTTTTGACATATTTTTTTCCCTATTTAAGAAATTGGATTAAAACAGATTTGTTTCATTTTTCCCCTACTTATTATGTTGATATAAAATTTAATGGTAGGTAGGATTGCACATTACATGTATATGATCATCTATCTATACTAAGTAACAAAAGATTTGAAAGGAAAGGATATTTAATTAAATGGACCAACCTATAGTTTGAATCCCTGAGTCAGTGTAAAAATGAAAACCAAAGGTCTAGGATATTTATTTGCTAAGTTTGCTCTGAACTTCCCTTTTCTTCTTTCTAGTTACATAAGGAAAAAAAGGAGGGAAGCCTTCCCAGCACTTTTATATATTGCATTGATAGATAAGGACTTTGACCTATGAGAGCAAAGGTCGAAAGTTCAAACAGCAGAGAAAGCACTATGGAAACTATGGATATTCAATAAGTATTGACCAATGGTAATGACAAAGAAGTAAGATTAGTGTGTTTGGCAATAAGGGGAAAATACGAAAAGATAAGATGATCCTTCCTTGAGGGAATTACTGTGACAGAAGCATCATTAAGGACGTCTTTGGTAGTAGTCATGGAACTAGACAGCATTACAACTAATTGGTAATTTAGACAATCTTCAAAATAAATACTTCCCACCTAGACCTAATAGACTGTGCATTGATCAGCAATCGATAAGGCTGTTAAAGTGGGTGGGTTGGTTATACAGTTACTTAGTAATTTAGTGCCCATAGAAAAGACTCAGTGAATTACTTTGAATGTCATTGTGAAACTCAATTTTGGTAACCAAAGAAAAAGAAGAACAATGCAAGTGTAAATGAGGGGAAAAGTGTTAACAATTTGACTTCAGTGTTAAAAGATTTATTCCAGTAGAGGAAGATGTCAGCTGACTAAGGTGAATTGCTAGCATACCAGATTACTCACCATTTGCTTTCTTTCTACCAGTCAGTGTTTTGAGGCAAGAGACAGAGAATAATACGAATGTTTGTGAGGCAGATTCAGAGTAAAAGAAACTAAATTCCCAAATTTTACCACCTGGTGGATTATCCCATTTTATTCACATGCTCCATAATTTTAGGAGTACCTAAATTACAATATTTTTCATCTATGGGGTTTGCTGCTTCCATATGAGACTGAAGAGTTATCAGAAGGGTACCTATCTCTTAAATATTAGATGTGAAGTTATACACCTGGGATTATACTTATTTACTGCAATCTACCCTGTACAAAGTGGCCTGCTCAAGAGCCCAATTTCCACCAAATTAAGTCCAAGCCCAAAGACAATTGAGAATCAAAATAAGCAGTTGGTTGGCAATCTGGGGCTTTGTTGCTCAAAAATCTGTCCTCCAACATTGAACTCCAGACTCACACTGAACAGACATATTTGCACTGTGAGAGTTGGGCAAGAATTGAGACTAGCTATGTGGCCATCTCATACTCACTCTGGGGCATATGTCCAGTGACTGTTTCTGTCTACCACCAATTCATTATTGAAATTATTTGTATCCCTTCATTCTATTTTGCTGAACATGTATAATTAAATTCATGTAAAGCAAGTAAATGTATGATGTGATTCTGTTGCACTAGAGATGAGGATTTAATTTTTGTATCCCCCATTGCACTATGTTTTTTAAATGAAGGCCCAAGGTATCAATGACTTAATACAATGTCACATCAGGAATTACTGCCAACACCCAAAACAGAAACTGAATTTTAGAATTTGTATGCTGCCACTTAAAAAGCAAAAAGTTGACACATATAATAATTAGTTTCAGACACAAAAGGAAAGTATCTTACCTGAAGAATATATTGTGTGAGGTCAACTGCTTCTTTCTTCTCATGAACAAGTAGAGTTTCTTTGTCGTCTACGGTAATAACATTAATTTCTCCGCGACTTACTTCCCTCATGCCCAGAGGGCGTTTTCGAACACAAACTCTTATTTTCTCCATCTCAGTCCAAGGATTCTCTCTTTCTGAGGTGCTCTGTCTGATATGTTTATAAGTGGGTTTTAGTTTTTAATAATAGGATAAGGCTACTTAACAGGTCAAAGTATCAGTATATTTTGTTATATATTAGTTTTGTTTATATTTTAGTTTTGTTATATAATAGTTATATAACATATATTTGTTACATTTTTATATATTACATCTACTATACATACATACCTACTATATATATCATATATCTACTATATTATATCATCTATTGTATATACATACCCACTATGTATATCTAATATACATATATCTAATATACATGACACTGAGAGAGTCCTTTTATTAGCTAAATCTCCCTGATTACATCTATCTCTATCCCTACTCCACCCCATCATTTGTCCTGGCAAAAACAAAACAAAACAAACAAACCCAAACACCTAAGGGGTGATTTAGGTCAAAGACTTGTGTGTGTGGCTTCCAGGTATGGTCTTCCAAAAGGCTTCTAACAATGGGTGATGCACGTTCCTTATATCCCTCAAACAGGCTGGTTAACCCTCAACTCTAACGCTGCTACCACCCCTTCAAGGTCCTTACAAGACCCAAACCCATGTCTCTTGCTTCCTTTCAATCCATTTATTCTTGCACATTTACTGTTTTCTTGACCATTCAATCTAATTTCTTTTTTTATCCTATCTTGGTTTACTAACTACTTTGAATTAGGTGGTAGGTTTCAATGTTCTTTTCCAATATTCCTCCCCAGTTGTATTCTGCCCTTCCCTTTGTCTTGTTCTCTTATACTCTTTCTGTCCACCCTGATATGTGTTTGTTAGAACACAATCCTATATTTCTTCTCCCCAGGACAATTTTATGGCTGGTACTGTCCACCACCAATTCACCCTTCTATTCAGATGCATTTTGTCTCTGGCTCTGACTTCAGTGAACTCATTAACCTTAATATCCTTAACATCCAGAATATTTGAGGCAATATTCCTTGGGTTAGGGAGACAAAGTTCATCAGGTTTACTTGTTGAGCCTAATGGTGGTACATATGTATATATTTAAGAACTGACTGCTTATCTATACAGAGATACCTATTAACCTAGGTAACAAAAAAAACTGGACTCTTGAAAGTAGTTTTATCAGGATCAATGTCTTTGGTACATATACTAAGAATGCCTTAGCAAGACAAATTATTCTCTTCTTTTACACTTCAGAATTTGATTAATAGCCCCTAAAAAGCCTTTATAAATTTTAGACAAATATTTCACTATATATAATTGTTTCATATCAATTTCAATTTTCTGAGCCCTCCAACTGTCTGGGAAAAATTTTTTTTTTTTTTGCTGGGATCTAAATTAGTAAAAAGTAGCAAATAAAATTTCTAATATAATGCATAAAGGACTACTCAAGGCTTTTGAAGCTTTTTATTAAAACCAACATATAGCAGACTTTAAAAAATGTACCGTTTTGAGGTTAAATTGTAAAATCTTGGCAATCATTAAAAGTGAGTAATGCACACAATGGAATACTATTCAGCCATAAGAAACAAATCCTACCATTTGCAACAACATGGATGGAGCTAGAGGGTATTATGCTCAGTGAAATAAGTCAGGCAGAGAAACACAAATACCAAATGATTTCCCTCATTTGTGGAGTATAACGATGAAGAAAAACTGAAGGAACAAAATAGCAGCAGATTCACAGACTCTAAGAAGGGACTATTGGTTACCAAAAGGGTGGGGTGGGAGAGGGTGGGTGGGGAGGGAGGGAGAAGGGGATTGTGAGGTATCATGATTGGTACACATGGTGTGTGGGGGGTCATGGGGAAGACAGTGTAGCTCAGAGAAGACAAATAGGGACTCTGTGGCATCTTACTATACTGGTGGACAGTGACTGCAATGGGGTTATCAGGGGGAATTGATAATAAGGGTGAATGTAATAACCACATTGTTCTTCTTGTGAAACCTGTATATCAATGATACCTTAATTAAAGAAAAAAGTGAATGATGCAGTAGACTCATAGATCCTGAGAAGTGACTAGTGGTTACCAAGTGGGAGGTGGTTGGGGTGGGTTCGGGGGGAGGGTGAAGGGGATAAAGGGGCACAATAATTCACAATCACAATATAAGTTGGTCACAGGGATGGTAGTATAGCATGGAGAATATAGTTAATGATTCTGTAATATCTTTCTATGCTGATAGTAACTGCACTAGAGAGTGAAGATTTAATAATATAGATAATTGTTGAACTTCTGTGTTGTATATTTGAAACCAACATAAAATTGAATATCAACGATACTTCAATTAAAAAAAAGTGAATGACGGGCTGCTCTCTGCTCAGAGGCAGCCATTCTCTTTCAGCCATTAAAATCTCTTGCATGGGCCCGTGTCTCCTGAGTCATGCTGGGGTAAGGAGGGTCACGGCGAGATACCCTTTCATTGGTGCCATGACTCGGATGAGTTCTCCCATTGACTTTGCTCTTCCTCCAGGAATCTGAGCTGCTTTGGGAACCCTCACTGCCCGATCCTCCTCCACGGACTCACCATCCATTTCCCTGGTTGCTCATCTTCTCGCCCAACACTGGCCTTCAATTTGCTTACATTACAGGATTACCAACCCCTCTACAAAGACAATGATCCTTATTAAACCTGGAACATGCCATCGCCACTTCAGACCAAGGGCTCATCCGAGGACCACCCCCCCATCAGTACAAAAATGAACTTCATTGCTCCTAATCAGCAGGAAGCAGTTACTGAAGACTGACCTTCACCCCTTCCCCAAGTCCTCTACAACTTATAAAACAGAAAAGGGAGGAATATAAGAATGTAATACTTTATCCTCCATTTACCCCATGGTCCCAAACACATAGGCTGGTGAAAATCATGTCTGGACTTGCCTCACCTTATCTCTAAACATTTCACCCCACCCCTTAAGATCCAATCACCAACGGCCAAATGGTTGCTCCACCCCTTAAGATCCAATCACCAACGTCCCCATAGCAGAACACACCCTATCCTTACTCCTTAAAAATGTGCTTCCTCACCCACGAGCTGCTGCTCTCTGCTCAGAGGCAGCCATTCTCTTTCAGCCATTAAAATCTCTTGTGTGGGGGAAAAAAAAGTGAATTATGGACTTATGGGGGGGTTCACTGTTCTATTCTCTCTTCTTTTGCATATGTTTGATAGTTTACAAGAAACAAAATTTTAGTGCAGCATTTTAACAAGGGCCTATGTCAAAATCTCTCATTGCTGGTGGGTACCGATAACCTATCATAGAAAGGTAATCAAAGAGGACAGAAAATGTCCTTTTCAAAAATGACCAGGCACTAGGATGGATGATATGGACAAAAGAATTGCCGTTTTCAAGTTCAAGGGGAAAAAGGAATGAATATTCTTCTCCTAAAAGGCTAGGTTTCAATGCCCAAAGTTCCCTAGAAGAAATAAGCTGTATATCTGTCTGACATGCAAAGAGTTAGGTCTATTCAAGATCTTAAATATGTCAGGCCAACCAGTTCTCTAAATGCTTTAGACTTTTATTAAGATTCTGAGGCTGGCAATTTATTCTGAACTTACCTGATTTGAGGCATCCAGAGAGAATGCTCTTTGGATAGGATTACTCCCTAAAGCAAGCCTTAAATTGGTGAGAGAGTTTCTCAAAAGTTCTGAAACTCTGACTCCTACTTAGGGTTTGGATGAGAAGACAATACTGAGGATTACTGGGGAAAATGTTCTTTCTTATCTCCATTTCTCTAATAAAGAAGGGGAAGAGTGAGATAATAACTACATAAAAGGTGAGAAAGCTCAGGGTTTGTCATGTATAAACCTCTATAAAAGAACTTATTTCACCATATGGTTCTTTGTCTGTCTTCCCACTTACCCTGTCCCCTAAGAGTCTAAAAGCCTCCAAGTAGTCTAATTATCTTTATATATACAATCAAGCCTAGCAGAGGTGGTACTTAATATTTGCCAAATAAGTGAAATAGCAGTACTGAAACAAAAGTATCCATTCAACCTAAATAAATAATGCAAAATTATTGTCCTATTTATAAATAATTCCAATTTTGATTTTTATGTGTTGTTCAATCAAAAGACTGTAATATTCAGGAAAATTTTATCTTTTTACCACTGAGCTAACCAATAGGACAACAAAAATCTTGGCTTTGATGGTCACGGGACAATCTGATCCTCTCAAAAAAGAAAAAAACAGTACTATCTCCTCTGCTCAACCAAACCCTCTCCCCTAAAATCTTTTTAGAAACACTATAAAACTCACATATTTAAAATTACTAAAGGTATTTTTACCTTTAAAATTGGATCTTCTGTTTTGGGGGGGGTGGGAATAAAGGAATTAGCTGAGTATGAGATCCTATGAAACCTTAGCCAATATAAGACCAGATGTAAATATCTTGTTTTAAGGTATGAATAATAGCCTTTTTTAAAAGAAATAGAAAATGAGGTTTAAGACTGTATCTTGTTTCTCTAAACTCACCATCTATAACTTTTAAAATAACAAACAAGCAACATGTTCTTTTATTTTTAAAAGAACATATTTTCTATTATACCAATATTAATATTAAGGGTTACTCAATATCTCTGCTCTTGGGGACCTACCTTATTTTATATTCTAACTTGAAGCATTAGGTTAAAACAACTTATTCTCTCCCTAACTTTCAAACTCTAAACTCCATCAAAAGTGTCTTACTTTTTGTAATTACCAAAACCACCTGTTCATCCAGGCCTGGAACCGTAGCTCACACTCAGGGCAATATTCCAACGTGAGCAGGTAAACTAACTGCTCCAAAGACCTACTTAATTCAACTTATATGCTCTTTGTTTTTAACTAAGCTTTATATCTCCTCGTTGGTTTAAATGAACCTTACAGCCTTATAAAAAAATCCTGTGCATTTTATAATTCTTTTTCCCAATCACATAAGACTAGTTAACTATTTTACCTTCATGGATGCACTAGGTATATCATGTTACACTATAATAAATAATAGAAACAAGTCTGTAGAGTCAGGCATAACAGCCAGGAACCAGGAAACAGCTCTTTCCTCGCCCCAGAGACCAATACCACTCCCCTGTGACCCCTGACATTACTTCAGGGACTGAGTAGCTCCAGAGAGTAGAGGTTCTAGGCACTAGAGGGCACCATATACAAATATGAAACACCGAAGGACGCTTGTTCAAAGTAAGATTATTAATACAACTCCTCAGATTTAAATACTATCAACCTCATGAATCTTCCTGAAAGGGACTTCAAAATAAAAATCATTAACATGCTCATTGAGGTATGGAAAGACATTCAAGAACTCAGGAATGAATTCCGTTCAGAGATCCAATCGTTAGGAGCACAATGGAGGGTATTAAAAGCGTATTTGACACGACGGAGGAGACAATAAATAAAATAGAAACTAGAGAAGAGGAATACAATAAGCTGAGGAACAGAGAGAAAAAATGATCTCCAAGAATGAAAGAATATTGAGAGAAATGTGTGACCAATACAAACGGAAAAATATTCGCATTATAGGCGTACCAGAGGAAGAAGAGAGAGAAAAAGGGATAGAAAGTGTCTTTGAGGAGATAATTGCTGAAAAGTTCCCCAATCTGGGGAAGGAGATAGTCTCTCAGGCCATGGAGGTACACAGATCTCCCAACACAAGGGACCCAAGGAAGACAACACCAAGACATATAGTAATTAAAATGGCAAAGATCAAGGATAGGACAGACTACTAAAAGCAGCCTGAGGGAGAAATAAGATCACATAAAAAGGAAAGCCCATCAGGCTATCATCAGACTTCTCAGCAGAAACCTTACAAGCCAGAAGGGAGTGACATGATGTATTTAATGCAATGAAGCAGAAGGGCATGGAACCAAGAATACTTTATCCAGCAAGGTTATTATTTAAATTTGAAGGAGGGATTAAACTATTTCCAGATAAGCAAAAGCTGAGAGAATTTACCTCTCACAAACCGTTTCTACAGGGTATTTTGGAGAGACTGCTATAGATGAAGTGTTCCTAAGGTTTAATAGCTGTCACCAGAGGTAATAAAACCACAGTAAAAAAAAGTACAACAGTTAATTACTAAGCAAATGCAAAATTAAATTAACTATCCCCAAAGTCAAATAAGGAATAAACAAAGACACACCTAATAAATAAAGAATGGAGGAGGAAGAAAAAGAAGGAGAAAAAAAAAACCCTTCAGACTGTGTTTGTAATAGCATATTAAGTGAGTTAAGTTACTCTTACATAGTAAGGAAGTTAATCATGAACCTTTGGTAACCACTAATCTAAAGCCTGCAATGCCAATAAGTACGTACCTATTTATAATCACCCTAAATATAAATGGTCTGAATGCACCAATCAAAAGACATAGAGTCACTGAATGGATAAAAAAAAAGACCGATCTATATGCTGCCTACAAGAGACTCACTTTAAACCCAAAGACATACATAGATTAAAAGTGAAGGGATGGAAAAAGATATTTCATGCAACTAATAGTGAGAAAAAAGCAGGAGTTGCAGTACCTGTATCAGACAAAATAAACTTCAAAACAAAGAAATCACAAGAGACAAAGAAGGACAGTATATAATGATAAAGGGGTCAATACAACAAGAAGATATAAACATTATAAATATCTAGGCACCCAACACAGGAGCACCTACATATGTGAAACAAATACTAACAGAATTAAATAAAATGGGAATAGAATGCAATGCATGCAATCGAGGAGACTTCAACACACCACTCTCTCCAAAGGACAGATCGACCAGGCAGAAAATAAGTAAGGAGACAGAGGCACAGAACAACACATTAGAACAGATGGACCTAACAGACATCTACAGAACTCTACACCCAAAAGCAGCAGAATACACATTCTTCTCAAGTGCACATGGAACATTTTCAAGAATAGATCATATTCTAGGCCACAAAGAGAGCCTCAGTAAATTCAAAAAGACTGAAATTCTACCAACCAGTTTCTCAGACCACAAAGGTATGAAACTAGAAATAAATTACACAAAGAAAATGAAAAGCCCAAAAACACATGGAGGCTTCACAACATGCTCCTAAATAACCAATGGATCAATGACCAAATAAAAACAGAGATCAAGCAATATATGGAGACAAATGACAACAATAATTCAACACCGCAAAATCTGTGGGACGCAGCGAAGGCCATGCTAAGAGGAAAGTATATTGCAATACAGGCCTACCTCAGGAAAGAACAATCCCATATAAGCAGTCTAAACTCATAATTAACGAAACTAGAAAAAGAAGAACAAATGAGACCCTAAATCAGTAGAAGGAGGGACATAATAAAGATTAAAGCATAAATAAATAAAATCGAGAAGAATAAAACAATAGAAAGGATCAATGAAAGAGCTGGTTCTTCGAGAAAACAAACAAAATAGATAAACCCCTAGCCAGACTTATCAGGAAAAAAAGAGAGTCTACCCACATAAACAGAATCATAAATGAGAAAGGAAAAATCACTATGGACACCACAGAAATACAAAGAACTATTAGAGAATACTATCAAAAATTATATGCTAACAAACTGGATAACCTAGAAGAAATAGACAACTTTCTAGAAAATACAACCTTCCAAGGCTGACCCAGAAAGAAACAGAAAATATGAAGAGACCAATTACTAGCAACGAAATTGAACTGGTAATCAAAAACCTACCTAAGAACAAAATGCCTTGACCAGATGGCTTCACCACTGAATTTTATCAAGCATTTAGTGAAGACCTAATACCCATCCTCCTGAAAGTTTTCCAAGGAGTAGAAGAAGACAGAATACTTCCAAACTCATTCTATGAGGCCAGCATCACTCTAATCCCAAAACCGGGCAAAGACACCATAAAAAAAGAAAATTACAGACCAATATCCCTGATGAACATAGATGCAAAAATACTCAACAAAATATTAGCAAGCCGAATTCAAAAATACATCAAAAGGATCATCCATCATGATCAAGTAGGATTTATTCCACGGATGCAAGGATGGTTCAACATTCGAAAATCCATCATCATCATCCACCACATCAACAAAAAGGACAAAAATCACATGATCATCTCCATAGATGCTGAAAAAGCAATCGACAAAATTCAACATCCATTCACGATAAAATCTCTCAGCAAAATGAGTATAGAGGGCAAGTATCTCAACATAATAAAGGCCACAGCCAACATTACACTTAACAGCGAGAAGCTGAAAGCTTTTCCTTTAAGATCTGGAACAAGACAAGGATACCCACACTCCCCACTTCTATTCAACATAGTACTGGAGGTTCTAGCCACGGCAATCAGACAACACAAAGAAATAAAAGATATCCAGATTGGCAAGGATGAAGTCAAACTGTCCCTGTTTGCAGATGACATGTATTGTACATAAGAAACCCTAAAGAATCCAATCTAATATCTGAATTCAGCAAAGTTGCGGAATACAAAATTAATATGCAGAAACCTGTGGCATTCCTATATGCTAACAATGAACTAGTAGAGAGAGAAATCAGGAAAACAATTCCATTCACAGTTGCATCAAAAAGAATAAAAAAACCTAGGAATAAACCTACCAAGGATGTGAAAGACCTATACTCTGAAAACTACAAGACACTCATGAGAGAACTTAAAGAAGATACCAATAAATGGAAACACATCCCATGCTCATGAATACAAAGAATTAATATTGTCAAAATGGCCATCCCGCCTAAAGCAATCTACAGATTCAATGCAATTCCTATCAAAATACCAGCAGCATTCTTCAATGAACTAGAGAAAATCACTGTAAAATTCATTAGGAACCACAAAAGACCCCAAATAGCCAAAGCAATCCTGAGAAGGAAGAATAAAGCTGGGGGGATTATGCTCCCCAACTTCAAGCTCTACTACAAAGCCACAGTATTCAAGACAATTTGGTACTGGCACAAGAACAGACCCATAGACCAATGGAACAGACTAGAGAGTCCTGATATAAACCCAAACATATATGGTCAATTAATATATGATAAACGATCCATGGACATACAATGGGGAAATGACAGCCTCTTCAACAGCTGGTCTGGCAAAACTGGACAGCTACATGCAAGAGAATGAAACTGGTTAACCTCATACACAAAAGTAAACTCGAAATGGATCAAAGACCTGAATGTAAGTCATGAAACCATAAAACTCTTAGAAGATAACATAGGCAAAAATCTCCTGAATATAAGCATGAGCAACTTCTTCTTGAATGCATGTTCTCGACCAAGGGAAACAAAAGCAAAAATGAACTCATGGGACTACATCAAACTAAAAAGCTTCTGTGTGGCAAAGGACACCATCAACAGAACAAAAAGGCATCCTACAGTATGGGAGAATATATTTGTAAATGACATATCCCACAAGGGGTTAACATCCAAAATACATAGAGAACTTACATGCCTCTACACCCAAAAAGCAAATAACCTGATTAAAAAATGTCCAGAGGATATGAAGAGACAGTTCTCCAAAGAAGAAATTCAGATGGCCAACAGACACATGAACAGATGCTCCACATCACTAATAATCAGGGAAATGCAAATTAAAACCACAATGATATATCACCTCATACCAGTTAGGATGGCCACCATCCAAAAGACTAAGAACAACAAATGCTGGCGAGGATGCGGAGAAAGGGGAACCCTCCTACACTGCTGGTGGGAATGTAAGCTAGTTCAGTCATTGTAGAAAGCAATATGGAGGCTCCTCAAAAAACTAAAAATAGAAATACCATTTGACCCGGGAATCCCACTCCTTGGAATTTACCCAAAGAATACAACTTCTCAGTTTCAAAAAGACATATGCACCCCTATGTTTATCGCAGCACTTTTTACAATAGCTAAGGTATGGAAGCAACCAAAGTGTCTGTCAGTAGATGAATGGATTAAAGAAGATGTGGCACATATACATAATGGAATACTATTCAGCCATAAGAAAGAAACAAATCCTACCATTTGCAACAACATGAATGGAGCTGGAGCATATTATGCTCAGTGAAATAAGCCAGGTGGAGAAAGACAAGTGCCAAATGATTTCCCTCATTTTTGGAGTATAATGACGAAGCAAAACTGAAGGAACAAAATAGTAGCAGACTCAGAGACTCCAAGAAGGAACTAGTGGTTACCAAAGGGGAGGGGTGTAGGAGGGCGGGTGGGGAGGGAGGGAGAAGGGGACTGAGGGGCATTATGTTTAGTACACATGGTGTGGGGGGTCACTGGGAAAACAGTGTAGCACAGAGAAGGCAAATAGTGAGTCTGTGGCATCTTACTACACTGAAGGACAGTGACTGCAATGGGGTATGGGTGGGGACTTGATAATATGGGTAAATGTAGTAACCACAATTGTTTTTTCATGTGAAACCTTCATAAGAGTGTATATCAATACCTTAATAAAAAAAATAGAAACAGGTCTGCTATAGGAATAACAGCAGATCCTGGCAAGGAGCAGATGTTTGATGTACATGAACAATATCATCTTATTTTCCCCCATCAAGGTATTTCTATTGTCGATGCCAAAGCTGTTCACTATCATTTTCTGTAAATAAGGATTCTGTAAATAATTTCTGCTCTCCCCTGGTCATGAAGACAACTGCCTTTGCCTGAGGCTACCCTCCCTCCTTCAAAAAAGTGAACTATAAAAATAAATTATTACCTGATACAAGAATGAGGGATTCCATAATTATACCCTGAAACATGAGAGACTCTTTGAATGATGGGAATATCACAGTCCCCTAGTATTGGAGAAAAATGATTTGATGAAAAGAACGAAGTGTTAGTTTCTGTTTGCACATAGGTATCAGCAGCTGTGGCAGTCAGGATTCTTGTTTTTGTATGGTATTCGGAATCTTCTGGTAGCATGTGCTGCAGCACTTTTAGGTAACTAGACTTCTGTTCACTTGCAGAAAAATCTGATAAATTGCACATTTCAAACCCATCACTGCTGGTAGTTCTGTCTTTGTTGTCAGCAAGAGAATCAAAATATAGTTGCCTGCGAGGGCCAGATCTGGATTCCTGAGGCTTGATGTACTGGTTGCTTGTCTGAAGGTGCTCTGGGCTACTGACTACTTTATCTTCTTCTTGCATAATCTTAATGATTTTGATAAGTTGAAAGAGACGTTTGCGGTCTTTCATGTCATGGACTCCCAATTTGGAGTAGTCTTTCATTGTAACCTTGGCTAATTCATCTATTTTTTGAAGGCCAAGGGCAATAAAATGAGGATAATACTGTGCCAGTTCAGCTTCACAAAGACATTCATACAACCAGGATGTCATTTCTGTGAATAGGTTTCTATAAACTCTGAAAAGAAAAAAAAAAAGCCATTCACTTGAAATATAATATATGTAATACAATTATTCCTTTAAAAAATGATAACCCCAAAATAAACATGCAGAAAAATCCACTCAAGCATACCAAGTTTTCAATAAGTGTATTTTTCTTCTGAAATAATCAAACATCACAGTGTATAAGCAAAGATGCTATGATGCATTATAGTAACAGATGTAATTTTGTTCATCTGTGTAATAAAAATAGATCTTAAACTGTATATCTACATAGGCACACGCACACACACATAACACAAGTCACTTACTTATTTCTAGGGAGTTTTTTCCAACCTTGCAATATCTACATACCATGGTGTCAAACATACCAAAACCACTGAAGCCCTGTCCCCAACCACTGACTGCAGCAGGACTAATTTTAGATGTTCAACTTAATGTCAAGGCATGTTGCACAATTGGTTCCCGTGATTAATGCACAAAGGCTACGAACTCTTTCAAAATGGAAAGCAGAATTAAATAGCAAACCACAGATGACTGTTAACTAATATAACTCACAGGAAATCACATTTGTATCTGCTGAGTACTGGTAAAAGTTAGTTGAATAAAGAGGTAAAAACATCATTAATTCAGAATCTACTAATTCAGAATTCCAGATCAATTTAAAAGGTAGTTGGCTGTAGATATCTATGTGTATGGAATGTGAATAAAATAATTTACCTTGGAAAGTAATACTGTGGTCAAGGTTGCATATTAAAATGCTTAAAAATTTTTAACGCCAAGTTATTTAGTTAAACAACAACAAATGATGTAGTAATAACACATAATCCTGGTCATTCACTAAAGTCAAGACCTTGAGGAATTCTCTACACCCGTTTTTCAAGTTTATGAGAATATTCAAAAGTAAACTACATTCTTTTTAAAAATAGTTTTATAATTTAGCTTCAAAATTCAATTAATTAATTCTTGGTACAACTTTTCTATTTTTCATTTTAATTTATACTTTGCCTTCATTCTAGGAGAAACAGAGGTCAGTGCTGGGTAATAAAGATGATTAAAGTACCTTGTATAATTAACTTTAGAGGAAATGTTACTTAGGCTGAGGAAAAGGTACAAGGGGCTAAGTAACACATCCTAAACTCACCCTGCCCTTTTCCATTTGTGGTATGTTGAGGGTGGAAGGGAAGGCCACAAATTCTTTGCAGGTCCTTCCATCAAGAGTTGGAGTCTACTTCTCCCACTGCATCTAGGCTGGCCTTCTGACTTGTTTTGTCCAACAGAACGTGGTGGAAGCAACACTATGTAACTTCCACACCTAGGCCTCAAGAGCCCTTACAGCTTCTACTGTTCTCTTGCAAGTCTGCTGCTGCCATGTGAAGAAGCCCAACCAACAGCCAACATCAAAATCAGACATGTGAGAGAAGCCATTTTAGACTACTTAAGTCCGGTGGAGCTACCAGCTGACTGCTGCAACATGAGTGACCCAGGTGAGACCAGAACCACCTAACCCAAATATCTGATTCACAGAACTGTGAGCAAATAAAATAGGAATTGTTTTAAACCACTAAGTTTTGGGGCAGTTTACGATGACACAGCATTAGATAACTGCAACAGTGCTTCTATGCCTTTTAAATGTTGTATCTTTGCCTGAAATGTTCCGACACCCTCTGCCTACTAAAATGAGTTATGCCCATCCTTTCGAGATAGCTCTCAACAGCTCTCCCCCATCCCCATGCATGATGTCTTCTCCCATTCCTCAGCCTCTTCTACAATTTCACTACCAAGCACCCTATGCAGTGGTTAAAGGAGGACACCAATCCCTTTACTATTGTTTCTCCTACCTGGAATACCTCTCTTTCCCAGGAAAAACCTTATTCCTATTTTCCTTCTTTGAGGTATGTTCTAGCAGGGATAGCATTTCCTCTGTGCTTCAGTAACAATAGCAGCTAATATTTATTGAACACTTATTTTGTACCAGGCACTGTTCTAAGCACTATTTGTTAACCTCCAAACGATCTTAAGAAGTAGATAAACGTGTGACCTTTAGTAAGTGACTTTAACATCTCTGGAACTCATTTTTCTCAACTGTACAATGGGAATTTACAGTCTCCACAATGTGACCTTTGGCAAGTAACTTATTTAATATCTCTGGAACTCAATTTTCTCAATAGTAAAAGGGAACTAACGGTCTCCACAGTTCCTAGGGTTAGGGTTTAATGAGAAAGTATTTGTAAAACTCCCAGCATGATGCTTAATACATACTTACTGCCCAGTAAGTGTTGGTAGTTATTACTAATGTAATTGTAATTTCTTGTATTACAACTATTTCACCGCCTTGCACAGAACCTAAACAGAATAAGCCTTCAATGTTTTGGAGTGTTTCAAGTTATAAAACATATAAAAGCAGTTATAATCCCCCACTTGGCTCAGCTTAACCCAAGGCAACTGATAAAGTGCTACGCAGTCTTTTCAATTTTCACAGGCTGTATGAGATCCTATATTTCACATACCATTCCCTCAGTGACATACCAAACATTTCCCAACCCAACTCTGATAATTATGGCTCTACTGTATCCCATAATCAGTACCTTCAAGACTGACATATTAATCTTGCAATGCTTGGTTATCCCATAATAGCATGGTAGGGAAGATGCCAGAGATAGCAGTAATCTGGACATGCAGATTAAAGTAATCACCGCCATGCCTCTACATAACTCAGCAGTATTCTGCCTTTCTGAGCTCCTCAGTTAAGCCTATGTTCTTTCGTTTTAAAAGTAGGTGTTCTTCTTTGTACCACATTCCATTTTACAAAGGTCTGGCTCTCTCTTCTTCTGGAGTAAACATCACTGTAGGAACTTTAAAAAAATATTGGCATCTGTGTCTCATCCCAGATTAATAGAAAAAAATTACAAAAAAATCTCCCAGGGTTTTTTTTTGGGGGGCGGCGGGGAGTAGTGCAAGAAATGTAAGAACACTGAAAAAGTTCTCCAGGTGATTATGATTGTACTCCATTGATCCTATATCTATCAAAATTACAAATGCAAGGGCATTGACCCAGCAACTCCACTTCTGGAAACTCATCTACAGATATTGTGTACAACTACAAAATAACATAGGTACAAAGTTACTCATTGCAGCACTTCATGTAATAGCAAAAAAATAGAAAAAGGATTGGTTAAATAAATTATGGTAATCCATTAAATGGAATACTATAAAGCGAATATAAAGAATAAGTAAACTCTCAATATGTCACTGAAGAAAAAGAAAGCTCTCCAGTATGTTATTAAGTGACTAAAGAAAGACACAGAACAGTTTGTATGGTAAAGTTACCAATTATTATAGAGAAAGAGAGATAACTATTTTATAATAGATGTATACATTTGCTTCTCAGGCATAAAATACCTTTGGTAGGAGGCACAAGAAAGTAATAATATTGGCCTTTGGGGGGAGGGAAACTAGTTGGTGGAGGGCAAGCTAGGGAAGAAGAACTGTTATATACCAATAAATAAACGCTGGTAGTTATTATTACCTTTCCTATTGTTATTTCTATTTCACTGCTGTCTCCATCACATACAGCAGGACCTAGAACAGTTCGTTTATATTTTTTGCAAATATGTGACTATATTACTTATTTTAAAGATATATTTTGATAAAAGGCATCCAAATTGGAAAGGAAGAACTTAAACTGTCACTATTTGCAGACGAAATGACATTATACATAGAAAACCCTAAAGAACCCACCAAAACTCTACTAGAATTAATAAATGAATTGAATAGAGTAACAGGAAACAAAATTAATACACAGAAATCTGTTGCATTCCTATATACTAACAACGAATTAGCAGAAAGAAAAATCAGAAAAACAATTCCATTTACAATTTTATATAAAAAAAAAATACCTAGGAATAAACCTAACCAAGGAGGTGAAAGATCCATACCCTGAAAATTACAACACACTCATGAGAGATATTAAAGAAGTAACCAATAAATGGAAATCTGTCTCCTGCTCATGGATAGGAAGATTTAATATTGTCAAAATGACCATACTGCCTAAAGCAATCTACAGACTCAGTGCAATCCCTATCAATGAACTAGAACAAATAGTTCTATAATTCATATGGAATCATAAAAGATCCCAAATAGCCAAAGCAATTCTGAGAAAGAAGAACAAATCTGAGGTCTTCCAGGAAGATGGCAGAGTGAGCAGGGCGATGGAAATCTCCTCGCAAAACCAAATATATTTATGAACATACAGCAAATACAACTATTCCTAAAAGAGAGACCAGAAGATACAGGACGACACAAGCCTGCAGCTACACGAGAGGATTCGGCGCCCCGCAAGGCGGGTAAGATACGGAGCCACGAACGGGCGGGACGAGAGCACTACCCCACCCCAGCGCACCGGTGGGAGGAGAGGATTCAGAGTGTGGAGGGAGTGGAAGCACAGGCCCACAGAATAATCAGTCCTGGTGATCTGCGCCGGGAGCACTGACACACTTCGCGTGGTGTATCAAAGATTGGAGAGACAGAGGACTTCCGGGAATATGACGACGTGAACGGACCAGCAGAAAAATTCCTCCCAACATTATATTTATTCACGAAAATACAGCAAATACAACTATCCCTAAAAGAGAGACGAGAATACACAGGAAAGGGCACAGCGTACAGCTACACCTGTGAGAGCTTGGCAGCCGGTGAGGGGGGGATACGGAGTGGCGACCCGATGGGACCGAGTGCTCCCACCCACCCCCAGAGCTCCGGTGGCCAGACACTCCGGACAGTGGACTCGGCACCCGGCGAGGCGGGACGGAAACGCGATCCGGCGAGACCAGAGCGCCCCTCCATCCCAGCACTCCAGCGGGAGTCCCGGCAAGGCGGGTAAGGTACGGAGCCGTGAGCGGACCAAGCGCTCCTCTCCCCCAGCGCTCCAGCGGGAGGAGAGGATTCAGAGACGGGAGGGAGTGGAAGTCTGCACCGGGAGCGCCGACACACAGCCTGCGGTGTAGCGGAGATAGGAGAGACAGAGCGCACAGGGTCCCAGCCCGGAACGTGCAAGTTGCCCGCGGCAGGCTCCGGGAAGGAAAAAGAAAGGAGAAAAAAGGGAAGAAAAGAGCGCGCTCTACCTCAGCGGTCTTAAAGAGACAGGAGCTCAGTTGAGGGGCCGGATAGCCCGGCAAACTGAGCCCAGCACGCTGGGAGTCCTGGGGAGCTTTGGACCCCTTGGCTGGCGACTGGGAAAGGGTGCCTGCCATTGAGACCCCCACGGAGATCAACAGGTTCCCATTGTTCCCAACCCAGCCAGAACTACAGAGTGGCGCTGGAATAGTGGAGCAACAGCGCCACCTACAGCACTCGCACGGAACCCACTCTCAGTGACTTTTTGTTGTTGTTGTTGTTATTGTTTTTTCTCCCCTTTCTTGTCCTTTTTTTCTTTCCCTCTCTTTCAACAGCCTCCCATTCATTCTCACCCGGCCACAGCTTTAAAGGGCCGTGTGGAGCGACGTGGCCACAGCTCTGGAATAGGGGGGCAATAACGCCACCTACAGCATTCACACAGAAACAACCCCTGGTGGGCGTTTTGGTGTTTTGTTTTGTTTTGTTTTTTTGTTGTAGTTGTTGTTGCTGTTTTCTTTTACGTGTTGCTGCCTTCTCTTTTTCTTTCTTTTCTTTTCCTTTCTCTCTCCCTTTACTTTTTTATTAGTAGTAGAAATTTTTTTTTCCTTTCTCTCCTGTGTTATCTCTCCTTGCTACCAACAACCAATTCTATACTCACGAGAAGACAGAAGAATATGATACAGACAAAGCTTCAGACAAACACCACCCCAGAGAAAGAAGCTGAAGAAATGGACATGCACAGTCTTCCAGAAAAAGAATTCAGAATAAAAGTCATAGCCATGCTGATGGATCTACAGAAAAATGTGCAAGAGCTGAGGGAGGAAGTGAGGGAAGTGAGGAAAGATAATGCAGAAATGAGACAAGCCATCGACGGGCTCAACAGCAGATTGAATCAGGTTCAAGACACGATCAAGGAATTACAAGACAGGGACCAGGAATACAAAGAAGCTGAGGCAGAGGGAGATGAAAGGATCTCTAAGAATGAAAGAATATTAAGAGAACTGTGTGACCAATCGAAACGGAGCAATATTCGCATTATAGGAGTACCAGAGGAAGAAGAGAGAGAAAAAGGGATAGAAAGTGTCTTTGAAGAAATAATTGCTGAAAACTTCCCCACGCTGGGGAAGGAAATAGTCTCAGTCCACGGAAGCCCACAGATCTCCCAACACAAGGGACCCAAAGAAGACAACACCAAGACACATAATAATCAAGATGGCAAAGATCAAAGACAAGGACAGAGTATTAAAGGCAGCTAGAGAGAGAAAAAAGATCACCTACAAAGGAAAACCAATCAGACTGTCATCAGACTGCTCAACAGAAACCTTACAGGCCAGAAGAGAATGGCATGATATATTTAACGTAATGAAACAGAAGGGCCTCGAACCAAGAATATTGTATCCAGCACGATTATCATTTAAATATGACGGAGGGATTAAACAATTTCAAGATAAAAGAAAGTTGAGAGAATTTGCCACCCATAAACCACCACTACAGAATATCTTAAACGGACTGATCTAGAGGGGAACATCCCTAAGACTAAAAAGATGTCACCAGAGAAAATAAAAGCATAGCAAAGAAAGCAGACCACCCAAATACTAACTAAAGGCAAAGAATAAAACACCTAATATATAAAGAAAAGAGGAGGAAGAATAGGAAGGGAGAGATAAAGAAACATCAGACGGCGCACACAATAACTTAACAAGAAAGTTAAGTTAGATTCTTAGATAGTAAAGAAGCAACCCTTGAACCTTTGGTAACCACGAATCTAAAGCCTGCAATGGCAATAAGTACATATCTATCAATAATCACCCTAAATGTAAATGGACTGAATGCACCAATCAAAAGACACAGAGTAACAGAGTGGATAAAAAAGCAAGACCCATCTATATGCTGCTTACAAGAGACTCACCTTAAACCCAAAGATATACACAGACTAAAAGTGAAGGGATGGAAAAAAATATTTCAAGCAAACAACAAAGAGAAAAAAGCAGGTGTTGCAGTACTTGTATCAGATAAAATAGACTTCAAAATGAAGAAAGTAGCAAGAGATAAAGATGGACATTACATAATGATAAAGGGGTCAGTCCAACAAGAAGATATAACCATTATAAACATATATGCACCCAACACAGGAGCATCAGCATATGTGAAACAAATACTAACAGAAGTGAAGGAGGAAATAGACAGCAATGCAATTATTCTAGGAGACTTTAACACGCCACTCACTCCAAAGGATAGATCAACCAGACAGAGGATAAGTAAAGACACAGAGGCATTGAACAACACACTAGAACAGATGGACCTAACAGATATCTACAGAACTCTGCACCCAAAAGCAGCAGGATACACATTCT
>JAQQAC010002172.1:37867541-37948346 GCA_029783875.1 Phataginus tricuspis | reverse complement strand
TCATCTCACTACGCTGATGGACAGTGACTGTGGTGGGGTTGGTGGGGGGGACCTGGTGATGGGGGGAGTTCAATCATCACGGTATTGCCCATGTAATTGTAGGTTAATGATACTAAAATAAAATAAATTATTAAAAAAATAAAAAATAAAAAATAAATAAAACCACAATGAGATATCACCTCACCAGTGAGGATGGCCAACATCCAAAACACAAACAACAACAAATATTGGCGAGGATGTGGAGAGAGGGGAACCCTGCTACATTGCTGGTGGGAATGCAAATTAGTTCAACCATTGTGGAAAGCAGTATGGAGGTTCCTCAAAAAACTCAAAATAGAAATACCATATGACCCAGGAATCCCACTCCTAGGAATTTACCCCAAGAATGCAGCAGCCCACTTTGAGAAAGACAGATGCACCCCTATGTTTATTGCAGCACTATTTACAATAGCCAGGAGATGGAAGCAACCTAAGTGCCCATCAGTAGATGAATGGATTAAGAAGATGTGGTACATATACACAATGGAATATTACGCAGCCATAAGAAAGAAACAAATCCTACCATTTGCAACAACATGGATGGAGCTAGAGAGTATTATGCTCAGTGAAATAAGCCAAGCGGAAAAAGACAAAAATCAAATGATCTCACTCATATGTGGAGTATAAGAACAAAGAAAAAAACTTAAGGAACAAAACAGCAGCAAACTTACAGAACACAAGAACGTACTAATAGTTACCAAAGGGAAAGGAACTGAGGAGGATGGGTGGGAAGGGAGGGAAAAGAGGGGAAAAGGAGCAGTATGATTAGCAGACATAATGTTGGGGGGGCGCAATGATGGCTGTGCAACTCAGAGAAGACAAGTAATGATTCTATAGCATGTCACTACGCTGATCGACAGTGACTGTAATGGGGCTGGTCGGGTGGACCTGATGAAGGGGGTAGTTTAATAACCATAATATTGCACATGTAATTGTAGACTAATGATACAAAAAGTAAATTATATAAAACTTTTAAAAAAAGGAAAAAAATGGAACAAAGCTGCTGGGGGATTACGCTCCCTGACTTCAATCTCCACTACAAAGCCACAGTAATCAAGACAATTTGGTACTGACAAAAGAACAGACCAATAGATCAGTGGAACAGAATAGAGAGTCCACATATAAACCCACATATATCTGGTCAATTAATATGTTATAAAAGAGCCATGAATGTACAATGGGGAAAAGACAGCCTCTTCAACAACTGGTGTTTGGAAAACTGTACAGCTACATGAAGGAGAATGAAACTGAATAATTGTCTAACTCCATACACAAAAGTAAACTTGAAATGGATAAAAGACCTGAATGTAAGTCATGAAACCATAAAACTCTTTTAAGAAAACATGGGCAAAAATCTCTTGAATATAAACATGAGCAACTTTTTCCTGAACACATCTCCTTGGGTAAGGGAAACAAAATAAAAAATGAACAAGTGGGACTACATCAAACTAAAAAGCTTCTGTATACCAGCAAAGACACCATCAGCAGAACAAAAAGGCATCCTACACTATGGGAGAATATATTCTTAAATGACTTATCTGATAAGGGGTAAACATCCAAAATATATAAAGAACTCATATGCCTCAACACCCAAAAACAAATAACCTGGTCAAAAAATGGGCAGAGGACCTGAACAAACACACCTCCAAAGAAGAAATACAGGTGGCAACAGGCACATGAAAAGGTGTTCCACATTGCTAATCATCAGGGAAATACAAATTAAAACCATAATGAAATATCACCTCACACCAGTTAGGATGGCCACTATCCAGAACACAAGAAACAACAAATGCTGGCGAGGATGTGGAGAAAGGGGAACTCTCCTACACTGTTGGTAGGAATGTAAGTTAGTTCAATGGGTGTGGAAAGCAATGTGGAGGTTGCTCAAAAAACTAACACTTGAAACACCATTTGACTCAGTAATTCCACTCCTAAGAATTTATTCAAAGAAAATAAGATCCCTGATTCAAAAAGACATATGCACCCCTGTTTATAGCCATACTATTTACAATAGCCAAGATATGGAAGCAACCGAAATGTCCATCAATAGATGAATGGATATAAAAGATGTGGTACATATAAACAATGGAATATTATTCAGCCATAAAAAGAAAAGAAATCCTACCATTTGTAACAAGATGGAAGAAACTAGAGGGTATTATGTTCAGTGAAATAAGCCAGGTGGAGAAAGACAAATACCAAATGATTTCACTCACTTATGGAGTATAAAGACAAAGCAAAACAGAAGGAAAAAATAACAGTACACTCATAGTCACCGAGACAGAACTAGTGGTTACCAAATGGGTGGGGTTGAAGAGGGTGGGGGGGGAGGGAGAAGGGGATTAAGGGGCACAATAATTCGCAATCACAATATCAGTGGGTCACGGAGAGGGTAGTACAGTATCTTACTATGTTGATAGACAGTGACTGCAATGGAAGTGGTTAGGACTTGATAATATGGGTAAACGCTGAATCAAGGTGTTGTGTATTTGAAACCATCATAAGATTGTATATGAATAAAACCTGAATAAAATTTTTTTTTTAAGATTTCTAGTTCCCTCCACCTTCTTCACTCCCAACCTCCCAAAATTGATCTGGAACAACTACCTGGTACTTTTTTGGGGGGGTCTCATTAATATACACTTACATGAGCAACTGTCGTTATTAGATCCCCCTCATTATCAAGTCCCCACCACATACCCCATTACAGTCACTGTCCATCAGCGTAGTAAGATGCTATAGAATCACTACTTGTCTTCTCTGTGCTATACAGCCTTCCCTGTGCACCCCCCTTACATTATGTGTGCTAATCGTAATGCCCCTTTTTCCCATTATCCCTCCCTTCCCACCCATCCTCCCCAGTCTCTTTCCCTTTGGCAACTGTTAGTCCATTCTTCAGTTCTGTGAGTCTGCTGCTGTTTTGTCCCTTCAGTTTTTGCTTTGTTCTTATACTCCACAGATGAGTGAAAGCATTTGATACTTGTCTTTCTCCGCCTGGCTTATTTGACTGAGCATAATACCATCTAGCTTCATCCATGTTGTTGCAAATGGTAGGATTTCTTTTCTTCTTATGGTTGAATAATATTCCATTGTGTATATGTACCACATCTTTATCCATTCATCTACTGATGGACACTTAGGTTGCTTCCATTTCTTGGCTATTGTAAATAGTGCTGCGATAAACAAAGGGGTGCATATGTCTACCTCAAACTGGGCTCCTGCATTTCTTAGGGTAAATTCCTAGCAGTTGAATTCCTGGGTCAAATGATATTTCTATTTTTAGTTTTTGAGGAGCCTCCATACTGCTTTCCACAATGGTTGAACTAATTTTACATTCCCACCAGCAGTGTAGGAGGGTTTCCCTTTCTCCACATCCTCATCAACATTTGTTGTTGTTTGTCTTTTGAATGGTGGCCATCCTAACTGGTGTGAGGTGATATCTCATTGTGGTTTTAATTTGTATTTCTCTGAGATTAGCGATGTGGAGCATCTTTTCATATGCCTGTTGGCCATCTGAATTTCTTCTTTGGAGAAGTGTCTGTTCAGATCCTCTTCCCATTTTTTAATTGGATTATTTGCTTTTTGATTGTTGAAGTGCATGAGCTCTTTGTATATTTTGGATGCCAACCCCCTATCAGATATGTCATTTATGAATATACTCTCCCATACTGAAGGATGCCTTTTTGTTCTACTGATGGTGTCCTTTGCTGTACAGAAGCTTTTTAGTTTGATATAGTCCCACTTGTTCATTTTTGCTTTTGTTTCCCTTGCCCTGGGAGATATGTTCATGAAGAAGCTGTTCATGTTTATATTCAAGAAAGTTTTGCCTATGTTTTCTTCTAAGAGTTTTATGGTTTCATGACTTACATTCATATCTTTGATCTATTTCGAGTTTACTTTTGTGTGTGGAGTTGGACAGTAATCCAGTTTTATTCTCTTACACATAGCGGTCCAGTTTTGCCAACACCAGCCATTGAAGAGGCTGTCGTTTCCCCATTGTATATCCACGGCTCCTTTATCGTATATTAATTGACCATATATGTTTGGGTTAATATCTGGACTGTCTATTCTGTTCCACTGGTCTATGGGTCTGTTCTTGTGCTAGTACCAAATAGTCTTGATTACTGTGGCTGTGTAGTAGAGCTTGAAGTCAGGGAGCATAATCCCCCCTGCTTTATTCTTCCTTCTCAGGATTGCTTTGGCTATTCAGGGTCTTTTGTGGTTCCATATGAATTTTAGAACTATTTGTTCCAGTTCATTGAAGAATGGTGTTGGTATTTTGATAGGGATTGCATTGAATCTGTAGATTGCTTTAGGCAGGATGGCCATTTTGACAATATTAATTCTTCCTACCCAAGAGCATGGGATGAATTTCCATTTATTAGTGTCCTCTTTAATTTCTCTTAAGAGTGTCTTGTAGTGTTCAGGGTATAGGTCTTTCACTTCCTTGGTTAGGTTTATTCCTAGGTATTTTATTACCTTGTTACTATTTTTTAAATGCCTTTTTTACATTGTATATAACACTATACTCACAACTATATTGCAATCTACATTTTTGTTTAACATAAGCATATTCTTATGTTTTGCCATTAGAAACAACCCACACTTTATACTTAATATTTGTTGAATAGATGAATTACTCCAGGGAGATGTGATTTCTCTTTTCAAATTCCTAATGTTTTGACTGTAAAGCTGATAGGAAATTAATTACAGATTCAAATATTTTTAATTTTTTTACTAATTTCCAGCCTTGTTCCAAAGATGATGTAAGGCAACTCTGTGAATTCTTAAAGAGAAAAATAATACAATCCTACTTATTGTAACACTGAATTAGACAGGTGTGTAACAAGTATTTGTTGAATGAATAGAATCGCTTACACGACAAAGGACAAAATATTCCACCTTTTCTAGTTTGTACCTAAGGCAATTAAATTTTTTTAACTGAAGTATAGTTCATACACAATCCTATATTAGTTTCAAGTACACAACACATGGCTTCAACAATTACCCATCTATTAAATCAACCCCCCACTAATAAACCTACTGTCTGTCAACATAGGAAGATGTTACAGATTAACTATATTCTCCATGCTGTACTACTACACCATGACCAATCTACATTATGACTGAGAATTTTTGTGCCCCTTTACTCCCCTCAACCTCTCCACTGACCCACCCCAACCCCTTTCCCATGGTAAACACCAGTTACTTCTTAGTGTCTGAGTCTACCACTGTTTTGTTCATTCTGTTTTGTGCTCCATTTATATTCCACAAATAAGCGAAATCATATGATATTTGGCTTTTTCTGCCTTGCTCATTCTAGATGCATCTATGTTGTTGAAAATGGCACGATTTTTTAAAAATAATTTATTTTGGTATCATTAATCTACAATTACATGTGCAATATTATGATTATTAAACTACCCCCTTCATGAAGTCCCCACCACCAATGCCATTACAGTCACTGTCCATCAGCTTGGTGAGATGCTATAGAATCACTACTTGTCTTCTCTGAGTTGTACAGCTCTCCCCGTGCCCCCCCAACATTACATCTGCTAATCGTAATGCCCCTTTTTCCCCCCTGTCCCTCGCTTCCCACTCATCTTCTCCAGTCCCTTTCCCTTTGGTAAGTATTAGTCCGTTCCTGGGTTCTCTGAGTCTGCTGCTGTTTTTGTTCCTTCGGTTTTTTTCTTTATCTTATACTCCACACATGAGTGAAATCATTTGATACTTGTCTTTTTCGGCTTGGCTTATTTCACTGAGCATAATACCCTCTAGCACCATCCATCTTGTTGCAAATTGTACGATTTGTTTTTTCTTCTAATGGCTGAAAAATATTCCATTGTGTATATGTACCACATCTTCTTTATCCATTCATCTACTGATGGACACTTAGGTTGCTTCCATTTCCTGGCTATTGTAAATAGTGCTGCAATAAACATAGGGGTGCATCTGTTTTTTTCAAATTGGGCTGCTGCATTCTTAGGGTAAATTCCTAGGAGTGGGATTCCTGGGTCAAATGCTATTTCTATTTTGAGTTTTTTGAGGAACCTCCATACTGCTTTCCACAATGGTTGAACTAATTTGCATTCCCAACAGCAGTGTAGGAGGCTTCCCTTTTCTCCACATCCTCGCCAACATTTGTTGTTGTTTGTGTTTTGGATGTTGGCCATCCTCACTGGTGTGAGGTGATATCTCATTGTGGTTTTAATCTGCATTTCTCTGATGATTAGCGATGTGGAGCATCTTTTCATGTGTCTGTTGGCCATCTGAATTTCTTCTTTAGAGAGGTGTCTACTCATGTCCTCTACCCATTTCTTAATTAGGTTATTTGCTTATTCTTCGTTGAGGTGCATGAGTTCTTTATATATATTTTGAATGTCAACCTCTTATTGGATACGTCATTTATGAATGTATTCTCCCATACTGTAGGATGTCTTTTTGTTCTACTGATGGTGTCCTTTGCTGTACAGAAGCTTTTAAGCTTGATATAGTCCCACTTGTTCATTTTTGCTTTTGTTTCCCTTGGCCGGGGAGATATGTTCATGAAGAAGTTGCTCATGTTTATGTCCAAGAGATTTTTGCCTATGCTTTTTTCTATGAGTTTTATGGTTTCATGACTTACATTGCAGTCTTTGATCCACCTTGAGTTAACTTTTGTTTATGGGGTTAGACAGTAGTCCAGTTTCATTCTCTTACATGTAGCTGTCCAGTTTTTCTAACACCAGCTGCTGAAGACGCAGTCATCTCCCCATTGTATATCCAAGGCTCCTTTATCAAATATTAATTGACTGTATATGTTTGGGTTAATGTTTGGATTTTCTGTTCTGTTCCACTGGTGTGTGGGTCTGTTTTTGGCCAGTACCAAATTGTCTTGATTACTGTGGCTTTGTAGTAGAGCTTGAAGTCAGGGAGCGTAATTCCCCCTGTTTGATTCCTCCTTCTCAGGATTGCTTTGGCTATTCGGGGTCTTTTGTGGTTCCATATGAATTTTAGAATTATTTGTTCCAGTTCATTGAAGAAAGCTGGTGGTATTTCGATAGGGATTGCATTGAATCTGTAGATTGCTTTAGGTAGTATAGCCATTTTGACAATATTTATTCTTCCTAGCCAAGAGCATGGGATGCATTTCCATTTGTTAGTGTCCTCTTTAATATCTCTTAGGAGAGTCTTGTAGTTTTCAGAGTACAGGTCTTCCACTTCCTTGGTTAGGTTTATTCCTAGGTATTTTATTCTTTTTGATGCAGTTGTGAATGGAATTGTTTTTCTGATTTCTCTTTCTGTTAGTTCATCGTTAGCGTATAGGAAAGCAACAGATTTCTGTGTATTCATTTTGTATCCTGCAACTTTGCTGAATTCAGATATTAGTTCTAGTAGTTTTGGAGTGGAGTCTTTAGGGTTTTTTATGTACAGTATGATGTCATCTGCAAATAGTGACAATTTGACTTCTTCTTTACCAATCTGGATGCCTTGTATGTCTTTGTTTTGTCTGATTGCCGTGACTAGGACCTCCAGTACTATGTTGAATAACAGTGGAGAGAGTGGGCATCACTGTCTTGTTCCCGATCTTAGATGAAAAGCTTTCAGCTTCTCGCTGTTAAGTATGATGTTAGCGATGGGTTTGTCATATATGGCCTTTATGATGTTGAGGTACTTGCCCTCTATACCCATTTTGTTGAGAGTTTTAATCATGAATGGGTGTTGAATTTTGTCAAATGCTTTTTCAGTATCTATGAAGATGATCATGTGGTTTTTGTTCTTCTTTTTGCTGATATGGTGGATGATGTTGATGGATTTTCGAATGTTGTACCATCCTTGCATCCCTGGGATGAGTCCCACTTGATCATAGTGTATGATCCTCTTGATGTATTTTTGAATTCGGTTTGCTAATATTTTGTTGAGTATTTTTGCATCTACGTTCATCAGGGATATTGGTCTGTAATTTTCTTTTTTGGTGACATCTTTGCCCGGTTTTGGTATTAGAGTGATGCTGGCTTCATAGAATGAGTTTGGAAGTATTCCCTCCTCTTCTGTTTTTTGGAAAACTTTAAGGAGAATGGGTGTTATTTCTTCTCTATATGTCTGGTAGAGTTCAAAGGTGAATCCATCTGGTCCGGGGTTTTTGTTCTTGGGTAGTTTTTTGATTACCGATTCACTTTCATTGCTGGTGATGGGTCTGTTTAGTTTTTTGTTTCTTGCTTGGTCAGCCTTGGAAGGTTGTATTTTTTTAAGAAGTTGTCCATTTCTTCTATGTTTTCCAGCTTGTTAGCATATTGATTCTCATAATATTCTCTTATAATTCTTTGTATTTCTGTGGGGTCTGTCGTAATTTTTCCTTTCTCATTTCTGATTCTGTTTATATGTGTAGATTCTCTTTTTCTCTTAATGAGTCTGTCTAGGGTTTATCTATTTTGTTTATTTTCTCAAAGAACCAGCTGTTGGTTTCATTGATTTTTTCTATTGTTTTATTCTACTCAATTTTATTTATTTCTTCTCTGATCTTTATTATGTCTCTCCTTCTGGTGACTTTGGGCCTCATTTGTTCTTCTTTTTCCAATTTCAGTAATTGTGTCTTTAGACTATTCATTTGGGAATGTTCTTCCTTCTTTAAATAGGCCTGGATTGCAATATACTTTCCTCTTAGAACTGCCTTTGCTGCGTCCCACAGAAGTTGTGGCTTTGTGTTGTTGTTGTCATTAGTCTCCATATATTCTTTGATTTCTGTTTTGATTTGGTCGTTAACTCACTGATTAATTAGGAGAATGTTGTTAAGTCTCCGTGTATTTGTGAGCCTTTTTGTTTTCTTTCTAAAATTTATTTCTAGTTTTGTATCTTTGTGATCTGAGAAGTTGGTTGGTAGGATTTCAATATTTTTGACTTTACTGAGGTTCTTTTTGTGGCCTAGTATGTGGTCTATTCTGGAAAATGTTCCATGTGCACTTGAGAAGAATGTGTATCCTGTTGCTTTTGTGTGTAGAGTTCTGTAGATGTCTGTCTGTTAGGTCCATCTGTTCTAGTGTGCTGTTCAGTGCCTCTGTGTCTTTACTTATTTTCTGTCAGGTTGATCTGTCCTTTGATGTGAGTGGTGTGTTGAAGTCTCCTAAAATGAATGCATTGCTTTCTATTTCCTCCTTTAATTCTGTTAGTATTTGTTTCACATATGGCAGCGCTCCTGTGTTGGGTGCATATATATTTATAATGGTTACATCCTCTTGTTGGACTGACCCCTTTATCATTATGGAATGTCCTTCTTTATGTCTTGCTCCTTTCTTCGTTTTGAAGTCTATTTTGTCTGATACAAGTACTGCATCACCTGCTTTTTTCTTCTTGTTGTTTGCATGAAATATCTTTTTCCATCCCTTCACTTTTAGTCTGTGTATATCTTTGGGTTTGAGGTGAGGTCTCTTGTAAGCAGCATATAGATGAATCTTGCTTATTTATCCATTCTATTACTCTGTGTCTTTTTATTGGTGCATTTAGTCCATTTACATTTAGGGTGATTATCGATAGATATGTACTTATTGCCATTGCTGGCTTTAGATTCATGGTTACCAAAGGTTCAAGGGTTCCTTCTTTACTATCTGACGATCTAACTTAACTTTCTTGTTAAGTTATTGTTTACACAGTCTGATGTTTCTTTATTTCTCTCCCTTCTTATTCTTCCTCCTCCATTCTTTATATACTAGGTGTTTTATTCTTTGCCTTTAGTTAGTATTTGGATGGTCTGCTTTCTTTGCTATGATTTTATTTTCTCTGGTGACATCTTTTTAGCCTTAGGAGTGCTTCCCTCTAGAGTAGTCCATTTAAGATATCCTGTAGAGGTGGTTTATGGGAGGCAACCTCTCTCAGCTTTCGCTTGTCTGGAAATTGTTTAATCCGTCCATCATATTTAAATGATCATCGTGCTGGATACAATATTCTTGGTTCGAGGCCCTTGTGTTTCATTACGTTAAATATATCATGCCATTCTCTTCTGGCCCACAAGGTTTCTGTTGAGAAGTCTGATGATAGTCTGATGGGTTTTCCTTTGTAGGTGATCTTTTCTCTCTCTCTAGCTGCCGTTAATACTCTGTCGTTATCTTTGATCTTTGCCAGTTTAATTATTATGTGTCTTGGTGTTGTCTTCCTTGGGTCCCTTGTGTTGGGAGATCTGTGGGCTTACGTGGACTGCGAGACTATTTCCTTCCCCAGCATGGGGAAGTTTTCAGCAATTATTTCTTCAAAGAAGAAGACACTTTCTATCCCTTTTTCTCTCTCTTCTTCCTCTGGTACTCCTGTAATGCGAATATTGTTCCGTTTGGATTGGTCACACAGTTCTCTTAATATTCTTTCATTCCTAGAGATCCTTTTATCTCTCTCTGCCTTAGCTTCTCTGTATTCCTGTTCTCTGATTTCTATTCCATTAACAGTCTCTTGCATGTCGTCAAGTCTGCTACTAAGCCCATTGATCACTTGTCTCAATTCTGCATTTTCTTTCTTTACTTCCCTCACTTCCTCCCTCAGCTCTTTTATATTTCTCTGTAGATCCATCAGTATGGTTATGACTTTTGTTCTGAATTCTTTTTCAGGAAGATTGTGCATTTCCATCCCTTCAGGTTCCTCTCTTGGGTTGTCTGGGTCTGGGTAAGTTTTGTTTGTACCATATTCCTCTGTCTTTTCATGGCAATAGAACTGGTCGCTGGTAGGTGCCACGTATGTCAGCTGGGCTCTTTAGTACTTTAAAAAGAGAAAAAAGAAAGAAAAAAAGAGAAAAAAAGAAAGAAAAGAAAAGAGAAAAAAGAAAAAAACGCCCACTGGGAATAGATTCTGTGAAGGTGCTGTAGGTGGTGCTGTTGCTCCACTGTTCTGCAGCCGTGGCACACCATTCCGCAGGGCCCTTTGTAGCTCTGTCCAGGGCGGGAACGAATGGGAAGCTGCTGATCTCTGTGGGAAGTCTCAGTGTGGCTACTTTTTCCCAGTCGCCAGCCAAGGGGTCCGAAATTCCCCAGGACTCCTAGCCTGCTGGGCTGAGTGTGCTAGGATGATCCTGCTCCTCCATTGGGCCCCCATCTCTTTAAGACTGCTAAAAAAGCACGCGCTTTTCTTTTGTCCCGGGGAGCCAGCTCCGAGGACCCGGGTGCATTCCCCGGCTTAGATCCTGCACCCTCTGTCTCTACAATCTCCGATACACCACGCAATGTGTGTCAGTGCTCCTGGCGCAGATCACCAGGGCTGGTTATTTCGCGGGCCTCTACTTCCACTCCCTCCCCACTCTGAATCCTCTCCTTCTGCCAGTGCGCTGGGGTGGTAGAGTGCTCGGGTCCCGCTGGGTCGCGGCTCCATATCTTACCCACCTAATGGGGTGCTGAGTCCTCTCAGGTGTAGATGCAGGCTGGGTGCTGTCCTGTATCTTCTGGTCTCTCTTTTAGGAATAGTTGTATTTGTTGTATTTTAATAAATATATATGATTTGGGGAGATTTCCACTGCCCTGCTCACATGGCCATCTTCCCAGAAGTCGCAGAATGTTTTTTTACGGCTGAGTAATATTCCATTGTGTATATGTACCATATCTTCTTTATCCATTTATCTACTGGTGGACACTTGGGCTGCTTCCATATCTTGACCATTGTAAATAATGCAGCAAAAAACAGGGGTCCTTATGTCTTTATGAATCAGGGATTTTGTTTTCTTCAGGTAAATTCCTAGAAGTGGAATTACTGGGTCAAATGGTATTTCAATTTTTAATTTTTTGAGGAACCTCCATACTGCTTTCTCCAGTGGCTGCCAAATTTATCATTTCCTTTGCTGTGCAGAAGCTTTTTAGTTTGATGCAGTCCCACTGATTTGTTTTTGCTTTTGTTGTCAAATCCAAAAAGTCTTTGCTAAGACCAATGTCAAGGAACTTACTGCCTTTGTTTTCTCTTAGAAGTTTTATGGTTTCAGGTCTTACATTCAAGTGTTTACTCTATTTTGAGTTACTTTTTGTATATTGTATAAGATAGTGATCCAGTTTCATTCTTTTGCAGGTCATTGTCCAGTTTTCCAAACAATAAAATATTTACCTTTAAATATATATTTAAAAAATATTTTTTTACAATAATATCTTTTTGTTCAAATGAGAATCCAAAAATGGTCCACACATTTGGTTGTCATGTCTCTCAGGTCTTTTTCTTACAGATATAGGCAGTACCCTATCCTTTCTTTTTTCCTTTCCATTCTATTGACTTGTTGCAGAAACCAAGTATGTTCTAAGTATGGGACATACTTATACTAAAAAACCATTTACTGTTCATCTGAAATTCAAATTTAACCAGGTGTCCTGTTTTGTTTTGTCCTATTTTAGAATTAAGTTCTACATTTCAGGCAAAAATACTTCGTGTTGCCATGTGCTTCATAATACATCACATTAGAATATATACAAATATCTTTCAGACTTGCAGCCTGATTCCTTCATTATAAAGTTTTCTCATCAACCAATTAAATGGTTTCATCCACTGATGACCACTACCTGCCTAAATTATTTCCTTAGGGGCTGCAAAATGGTGATTTTTCTGAATCTATTGCTGTTTGTGGAATTTTCATGTGAAGAAAAACTTTCAACAACTAGGACTATGTGAATATCCAAAATAGAGTTTGTACATGAAGGTGGGCATAAAAGTATTCTTTCCTTTTAATTTCCCATTTTCAGAGCAAATAGTAGTGCCCTAGTGATTCTGGATGGTGTCCAGTGAGTTCTTTCAGGTTTTTGGTTTTGCGCTTTTTTTTTTGAGGGGGTGTATGTTTTTAAATTCATTATTAACTTATAGATTTTTATATATTCCATGTGTTTCCATCAATTGCCTTAGTCTTTGACAGCTTCATCTTGTGTATTTCCTGGCAAAAACCTAAAATCAGCTTTTTTCTAAGAAACACATGTTTCTGTTTTAGAAGTAGCTGCCCATTTGTCCCACATTCCACTAAAGGTTCTGCTTTCCCAGCAAGTCTTCAGTAGAGAGGCCCTGGGCACTAGGGAAAGGGGAAAGAATGAGCACAACCGTGCTGGCCCTACTCCTCCCTGTGGAGATCAGGAACAGCTCTGTATAGCCACAGCGAATCCAGAATGGCCACTACTCAGTTCATATTTGAGTTACTGAATATTCTCTCAAGGTCACTTTTCAACTTTGATGTCAACTCCAATCAATTAGTAGTGGCTTCTGGAAGGATTTATTAAGAAGGACTTTGAGGCATTTACAACCATTAATAGAATACAGGATGAGAACTAGGGAGAATGGGGGCAAGTCATTTCCATTTTACTTCTTGTACCTCTCCTTATATATTGGAGTTAAGAATTTACCATTGACATCTTTGTCATACTGTGATTATAAGCTTGAAAATGGAGCTCCTCAACATAAAGGTGAAAGGATATAATAACCAGTAAAAAGCGAACAACCAGACAAATGGAACACAGGTCTAAAATTTTTAGTGAATTATGTACTTAAAATATTTTAAAAATCTATCTGATATCAAATGTCCTCTAGCACTACTAGTTCATAAAGATTCAGGTAAAAATGATAAATCAGTAAAGGAAGAATTAGAGGTCAAAGTTGATGATTGATTTTGTTTATAGAGTTTGAGCATTCCTACTATATTAGCTATCACTTTCCTGGGCAACCTAGAGCAAAGAGAGCAAATACATAGCCTACAAATACACAAATACAAATACTCATCTGTGCTGTTTTTCTCTCCTACTGTACCCAGGGTAAACAATCCAAATCTGTTTCAATGTTCTTTCTTATTAAGCCCTTAAACAGCCTCAGAATTCCTTTTTTTGTGGGGAGATATGCACAACAGTATACAATTCCATGATTTTGACAGTTGTACACAACTGTGAAAACACCACCACAACTAAGATACAGAACATTTCCATCATTCTTCATGCCTCTTTGCATTCCAATATGCCCTCTGTCCCTGGCCCTAGACAATCACTGATCTTTCTGTCATCATATATTTGCACTTTCTATAATTTTATATAAATGGAATTACACAATTCTCTTTGGACCTGGCTTCTTTCATTTAGCTTAATGATTCTGAGATTTATCTGTGGTGCACATATAAATCCATTTCACTTAAGAGAAAGATTGGAATAAATCAGTAAGTTGTCCAAGGTAACACAGCTCTCAAGTATGACTGGTACTTGGGTCTTCTCATGGCTAGTCCCATTTTCTTTCACTTTTCCATGCTGCCTCCTTCAAAAGTAGCTGCAGAGACAACTCCATTGCCACCCCCCTTGACAGGCCCACTATCTACCCTGCTCAGCAGACTAGCTGCCTGCTGCAGATCTGTTGCTGCAGCATGGAATGAATTTCTCACAGCTGCCATCACCAAGAAAATACCCTGCAAATCAGCAAAATCCAACGGAGGCTAGATGGCCCAGTTTTTACATGTAGGGTCCACTCAGTCAATGCCACAAGTATGTGGTTCTCCTTTGTGACAAACCCAGAGACTGCTAAATCTCAGCTGTTGGCATAACAATCTGAAATAGAGTCTTAGAAGAAATCCAGTTGGCAGAAACTCCAACTTTATCCTAGTGGCAGAAAAAATCAACTAGAGGGGGAATACATGCAACTTTATACACGATTAAGGAAATTTACTTACATTCCAGGATGTGGATAAGATCTAACTTATTTAACATGCTCCCTCAAACTGTTCATTCATCTACCCAAACTATGTAACTCTTCCTACCTAAATTGCCTGGAATCACATACCTCTCATTTAGCTATGTAACCTTGGACAAAGCCACTTAGTTTCTCTGTTACATTTCCCTCTCTCATAGGATGCAGTAAGATATTTATGTAAAATTAATTTGGAAACTGTAAAGTACTCCATAAAGATGAGACTATGTGCTCTTATTCAGCACTGGATCACTGTGCCTGACATGAAGTAAGTGCTGGCTGCCATAGAAACAAATAGCACCATAACGAAAGACTTTTAACAGTATTAAAATATGGTTTCTATTATTTGATGAAAGCTGACTGTATCAAAAGGTAAGGGATTAGAGATACTGAAGTAGATTGTATTTATAAAATATACTAATTAATAGCAATGCTATGTGTAGGATGCTACTAACTTAAAACTATTTCTTCAATTACAACTGTACTTTTCTCTCCTTCATTGGCATAGTTAACAAAAATGCCTGATTATCATATATAGTGTGGATATACTAGATGATGCTACATACAAAAGACCAACACTTGATACAAATATAAGTCATGTGTATGCGTGAACTTGATTTTCTTTTAATCACTTTACTGAGGTATAATTTATGTATATAAACTAGACCCATTTTAAGTGTATAGGTCTACGAGTTTTGACAAATATGTACCCATGTAACCATATCAATAAAAATATAATCAAGACCGTCCCATCAAATACTCCTAAAAGTTCTTACTGCAACCTTGGTGGTCAATCATCTCATCCATGCTTAGCCCATTAATCACTGACCAGCTTTTGTAACTATAGTTGAGTTGTATTTTCTAGAATTTCTCATAAAATAAAATCACATACTGTCATTTTTATTTTAAATCTATATAATATATGGAGACTGGAGAAAGTAGAAAATCAACTTTGTGTGATTTTCTTTCTTAGGACTTTGGAAACAAGTTAAAATGATCATACTATTTTTCATAGCTCTTTTTTCACTAACCTAAATAACATCTGGTAATAAAGGAAGAAATCTCTTAAATCAGTCTGATTTTTAAGTCAACCTGCAAAAAACAAGGAGTAAATGAAACAAATAATACACACAGTGTCAATGACTTGGAAAAAATATTCTTCATAAAAAAAATTGCTTGAAGAAATCCTATGGGTAGATAGGATATTTTTGCTAAAAGAGTTTGGTCTTCTACTTTTTAGGGGGAGACAATTCAGTAACTAACATGAACCTAACAGCAGGTTTTATCATTTCAAAAAACTGTTGCCTGCTTCTATAATTGTCAAGATTATTCAATAGTTCTAATAAAAATTTTTGATTACTTTAAAAAAGTAGAAAACCTAAATAAAAGGTTTATATATTCCTTGCCAATCAAAAAAACAGAAAACAATGGCCCAAGTTTTAAAACATGCAGTTATTTTTAGTTTCTCAAATTCATGTGACATACAAATACTTCAATTATCAAAATGAAATAGGGGAAAAAATGGTCAATAAATTCCTCTAGGGCATCATTAAATTTCAACCATTTTATTGAGATATAATTCACATAACATAAAACTCCCATTTAAAGTGTAGAATTCAATAGTTTTTAGTATATTCAGTTGTGCAACCATCACAATACAATTTTAGAACATTTTTATCACTTCAAAAAGAAACTTCATACCATTAAATTTTAGATGTTCCACAAGCATCTAAAAGGGTAAAGCACTTCCCCTAAAACATTCATTTCTATTAACCAAAACCAAACTTAACCATAGAAGAAATTGAGAAAGGTATGAGATTTTCTATAGAAATTTGAGTTGTGGTTAAAAGTTGTCAAGAATACACATGCTGAGTACTTTTTTATACTCTTTAAGCAGAGAATGAAAATCTCAAGACCTCTGACTCTACTTGGATAAATTAAAAGGGCATAATGTACATGTTCTAGGTGGGTGTGATGGCCATAGTTTTTTTTCATAGTTTTTAAAAAGTAATTCAATAAAAACCTAAAAATGCATAAACCAAAGCCTATTTCATTTTATTAAGATACTTAGGAACCCTATCCTTACTTATTTTAAATAAACCTGTTTTTGGGGGGGAAAAAAATCTGACTCACCTATATGGGATTCATAGTATCAAATAATCTTTGATATTTTGATAATAGTTAACTAAACACTTCCTCTTTAAAGGTGTATTTATTTCTATTACAAATAATACAGTAAAAAGGAAAGTAAAATGTGGCTTTGGGTAGCTTTTACAGTAACTGAAAGTATCTGTGTGTTCAAGGTCTTTTTTAACGAGAATTACAGAAAAAATTCAAGCTCCCAAGTTTTTAAAAAAATCCTCTCCGTTCAACAATAAAATTTCATTATTTATGTTGAGCAACTCCTAAAACCATTAAAAGTTCACAAGTGCCAGGAACAACCAGATCATTTGTGAGATAATTAAAGAAAAAATACAGCCACACAGTAAACAGAACTTAAACGTAACTAATCATAGATGGAACCGGACAAATACAACTTAGAAGTTCTTTAAATGACCATTACATTTTAAAATTAATATTTCTGCATGGAAAAGTTTTTTAAAAGGCACCTTTAGTAAGTTACATTTATGAAATGTAAAAGGATAATATGTACTTATAAATTATATGATCCTATTATTTTAGATAAAAAGTTCTTAATGAAATGGCAGGTAACATATGGCTTACTAGAAAAAGAAAATAAAGGAGCAGTGAAGCAGAAGGTTATCTTTACTAAGAGGAAAAAAGTGTGGAAGACAATAAAATCAATTAGACAAGGCAGGGAATTACAGAGAACTTTCAGAGTAGACTCATGGGGGCTAAGCCAGTACCACTGAAAACCAGTTGGGCATTATATTATGAAGTTGAGTCTTCATGTATCCTACAACCAAGCAACACAACTAGAAAAACTTTAGCACATGTGCTTCAGGAGACGCATACAAAAATGTGCATAGCAGCACTGTTCACAAGAGCCAAAAACTGAAAATGACCTGCATGTCCATTGTCTGGATAATAAATTTGGATATATTCACATAATGGAATATTATACATAGCGATAAAAGAACAAACTAAAGCTACACTCAACAATTTATCAAATCTCAGAAACAGCATAAGGAGAAAAACAAATCCCAGAAAACTATGTTCCTTTTTATAAGGCAAGCAAATCCCATGTATTATTTAGGCATCTGAACACAAAATGTAGGATAGTGGTTACCTCCTAGGGAAGAGGAGGGAAATGAGGAACAGCAGGAGAACATAGGGAGATTATGTACTAGGTCTTGGGCATTTATTCATTTTGTATTATGCTTTATAACTTGCATGTATGTTTCACACCTATTCTTTGGTATGTACTACATTATATAAGGAAAAAAAAATCCTACAAGTAGCCAGGTCAACAGAGATCATCTAGTCAATAGTTGATCTTATCTATGCTATTTGGCTTAAGAAGGATTCCTTCATACCTTACTCTTTGGCTTGCATAGCATTTAAATTTTTTTAGAATTCGTTACAATATTAAAAAATCAGGAACAATTTAAAATAACCAGTTTCTGCTTTTCTTGAAAATTAGAAGATAAAGTTACATTGGGCCAATAAGATAAGACAACAGCAGACCAAAACTGAGTTGTGGCTGCTCCCTTCAGAAGAGCATATACAATCCTACATGCAATGGTCCCTCAGCTCTTGGGTCTTTATGTCAACCAACTTTGTTCACTTACATGAACTGGTTAGCTCTGCAGGCATTTAAGTTTGAGAACCAAGATCTGGGCCAACACTCTCATTTTATGTGGTAACTGAGGTTCTGAATGATTAAATAACTTGTCCAAGTCACAAGTTTTGGTAGGCTAAAACCTCAGTGGCCTTTTCTTATATCTTATATCTTTCTAAATATCTTACTGTTTTCTACTCTCTACTTGCTCAACTCTATGGTTTAAGTGAGTATGCTGTTCCTGAAAGTAAGGGACTACATAGGAAATTCAGTAAGCATTAGAGCATATTATACATTCTACTTACTATTTATAGAAGTAGTGTGAAAATACAAGGACCAAAATAGCTTCTGATTACCAGGAAATTTTTCATCTGAGTTCCCCTAAACTATGACAATGACCAATTTTAAAAGTACACGTAACAGCTTTATTGAGATATAATTCACATACTATACAATTTGCCCATTTAAAGTGAATTCAATGGCTTTTAGTATGTTCACATATTAAACCCTCAACCCATCCCCCTCAACCCATCCAGCCCCTAGTCAACTATTGGTAATAATCCTTTTTAAGGGATTACTAACAAAGTTATTGGTCCCACTGTACCATTAGAAATGGATACAATACAAACCCGATATTCTCAATTTTCATTAAAATGTTTCACCATGTTTGGCATAAGGTCCCTAATTACGAACACAAGAAATTCAGTATTATCAGTGGGAGATTAAAAGGTGAATAATACAGAACACACTTTTCCCCCAACAAAGGAATTAGTTATTTCAAACGCTAGGGATTTATTCTATCTAAAGACTACTGATCTCAACAGAAGACAAGTGATGCTAGACAACTGCTTAAAACAACAGCTGCAAAAGAATGAGAATATATGATACTTAATGGAATTCTTATGGCTAAATGTGGATTTGGAGATGCTTGTCATGTAAGTTATACCCAAAAGTAGTTTTTGAGCGATTGTTTCTTTTTATAACTGGAAAGAAAAAAAGCTTCAAGTTTGTTTATGGTTAAGTAGCTAATGCTTTGCAATTACTGCAATTGCTTTCAAGAGCCCCATTGTGAGGTTAATAAGTTTCTTAGGTGAAAAGCATGGGAGGAATCGCCTAAAAATAAACATAAGGAAATTGTTGAACCCAGTTATCTTAAAACAGTGCAAGTATTACTCTAATTATAGAGGTTTAATTTTGAAAGACTTCCCAGGAACAGGTGGCAACCAATGCTGGGCTTAATTAAATTCAGTGCTTTATTTTTAAAATCTTGGTCTAATCAAATTGCAAAGGCTATTTGCAGATTTTTGCCATTTGGCAGTTATAAAATACTTTCAACAAAAATCTTCATGTGCTTAATTGAAAAAAAACTATTATGATCAGTTTTTATAAATTACTAACATAGATTCCTTTACTCAGGGTTATATCTTTTTTGGGAACTGTTGCCACACTGACACCAGAAATTGTTTCTAAAGGAATGTGCTCAGAAAGCAAAGAACAATTAAACAATAACTTCATTCAATGGGACCTAAGTTATTAATATGTAATTAAGTGTACTACCTCATTATCTTCCAAGATTCGTTGTGATAGATGGCAATTACCACCTGCGTTTTTGTTTTTTTATTTAAGCATAGTTGATACGTAATCTTTTTTTATTAAAATTAGTTGATATACAATCTTTTATTTTATTGAAGTATTGCTGATATACAATCTTATATTGGTTTCAAGTACACAAAACAGTGGTTCAATAGTTAACCATATTGTTAAATCCTCACCCCCACTAATGCAGTAACTATCCGATATACATTCTTCTGTTGGTTTCAAGTATATGACACAGTGGTTCAACAGTTACCCATATTACTAAATCTTCATCCCCACTAGTGCAGTTACTATCTGTCAACATAGGAAGATGTCACAGAATCATTGGCTATATTCTCCATGCTGTACTACCATCTCCGTAAACAATTTATATCATGACTGAGAATTTTTGTACCCTTTTATTCTCCTCACCCTCCCCATCCACCCACCCCAAACCTTCCCCCATGTTAACCACCAGTCTCTTCTCAGTGTTTAAGACTCTACTGCTCTTTTGTTCATTTTGTTTTGTTTTTAGATTCCACATAAAAGTGAAATCATATGGTATTTTTCTCCACTTGGCTTATTTCTCTTAGCATAATATCCTCTAGGTCCATCCATGTTGTTGCAAATGGCAGGATTTCTTTCTTTTTTAAGGCTGAATACTATTCCATTGCTATCACCTCCATTTTTACAAATGAAGAAACCAAGGCACAGATAATTTATTAAGAGCAATTATATGAATTTGTTTTAGAAAGTGATCAGATATGATAGGCTGGCTACACAATTCTAAACCACTAGTTTTAAACAATCAAATCTCAACATAAGCAGGTAACTAACTGAAAGACTGTAAGAGACATAGGATGCTCCTCATTGCTGGTGAAACCTCAACTAGAGTTTTTTTGGCCTGGATATTGTGCAATATTATTGACTCAGTACTTCCAGAATTCCAGGGTAATTTTAGTTCCCCTCACAATAAAACTGACAATCTTACAGATGTCTTGTAGCAAAAACATGCAATGATTACTACATCACTATCAAAATGTTTCCATGATTGAGCATCTGAATGACTTGTCAATAAGCAAACTCATTAACTCCCCACAAAAATCTGCCCCTCCACCTTTCTCTTCCTTGGGAGGAGGGGTGGGTGTGACAATACCATTTACCCTATCCATCTGGTCATTCAAAGATAAACTAGGAAAAATCCTAGATTCCTTCCTCTCCTTTAATCCCAAATCAAGGCAACAGGTCCAGTCAATTTAATCTCCTAAATATTTGTCAAATTTCCCATCTGTTACCCTCCTTCCTACCACCATAGGTTTGGTTGTTTAGTCCCAGTATCCTTCACCTAGATCATTACATGTCTCTTAACTGCTCTCCCTGCCTCCGGTTTTGCCCCCTCCAAGCCATCCTCCCCAGTAAAAAGCCAGATCATTCTTTTGAAAGCCCGGTTTTGACCATGCTGCTCCCTTATCTTTTTCTTCAGTGGCATCCTGTTACTTATCTACAGGACAAAGTCCAAACTCCTTAGCATGTCCTATAAAGCCTTCTATAGTCTAGCCCCTTCCTCTCGCTCTCCAGTTAGTCAACTGCTTAGACTGCTTTCTTTCTCTATGCATTTATTCACAAGCTCTTAAACAGTCTCCTTCCACTCTTACTAAATCTCACTTTACCTGTCTACCTCTTACCCATTAATTAAAACACAAATGAGGTATTTTCTGATTTCCCCAGATGTGGTTTGAGGTCTCTTCTGTATTCATAGCATACATTTTTGCATATCTCTATCACTGCAGTTGCATTCTATAACAATTATCTATGAGTAGTATGTTTATTTCCTCCACTGGAATATGATCTTGTGGTCAAGGAATGTATTATCTTATTATATGTATTCATTATTATCTTACTGATCTTTTTATTAGTATCTAAAACAGTGTCTGAAAATAATATATTCAACAATTTTTAATGAATAAATGAATAACTATCCCTACACTATTTTTAAAACTATACAAAAGCATTTGATACCATTTATAATCATAGTAGAAACTTTTATATTAGGGTAATTTGATTGCTCAGGAAAACTGGCCGAGTTGGTGGTTGCTCCTGAGCAAACAAAAGGCTGTAATAATGAACTGCTATAGCCACAGCTATGGACATTGTGACCAGAGGGGCACAGTTCCAACAAGAATCTTTCATCCCATCATTGAAGAAATAGTTTTGGGGGCCTTTTATGAGCTAGGACCTGTTCTAGATAAGGATATTTCAGTGAACAAAATAGGTAAGGTCATGGCCCTTAAGGTGCTATTATTATAGTGGGAGGAGATAATTTCAGTAAACAAGATAACTTCAGAGAGTGATATGTACTACTTCACATTGGATGCTAAGGCCTCATTCAGAAGAAAACAGTTGAGGTGAAATCTGAAATAATATGAAGAAGTTATTCATGTAAAGATCATGAGGAAGAGCATTCCAGGCAAGCACATTGGCTCTAATATGGAAGTGAGAATGGCAGGATCAAGACCAGTCTGGCTCTAGCACAGTAGGTGAAAGAGCAACATCACATGAGGACAGAAAGGTAGGGGCCGGGTTATGCAGGGTCTACTGGGTCATGTAAAGGTGTCTGGATTTTAATTTACAGTGAAACAAGAAGTCATGGAGGATTTTAAGTGGGGAAAGGACATGATCTTTAAAGATCACTCTGCCAGTGTTGCGAGATATGGATTGTAAGGGGTGAGGAAAATAGAAGGAGGGAGATCATTTAGAAAGCTACTAGAGTTAAACAGTCAAAAGTAATAGTAACTTGGGAAAGATGTTTGCTTATGTGAGGATTAATTAGGATAATATAAATAAAGTGCTGAATTCAATATCTAATACATAAACACTCAACATAAAATGGTGTGAGATAATAGAAAATATATATTGTCTCTGTCCCTGGTTCCTGGCATAGAGCTCCTAAAACCCTTGTAATTTCCTAAATGACAGGAGCACTAGGAGCATCTCTTCTTCTAATATTTGGTCTTTGACCCTACCCCTGACTCAAGGTTCCTAAAACCCTTGTAAATTCCTAAGTGATAAGAATACTAGGAGTATCTTTTGTTCTAATGAAGTGCCTCTGGGTGGGCTCCTGGATGGAGGATGGTCACCAGAAAAACCAAACCATAAGCAGAAGCTTGGAATTTTCAGTCAGAATTCTAATTCTCCAGAGGGGATTGGGGCTGGAAGTGGAGTTAATAAATGTTCATGCCAATATGATGACGCCTCCATAAAAATCCGAAAAGCATGGAGTTTGGAGAGCTTCTAGGCTGGTGAACACATCCACACCAAGAGGGTAACACACCCCAACTGCAGGGGCACAAAAGTTCCTACACTTGGACCCTCCCAGACCTGGCTGTTCATCTGTATCCTTTATGATGACCTTTAATAAGCTGGTAAGCATAAGTGTTTCTGAGTTCCGCGAGCTGCTCTACCAAATTAATCAAACCTGAGGAAGGGGTCATGCGAACCATTGATTTGTAGCCAAATAGGACAGAAGTTGTGGGTAACCTGGGGACCTATGAGTTGTGATTGACATATTAAGTTGGGTAGGAGCAGTCTTGTGGGACTGAGCCCTTAACCTGTGGAATCTGACACTATGCAGGTAGATAGTGTTAGACAGAGTTAAACTATAGGACACCCAACTGGTATCAGAGAATTACTTGGTGGAGGAAAAAAACCCATGTATGGTGACAACGTGAAGTGTCCAGTGTGACTAAAAAGGAGGCACACAGAAGGGAAAAGAACCAAGGTTTTTCCCTACACAGGAAAAAGACACAGGTGGAAAACTTGAGTTTTTTCAATACAATTGGTACCAATTATTATTAGTTTATGCCTATGGAAAAGTCTCCCTGTTTAATAGTATATGAACATCAAAATCCATGAGACAATAACTCAGAAAATATACAATGACCACAATATTTAAAGTATAGTAAGTAAAACTCTATTACTCATTTAACAAAAAAAATTTGTAGAGGATCTACTCTGCACAGATTATGAACAGGTCTGCTGAGCCACTATAGGAAACTGAATTAATAGATCAATTAATCTATGTGGGATATGAGAAGAGTTCAACCCCTCATTTTACAAACAACAACATTGCAGCCCAGAAAAACTTCTGTTCCTCCTAAATTGGAAGATGGGAGGATCATGTCCTAGTTTGCCCTAAGGACATACTATGAATAGCTAAAATTTTCATTAACAGCATAAACCAAGCTAAAGATTTTCATTAAGAATATAAACCAAAAGTTTTACGTGGGCAGCCCATTACTGTACTATGCTAAGAAAAATGTAATATCTATATATAAAGCCCTTGATGTAGTGCTTTGCACAGGGCAAATGCTCAATAAATGGTAGCTATTACTTCCAGTTGTATAGTCTTTGGAAGGCTGAATGAATGATGTCTACCTGACACCAATTTACTTGACTAAATTGATAGTAGAGCCACAGGAATTCTAACCTAATTGAACACCTTGATTTTCCAGGTGGAAAAAGTGAGATCCAAAAGGGCTAAATGACTTGCAAAACCAGCCACAGTGAATGAGTTAGAGACAGAACCAAAACCAAACCTTAATCCCCAGCCTGGTGTCAATTACATGTCACAGATCTTCAGTTTAGCTGTAAGGTAGTGTTCAAACTTTCGTAAGAGGGTAAAAGTAAATAACTGTTACACCTTACTGTGTCAACCCTTTTAGTAAAGTCATCATTGAGGTATGAATTTGACATAAGAATTATCAACAATGCAGACTGAGACTATATAGAATTATGTGTTAACAATCTAACAACCGTCTTGACAATGCAATTCTCTTATGGACACCTGATGAATGGACAGGCTTACTGGAGCAGCTGTTATATGCCCTGAAGTAGAGAGAGTATAAGTGGAATACAAAGGAAAAAATGTCTTAAAACATTTTCCAAACACACTTAAAATGTGACAATAGCTGTGGACCACTAAAAAATTGAGATAAACTCTCTCAGCATTCGGGAACAACAGAATGATGTTTTAAGCAAACACTCATAGGGCGTCTAACAAAGCACTGGGAGACCAAGACTAAAAGCCACAATGTGGGGAAGAGTCATAGCAAGCAACCAAAAAAAGTTTTTCCTTTCACAAAGATTGGAAAGGCCAACCGTGGACTTTCAGGGCCTTTTGCATAGAAGATTAGGGTGCCCTCCCCCTCCTCCCAGTTAAAAATAATCTCTGAATGGGAGAGAAAACAGTGCAGAGCATAGACGAAAATCCAACCTATTTGTGACGAATTAATCTCAACAAATACTTCCAGGAAATTCTATGTGTAAGACATTGTGAAAGATGCTTGCCTTGCCGCAAAGACCTCAGACTTAGTGAGAAAAAGGAAAATGGTGTTCACGGAAGTACACAAATAACCTAAGGCCAAAGAGAACGGTCTAAGTAAGGTTCCAATCACAGATATGGGGGCAAAAGCAAGAGTACGTCGAGACTCAGTAAGGGCTTCCTGAGAGAAGTGGCGTTCGAGAAAAATAGTTGAAAAAAAGGCGGAGATACGGGAATGAAGGGTAGGAGAGTGGGTGAGAGTTCGCACAACTGGGTGAGGCCAACTGCCGGTTCCCTGACAACCGCCTGACTTCTCACGCACGCGGCTAGCGTCCTGAGCACCCTCTCCGGCGAGGAAGGCGCCAAGGCTCCCTACCAGGCCTACCCCGCCCCGGTTCTCCCCTGCCCTTTCTCACCTCTAAGGCTTCCAAATTCCTCGTCGGTCAACCCTGTCTGAGGACAGGAGAAGACGATGCCGACTGGAGAGAGCCTGAAAGCAGGCGGGTGTCCTGTCAAGTCCTAAACTTGAGCAGGCAGCCAGGCCTCATCCCCATGGAAACGCCGCCAAACGCAGGTTCGAACGCCCGCGCCGTTACCCGCGCGCAAGTAGGACAGCATCGTTCACCAATGGGCACCCAGGAAACTCGATGACATTAGCCGTCTTCTCCTCCAGAGGACCAATCAGAGATCCGAGGACACAGTGAGTAACACCCCAATGTCCCGTTCTGCTTGAGAGAAGATCTCGCGAAGTTCTAAATGAGAGAAAGGCAGTCCTGAGGCGGGTCGAGGATCCTTTTGCCCCATACCATTGGTTGCCCAAAGCGCAATCAAGCATTCTGGATTGGTCGACGTACCATTTCTCTCTCTCTCTCTCTCTCTCTCTCTCTCTTTCTCTCTCTCTCTCCAAGGCCCGCCTCCTGCTCCCTTAACCTCGGGTGAGTTGACATTAAGAGGGGTCCCTGACCGCTAACAGGACCTCTCAGGGACAGGAAGGGAGTTCAATGACCCTTTGAGCCTTGTTTGTGCCCCTGCAAATGGTGATGGGGTGTGTGGTTGGAATCCCACAGTTCCGGGTTTAGGGACCAGCGGTCTGAGCACCATACCGCCCCCTCCCTGGGCCTCAGTTTCACTTGTTACCCTTTAAACCCTGCCTGCTTTCTAAAAGAGATTGTGTTTTTTTAATTGCTTCATTTATTGAATGGATAATATCGTACCGATTATAGCAGAAGTAAAGTCACACGAGAGGCTCCAAACTTAAAATAAAACTTCCTTTTTGTTCTGGCCTGGTTTTGGTTTGGGCCCTATGTGTTTGTTATTATACCTCTTTAAAAAGTTAAATTTGTGTATATATGTGCTTAAAGTTAACTGAATGCAATCAACTAGCTAAATGTGAAGTGCTAATACAAAGCTGAGGTTATAAGTAATGATACTGGAAGTCAGGAAAACCTTTTGAATCACTACCCAGACACATCTCTGAGCCATAGTTTAATTTTTCCTCTTCAGAAAAATGGCGGTAATGGCTCAGGGGGTTGTGTAGGTTAAGTGAAATATTGAAGATAAAGCCCCTGGCATAATAAACCTGGCAAGCAGAAACAGCTCAAAAAAATGGTGACTATTATTTTTATAATAGAAACAAGCAAATACACTAGCCGACAAGGCCAGTAAACTTCCTATAATAATCCCCAAACTTGTCAGTTTAAGAAATAACTAATAATTAAGGGAAACATTCTTTAAAAAGGTGAAATTTCTTCCCAGTACCTATATGAAAAGGACTTTATCTGGTGGGACCTCATACATGAAGAGTATACATGGTGTGATGAAAAAGTGCGTTCACTAGCAATTTTGCAGAAAATTCTATGAAAAGTCAGTTCTTGATTCAACTATCAAAAGCTAAGAGCAAGCCATTAACACAACAGAGGTTTCTGATGACGTTTTATGATTCAGGGATAAGAGTGACTCATTCAGTACTTCTGATTTGTCAGGCCCTATGTATGCATTCTTTATTTAAACAACTATGGCAAGTACACGTGAGGAAAATGAGGCTTTGAGAAGTTAAGTATTTTGCTCCAAGTAACACAGCTGTTGAATTAGGGAGCTAGGTGTTTCTCACTGCAGCACCAGCCATGCTTTTCTGGGTTGTGCTATGCTATTTCTTACTGAAAGTAGATGAAAATGCTTGGAATACCAGATGCAGTCAGACTTATCCAAAAGGAGAGAAGTGAGCTGCAGAGGTACCTACAATGGGAGCAAAGTCTTTAATAGGAAATGTTACCTTGAGAAATGAAGACATGACATGATCTCTGAACCCTAGACCAGCTATCCATTTACCTTGTGGTTAGTCTGTAGCACTTCAAATTCAGCTTGTCCCAAATGGAAATCATTAGTTTACTCCTACTCCCCACCCCACCTACTTCTACTAGTCACCCAAACCAAACACCATTCTCTCTCCTTTGGACAATGGAACATCAAATGGTATTGATTTTCTCTCTGAGCTCTCCCTCAAATTCATCCTTTCCTCTCCTTTCTCACTGCCTCTGTCTTAATTTCACTCTGTATCATTTGTCATCTGAACTGTTGGCAATGGGCTTGTAATGGGTTGGTCTCCTTGCCTCCAACCTTTCCTTCTAATTGATTTCTCCACCTTCCTTGCTGCTCAAATGTCTTTGTGAAATGTCTAGCTGACCGTGTTACAGCCCTGCCTAAAACCAATGAAAGGCTTCTTATGCTTACAGAATATAAACTAAGGTGTTTAATAATGAAACGTCATCTTGTGCTTGAGGGTCTTTGTCCACACTCCTTCTTTGCCTGGATGCCTTTTGCCTCCACCTTTACTCTTCCTGGTAAACCCCTAGCCATCCTTTAAAATCTTTATGGGGTTCCCCTTTGACTTAAATATAATCACTCCTTCTTTGCTAACTTTCCATCTTACATATACTCCTATGATGCACAAAACATGCTGGTCACTTGTCTGTTTAAATACCTTCCACTTTCACTAGACATGAGCCCCTAGAAAGCAGGGGCTTTTAGTATTTGGCTTCATGTCTACTCTTCAATCCTGTCACACTGCCTGTCACATGGAACAGACTAAACTTAACATTAGATGAGTAAATGAATCCCTCCAGAATTGTACAGCAGATGGCACTAATAGGCCACTTAACAGATTCCCTTCACTAGAAAGGATTTTTGTTCCAACCTTGTATGACTTTGGCCTCATCCTAGAAGCCAATATTCTTGTCATTATAGGTGAAATCTCCTGTTTCCTCCATCAGCCAAATAGCAATGATAGCAGGATGACTCAGCAGCTTGGTCTCTGTGAGTAAAGTGGCAGATGTCCAGCGAAAGGTGCAGCTGAAGGAACATTTTCTTTGTCTCAGTTTATTCATGGTAGTTGGGGGCTTTTTTTTCTTTTTGTCATTGTTACAAGAGGGCTTTATTCATGGACGGGTACCTCATTTCTGTCCACTCCTTTGAAAGGGAAGAAGGGAGTTGGAGAATCAGAAAAGAGACCAGTTTGATACGGGGAGTAAGGGAAAGCTGGGCAGTCAGAGTTGGCCTTCCTCCTCCCAATAGAGTGGCCTGGGCAGATTTCCTGGACATGGCTGCCCTAAGTTAGGTGCTTGTGTGCTTGTCAAAGGCTAGTGTACAGGGGCTTCACAACACTTGGTGCTTGGGAACCCCCAGGCTACTGGGAAAAGTTTTGAACATGTGGTTTTAGTTTCCTTTCCCCAGAAAAAAGCAGAGGAGGCATAGAAACTTTTATCATGGCAAATTTTAGGGGCCTCAGGCTATACTTTACCCCCCATCCCAAGGTTATCTTTGGGCACCAAGACCTTTATCTGCACCCTCCTCCAACTAAAATCTGTTCTGTGGAAAGGATTCCAACCAGACCTCTTAAAAATCTTCCATGTGCACCCCTATGTTTATCGCAGCACTATTTACAATAGCCAAGAAATGGAAGCAACCTAAGTGTCCATCAGTAGATGAATGGATAAAGATGATGTGGTACATATACACAATGGAATATTATTCAGCCATAAGAAGAAAACAAATCCTACCATTTGCAACAACATGGATGGAGCTAGAGGGTATTATGCTCAGTGAAATAAGCCAGGGGGAGAAAGACAAGTATCAAATGATTTCACTCATCTGTGGAGTATAAGAACAAAGAAAAAAACTGAAGGAACTAAACAGCAGCAGACTCACAGAACCCAAGAATGGAGTAACAGTTACCAAAGGGAAAGGGACTGGGGAAGATGGGTGGGAAGGGAAGGATAAGGGGGAAAAAAGGGACATTATGATTAGTGGATATAATGTAGGGGAGGGGTATGGGAAGGGCTGTACAACACAGGGAAGATGAGTAGTGATTTTGTAGCATCCTACTGCACTGATGGACAGTGACTGGTGGGGTATGTGGTGGGGACTTGATGATGGGGGGAATCTAGTAGACATAATGTTGCTCATGTAATTGTAGATTAATGATACAAAAAAAATTTTCTATGTGAATACAGATCAAAGACTAGGAAGTTTGGACCTGGAAGTAATTTTATAAATCATTTGCATGTCCTCTTTCAGGGCCATTTGTGCTCTGCCCTAAGCCATGCTTTTCATGGAAAGCAGAGCTTTAGAAGGGGAAATACCTATAGACTTTGGAGTTAAACTTACTTGGATTCAAACCCCACCATTCATAGACTATGCCTTTGGGCAAGTATTTTAGCCATTTTGAATCTCAGTTTCCTCATCACAAACTGGAGATAGTAATGTTCATCCTGAGGAGTTGTCTTAAGCATTAAAAAGGAAACATGAAAACAACCATGCACATTGTAGCTGACACAGTGTAGATGCTTAATTCATAACACTGTGGCATGAAACACTTTCTGCCAAAGGGATTTTAGACTATGAGGCACAAGTTGGGGAGTATTTGAGGGGCTCGTACAGTATCTAAAGGTATATTTGTGAGGACTTTTGGGGCTGAGCTATGCTTACAATAGCACTCTAATTTGATGAAAACATTGGAACATAACACATTAGTATAGCCATTTATCTGTGAATTGTTTTTTGGCACTTAGGTCCTGAATCTCCCAGGCTGTAAGAGAAGCATATACAGAGAGAACGCCAAGAGCACTTTTCTTTGGCTTCTGGAACCTTCTTACGACATTGAGGGGTTTTTATTCAGGCTTTTTTTTTTTAAACTACCTGAGGCACTTTGCCACTTTTCTGAAGTGTGAAGTGCCTGCTGTCAGCCTGGAGTTCTCCTGTCCACAATACTGGCTGCAGGCATATCTGCATATTAGATGCTGTGTTCTTTAACTCCCTGAGGTTTGAATCCACTTGCAGTCCAGGTGCTGTGTGTGTGTGTGTGTGTGTGTGTGTGTGTGTGTGTGTGTGTGTGTGCGCTGTGTGCTGTGTGTGTGACAGGGACACAGAGACAGAGAAACCTAGCTACTTTGAAACCCTGGGACAGTTTCGGCTCCTTGGTCTCCTGAAAAATAGAAAACCTCGGAACAATAGCCCCATTGACTTTTATGTAAATTGCACTCTTCAGGAAAACACTGGGCTACTTCCCCAAGTCCCAGAACTTACCCTAAGCATTTGTTTGAGTGGGAGGGAGGGAGAGCGTTCTGTTGAGTTAATGAACATTTGTTGTAAGCGGCTCTGCTGGTCCCAGGGAGACAGAGCCCATAGTCTGGCTCTTCCCTGCCAGAGGCACAGACAGAGATGTACCATACTGGGTATGCATCCATAGTGGTTTTGTGCTGTCTACTTAGCCAAACTGGAACTAAGTTTTCCAGGATTCCCTTCCCATATTGTTCCAGGTTAGGGTGACCTCAAGAAACTGTTGTGCAAGATTTGGAAAGCTGAAGTGAAATAGCAGCTAGTACACTGGTGGACAGAGCAGGGCCAGGCATGGTGGCAGTGCATACCTTTTGACACCGCTCTGCTGGCTCACCTCTTTGGTGCAGGACAGCACCCAGGCCTGCAGTTCCTCAATCCAGCTGAATCTCCTTCAGCTACTGTGAGTCCTAGACCAGGTATACATTCAGCTCTGTGACAGAGGGTTCCAGCTTCTCCTGCAAGTCATCTGTATCAATGCACTTGTAGACAGTAAAAGGAAGTGGCAGGTGTCAGTGTGTCCTCATGAGTTCCAGTTGTCCTCCTAGGTCCCAATTTGTTCTCAGATTCATTTTCCTTGCTGTCCTCCACTTCGCATCCATCTGTCCTTCCCAAATGCTGACCATGCTGATCTGTAGAGACTTCAGGCCCAACAGGTGCAGAGGTGACAAAGGTTCTTGGATTTCTCCATCAACTTCCATAATTGCACAAGCCTAATCTCTATACCAAATGCTTGATTTTCTGTCGCTTGTAGTGTTCTGCGTCTCTGATCAAACTGTATAGTAGTTTATTGAAGCCATGTGAAAGGCCCAGAAGATGGAGTGATGAGAACCTAGAAGGCTTCACAGAAGAGGTGACATCTGAGCTGCTTCTGAAAGGGTAGGTAGGAGGTTGTGTGTACGTGAAGGAGAGAGAAGTTCTAGAGACTACCAGCTCAAGCCAAGCAATTAAAAGAGGAAATAGTTTGCCTTTTTAGAACAGCTGTCCTCTCCAGGGGCCAGAGCATAGGTAGATAACGAACATCTGATCCTAGCTCTTTGTCCAAGCTCTTCTGGTTGCATTGAGATGAACCGTTGAGTGGTCTGGTTCTGAGGTGTGGTCACCCCTGCGCTTTGGTATCTGCTGGAACACACGTGTGCCCTTGTTGCTACACACATCCCCTCCTCACAGCAGAATATCCCCCTGCGTCCCTCTCCCCTGTGGTTCCACAAGCCCCCCAAGGCTTGTCTTTCTTGGCTCTCCCATATAGCCATCTTTGTTTCCCCTGCTGTATTAGCAGTGGCAGAGACAAGGAAGAATATTCTGGGGCTTCACAGTGCAGGTCACTGTGCACTCATCTAGGGTTTCCAATATTCATTTGATGGGATTCCACCTGAGGCAGGGGGCAAGGTGCCCTACACCTATAATTTGCTAATAGTTAAGAGCATCTTGATAGGGGGGCATAGGATCAGGTACCTGTTTTTGCCTGAACCTCACACCAATAATTTGAAATCTTTGTTTACCAGTTCTGTGGTAACAGGGTGCTTCCTTCTGGCTTCTAGAATGGCATAAATAGGGACACCAAGGAAAAAGAATACAGTGGTTAAGGAAAGACTACTACCAGTTTACATATGAATTTTTTAAGTCAAACAACATTACACATACTATTCTGAACCATACTTTCTTCACTTAGTATTTCTAAAAATCTTTTCACAAGCAGCACATACAACTCTATCTTATTATTTCATGGCTTCATAATATTCTATCATATAGATAAGCTGTACTTATTTAACCATTCACATATCGATGGATATTTGTCTCTGCCTTTTTTCTTTTTGATATTGCAAACAAGGTTGTGATGCACATCCTGTGTGCACATCTTAAACATGTATTTCTGTATGTCACAGTGCCTAGAAATGGAATTGCTGGGTAAAGGAATGTGCATTTTATGTTTTGATAATTATTACCAAATTGCTCTCCTAAGGATACACTAATTTACTTTCCCACCAACAGTATAGGAGGGCACACACCATTTCAAAACCCCCTCTGAGATTATTTCCAATCCTTAAAAACTCATATTATAGGTTTAGAAAGGTTTAGAATGCTTGCAGTGCTGGCTGTTTGGTTTTTTGATAAGAAACTGCTGTTGCCTAGAGTAACATTACCATTTGTTGGCAGCCCTGAAAATTACCCTGGAACAGGTTTCAGTGGGTTTGATTTTTATGCCTTTGACAGATGCAAGCTCATCTTGATTGAGCACCAACAAGGAGGCCATGGAGACCAGCAGCCCCTGCTCCAGCCATCCTTTCTGCGTTAGCTCCTTCTTTGGTCCTGCTGACTCAAGCCACTCTCCCAGACTTTCATTGCACTTAAGACACCTGGCTTTCTTTCAGTTCTGCCATCCCACCTCAGAACCTTTGCCCATGCCATTACCTCCACCTGCAATAAACTTTGTTCCTCCTTCCCTTTGCCAGCTTACCTTTTACTCATCCTTTACTTCTCTGCTGAAGTATCCCTTCTTCCAGGAAGCCTTCCTTGAGCCTCCAGATGAGGTTAGGTTACCCATTACACATTTTTTCTTTGTAGCACTACCTTACTGGCAATTATTTTTTAATTTGCTTAATTATTTGGTTAAAGTGTGCCTTTCCCACTAGAATATAAACTGCATGAGGGCAAAGGCCTGGCACAGTACTTAATACATAGTAAGTGCTCAACAAATATATGTCAAATGAACGGGTGACACAAATTTTTATTTAGCAGGGTCTTACATAACCGCTTTTCCATCTTTTTTGTTATCTTGATTCCATGTGTCCCTTCAGATGATGACTTTTTGGTCACTTCTGTAGATATTCTTCTCCCTTCCTGTCTTTTGTTGTTGTTGTTTTTCCAAAATGGAAGAAAGACTAAATGAAATGGAAAAGACAAAAAAAATTTTAGCCCTTACCATATGGCTGATAAAATTAATGTGCTTTGCAAATTTCCAGAGATACAGAAATGCATTGAAAAGACGATACAGAAAAGAGTTGAAAATGAAAGCCTCCCCATAATCTCATCCAGAAAAAACTATTAATGATGTGTGTCCTTCCAGACATTTTTCTATGCATATTGAAATCTATTGAGTGCTTATTACATGCCCAGCACTGTTCTAAAGCACTTTACAAAAGTTAGGTCATAATCCTTATAGCAACCCTTTTAGTAGAGCTATTATTATCCTGTCTTACAGATGAGAAAACTGAGGCTTAGGAGCTAATCACTCAGTGAGTAAGTGGCAGAGCCAGAATTCATACTCTTGACCACTATGCTAGCTGGCTCTGATTAGGTGGGAAAGAGGGTTTCTACTATGTGTGCTCTTTTGTACTTTGAATTTTGTACCATGTGAATATATAACATTCCAACCCATGGAAAAAAGACTAAAAAAATCAATCGCACAAAAGTTTTTAGTATACCACACTACATTTCCTAAGTGACCCCTCTGAGCCATCAGAAACCACATTGTTGGAGCAGAGACCCAGGCTGGAGGCTGAGGGCACTTGGACTGTGGACTTGATGACAATATTGTCCTACATCTCTCCAGTCTCAGTGGGTTTGCTTCAGAGCATCTCCACTGTCTTAACACACACGCACCAATCCCGTGTTTTAGCAGGGAGACCTGGAAGAGATAGAGCCACACTAACAGGGTGGAGGCAAGGTCCTGCAGTTACATACAAAGGCCCGTCTCTGAGTGCTGGTTCCCCACTGGTCCTTAGCATGCTGCTTTTTTCCTGTTGTGATGAGGTCACTGTTAGCTGGTCTCTGCTACTCCCCAGCACTAGAGTGTGGTCCCCCAAGATGGGTCTTCCTGTTTTGTGTGACTTCCCAATGTCCCATTTCTTTTCTTTGTTAAGTCCTCAGATAGACCATGGCCCTGAGAGCATGTGGCCTGATCATCTTCCGAAGATGCCTCATTCCCAAGGTGGACAACACTGCAATTGAGTTTCTGCTGCTGCAGGCATCAGATGGCATTCATCACTGGACTCCTCCCAAAGGTGTGAAGCCAGAGGGGCTGGCTCATGGGGAAATGCCAAGTGTTGCTCAGAAATCCACCTGCCAGACCCCTAACAAGGCTTGTTCCCAGTGACTGTGCAGCAGGAAGGGGCGGGGTGGGCAGGAACCCTTGATCTTTCTATATACAAGGTCTCCATGCCAGGCCAGACAGAGCTGAAAATAGAACTCTGTGAATGAATCCAAGGCAGAAGCAGCACCTGGTTTTTTTGTACCATTGACCAGAGCTCCAGCCTCTGTGGTGAACAGCTGGTGAACAGTAGGAGAAAAGGCACTGGGCTGGGAATTGGGGACCTTGGGGTGCATCATTACGAGGCTGCAGGTCAGGAACCCAGAATAAATAGCCCCCAGACAGAAGGGACTTTAAAGGGGAATGAGGTGGGGTAGGGGTGAACAAGGATCCAGGGTTGGAAGAAAACAAGGTAATGGGTACAGGAAATAAATTTTGCACATTTGAGTTTCACTATTGAGAAACAAGGTGAAAAAAAGGACAGAAGTGTCACAAATACTATGAATAGAAATATTCACACTTGTCTCCTGAACACCTTAGTCAGTAGCACTGCATAGTACCTCACTGAAAGACCTGTTGGGACGTTTTCCTGCTTTGGCCTGGAGGGCAGTGATCCTGTCAACACCGATGGGCAGATCGCTGCATAGATCGCTGCATAGACGCTGCAGGAAGGCTGTGCTCAGAGGTGCTTGCACGCTTCTGAGGGAAGGTGGGGCTCTCACCGCCAGCATACCTCCCACCTTCCTCCCCTGATGCGTACCTACCTGGTTTTGTGTACATGGCTATATGAGGTGTTATACAGAAAATTCCCAAGAAGCCATGAGCTAGAATGGGTTTTTAAGTCAAGACTCCTGGTTACTTTCTGTGGGAGCTGTGCAGCAGCAGCTGACTCAGTACACTGCTGTGAGGACCCTGGGAAGGAGGAGGGCTAGGATAGAGCCCTGTCTCTGAACCAAGAATTCCTGCACTCTGTGAGCTCCTGAACTAGGAGGCCCCAGCAACTTGCTGGAGCCATGTGTTGACAGAGGCAGCTGGACCCCTCCTCATCCTTCTTGGCTCCTCTGGGTGAGCTGAGAATTTGCAGAGAGGGCCTACAGGCCAAGCTGAGGGCTGCTCCCAGTCTGCAGAGCTTCAAGTTCTCCTGCAACAGTTTCTTGGCAGCTGTCTTCTTGGATTTGGGTCTTGCCAACAAATTTTCTTAGAACTGGCTCTCAGCTTGTCCTTAGTGTAAGTTCCCATCAGGCCTCTCCCTGTGAAACTGCAATCTGGCCTTGCTCAGTTGGAAAGATGAAAACAGTTTGGAAAAGCCTCGATAGCTACTTGGGAGCAGTGGCTGGTGCTGCAGTGCAGGATTTGGGGGCTGTCTTTTGGCCCTGGGACCGCAGGGACTGACTGCAGACAGTGTCAAGTCCTCACTGTGCACTGCACACAGAGTATGCCCTCTTCCACTAGCTCCCACCTGCCAAGAAGAGACTGCCCCTCCTTGGGAAATCACTTTAAGGTTTCTAAGGGAAAGGTTTCCCTGAGAACATGGGGTGAGGCACGCTCCAAAAAAGGAAAGCGGAGGTCTGAAAGAGGCTATCTCTTTCACTGTCAAAGGGCAGTATTCCAGACCGGACTTGCCAAACACATGGTCTGTTTCACTCTGCAGAGAAGATGGGGTGGGAGAAGAAATTGCCCAGATACCACAGAGCCAGACACTACCTGCTCTGCCCTCCATTCCTAGGCTTGTTAGGATATGGCCAATCTCTACACTCCCTTGAGCCTTGTAATATCTAGAGTCACTGAAGACCCCATCTTTAAATCATCTGATCTGACCTGGAAAATCCAGCTTTGTTGAAGATTATCTCCTCCTCCTCTTCCTCTTTTCTCCTAACTAGGCCATGCAGAACCAGGAGAAAATGACTTGGAAACAGCTCTGCGGGAGACACAGGAGGAAGCAGGCATAGAAGCAGGCCAGCTGACCATCATTGAGGGGTTCAGAAGGGAGCTCAGTTATGTGGCCAGGGAGAAGCCTAAAACAGTCATCTACTGGCTGGCGGAAGTGAAGAACTACGACGTGGAGATCCGCCTCTCCCCTGAACACCAAGCCTACCGCTGGCTGGGACTGGAGGAGGCCTGCCAGTTGGTACAGTTCAAGGGGATGAAGGCAGTGCTCCAAGAAGGACACCAGTTTCTCTGTTCCACAGCAACCTGAGCTGACCCAAGCAGTCATTTGCCTCAGTGGGATCCTTGAGGGCCTTCTGAGATGAACCCTCCTTCAGGTCCAGGGAAGTTTGTGCTGGTCTTTGGTTAATCATAGCAAAAATAGATAGTTTAGTAAAATCAGCTGAGGACTGTCAGAGGCAAGCAAACAAAAATCTCAGCTGGGTGGAATGGAAGGCAAAGAAGGAGTAAAAGAAATAAAAACAAACTAGGTCCAGTAAATGCATCCTTTTACTTTATAGATGCTGCAAGCAGCTTATCTGTCCTAACCTCTTGTGTTTACTTCTTGGACTTTGCCCATGATGGGGAGAAGAAAGGTAAAGTGAATCAGAGCTCTAGCCTTAGAGAGGGAATCCTGTGTCCATGCACTGTATCTCAGAGAAGCTAAGGGAGGGAGTCAGATGAGAGATCCAACTGCCGGGGTGGCTCTCCTGCCTCTGGAACTCCGAGCTCTCTCATTCCACCCACCAGTGTACCTGAGACCTATAGTTGGACAGGAAGTAAAAGCTGGTGAAGCTGGAGTGCAGCCTTTGGGTCTGTTCTGCTTACTAATGTGTATCTCCCCAGCACAGGCACATATGCTGTAGGTGCTCAATAAATATTTTCTAAAAAATTAGAGACCCAAGGGACTTTGGGAGATATGCCAGGTCACAACAGGAAGAGAAAGGACAGGCGGCCTTCAACTACTAGGTCAGTGACACACATGTCCCAGCCTCTCTGCCCAGTCCTTCCTCCCAGAGTTAGCCTGGGCCTTGTCAGCATGACTGAGGTCACTGGCAAGAGGCAGGCCCAGGCCTGGGGGACTCTGCTTGGCCACCTAGTAGCCCTGTCACTACACTTGTGCATTCCTCATCTACAGCTGCCTTCACCTTTAGCAAGCCCTCATCAGTATTCTCCACAATTCAACCCAGAGGCGCAAGAGTTGGGTCTCAGCCTTCTTTCCTTGCTACTAGGGCTGAAGGAATGCAGGACAGGTGTTGGATCCTACAGCCCTTCCAGGAGCTTTTAGTAGCTAGATTCATGTGGATTTTATTAGAGGTTGTTACCCAATGAAGTGCAGAAAATTGGAAGGGAAGGGGCATTGGCAAAGGTCAACCTGGATTACTAGGGTTAAGAACAGCCACCCCTGGAGGAAAGAGAAGTCACCCAGGTCTTAAGCAGGCTTCCAGATGTTTTCAGTCACTAGTTCTCTGTGCAGACAGAGCAAAAATACTAGTGAACAGGATCTTGGAGCACTGCCAGGGACCTGAATGGTTTTGTTCCTCACCCCTCTGAGTAGCACTCTCTGAAGGAGGCCTGCTGCAGGAAGTTTTTGGAGCTTAATGTTCTCTTTCCAGGCCAGCAGAGACCACATCCCACTGATTTAATAAATGCCTGCTGGGCAGTGGTGCCAAACCACAGACTGGCTGCCTCCTAACAAGGGCTGGCTGGCCTTGTGCTCTCAGCATGGGAGGCTGTGGAATCTCAAGATGCTAAAACCTCATACATCACAGTTGGAAGGGACTGGAAAATGACTTGATTATGCTCCTCATTTTTACAGCCGGAGAAAATGAAGCTTAAGAAGGTATACAACCCTGGCAGCAGTCGATATGTGGGGTGCTTTAAGGATGAGGTGCCAAAGGGAAGACTGCTTTGGAATATCTTGTATATTCCAAATGACTGTGGACTCATTCCTCTAGGCCTTACAGACTTTTCCATTAAAACACGGGTACTTTGGAGAAGGCATGCCCCCATAAATTGTATTTAGCTGCAGAATTGCAAAAGAACTGACAGCAGAGTGGGATTGGGAATGTTATGGGATGTGGATGAGGGTGGGAGAGAGTGGAGCTGAGGTTGGGATGCAACACGTGAGTACAAATCATCACCCCTTTGCTCTGACTAGCTTGTTTGAGATGTGGGGTTGAGACCAGCCGCCCTTTCAATCTGAGGCCCTCCAAGGTCCAGAGCATCTCCTCCTGGAAGCTTTCCCTAGTAACTACCCATCCCATAAACACTGTTCTTCCAACCTCCCCAAAGAGGTTCCTCTTGGAACTCCACCTGTTTTCCCCATGAGCACCCCCACCGCCCCAGGCAAAGGAGCACCTAGTGTGCATATCCCTTCCAGGGTAGTCTTAGGTTGCCTTCTCCTGGGGCATTTAATAAAGACTCTGGAAAACCAAAATGCCCTCTGGAACCCCAAAAGCAATACCTTACACTCCAACACTAGGCACTTGTTTGCTGAATTGAAGACCCAAGAGAATGAAGTTATAATGGTAGTTTTGGTGGTAGAATTTCAACTGAAATACTTGTGCAGGTATGGGACCCCAGGTGGGTCCCCATGTTTAGGGAGTAGAGGCTGACTTCTCCATCTGTCCAGCCTGTGGTCCACTGTCCCTTCTTTCTAGAGGACGGTGGGCTGGCCCCCTGTGGACCCCATGAAGCTGTGCTACAGGAGTCCGGTGAGACCTGCTCTCTGCCTCTCCCCCACCTCTCCCCACTTTCGTTTTCCTTCTCCTCTCTTTCCACCCCCTGCTCAGGATTGAGTAATAGGCATTTCTCAACTGGACACCCTGGGGAGGGGAAAGGGAATTAGGGAGGGAAAAACAGCACAAGAATACAAAGTTCAGAGGCACCACCTCTTCCTAATCTTCAGACTGGGAACACTCAGGGATAGGGCCTCCTCCTATTCTCTTTTCCCTTTCCTCCCCCAGCTCCACCCACAGCCAAATTGGGTGCTTGCCACATAATGCCAAGAATTCTCCCATCCCCATTGGGCGAAGGGAGTCAAAAGGGACAAATTTTCAGTTGTAAAATGAATGTGATAGGATGTAATGTACAGCCTGGTGACTATAGTTAATACTGTGTTGCATATTTGAAAGCAACTAAGGGAGATCTTGGATGTTTTCATTACCAAAAAGAAAAAAAAGTTCTTGTAACTATGTATGGTGATGAGTGTGAACTGGATTTACTCTGGTGATCATTTTGCAATATAAACAAATAGCAAAGCATTATGAAATTAAGATAATATGTCAATTACACTTCCATTTTTTAAAAAAGGAATTTAACCTCTGTTTCCCCCTATGTTCCTTTAAAATGGTGAAATATGTTGAAAAGAATTCTCCCCTCCCCTCAAGCTGCTGGAAAGATCCTTGGACATGATGAAGTAAATGGCTAGCCTTAAGATAAAAACCAGGTTGTTCCTTGGGAGCTGGGGTGTGTCCCTGAGGGGACAGGGTATCAGCAGAAGTCCCACTGAGTTGGACAATGGCAGGAAAGGAAATCACCCAGTTGTCATTGCAGTATGCTTCAGGGCTGGTTCCTGGTGGCCTCCCCTGGCAGGGATGGGCTGTGCAGGGTTCTCATAACAGGAAGTAGTATTTCTTCAAACACTTTTCAGAATATGCTGGTAAGTATGTGTGTGTGAGCAAAACAGAAACAGAGGAGCAAGGAGGATTCAGATCTGAGAGGCCTTGAACACCAGAGTTTGGATTTTTTCCTAAATGACAATTGAATGTGTGTGAGAAAGATTTCCTTGGCTGCTGTGTGGACTGGGTTGAAGGATCCAAGAGCAGAAAGAGTTAGGAGGCCACTGCAACGGCCCAGGCTAGAACTGATAAGGTCTGATGTGGGGCAGTGGCAGAGGATGGGGAGGTCAACATTGGTCTTGGATTTGAGGAGGGGACAAGGGACCAGGAAGCTTGGTGAGGGGAACTAGCAGAAGGCTTACTCTGGTGCCAGGCAGGGTGAGAGCCCCTTACCCAAAGCTGGGGGAACAAGGGCAAAGACCCTCAGAAAACTCATCTTGGGCATAGAGAGAGGGCTTAGCCAAGGTTCAGCTGATTCATACAGTCTGGAAAGGAAATTGAGGCAGACTCTCAGGGTGCACAGGGTTACAGAATAGGGATATAAGGCCCCAGTTCCAGATTTCCTGCAATGGCTGCTCAGCCTCTCCCAATTTCCTCTGGAAAAGGGAGTTCCCCATTCCTGCACATCAGGGCTCCCCTGGCAGCCTAGGGGTACAGTGGGGACCAATGAGGGATTCTGGTCATGACAAGGCTGCTGGAGCTCCATGGAGGAGGGTCAGCCCCCCAATTCATATGTGCAGAAGAGATAAAGTTGGAATGCACAAGAGGTGCTGCCAGGGAAGGGGGGGTTGGACAAGTATGATTGGTAGATACTTTTGACAAAATGGAGAGGAAAGCTAATTCATTTACTCCCCATGTCCTGGGGACCCAGGAGTCCTGGCCCCTGATTTCCCACTTTCAGATACCTCTCCTCTTGCCTTTCCCTTAGACACAGTGTCCTTAAGATCACAAACTCAGAGCTCAGCAGGGTGCTATGTGCAGACGTTCGGGGGGGGGGGGGGGAAAGGTGTCACAGGCAGGCCCAGGGGGAGCCAGTTGGGCTGGGAGCTGGAGCCTGGAAAAATCCTCATTTTTAAGTAAGATAAAAAATAAATAATATTATAATAGCTACCTTTTATTGAGCACCTACTTGTGCCAGGCACTTTACACACATCTGTGCTTATGATTCCCACAACAACCTGGGAGGTAGGCATTATTATCCTACTTATGTGAAAACTCAGGCTCAGCAAGGTTAAGCAGCTTGCTCAAGGTCACACAGCTTGTAGATAAGTGGTAGAATCAGCACTTGAGATGGGCATCTGTGAGTGCCCCAAACTTTCATTAGGCATTCTTCACGCAGAAAATAGAGCAGGGAGGAGTGGGCAAAGGGATGCATTCTCTAGGGGGTGAGGGACTGCCATCTAAGCTGTTGAGAGAAGCTGAGCCCTGCCCTGTTTCCCACCTTCCCTCTCTGGCAAGCCAGTCCTTCCCCAGGCTCAGCAGCAAAGTCAGTGAACTCACTCTGGCTGAGATTGCTCTTCTTAGAAAGGGAAAATGGCTGAAATGAAAAAACCTTACCCAGTATGTGTATTTACAGGTGTCGATGTGCACATGAAGTTCATGTGCTAAAGCATATCACCACCAGAACAAGAATATAACTAAAACTCCCTTTTAGGTCACACCCTTGCCATGTGTGCAGAGGTGAGGCAGCTAAGGAGTCTTGAAAGGGCTGTTTATTTCCTACTAGGGTCCCAGGGACATCACCTGGGAGGGGGCCAGCTCAATAATCAAAGCTTCAGATTTGCTCCCTGCCCCCTGCCTCTTCCCCTCCAGGCTAATCCAGCCTCAGGGGTCTTGTGTTCGTTTGGTAGATCCAGGGACACATGGCGTCCCCCCACCTCTCTCTCTCACACACACACACCCGGGTTCTTGGGGTCTTGAGGTCTTGAGGTAAGACACCAAGTCTGGCCTGCATGGTCTTGCAAGTCCTTGACCATCAGGCTATGGCCCTGGCCCTGGCCCAGGGCTGAGCCCATGTGTGTACACAGATGGGTAAGTGCAGTGTTAGGAGTCTCTTCATAAATGAGGAACAATGATGATGGCTCTGGCTGAGCCCAGTCCTTCTCCCTGGAAGGGGACCTTCTGCCTTCTCCTCAGTTTGCAGAGCACCTCCATCCTTTCTCCCCTGCTGAGTGGGACCAGGTCAACCACAGTTCAGGCCAGTGCTGGGAACTCAGGGCCTGGCTTCCAACACCAAGAATGTGCCCTTTCTAAGTGTGGCAGGGAGCTATTTTGGGACCTTAAAGAGGATCAAGTTCCCATCTCTGAAGGACAAAGATGGCCGCTCAGGCCAAGATGGAGGGTAAGGTTTCTCTTTGTGCTTTTAAAACCCAACTCTGTGTAACAGGAATAGAGCTTATCTTTTCCTTTGAGCTCTCTCACCTCCACCCCAAGGAAGAGGTTTTGTGCAGGCTGGGGTGAGTGTGGAGGGAACGGGAGTTGTTAGAATGTGTGGTCGAGTGGAGGAGCTTCACTGCCCCCTCCCCTGGCCCTACAGGCGCTGGCTCTGAGCACACCGACATCAGCACCCACTTAGTGGGTGGTACAGAGGCGGGGACTTCCTGGGAATGCACAGGGTGGTTGTGATAGAGGTTAAAAACCTGCTTGAAGAATGGAGTTAGGGTTGTGAAGTTCCTGGGTTCTTGGCTGGGTCAGGATGCCCAGATGAAGTAAGCAACCTCGTCCAGGTCGACGGGGTAATCTGTGAGTAGCACCGGTGTCTTGTCAAAAAGCTCACCCTTATAGCTGCGCCACTTGCCCGCGGGCAGATAGACGTCCCGCTCCTGCTTGCCCGGCTCCAGTACGGGAGCCACTAGCAGCGTGTCTCCGATAAGAAACTGCGAGTCGATGCGGTGCGCGGTCTCATCACCAGGCGCGATCCACCAGAGGGGACGCACGATGGGGTCGCCCGTGTCAGTGACCTCACCGGCCAGCTCCAGCAATAGCGGTGCCACCAGCGAGGCCCTCAGTGCAGCGAACTTGTGAGCGATAGCGACCACCTCAGCATCGTATCGCCAGGGTGGGACTGAGAACTGCATAGCGGGCATGAATGCGGCCACCTCCAGCCAGCGCACGTAGAGCTCGCGCTCTGGCACGTCGCCGCTGCCCACTGTGCGCTCAGGCACCGCATTACCACCCACCATATCCGGTAGGATGAATGGGTAGCCCAGCATGCTGACGGTGAGCACCGCAGGGATGAGCGAGCGCAGTCCCAGGTCGTAGCCCCATACAGAATCGCGGTCCACCAGGCGGAAGAAGCACGAGATGTTCTGTGACTGGTAGCCCACGCGGACCTCGGCCAGCGAGAAAAAGGGCAGCGCCATCTCGGTGTAGCGCCGGCTCCACACGCTGGGGTCGGACAGCGGCCTGTAGGTGCTGAAGTCCCGTGGCAAATAGCTGACCTCGCCGGCGTCGAACTTGAAGGAAGCCACAGCATAGCGTGAGCGCAGCCGCCGCAGGTGCCCCTGGAACCAGTCGCGGGCCTCGGGGCGTGTGAAGTCGAGCACCGCGCCGATGCCATTCCACCAGCGCACAAGCGCGGGCAGCCGGCCGGTGGGTTCCCTCACGAACAGCTCACGCTCCACGCCCTCGCCAAAGCACGAAGAGTTGTAGTTGACAAACGGGTGCACCCAGAGCGTGACACGAAAGCCGGCGTCACGCAGGCGGCGGAACATGTCACTGGCGTTGGGGAACTTGGCCTCGTCAAAGTCGAAGTCGCCATAGGCAGGGGTGTACATGTCGTCGATTTCCAGATGGCTGCTGTTGAAGCTGTGCTGGCGAATCTGCTCGGCGAAACGCTGCACCTTGTCCTGGTCCACCTCGCGCCCGTACAGCACCCACGTGGACCAGATGGGGTTCCGGAAGGCCTCAGGTGCTGGCACCCTTGATGGCTTGTTGAAATAGCGCCGCACCATGTACTTGTGGATGGAGGTGACATCCGAGCCGACGCACACGCGGTAGCTGAGCTCAGGTGCAGCAGTGCGGCCTTCGGGTGGCTTGTAGGGCGTGTTGTGGTAGCGTGCCTGCAGCCGGAGTGAGCGCTCCGTACTGTTCCAGCCCAGGTGGAAGGGTACTGAGTCATTAACCTTGATGGCAGCCGCGCGAGACGACAGCCAGTAGCGCTCGAGGATGCCTCCGAATGCAGCGTCGGAGGAGAAGACATCGCTGGTGACAAAGGGCTGGGGCTCCTGCTGGCCGTCCAAACGGATGGGCCAGTGCTGGGTCCTCATCTCGGCACCGCCGTACCAGTGCGCCGCTGCGTCGCCCAAGAACATGGCATGCTCCACAGCCCGCCCGGGTGCTGCCTCCTCCCAGCGCACGCGGTAGCACATGACTGTGTCCTTGGGCCTCACAGTCTGGATGAAGAAGTGCAGGGGGCGCCCATCGGCTGTGCGAGAGCAGCCAAGCAGGACGCCATCGCGGCTGCAGGAATCGAGGTCTAGCGCGCCCGAGCGGAAGGCCAGGCGGAAGACCTGTTCACCCTTTTGGTTGCGGATGGAGAAACCGCCGCGGTTGAGGTCCAGCAACTCGGCACGCAGGCGTTCAGCTTTGCGTAGAGAGGCGCTGTAGTAGCACCAGGCCACCACTGCAGCCAGCACGAGCAGTCCCCCGAGCACCGCGGAACCCAACAGTGGCTTCACCTCTTTAGATGGCTTGGGCTTGGCAGGTGAGAAGTTGTCAGGCAGGAAGGTGTACATGGCTGCTGCTGTGGTGGTCTTGGGGCTCTTAGGGCCCTTGTGGCACCCAAGGCGGTGGCGGGGATAAGCCTGGCTCTTCTCCTGAGGATTCTGGGGCATCAGCCCCCAGTTAAGGAAGGAGCGGGCAGTTGGGCCACCCGACAAAGCCCCTCTGAACCTGGCCTGCCTGAGTCTGGAACAGGAAGAAAGAGGTGAAATGAACTTTCTCATTCCATTGTATTTCCACTTGCTGCAGCAAGAAAGAAGAGGTGTGTGCCTTGGGAATGTATACTGGGACATAAAGGGCTTGACCCATACCGGGGCAAATCTGTTTTTTACTCACCCTTTCATATGGGCCTCGGTGTATATGAAAATAAGTCAGGATTCTGAATGGGGAACAGCAGATGGCATGCATCCCTATTTTCTTGGTGGAGGAACAAACCCAGACAGGGTCAGGGAGCTGTCCAGGTGTGTAGAATCACACATGGGGACAGTTCAGGCTAAAGAGGAGAGGAGGGATTTGGAAAGGGACTGGTTTCCCAGAGATGTGCTCGTGGTGGGAGATGGGGGATAATCCAGACAGCAACTTGTGACCTTTAAAAAGGCAGTAGGCTGGTTTCCCTGTTCCTGGAGGGGAAGAGGAGAAAGGAAGGGGGACAGCTCAGACAGGGGATTAAATCTGGAGATGAGTTACCCAAAGCCAGACTCAGTCCTAGGGCTTGGTTTGGAGGGAGGCAGGGTTAGATTTGGACATTAGAGTTGGGGTCAGAAGCCTCGCATGCGGACTATGATGGCTTCTCAGATCTCCTTCTCTTCAGTCTCAAATTGCACCCTGATCTCAGACACCCATCACCAAATCCATTTCCCTGCCCACCTACCTGCTTTGCTCCCAGAACCACGTATGTGGGCCAGGTACCTTCTGGCTTTGTCTCTACCAGATACCCACTGTCCTGCTGCCCTGCCCTAGTTTGGGCACTGTCATTTCTCCCCTGTATCATTGCAACACTTCCCCAGTAGGCCTCGCTGCTCCCAATTTTCCCCCAATGCTTTCTGCTTACAGCAATCAGAGTGATCTTTCTAAGAACTTATCGGACTACATCGCTCCCTCATTTAGAGAGCTGCTCATGACCCCCATGATGAAGTTCAGAGTACAAGCTTTGCAAGCAAGGCTCAAGCATGACATGGTCTCATCTGCCTTTTTGCTTCCATTCCAGCCAGGCATATTCTGTGACTACCAAACTCAATCCTTCCCTAACCTAAATCCTTCAGTCACCTGCTTGAGGAAATTTACTCACACACCTTGGGCTGGCATCTCTCCCGGATCTACCAGGGATCCAACAACCCCTACTACATACATACATTCTCACACATGGTATGCTAAACATCCAGGTATGACTGCAGGGAAACAGGGGGAGATATGTGTCCCAATCTGCTGCTCAAGGCCATCAGCCCTTCCTGTCCCAGCCCTCAGGGCAGAGTCCAACAAAGAAATATCTCCAGCTAGGTACAAACACAGACATACACACTGCCAGCTAGTCGGTTGCTCACCTGCTGCAGCTGGGGGGGGGTGGGGGAAGACTAGCAAACAGTAGCCTTCTTTCAGATGCCAATGTCTGTCTCCAAGTCCCCAGCAACTTCCAAGGAGATGCCAGAACTGCTCAGGGTCCCCGCCTTCCCCACCTCTCCCATGTAAAGACTATCAGGAATGCAGGGCAGACCAGAATTTTGATCTTAGATGTTGATATACAGCTCCCAAGAATGCCTCCCCACTGTCCCCACCCTGGAGATGCTGTCTCAGGGCCTCATTCTCAATGGTCCCTCTCGCCAACTCCTGGAGCTGGTCAGTTCCAGCTCATTTGGAACAACCCCTTATTCCCTTCCTGTCATCCCACACAACTTAGCTTTCAAAACCCCCCACCCCACAATGGACTCTCCTTCCTATAGTTAAGGTTAAAAAGCCCTCCTGAAGTATAACAACGCGGCAAAACTGAAGGAACAAAATAGCAGCAGACTCAGAGACTCCAAGAAGGAACTAGTGTTACCAAAGGGGAGGGGTGTGGGAGGGTGGGTGGGAGGGTGGGAGAAGGGGATTGTGGGGTATTATGTTTAGTACACATGGTGGGGGGGGATCATGGGGAAAACAGTGCAGCACAGAAAAGGCAAACAGTGAATCTGTGGCATCTTACTACACTGATGGACAGTGACTGCATTGGGTTTGGGTGGGGACTTGATAACATGGGTAAAAGTAGTAACCACATTGTTTTTTCATGTGATACCTTCATAAGAGTGTATATCAATAATACCTTAATAAATAAAAATATATATATATATATATATATAAGTCCTCCTGAAAAATGCAGGTGGTAGTCTCAAGCTAAGCAGAGCCTAAATAAGGCATTAAGTGACCCAGACCAGATTTGCTGTACATACATATCCATTCATTCAAGACAGTGAGGCTCCATTCTGGGCACCTAGGGAATAAGGGGAAAGGGTCCATATCTGAATAGGACAGAGAACTCCTCATCCTCAAAACTTTCATATTAAGTCAGTCCATCTCATGACCCTTGGAACCATGAAGAGGACACCAAGATGACCTCAAAAGCCCTTTCCAACACTTGGGCAATCTTAACTTCCTAGGATTCCAAGGTCCTCTGATGAAGGATGGGAGCCCACAGGGCTGGGCACCAACTCCATGCATACCCTCTACAGTTCTCCCAAATGTGACCACAGCATCCAACCCTAACAATAATGCCAATGAGGGGGCATAGCTAGAGTGCCTATTTTACAGATGAGCAAACAGTGGTTCAAACAGTAAAAGGGCCTTGTTTCAAGTCACCCAGGTAGCAAGGCTGCCTGAACCCCAAATTCCAGCTTAACTGTCCCCAGCATAAATTTTAAGAGATGAGAGATAATGGTCTGACTGGGTGTCTGAAAGCAGCAGAGGAAAGGAGCTTTGTGGCCAAGAGGATGAGACAGGCTTCTACCAGGTGGGTGTGGGCATGGTGAGGCCTGTCTTCCCAAGGGCTGGTGCTGCTGTTTCCTCTGGGAATGTTTCTTGGGGATGAGAAGGGGGTAATTTTAATGGCAAGTGGGTCTGGGCAGCGGGGGAGGAACTTGTGGTTCCAGTGTTAACGGTTCTGCTAGAGACCCCCGTAATCTGGTGCCTATTGCCATCTGGCCAACCACAGGCTAATGCTGGCAGGTGGGTCTGCCATAGCCAAGCCTCTCCCCGTTTGCTACTCAACCTCAGTCTTGGCTGCCAGCCCCTAGTAGGATCTGAGGGGTAGGGTGCGGTCCGGCCCAGCTGAGGGAAGACCATTCCAAGCTGAGTCGTTTGTCTAACACGGTTCCTCGGGGAGGTGGAAATGTCAAAGGCAACTCAGTCCCGCCCATCTCCCTGTTCTGCACAACCCAGCACCGGGACCCGTGGGATCGAGTGACTGCACCTACAGCCTGGAATACTCCACACTCACCCCTGGCGCTACAGCTACGACGTCCGAAGGGACAGACTGAGGTTAAAGTGCAGGTCACTAGCTGGGAACCGCGGCCCAAGGAGGAGCCCAGGTGTCCAAGCTCGCCCACCCTACTTATATGTAGGAGCGAAAGTTACGAAGTGTGCTCCTTCAGCAACCCCCCAAGGTCCTCCCGCTGGGCTCACTCACGGCACTGACCCCAGAAGTGGTGGTGAAGGGAGGCTCCTGCAGATCCCCTTCACGCTAGCCGGGGCTGCGCTGCCACCGCGCCCCGCGGAGCGCTTCCCAGCTGAGTATAGCTGGGGCCCTCCTCGGGCCCCGCCCTCTGGCTGCTCGGCCACGCCCCGGCCGTTCTGTCTCACCTCTGGCCTCGGAGCCCAGCCCCGCCTCTGGCACCTGACCCCTCCTCCCACGCCGTCACGCGAACCCGAGGCCCCGCCCTTTAGCCGCCACCTTCCACCTTCTGCTGTGTGCCCGGCTCAGGGCACCTCAGGTCTGCTGCTAGCGGTTGCCTCCACACTCCGCCTCCCGCCTGCAGGCCCGCCCACACTGGGCTGTTGTTTACCAGCACGCGCCTTCTGGGAAATGTAGTTTTGGAGGAAAGAGCAGCTGTGGATGTTGGAGTTCTTGCGCCTCCAAGAACTAAATTTGGGATGTATGTGAGAAGCAGCAAGCCGCAGGATAAAGGGCAGAGTTGGCTCTTGGGATTCCTTCCGCTCCAGATTTGGGCAGGTGTAAGGCTCACACTAGCTCTCCATATGGAAAAAGTTTTCCCATACGGAAAAGGGGTAGCAGAATACCGGAAAGGTCTCAGTGGCTCAGTGCAGGGCAGATTCAGTCAAGGACCCCACAGAGGGAGCCTAGTTCCACCAGATGGGAAGCCCAAGCTATCGGACCAGACCAGTAGTGATCGAGGTCAGGGACTGAGAAGACCAGCTTCTGCTGGATATTTTGCAATGCTCCCTCACCCCTCCACCACCACTCCCCACTTCGGTAGTGACTGCTGTTAGAAATGCCCTTGCTGCGAGATGGACTTGCGCCGCTGTACCCCTGCCCCCTGGAGCAGTGGAGTGCAAAAATATCGAAGATCCCAGAGATTCCACAACACCCCAGCCTTTGCTCCCTGAGGGACAGAGGAACAGAGCTTTGTTTTGTAATTTAAAATTTCTTGGTCATGAAACTCTCCAAAATGATGTTTTAGACCCCTAGGACTTGGGTGGCAGAAGGCAGCAAGGGTGTCTGAACATAGGCTTTTGAGCGGGCTCTAGTGGCAAGCCTTTGAGTATAGGAACAGGCATATGACTAAGGAATGGAGGATTCTGGGTCTGCTGAGAGGGGGAAAGGGGGCATCAAGGTTTGAGAGATTTGAGGGAAATGTCAGCTGGAGGGCCCTCTGAGGGTGGGAGCTAGATAAGAACTTCCCTGCATGACTAGATGGACGCATTAGTTTGGGCTCTGGGGTTGAGGGGAGGAGAGTACCAACTGAATATAGGTGTACTGTTAATGGGTCAGGGGGGAAGTACCGAGATGATGGGGGTGGGAAGGGCCCAGGGCAGGATGACTGAGAAATTGCACATCAGTTGAGGGGACTTGGCAGAGGCCATCTTCACAGTACGAGATCTTGCTGGGTAAGGACACAGGAGGCAGCCTTTGGGGTGAAGAGTTTATTTATTGCTCAGCCCTTTGGCCCTGCCAGCCCAAGCTCTACCATCAGCGGTAGTCAGTATAGGTGTCAGACACAAACTCAGGGTGGACTACATAGTTGTTTCTCTGGGGATCACTGGTTTTCTTGAAGTGACTTGTGTCCCATCTGTGGGGGGAGGTGGGTCAGCCCTTTAGGACCCTCATACATTTTTATTCCAATTCTCAATGCTGACTTTATCCCAACATTTTGCCCCCAACACTGATCGTATGCTTCAACACTTACCTCCTGACCTCAGGTTCTGTTAAATTTCTTAACCCCAATACCCGTTCCCTAACATTGACTTCTTACTCTTTACACCAAGCCTAAGCCTAAGGTCCTGATCAAGCCCCATTGCCAACCTGTAACCCCTCAAGGCCGGCCTCCACGGGCTGTCATGGGGTCCTCCATTTCATTGCCAGCTTTGACGTCCTCATGGCACTGGCACCCCCTGGTGGCATCTTCCGGTCAGTGCGTCGCAGCAGACAGTTCCCAGCCCAACTAATACCGGAACCCTTGTTGCAGCAGAAGACACCCCACCCTGGGCGCGTGTATTTGCACGTGTTTGAGCCAGACTTACCTAAGGTTCAGAGAAGGGCAGTATGACGGCGCGGGAGTTATAACAGCACACTGCATTCTGGGCCAGTGCTCGTAAGGCGATACACTCCTGGAGGAAGAAGCCGGGGGCAACAATAGAGGTTGGGTCTTTTGATTTCCCTTTTCGCCTTAACCCAGATCAAATCGCTGAATGGCATCCTGACCCTTCAATACCCCACTGAAGCTTCGCTTTTGGAAAGACACAGGGAAGTCTTCTTCCCCATTAGGCCTCTTTTCTGCCGGCCTCGTTTCTGTCGCCTAGGCTGGGCAGTGCAGCACGCTGGACTTCGGGGCTCTAGTCGTTGAGGACCTGGGAGCTCCCAGATCCTCTCCATGGGACGGCAATTACTCCAGCACTACCGATGAGACGACAGGTTTCTGAGGCTTGGGCACTTTCTGGCTCCCTCTTACCCCTGTCTTGAACAATCAATTAGGCCTTTTCTGCCTGGGAAGGGGAGGGATCACCACGGGGATAGGGGCAGGGTTCAGGAGATTTCCCTCCACCTCCCCCATCGCCCTTCACAGCTCTCTGGACGCGGATGTTGGAATTTCATTCGGCACGGCCTGCCTTGTCTGCCGCCGGACGCAGGGAGAAGGCGGCTGGGCTGCAGCCGAGAATTCGGGCCTCAAGTTTCCTCAGCAGCAACAAGCGAGGCCCTCTGCCTCCGGAGATGGTGTGGGCCTCTGAAGAGGTCAGTGCCCTCTGGTAATGAGGTCCCCATTTCTTTTTCACTTAGCGCCCGACAATGACCCTACCTATTACTGACGGTGACCCAGGACCCAGGAATAAAGGAGACTTTTCTGAGGACATATGGCACTCAGCAGGCTAGAAACTTCGTGTCCAGGGTCTGGTATTCAGGTAGGGAGTGGGGTCGGCGGGCGTGGGAAAGGGATGCAACTGATGAGCAGGGTTTCTTCCACAAACAAACGAAAGAACAACGTCCGGCTGGGCCTCCAGACCAGATATAGGAGCCAGGTTGACCTTGAGATAGGGTCAGGAACTCGGGGAAATCGCGTAGGTTCTCCCGCTCGGCAGTCTGCTCTAGCCCTGGGGCCCGAGGGCCGGCCAGGACGAGGCCCAGTAGGTGGATAGAGCTGGGTGGGTCTGACGGGGCAGGGCAGGGCTGGAAGGGGCGCGGGACTAGAAACCCGCAGCAGGGGTCGGGCTAACACTGGGGCGGGGCTCATTTAGGGGCGGGCCCCGGCTGAGGAACCACGTGTAATCTGCGAACCTAACAGTCGGCTGCTGTGCGCACAGAGGCAGCAGGCGGCGTTTGGTGCTGGGCAGCCCGGTGGCGTAGTAGTCCATCCCACGCAGACAGTAGTGTCGGCCCGAGCAAGCGCTTTCATAGCCCTGGAAGGGCAGGCGGCCCGGTAGTGGGTCCGCGCACGCGCAGCGGGGCGTGATCTGCGGCTGGTTCCGTGACAGTGAGTTCAGCATGTTCACCACCACCTCGCGCTCTGCACCCGCGGGCCCCGAGCCCGGGAGACCCAGACACAGAGTCACAGGAATGGGAAGAGACAGGGTCAGAGTCAGGAAGAGGTGGAGACAAAAACAGGGACTGTTTTTAGAGACAGGATTACACCCTCTCCAGGGGCGTCGGCCTCTGCCTCGCCCCCAGGACCTGATCCCGCGGTACCCGTTCTCTTCCCGCCCCACCCTCCGTTACCGTAGGCATTGAGTCGCTCCGGCTTAGGAGGGTACTCCAAGGGCATTCCTCGAACTACTGTCTCCATTCCGGCCTCCTGGAAGTGGTACACACGCTACCTCAAGTTCTGACCCGGAGAATTCCTCCTCTGAGGGGTCCTCCCAAAACACCCAGGCCAGTCCCAGGCCACACCTTCTCCCGCCCTCCAGATGCTCCCCAACTTTCCCAGGCTCTGAGTGTTTGGGGTTGTTGCTGGGTAACGCATTTCCGTCTACAAGGGGTTGGCTGCGAGGGGAGGAAGTGGAGCTGTAAGTGGACCCTATCTGGACCTGGGCCTCTGACAACCCTGTCTCAGCGTTAACCTTTGATTTCCTCTGTCTTTGTCCAGCTGACAGTAGCTGGGTCTTGATGTCTCTCTAATAGTGGTTTTCAATATTGCAACATGGCCTGCCCATTACAATCACCTGGGAGCTTGTGAAAAATTCTAATTCTTGAAGAAGTTCTCATTCAGAAGGGTTCAGTCAACCCGAGGTCAACCAGTTAAGAACCCCTGCCCTGGCCTCAGCTCCTCTCACATTCCCTCTTCTCTCAGGCCCTGTGGCCACAGCTGGACTCCTTCCTATCTCCTTGGAAGACTCTCCTATATCTATTGGCACTGCCTTTGGGTGGCCTAGTTCTCCCTCCTTTTGTCCTTGGTCACATTACAAAGGAGGGGAGAGTAGAGTAGGTAGACTCAGCCTATCACTGACTCTTTGGCCCCACCATATGAGAAGGGGCCAGGTGGCAAGCTTCAGGAAGGTCCATGTCAAAGAGTGCACACTAGCCATGTCCCCATAGAGCAGGGCCAGAGTCTGAGGCCCAGGAGCTCAGCACAGCTCCGCTCCAGGGCTCCCTTGTCTCCTAGAAAATACAAACTTTCACACATGGGAAAGAGCCTTTGAACACTGTTGGTGGGAAAGGGATGAAGAACTGATGGTGAAATATCAGTCACTGTGGTTTGTGAGGCAGAGGGGATGTGTGTCCCAGATCCTGGGCATCTGTGCTGGGCACAGTAGATACCTTAGGCAGCCGGGGAAGATACGTGGTACGTTTGTTCCAGCTGGTGCAGTTGTAAGGTCTTGTCTTCCATGTGTTATACGGGTCACTGCACAGGTAGTTTGGGTTGCATTTGTCCGCTTGGTCATAGGGGTAGAGACGTAAGACAGTGTTACTCCTTATTTAACCCCAGGATCTGGGACCCCCCAGATGTTTCTCCTCTGATCCCCATCACATAGCTGGACTCTCAGTAATCTCCCTCAGGCTAGTTAAGCCCAACTTGGGCCCATACCTGTCTTAGACACTGAGATGCAGCCCATTTTCCACCTAAGGCAAGCTTCTCAGTGGGGTGTGGATTCTCTGAGATGATTGCTTTTCATCCTGGCACCACCCTGTGAATCACCCAACCCAGTTATGGGACTTCCTCCCAGTTCCTCCCTCTCATCTTCCACATCCAGGCTCCAAAGTTTGCTTGTTCTGCCTCCTTAAAATTAGTTGACTCTATCCCCTCTTCCAGTCTCCCATGATCTCACCCCAGCTTCTCTGCTGTGCCTTAACCAGGAGACAATATAATGATGTGGTTAATAGAATGGAATCTGCAGATGACTGCTAGCATTCAAATTTCAGGTCTGTCACATAGTAGCAGTGTGTGACCTTGACTGAGTTAATTAATTTCACTGTGTCTCAGCTTCCTCAGTTTTAAAATGGGGTAATAGTATTATCTACCTCATAGGATTATTGTGAGATTTAAACGAGTTAATGTATGTAAAACACCTAGAACAATGCCTGGCACATAGAAAACTATTGTTACTGATTGACTAGTTCTCCCTGCCTCATTTTTAAATCCTACAATCTAATCTCTACATAGAAGCTGTTGCACTTTTTTACAAATGAAAATCTGACTAAGACCCTTGCTTACTTAAAACTCTCCAAAGCCCCACCTACCCAGTCTCCTAAGTCTGTGCTACAAGGCCCTCCATGATCCACTCCCCTAATGGTCTGAAAGAACATGTGAGAAATATTAGAAAAGGAGGTCCAGGAGCCCTAGAGGAAGAACAGGTGTGTGTATGTAGGGGGTAGAGTGTTGGGATTTGTGACACTGGGTTGATAGGCTGGACATACTGAGTTAGAGGTGTTTGGGGACATTCAGGTAAAGATGACCATAATCAGATGAAGGAGAGTGGGATTCTGATGAGAGGTCAAGGCTATCAATAAGGACTAATAGTTGTTGGTAATTAAAGACATGGGTTAGATAAAATGGTTTCAGGAGAGAGTAAGGATAGAAGAAGACTCAGATGAGCACCCTGAGGAACCCCATGTTTCCAGAATGGATGGTCAGAGACCCAGGAAACTGAGGCATCAGAGAAGTTGGGGAATGAAGGAGTTTCAAGAAGTAGAGAGTGGTCAGAGAGTAAATGCATAGGGTAGGTCTCATAAGGTAAAGACTGAAGCATTCGATGGATGTGGTAATTAGAACCACACAAGAGCTCTTGTAATGTTTGAATGTAAGAGATGCAGACTCCCAGTTTCAACTGGATGAAGATTTATCATCAGTTCATTCAACAAATACTTGTGAAACCTGATGCTGTTCTAGGTGGAGTGGCACAGCTGTGAATAAGACAAGACTCTCTGCCCTTCTGGAACATACAGGGAGACATGATAAACACCTAATCAAACGAGAAAGATAATTTCTTGTAAGGTGTAAGAACGACTGAGGAAGTAGAGACAGTATGGATTATGTTTCCAAGAATGTTGACTGTGATGGGGATGAGCAAGAGAAAATTTTTAGGCTGGAAGCCTCAAATTAGAAAAGATTTCCAGGTTGAGGGGAGATGGCTGGTGGTGCAGAGGGATGCAGGAGAGGTGGGGAGCCTGACGGTCCAGGGTCACTAAGAAGATGTGACAAGTTGGTACCCGGAATAGACTTGGAGGGATTTGTTTGGAGGTTAATACACCCTCCATCCCTCTAGGGATAAGACCCAGGACTCTTTCAGTTCTTTGGCACAGACAGGGAGCTTCCAAAAGACAGGGCCCCCCACCAAAAAAAAAAAAAAAAAAAAAGACAGGGCCTGGATCTCCTCCTTCAGGGTCAGGGTCAAGGTCAGGGTCAGGTGTTTGGGAGTCAAGCTTGAGTGGGGTGATTAGATAAGCAGCCCAGGTCATGTGTGGGGATAAAGTTGATACAGGATTAGAGTGGGGGTCAGGATCCAATTCGGTTCAAGTGGAGGGTGGTCGGGGTCACTGAGTGCGGTCAGAGTAGAGTGAGGAATGAGCCCTACCTTCCTCTTGAGAGAGCCAATATTTCTCAGGCAAGTAGGGGTGGCCTGGTATGGAATCCCTATAGCGGTAGTCTTGCATAGCACATTTAACCGTCTTCTGCAGAGCTTCAGGATCCACGTGGCGCTGCTTGGTCTGAGTCAGGCCCTGGGCAAGGGGATAAGGTGGAAATGGCTAGGTGCATAGAGACCCAAGCCTTGGTGTCCTGCTGGATCTAGATCCCATCCCTATTAAGAAAGTCAGCCCAGGTGGGTATCCCAACCCTTCTCCCTATGCCAGAAGGATCTCCATGCCAGCGTTGGTCTCCTCTGAATAGTTCTTTTGTTTGAGTTACCATTTCCTCTTCTTTTTCCATTGAAGGCTAAGGCCTTGGAGCCAGGCATTTGCCTTCAGTCAGAGTGGTTTTCTGAGTTCTCATTTCTGTCCTTTCCATGCCTGGAAGCTCTTTAAGAGCAGAGCTGGGTATTCCTGTCCTCTGTCTTCCAGACCTTATGCTGCCTAGGAGCAGGACCTGAGTTTCTCCCAAAAGAGCTTACAGGATCCTGTTGAATTTATTAATCTCTTCTTTTTAGTGCTCTCGTGACTTGTTTAAGATAGCCATCCATGCTCTAAAATAATGGAGATAATATCCTATACTTTCTTCTAAAAGCTATACAATTTTACTTTCCATATTTAAGTCTTTAATCTGTGAGGAATTGCTTTTGGGTTTGGGGTGAGTTAGGGACCAGTTTTATTTTTATCCATAAGGATAACCAATTGTCCCACTGAACCATCTATCTTCCCACACAGAATTGTAATGCCACCCCAAGCCTGATAAAAACCCCTGCCACCCAACCACTTCCAAAAGCCTGATTTTCAATCATCTCTGTTGTAAATTTTTCCCATAAATGTGTGGGTCCATTTCTGATGTATTTTATTCCATTAATTAATTTGTCTATTCCTACAGTAATACTATGCTTTATGAATGTAATGTCTATAGCTTGGTAATATTAATATCTGTTGGGCAAGTCCCCTTCTTCTGGTGTGTTTTAGCTATTTCTTGGGCCTCTGCTCTTCTCCTCTATGAATTTTAGAAACAACTTGTTAAATTCTTCAAAAAGTCTTGTTGAGATATTAATCAGAATTGCATTGAATCTTTACATAAATGACTCCTTCTATCCACGAATATGTTATACCTCTCCATTTATTTTTTAAGTATTAAACTTTTATAATATTATCCAGTTTTGAACACATTGTTAGATTTATTTCTACTTACCTTAATTTTCTGTTGCTAGAATATATTTTTTAGTTATGCTTTATAAATATTTGTTGATGTAAAGAAATATAACGTTTACCTTATATTTATCAACTTTCTAACTTCTCTTATTCTAATAATTTGTAGATTCTACATACACAACTGTATCATTTGTGAGTAATGATAGTTTAAAAACAATCCTTTCCTATCCTTGAATCTTACATGGTATTGTTTTCCAGTATACAACTAATATGGTATTGTTTTATAATATTTAGGTTCTTTAAATTTTAAAAATTAAAAATCATTATAATTATTTTCTATAGACGCTTGCTTATATTTATCTCATGTAACAGTTTCTTAGCTCACCATTCCTTCTTGCATCTCAGACCTTCATTTTATGATCATTTCCCTTCTCCCAAAATATATCCTTTAGAAGTTCTTTATTATAGGTCTTTTCATAGCAAACATTTTAGTTTTTGTTTGCCTATAAATGTCTTTATCTTTTTGTTCTTGAAAGGAAGACACTTTGACAATAATTTCTCTCTGCCTGTTTTTAAGGTCATCTCTTAAGCTGGTGTTGTACAGTTTCACTGTGAGGTATCTAAGTGTGGAATTTCTTCTGGTTATTCTGTGGATTTCTTTCTTTCATTAGTTCTGGGTAACTTGGAGCCTTTTTGTCTTCAGATAATGCCTATTCTCCTTTCTGCTCTTTCATTCCAGGATTCCAAGTAGATGTGTGTGAGATCTTTTTTTATATTGCTAAATGTTTCTTTCATACAGTCTCTGCCACTCTGTGCTGCATTCTGGGAAACTTCTTTTACTCTATCTTTCATTTCACTGATTTTCTTAAACATGTCTAATCTGCTTTTTAACCAATCCACTGAGTTTTTGCTTTTAACACATTTTTCTAAAATTTCTATTCAGTTCTTTTTTACATTTGTTTCATCTTTTGAAATATACTCACTTGTTGCTTGCTCATCTTGATGATTTCACATTTTATTTTTAAAAATTCATAATTATTTTTTATTCTTTAATTGTCAATTCCAGTATCTGAAGTCCTTGGAGGGTTAAATCTGTTGTTTCTGCTGATTCTGTCATATGGTGGTTTGTTTCCCTTACATCTCTTAATGTGCACTCAATTTGACTGACCTTCTTCGAAGGATACCTGAAACCTACTTTGAAGATTTTTTCCAAAATAGTAAATACCCATTCATCTTGTGTGTGTGTGTGTGTGTGTGTGTGTGTGTGCATGAGTGTATGTGTGTGTGTGTGTGTGTGTATGTTGGAGGGCAGAGTTTCACTGAACTTTCTGGTTCAGTTTGGAATTTATAGGTTTATTTCCTTCATCTTTCAGCTAGCTCTAGGCTTAAATTCCTGCTTCTGGCACTGATATTGGCATTGGTCCTCAGGGCAATCCTGTCTTCTGAGTATATGAGAGTCCAAAACAAAATAAATTTGTATGCAGGACCTTTTGAAGGAGGGCCCTTCAGTTTCTACACTACCACACTGCCAGAAGCAAAACCTTTCCTTCATAATCTCACTGCTCTCTGGCTGTCTCTTCTCACTGAAGCTGTCTAGCCAGGTTACTAAAGGCTACTACATCCAAGAGAGCCCCATTGGTGTCAACATTTGATACTGACTTTTGTCTAATGATGCCATCTTTGTTGGTTTCTTTGGATTTTCCTCCTATCACCCTGTCCCTTTTTATGGCTTTTTCCTTTACATACCCTTTAAATATTGATATTCTCCAAAGTTCTGTCCTTGGCCATTTTCTTACCCTTCCTTGGCAATTTCATTTACTCCATGACTTCAGCTATCACTGATATGTTGATGAATTCAAAATCTGTAGTCTAAATCTTTTTCCTTTACTTCAGATAAGTATATCCAACTACCCACCAGACATCTTTTGCTGGAAGTCCTCAAATATTTTTGTCTCAAAATGAACTCATCTGTAATCCCAAATCTCAGTTGGTAGCCACTACCATTCCTCCACTGCTAGAGCATAAACCCCGGAGTCATCCTAATCTCTCTCCTCTTCTTTATATCCAGATGGTGACCAAGATCTGTTGATCCCTCCTATTGAGTGTGAAAAAGCAGGCAGGCACTCTCACATTTTGCTGCTGGGCACATAAATTATTACAACCCTTTACAGCAATTTGAAGTGTATAGCAAAAGTTTAAAAAATGTGCATATCCTTTCTCCCAACAATTTCATGTCTAGGAATTTGTCCTAAGGGAATAGTTATGTATATGAAGATATATTCACAAGAATGACTATACTAGCAAAATTTTATAAATAACCTGAATTTCCAATAAGATTGCTTAAGAATATTTTGGTACATTCATAAAGTGCTATACAATCACTAAAATTACATTATAGAATATTTTTGATACAGGAAAATGCACCTGATATATGGTTATGTGAAAAAAGCAACATTCAAAATGTGACGCCATTTTCATATTGTGTCAATATTCAATATTACAAAAAACATTTGCTTCCTAAAGGGGCATATAATGATAAATTAACAATGGTTAATTTGGGTAGTGAGATTATAGACCTATTTTCTTTGTGCTTCTCTGAGTTATACCCATTTTCTGCATTGAGCATATATTTATTTTGTAATAATAAAAATTATTTTAAAAAGTCTCTCCTGTTCAACAAAGTCCTTTTTTGACTGCCACAGTCTCTCCTTATCTCCCACTCACATTCTCCTCCCTCATCCTTCACCACCTCGCTGGGCTTCTTGCTCTCAGCCCCAGCCCCTCACATCTCCTGTCACTGTGGCCAGAGTGGCATAACTCAGAATCCAATCATCACACTCCCAGAATCAGAAACCTGGAGCATTCTGTCCACATTTCTCAAAGAGCCTGAGGCCCTTCTGTGGTCTGAGGCTTCTCCCTTACCAGAGAGCCTTGCCTCTCCCTCTACTCCAGCAGTTCTCCATTCCTGGTGGGTCCCTGCCCCTAGGTTGCTCTTTCTGCTTACTCTAATCTGCTAGACGCCTCCTCCCCACGGATCTCTTAGAAGATCTGCCCTTCAGGTCCTCGGAATCCTGGTTCTTGTACCAGCACATGCCTCTGCTTGTGCATGCTCCACACCAGGCAACCCTACTGTGTTCACTGGTGTGCTGAGAGCTCCTCAGAGGCATGGTCTGACCCTTCATTGCTGTGTTTGCATTATGCCCGGCACATGTAGATACTCAGTTTTATTGGATGGCACACACAGATATCTCTTCAGTAGAGTCACAGACTCACAGATCTCTCCATTTCGTGAAAGCTGCACAGACCCACGTGGCCAACTTGTCTTCAAGTACAGACACACAGACACAGGCAGACTGTGATACTCATGCATAAGAATATGCCTATAGTACATTTTCTGGAATATTCCACAAGAAGCCTCAGGGCCTTTGCATTTTCTGATGACTCTGCCTGGAAACCTATTCCTTCAGCTCTTCACATGTCTAGTTCCTTCTCATCTTTCCAGTCTCAGCTCAATGTCACATTGAAAGACAGAGGTCTTCCATGACCTCTCTGTTTAAGTAGCTCTTCCTAGTTACTTTCCATTTTCATGGTCCTGATTATTTCCTTTACAGCATTTTGGATAATTTATAAAACTATTGTTTATTATTGTTATTTTGTGATTATTATCTCTCTCCCAACCTCCTACCCTAGTGGAGCAGGACAGAATCTTATAATATCTTATATATCATTATAAATTCCATGCTTAGGCAAATGAATCTCACACACACACACACACACACAAAGCTACAAAAAAAATTACAAACGTATAATGACAACCGCACATTTTCAGTCACCCAGACACACATGGCCATACACTCTGGCAGGCCCCTGTTCCCCACCAACCTCCACTTACCGGGGTCACAAACTTGTTGGCTTCCCAGGCCCGCAGAGGTGGGTCCTTATAGACCTCCTTGATGGAGGTAGGAGCCCTGTAGGAGTCACTGTAGGTGCTGATGGGGGTCTTGGTCTTCCGGGAGAAGAGGAACATAGTGAGGTCTAGAGGATGCCCTGGGGGCTCTACCTACCAAGGGCTCCTGCAGGACATCAGTTACCAATCCCTCTCCCAGATAGCCCACCCCTTCAGCCCGGCAGATGCCCCTAGCTGCTGTGAAGGATCTCAGCTTCCTTCCCCTATAGGCTTCCTGCTCCTCCCCCACCCTGTTGCCCCTCCAGGATGAGCACTGCCCATTATGATATCACCTGGATCAGCCCCATTACTGGTCCAATTCCCTCTCCACCCCCAGCCTCTTCCTGCCTCAGCCTCTGAAAAGAGCCCATTTTCCAAGAGTTCACAGAGGGCCCCTGGACATTCTAGGCCAAGCTTCTCACTTTAGTGAAGAGAAACAGAGGTTCTGGGGGTCAAGTGACTTGCCCAGGGTCATGCAGCAGGTCAGTGGCAGGCCTGGCCTGGGGACCCATGAGGGGAAGGAGACTGAAATGGGCATTCAGAGGATCAGTTCTCTCCTATTCCCAGCCCACCTGCCCCATGCCCACACCCCAGGTAGGGAGCTGAGGCTGGCTTGTTTGATGCTTTTAATATCATTATTTGTGTTACACAATACACAACCAAGGATGATGGTCAATACTGCAATGGAAATGTTAAAAAAAATATTATACACGGCTCATGTCTTCCACACACCGTCCGGGAAATAAATTAGTGAGCGCGGAGAAACCTGGCTGGGTGGCAGCCAGAGCTGAGGGTAGAGGGAGTGTTAAGGCAGTATCTACAAGGGGGAAGGATAGCAGGGGGGCAAGCTAAGGCCTCAGCTCCTCCCCTCCAACCTCCCAGACAGGGACAGAGGGAACCACGCAGTCTCCCTAAATCCAGAAGGTGCTGGTTGCCAGCTTCCTATCTTTATCTACCACTCCATTGCCTTGGTTGGAAGCCTTGCCTGCCAGGGAACTATGTGTCCTGTGGAGGGAGGGAGCTTTTCTCTGGTTCCTTAGGGACAGAGAGGTTGAACAATGGGCCAGAGTCACACAGCGGCAAAAGCAGCAGTCTAAATGAGTCCTGGTGGGGGCCCTGGCCAGAAAAGAGGAGGTACCCATGTTCTAGAAGGGTGAGTCAAGGAGCCCAAGTTGGTGGTAGGAGTAGGAGGCTTGGCTCTGGGGCTCAGGTGGGGGTCAGTATGGGCCTTGTGGGCCCTGCAGATACCTTCTCTGTCCTTGCCTCCCTTTGGCATTTTCTCATCCTCTAACCAGGGTCCCTGCACCACAGGAGGTAGGGGTGGGTTGGAGGGGTTGAGGGTAGAGACCTGCACCTCAGCACTTTGGAGCTGGCCACCCCTGGGTGTGGTGCAGGGAGAGGTGCTACCTTTTATAAGCCAGCAGCCTTACTCCCTATTCTTACTATCTTCTCCCCCTTCCAGATCCCACCTCCCAGGAATGGCAGCCAGGGAGTGGGCTGTGGGTGTGTCCTCGGCATGCTTGCAGCATGTGAATGGCATACACGAGAGTGGATACACCAGCATGTGGGGTGTCAGCCTGGAGCAATGGGGAGTATGCACCCTGGCCCTGGGACATGGGTCTGTCTTAGGCTATCTGTGCTTTCAATTTTCTTCACCAGGGGCCAGGTGTACAATGCCCAAGCCCTGGGGCTGGTCATCTCCCCTTCTTGATGTTCATCCTCAGCTCTTCTGGCACACACACACCCCCACCCCCCCAACCCCCAGTAACAGCAGCAGAGGCAGTATACACATCTGACTCACAGACAACCTATACAGCTACACTGGTAACAGACAACCCCCCACATACACATTCACAAACACACACATGAATTCCCAAATTGATCCACATATACTCAGATGCTCACATGTCCCATAGGAACTTCCCCCCTCCCTTCTGCATATAACTCAGGAAGCCCCCGAGGTATACTCAAAGATACTCAGAGACCTGACTGTATCCCTGCACAGAAATTCCTATGAAGAAATTCCTTCAGATTTGAAAGGACTTTAAAAATAACTTCAGATGCTGCTAATTTTACAGTTGAGGAAGCTAAAGCTGGAAGAACGCAAGTGACTTGTTGAAGATCACAGGGAGAGTACCAGAGCTAGGACTAGACCCAGGCTTCTGACTCCCAGTCCTGGGATCTCAGTCCACTGCACTGCTGAGCAGCCTCTCAGCAACAGACTGTTAACAGACCGACCACACAGTCACTTCCCCACCAGGGCACTCACATCTGTAACAAAAACAGACATCTGAAGAAATAGGCCCCATGCACAGACAGAGACACACACCCTGACATCCTCACCCACACACACATTCTCCCTACCACACACATGCAGCCACTGTATTCTTCTAAGCTGGCTTTCTTGAAGATTCTTACTGGGACAAAGCGTCCGAATCTTGGGCTGGAGTGAGATGGGAATGGGACACCAGAGGCCAGCCTTACCTCCTGCTTCTAGCCTGGGACAGAGACCAATAAACAGAAGCATGGGGTGTTGGCAGAGAGAGTGATGCACTGGTTAGGGTTGGGTGAGAACAGATCATACCCCCCAAACTCTGGCCTGTCTCTAAGGCCTACCTTATCCTCCCCCACAACCAAGAGAGCAAGAAAGGGGTGAAAGGGGCAAAGAGAGGAAGAAGGCAGTGATCTGATGGGTGGGGGCAATATCCCACAGGGCAGCTTTGCCAGGCTTCCCACCTGGAGATCAGGGAAAAAACGCAAATGGGTAGGTGGGCCAGCAGGGAGTACGTGGAGGGAGCTCCCCAGTGCTGAGCACTGCCCCCACTGCCCTGGGCCTTTCTCCCTCTGAGCTTCTTGCCTTATCAGGCTGGGGTTGAAGGGGTTCATGGCTTCACTGCAGTGGGGCCAGGCCCCCGGCTTTGTGATCCACCCCCTACTCGTTATTGTTGGCCTCCCTGCTGTCCAGTGTCTTCTCTCCCCCTTAGGACCACAACTTTGGGGAGAGAGGCAGGGTGCTAGGCAAGGTCCCCCAGTAACTGAACAAACAGCTCCCACACCTTATCAGCCCCAGGGGTGGAGAGAGACCCTGTTTTGGTTTCTCCGGCTCCATGAACACACAGAGGTACACGTCCTGCCATAGGAGGAAGCAATGACTGTTACAAGGTTGGCGGCTGTAGGGGGACGTGGGGGCCAGGGGCAGGCGGACAAGCTGGGGAGGAGTCAGGCCCCTGCCCTGTCCAACCTGGCCCACAGCGGCCCTGCCCCAAGCGGCCGCGGTGGCCCCACCTGCTACTGAATGTGGCAGGCGGTAGAGGACGTGGCCTGGCAGCACATGCAGGTGGGGTTCACAGACTTGGGGGGAATGAGATCCAGGTCCTCGTCATCGGGGATCTCATCTAACCGGTAGCCATCCTTCAGCAGCTGGATGTTCAAATCTTGGTTGATCTGCTGTAGACAAAGGGGAGGGAGGTCAGGCTCAGGCAATCAGGAGGCAGCACCCACTGCCAGTATGGGTGCATCCCCAGGCCTTCTGTGCCCAGCCAGGTGCCATCCCACTTCTCTCTCAAATCCCAGGCTTCTCTTACTTAGGCCCAGCCTCACTTCCTTACAGGCACATCCTTGTGAGGCCGGGCTGCTATAGATCCTACCCATTCTAAGGGCATCTTTCTGCCCCAGGTCCTACTTCTATTCAGGCCCTGCCCCTGTTTCAGGCCCACCCCATAAGGTGTCACCTGTATTTCACACCCCATTCTACTTAAGAGCTAGGTTCCAACCCTGGGCTCAAGCCCTGCCGCTATCCCTGGGCCCCCCCATTTGAGGTCAGTATCTAATAGCCTCACCTTTCTTTCAGACATCCCATTCCAAGTCCACCAATTTTAGGCCTGGTTCCCACCGGGACTGCACTTAGCTTTGCCCATTGCTCCTCTCAGGGTGTGATTTGGCATTGGCCCCACACCTTCTCCTAGATGGAAGGGGCCTGCTCAGGTGGGTCTGGGGTGGAAGGAGTGGGGCCTCACCTCAGCAGAGGAGTAGCCAGAGGAGGAATATCTGGACATGTCAAAGTCATCATCGCTGGCGGTGGAAGAAAGGAGACAGAGAGGAAATTAAATAAAAAACTCCCTGCACACCACTGCCCCCTACCAGTCAAAACCCCAACCCCTCTCCTATACTTCCAAATAAACAGCAAGATCTAAATAAAAACTGTCCTTAGGGTGCAAATCCAGTTTTAAGACCGGTTCCTAAGCCCACCCTTCTAAGTCAACTGCCACCCTTAGCCTCCTCCTAAATAGAGCTGCTACTCCCTATCCCCTTCCTCCCTCCCTCCCATCTTTTTCTCTAGGCTAAAATCCCCCTACCTTGTTGGGTTTTCCCAAAGTCCAGGTTGAGCCAAGTGTATTCCCAGCAGTAGGGCTCCCCCCTTAGAGGGGGAGGGGCACCAGACATGGTGTCTGGGCCCATTCTAGGGGCAGCCATTGGATCAGCTGTCCCAGGACAGCAGCAAACCATGCCAGTCCTCTTCTCCTCTGTCTGGTCCTCCTACCTCCAGGTAAAACTTCATTCCCTGGCAATTCACCCTTGGAAAGTTCCTGGCTGTCTGAGGAACCCCCAGTTCTGAAATTAGAGCAGGTGTGGCCTACACAGCCCACTTGTATGTTCCCTGTGCAGGTGGCTTGCCCGGCTGCCCCAGCACCCCCGTACACACCTGTCTGTGTCAAGGGCTACCAGTGGCTTCTCATCGGGGCTCTGGTCGAGTGAGGAGTAGCCTTTATTGGGGACGACCAGCCTGGGTGGAGAAGTTTGGGGATTGGATTGGCAACTGGAGCACACAAGCCTGGCAAGGAACTGGGTTGGGCCGTGACCAGCACTCCTCCCCCTCCCCCTTGGATCCTGTTGCGACTCTCCTCTCAGAAAGGAGCTGAGGAGGGAGCGGGAGGTGCAGGCTCCAAACAGCAGAGATAGATGGTGGCTGGCAGGGTCCAGGTAGGGTAGGGGCCTCTACCTTGTCCTGGCCATTACATTGTTCTTCTTGGGTTGCTGGTTGACAGGGCTACCCATGCTGCCGTTCTTCAGGGAGCCCTTCCGGGCCAGCTCCCGCTGCTTCTCTGCAGGGGAACATGGGAAGGAAGCTGTGTCCTGCCTCAGGGCCACCTTACCTTACTGCTCAGGGCAGCCTGAGCTGGGCCTCCATTGTAAAACCCCTTGCTTTTCTAGGAACTGAGGCAGGGATTCCAACTCTAGGCCCTGTCGCTGTGTGAAGACAGTACTTGGCTCCGCACAACCCAAGGCACATTGTAAAGGGCAACAGGAGGAGGCTGACTCCTGTCTTCCAGGAGATACTCCCATGTGGGGCAGTTGGTGTGTGCTTGACACTAGAGAGAGGCTGGAGAGGGAGAGATGGAGCAGAAGGATGGAGCAGTAAGGGCTTCTTGCAGGTGACACCTTGAGCTGGAGAGCAATCTAGGAAGGAGAGAGTGTACACAAAATACATTTTAGAAGTAAGCATGATAAGCATGGACCTGGATGGGATGGAGGGTGAAGATGGAGGGAGGTCCGGTTGGAAAAGTAGAATATGTTTATTTAGTCTGTGCCACCAATCGTGTCTCAGATTCTATGCTAAGGGGCTGGAGGCTTCCTTTGGTTATAAACTCAAAGCACAAATGCCATGAATACCAGACAGATGAATTTGGGACTAATGCAAAAGGAAAAGGAGCCACCGAAGGTTGTGAAGTGGGTTGGGCAGAATGGAGCTGGCAGGGAAGAGAGCAGGAGGCTTGGGGAGCCTCTCTGGCTATGCTTCTGACTCCTCTGGAGCATCACTATTCTCTGAGCTCCAGACATACCAGATTCATGGGGCTGGTCACCATGTGACCCATTGCCCCGTGTGAAGCACTGTTGCCAGTAGCTAGTAACTGCCTGGGCCATGGACAAGGCCTGTCTACTCTTTCTTACCCAACTGTGCAGATGTAAGAAGAGGGGACTGTTGAGTGGAGAGGGATGAGAAGGGAAAGCTCCCGTAAAATAACCATAAGCTCCAGAGAGGAAAGATGGGATGGAAAGGGCATTTCCAGCTACCTTGACTCTGGAATTTCCCCTGGCTTCCATGTCTCTTCTCTCATCTACTAGTCTCTGACCTTTTTTCTTTGCCACTGCTCCTTGGGTTCATTTTTTCCACAGCCTCTTTTCAAGAGCAGCCACCATTACCACTCCAAGCCTCTAGGGGGTGCAGTTTGCCTTAAAGTTCCTGGTGGTCCTTTCATCAGTGCAACTGGGACAAGGTTGTGAATTTTCATGAAGAAATTTGGTAGTAATGTAATAGGAAGGGGGAAAAAGTGCTATTTTGAAAGCATGTTGGAATTGTTTGAATTAATGAAAAAATGCAAACAATAAACTGGCAAAACAAAAATGTGGACTATGAAACCATTTAAAAGAATGAAGTCATTTTCTATATACTGACACTGGAAGGGGCTCCAAGACATTAAGTGGAAAATAAAAAGAAAAACAAAAAAAGCCTCAGGAAATGTGTACAATATGATACCACTTATGTTAAGATACAAAATAAAACTAGAAAAATGAAAAAAGCTTGGAGTGATTATTTCTGGGGAGGAGAATATAATAGGGGAGAGTAAACAGAGAAGTTACACTTGTTTAAATTGTTGTATTATTAAATTTAATAAGAATAAACAAATAAAATTGGCTGCCATTTAAGTCTGGTGTCTTGAGAAGATGAACAAATTCCACTAAGGGAACTGCTCTCTTGTTCAGAAGAACAGCCTGAGGGGCTCCTTGGATGTGGTCTAGAAGAAGAGAAGCAAGATTTTAAAAAAAGACTGACTGAAAGCACAAAACTCTGTGAAAAGGAGTCCTGGCAGCTGACAAGGGAGAAGGTCTTAGAATAGAGGGGAAAGGGCTCCTAGGACTGAGGAGGGGTCCAGTATTTGATGGGCAGCTGGAGCCTGAGGAGAAAGATGGACAGGAGGGTGGCAGGGATGGCAGAGAAGTTTTAAAGGATAGCAATGACCTGTACTTAATTGTAAATGGTTTCCTGGATGCCCTGTGCTGTGCTGTAATTTCTCTTCATGAAACCAAATTTTTTAGTGAAAGTTGTTACACACAGCAGCCTTGGGTGAGCAAAGCTTTGGTCTCTGAAGGGAGAAGGGCTGGGTGCAGGGTGAAGGGAGAAGGAGAACAGCAGCTGCAGGAGCTCTGGCCAAGTGACTTCAAAGGAGAATGCTGCCGCACTGACTGGCCGGAGTGGACCTGAGATAACCCCAGGGGAAAGCAGCCCCTGCAAAGGGATGGAGATATCTGGGTTTACTAAAAACTAAGGGAATACTCCCCCAAAGAGGAACCAACCAGACCCTGAGATCTGTAGATGGGCTAAGGAGTGAATGGGGAGAGGGGCTCAGCTTCTGGGCTTTGGGATCCTCATTCCTTTCTACCACTCAGACATAGCCACTGACACCCCACCTCTACAGCTTCTTCTCCGCCTGGCCCACTGTTTGATGGGACTTCCAACCCTCTCTCTGGGGCTCCATGCCTTTATCCCTGCAGCTATCCCCTGGAATACCTGGAGCCTTCTTTGATGCAGAGATGCCTCCTAGAGTTTTGGGTCCTGCAGAGAATTGTAACTTCCCTCCTTGCCTTGCAGGAGATAAGGTGCCTGGCAGTGCCAATAACATAGTGGTTTGAGTCTTGGAATCATCTAGCATATTTACAGCACCTCACTGCAGATCCAGCCCAGGGCACCTTGTCCACTCCCCACATCTCCGTTACCCCCCCAGACACACTCACCCAGCTTCACTTGGAGCGGGGATGGTTTGTAATTCATGGCTACTGACTCACCCTCCCGGGCATCACAGTCTCCGTCTGAGATGGAGGCGGTGGCTGGGTCCTAAGGAGAAGAAAACAGGGGTTGTTAGAAAGGGAACACGGGGCTGCTCTCAGCCCCAAGGCTGGCCTTCCCACCTGTCCTCTGGGCCTCTGAGGACATCTGCCCCTGGCAGCAGGCAGGAGATTCAGGAAGGGAGGAGCACCCTGGGAGGAAGAGCCTGAACTGGATATGAGCCAAGGATCTTGGCCCCACTTACACCCACCTGGCTGTCTGTCTTTAAAGTCTTGTTTGATCCAGCCTTCCCCAGAAAGCCCACCATGATTCCTTAAACCCACGGGACATTCTTTTCCATTTTCCCAACAGTTGCCCTGTTCCTTAGGGCCCTTCCTTGCACTTATTTGGAAAGGTCTTTCTAGGGCCCTGGGAGTTTAAGTCTGGACCAAGGTCAGAGTGGGTGCTCCCTCAGACGGGTCTTCTCCCTTTGTTTCCCCCGGCACTGGAGGGGCCCCTTCACAGGATCCAGAGAATTGACTGGCCAAGCCAGGCCAGACTTCAAGGTTCCAGCCACTAGACTAAAAGAGTTCTCATGAGGACCTCACTATTTCACAGATGAGTCCTAAAGAGTGTTTCCTGGAAGAACCTGAAAGGTTCACTGGGTATGATAGGTGAGAAGATAAATAATGACAAATTAGCTGGTGGCCATTTAGTTCTGTTCTGTTCACTAATCTAGCCTCACTATTCCTTCCAAAACACCCCAAACCTCTGCTATAAGATCCAGGGTCCTGGCGCACTCTGCCTCAGTCAGCTGGAATAGGCTAGAGTCACTCACATTCACACAGAGAAACTGATGACCAACCATTGAAATGGGTGCTGCCATCCTAGGCGACTGTCCATTCTGCCTCTGGGGATGAGAGAGCAGACAGATGCGCAGGTAGAATGCTCCAGGACTGGCCCACAGTGTGAGGCCCAGGGATCTGAGCAGCTACTGATGACCCAGGAAAGGAAGGACACATAACCATTATGGTGGCTTCTGTTCCCTTTATAATGAGGCAGTGGGGATGAAAACATGCTTGTCTCTAAGGGAAAGGAGAAAAGTCTAGAATGTTTGGGAGGGAAATCCTGGCCTTGTCTATGTGCCTTCAGGCTATCCAGGGTGCAAGGCACTGGGTGGCCTGTGTTGCCACAGTGGTTTTTGAGTTCCTGAAGGCAGAACCTGGGCCTGGGTCCTCTGCTCTGATCCCCACCCCTTAGCTGTGGTTGAGGGGGATGGGGCAGGAGGTTCTGCTCAGAAAAGGTGGGGTGCCGCAGTGCTTGCACCTCAGGTAACTTCTCATGCTGCAAGCCTCTCTAATCCTTCCTCTTCTGCCTTCCTAGCTACGCTCCTCCTTGAGAGACTCCTTATAGACAGCACTTGTCCCTGCAGCCTTGGGGAAGCAGGCCTCAAGTGGCCCTCACATGCTTCTCTGTGGTCAAAACAGCCTCACAGGCACTATTTGCAGGGGACAGGAGACCTGACAGCTGGGCTCTGGCTTTTCCCTTAGGTTGCAGGGAGGGCTCACTTCCAAAACTGCCTGAGGGAGGGCTTCTCAAAGGATAAAAAAGCCCATAAATGTGGATGTGAGATCCTTCCAGGGAAGCCCTGGCACATTTCCAATTTCCTCAGTCACATTACTTTTGGCTGTAGCACTTGTCACATGTCGTAAATACCACATCCATTTGGAAATGGTCCCCACCCCTCCCCTGGCTTTGAGGACACTGTGCTCCTTAGCTCCTTCTACCTCTTTGACCATCGTTTCTGTCTTCTGCCACAGCCCTCTGTCTCCTCCGCAGGGTCTTGCCCTCAGCCCTCTGCTCTCTCCTATAGGGGAGCCCTGGTGTCTCCCACAGTAGGGATTAACATTTTTACACTGGTAACTTCTAAATCTATGGTCTTCCGATAATGTGTCTCTTCCATAATCCTCCACCCCATTCATCACTTATAAGCCTCGCTATTTTTTCTCTGGGGTTGACTTTAAACACACAAGCCCTTAGGCATTGGTGCTAATTTTTCCTTGTCAGTGCAGATGAATTCATCAAAAGTTTCTTCTCTCAGGCTGGAGGTACTGGTGGAAATGCTAACATTTCCTGTGGAAGAGCCTGTGTATGAAGGATGGGGCCTGAGTAGGGACTGGGAAGCTGTTGAGAAATTCTGGTACAGGGACCCAACATGTGGTCCTTGAGGAGACTGGGCAGGTCTCAGTCACTCTTGATCCCTGAGAGAAACTGCCAGTCCTTTTGGGTCATTATCCAGGGTACAAAGCTCTAGGCTGAAAAGTCCCATGCAAACTCACCATGCAGCATCTCCCCTGTCACTGTGTATGAGAGAAGGCCATTTTAGTGACAAGAACAAAGATCTCTGGCACTGTGCCTGCAAAATCAAGCCTTTGCTGTGGGCTTCCTGTATGTCTTCCCTGAGAAATGTAGCCAATGCACCATGACCATCGCATGGAAATGTAATCAGGGAGATTAAATGTGAAACATTCATGAATATAAGTATCAGAGAGGAATCCAGGCAGAAGGAAGCATCTGTCTCCAAGAAATCAGGGAAAATTTAAAATGCCCCCCCAAGGACATCTGATAGGACTTAGCTAGATCTGGGAACTACAGTGGGAATTAGCAAGATTATTAATAAACATTCAGCAGAGACAGACATTAAAATGTATCTCTTACAGCAACCCATGTTTCTGCAACCCTTCAAACAAATTCTCTACTGACTGCAGAAATGATTAAATAGCCCAGCCTCAATGTTTCTGGGTCAGGATATATAGGCTAATGGCCAGTGCAAAGGCAATATAACCAGAGGGCAAAAGTGCCAGGAGAATCCTTAGAATAGTCTGGTCCAGGGATTTCATTAAACAGTGTTCCCTGAACCCTGTGCCTTGGGTGGGGCTGAGTGTGAGATTGAAGAATAGGAGGGGGTCTGGCTTCACTTCAGAGTAGATCCACTTTTATTTCATTTACATAGTAGCTTTTCTGAAAGATTTGGTTGGAGAAATGGTTCTGTTGCTTAAAAAAACACTCCATTGATTTAATCCAATTGGATCTTTCAAACAAAGTTTTATTATGGAAAATTTAAACTTACACAAGAGTAAAGAAAACATGTAGTGAGAAAACAAGGACAATGGGGGAGCAACCACCTTCAACAAATATCAACTTATCAACCCATTCTTTTTATAATCCCAGCTCCTCTGTTTACTAACTCTGTGATCAGGGCTTTAGTTTCCTCACCTGTAAAATGAGACTAATACTAATACCTATTTCAAAGGTTCCTGTGAGGCTAAAATGAGTTAAAATATGTAAGCACTTAGTACAGTACATATTGAGAAATACATATGTGCCAGCTATAAAGTTACTAGTACAGGCTCTGTGAGACCCACACATCAGGGCCTTGGGAGTGACTGCCTACAGCTGCAGCAATGGCACCACACAAGTTTGGGCCTGGCGTATGTGGGGAGCTATCTGTGGAAAAAGTGCTCTCTCCACAGGTGAGAAGGGGACTGACCAGGGGGCATTCTGTTTCCTCTTTCTCTTCACTCTGATATGCTACACTTCCCTCACTATTTACAGTGGCAGTCCTGGGGCTCATAAAGATAAACAAAAAACAGGCCTATCCTTAAGGAGTTCCCAGCTATTATCAATTGAGGTAACAAGAGCCATAAAAAAGTAGAGGAAAAGGGACAAAGGGAGGGTGGTCAGAGAAAATTTTGCAGAGGAAAACACTTGTAAAGATCTCAAAACATCAGTTCACTAGTTAGCTTAAGAGGAAGGAGGAAGAACAATTGGGGAGCAACTGTAAAGGCTCAGAAGTATGAACCTAGAAAGCAAATTCAAGGAACAGTCAATATTTTGCTATAGTGGAAGCCTAGAAGGTATGATGAGAAGTAGCAGGAAATAAAGTTGTGGGGTCAGGAGGATTCAGATCATGGTGGAAGATGGGCCTTGATTTTATTCTTTAGTTAGAAGGTGAAGGGGGATGGGCGACAAAGCCTTAAGCAGGGGAGTAACATGATAAGATTTGAGATGGAGAAGGATTCTCTGAAAGTCATGCAGAAGACGGATGGTAGGCAAATGAGACTGGAGATAAGGATAATTAGAGAGCTACTACAACAGTGCCAGCAAGAGATGACAGGGACCTGAATTAAGAAGCAGACCATAAAAGACAATGTTAAAGACTTTGGAGATAAAATGTATAAGGAATTCAGACATTCCTAGTTTTCTGTCTGAAGTAATTGGCAAAGGGGTACTAATTACTAAGCAAGACAATGTAGGGGAAGGTACAGCTATGCTGCCAGGGAAAATCAGACGAGTTCAGTTTGGACATGTGAGTTTTGAGGTGTCTTTTGGACACCCAGGTGATACCATTAGTAGAATTTAAAGTTTGGATCTCAGGAAAGCAGTGAGCTGGTATGATGAAAATGATAGAGCACAGAGGACATGAATAGACACTTCTCCAAAGAAGAAACTCAGATGGCCACCAGGCACATGAAAAGATGCTCCACATCACTAATCATCAGAGAAATGCAGATTAAAACCACAATGAGATATCACCTCACACTAGTGAGGATGGCCAACATGCAAAACACAAACAACAACAAATGTTGGTGAGGATGTGGAGAAAAGGGAACCCTCCTACACTGCTGGTGGGAATGCAAATTAGTTCAACCATTGTGGAAAGCAGTATGAAGGTTCCTCAAAAAACTCAAAATAGAAATACCATTTGACCCAGGAATCCCACTCCTAGGAATTTACCCTAAGAATGCAGCAGCCCAGTTTGAAAAAGACATATGCACCCCTATGTTTATCACAGCACTATTTACAATAGCCAAGAAATGGAAGCAGCCTAAGTGTCCATCAGCAGATGAATGGATAAAGAAGATGTGGTACATATACACAATGGAATATTATACAGCCATAAGAAGAAAACAAATCCTACCATTTGCAACAACATGGATGGAGCTAGAGAATATTATGCTCAGTGAAATAAGCCAAGCCGAAAAAGACAAGTACCAAATGATTTCACTCATATGTGGAGTATAAGAACAAAGAAAAAAACTAAAGGAACAAAACAGCAGCAGACTCACAGAACCCAAGAACGGACTAATAGTTACCAAAGGGAAAGGGACTGGGGAGGATGGGTGGGAAGGGAGGGACAAGGGGGAAAAAGGGACATTACGATTAGCAGATGTAATGTTGGGGGGTCCCGGGGAGGGCTCTACAACTCAGAGAAGACAAGTAGTGACTCTATAGCATCTCACTACACTGATGGACAGTGACTGTAATGGGGTTGGTGGGGGGGACCTGATGAAGGGGGTAGTTTAATCACCATAATATTGCACATGTAATTGTAGATTAATGATACCAAAATAAACTATTAAAAAAAAAGAAAATGATAGAGCAGAATAAACCCTTTCAGAGGAAATGAGGAGAGTGAAAAAAAGACAAGAACCAACATCTAATCTTAGGGAATGAGTGAAAGAAAGAGACTGAGTAGGAGCAGAAAGAATGGATGTAGGAAAAGCTCTAGTAAGCCATTCATGTAGAGTTTCAAGGAAGGAGAACTCAACAATGTCAAAAAACCAGACGAGTCCAATTAGATAAAGACATTATTTAGAAACAAGGAAGTTATTGGTGGCCTTAGCAAACAGTTTTAGTTGAAGGGTAGGCAAGAGCCCAGATACAGGGAATTTGGGAGGGAATAGGAAATGAGGAAGTAGAGAGAGTGAACATGGGCTGTTCTTACAAGGGAACAGGCTGAGAAGGGAAGAAATGAGAACAATGAGTCAGAGGTTTGGAGCTGAAGGATTTCTTTGGACCTAGGGAACACCTGACCACTATCCTGGACTGAGGGGAAGGAAGCTGGGTGGAAAAGATGTTTTATGGGGCATGATCTTTGAGAGTGATGAGAAGATGGAAACAGAACCTTGGACCAGAGGAGGAAGGCTCTTTATTGAAATGTAAGGGAGATGAAGATGGGTGGGAGGTGCAGATAACATGGAAACAGAAAGGTGGGTGGAAATTTAAGGGAGTTCATTCCTAAAGGCCTAGTTAATTAAAGGAAGGGGGTAATACTCAGAGGTTGAGGAAAAGAGGAATAGTTGGTGGCTGGCCAGGAGTGGAAGGAGATCAGAGTGGCAGGGCTCCCAGCTGCAAATCCTCATTTTCAGCCACTTGATTTTGTCACCAGGATTAGGGGTGCTCTCCATGGTGCTGAAAAATTCCACCTTTGTCATGTGGACTGAGCATGGATGATTCAGGGTAGAGACATGATTCAATTTTGGTTTTCCCACAGGAAAGGTAACCTCTGTCCTCACCTCCAAGCACTAATTTTCAGGGATATGGAAATTGAAATGGATTTAAAATGAAATATGAAGAGGCAAACTGCTTGTACCAACATTATCTAACCTTTCTTCACTGAACACACATGAATTTTCCTCTAGTTTTAGGTCAGAGTTGGCAGAGGCAGTTCTGAGTTGTCAAATGCTGAAAGGCTACCTCTGTCATATCTGTACTCTGTTCCATTACCTTGGGTGAAAGCAGGGAGCAGGAGAGACCTAGAGCAGGAACAGGGGCAGAAAGATAGTGCTGATGAGGAAACAGGAAGGCAGGGAAGAACTGGAGCTCAGGCCACTCTCTCCGAGGTGGGCACAGCAAGATAGAGCACTAAAGACCAGTTTTTTCTGTCCCAATTTGTCCAGAGGTCAGCTCAGAAACTACCAGGGTCTTTAGTCCCTTGTTCAGAGCTATCCCATTCCCAAAACATCTCTTAGCAGTGGGTGGGAATAAACATGCTTAGATGTATTTTAGAGGGAGATCCAGAAAATACAACTCAATGCCTTTATATCTAATGTCCATAGCTGGGGAGAAACCTAACATCCTGTCCAATAATATTCAGTAGCAATCTGGGCATTGGTTAGAGCTCTGTACTTCCCCGTAGATAGCTGCTCATTAAGCCTTGAAGGCATTCTCATTTGTTTCTGACTCCACATCTCACCATGAGAATCATTTGGCCAATGACAGCTCTTAGCCTGTCGTATGATCTGAAGTCCTGAGTCTCATTTCCTGATGCTGATTGTTGGGCATTTCCTACTTTTATTCCCTAGCTCCCCTTCTCCAGGAGCTGCTTGGAGAAATTTTTCCTTTGGGCACATATTAAGACCCTCCAGGGCCCCACTTATGGGAAAGGACAGAGACCTCTCATAGGGATAAGGTCTTTTGGGGAGAGCTGGAAGAGAATCAAGGAAACATACACAAGACTGTCTTTCCAAATGTTTAAATAGCTCTAACCAAGAGGGGAGGATTGGAGAAAAGTCTGTAAAATCTGAATTTGGGAGATGGGGCAGAAGATCTTGCCTACCTCAGGAAGGCTTCTCTATCAGTCTAAATCTCCTCAATCTTCTAGGTTTTTATCATGGAGAAGACTCTATTCAAATAAAGTCAACACACTGTGTGTCACCTCTCTTATCAGCTCTGTACTAGGTGCTGGTGGTAGAATGCAATGAGAAGCACTCTTTCTTTAATCACACCACACTTTTGCAGAGCATTCTGTGGCAAAGTAAAGTTCACTGAAAATAAGTAGAAAGCATTCTTATGCTTGGGCTAGAGTTTGAGAACTCAAGTTGGTTCTGTGAACAGCTGAGGATTTTGTTTCTTAAACAGCTCCTAGAATGGAATTCATTACCAAAAACAAGCACCACCAAATTCTTAGAAAAAAATATAGGCAAAAATCTCTTGGACATAAACATGAGCAACTTCTTCATGAACATATTTCCCGGGGCAAGGGAAACAAAAGCAAAAATGAACAAGTGGTACCATATCAAACTAAAAAGCTTCTGTACAGCAAAGGACACCATCAGTAGAACAAAAAGACATCCTACAGTATGGGAGAATATATTCATAAATGACATATCCGATAAGGGGTTAGCATCCAAAATATATAAAGAACTCATGCACCTCAACAAACAAAAAGCAAATAAGCCAATTAAAAAACGGACAGATGAGCTGAACAGATACTTCTCCAAAGAAGAAATTCAGATGGCCAACAGGCACGTGAAAAGATGCTCCACATCGCTGATCATCAGAGAAATGCAAATTAAAACCACAATGAGATATCACCTCACACCAGTTAGGATGGCCACCATCCAAAAGACTAAGAACAACAAATGCTGGCAAGGATGCAGAGAAAGGGGAACCCTCCTACACTGCTGGTGGAAATGTAAGCTAGTTCAACCATTGTGGAAAGCAGTATGGAGGTTCCTCAAAAAACTCAAAATAGAAATACCATATTTGACCCAGGAATTCCACTGCTAGGAATTTACCCTAAGAATGCAGGAGCCCAGTTTGAAAAAGACATATACACCCCTCTATTTATTGCAGCACTATGTACAATAGCCAAGATATGGAAGCAACCTAAGTGCCCATCGGTAGATGAATGGATAAAGAAGATGTGGTACATATACACAATGGAATATTATTCCGCTGTAAGAAGAAAAGAAATCCTACCATTTGCAACAACATGGATGGAGCTAGAGGATATTATGCTCAGTGAAATAAGCCAGGCAGAGAAGGACAAGTATCAAATGCTTTCACTCATCTGTGGAGTAAAAGAACAAAGCAAAAATTGAAGGAACAAAACAGCAGCAGACTCACAGAACCTAAGAATGGACTAACAGATACCAAAGGGAAAGGGACTGGGGAGGATGGGTGGGAAGGGAGGGATAAGGGGGAAAAGAGGCATTATGATTAGCACATGTAATGTAGGAGGGGGGACACGGAGAAGGCTGTATAGCTCAGAGAAGACAAGTAGTGATTCTATAGCATCTTACTACACTGATGGACAGTGACTGTAATGGGGTATGTGGTGGGTACTTGATAATAGGGGGAGTCTAGTAAACATAATGTTGCTCATGTAATTGTACATTAATAATACCAAAAACAAAACAAAACAGAATAAAAAAACAAGCACCACCAAGCTTTAGTATCGTTGTGGTGGTTGTCATTGCGAGAACCAAAATGAAGGTGGGTTCTACTGATCCAAGCCTAGTAATAACTGTAGCCATGGCAGGTTTAATAGATTTTTCTATTATAAAGTAATACATGATAACATTTTTAAAAGTCACCTTTAGTTTCACTACCTTGAGACAACCTCTGTTAATGTTCCACTGTATTTGAGTCTTTTGTGTATACCACAGGAGCAGTACTGGGGGGTTCTTTCTCTGGAAGCTGGTGTTTCTCCTGTCCTCATGGTCCAGGGGTGGACCTCCAGATACCAAGTTGGCTCTACATGGTCCCACCCTTGCTTGGCCCAGGTGGAGCCAATCACAGTCTACCCCAGGATTAGGAGGTGGGACTAAGAGGAGAGGTAAAGCTCAAGACTGTAGATTAGGTAGCAGAGAAAGCCACTGGGCAAAGAGATATGAATAAAGCTGATATTCAGAGAGAAGCATAAGACAGAGAAAGTCCTCCCTAGGTTTCAGTGTTTGCTTCCAGAACTTGAGCATCTAAAGCTTGACAACATACCTGCTCTTAGACACTATGAGAAATCCTAGTGTTCTTATAGTAGCATCTCTTTTTTAGCTTAAACTAGCTTGAGTTGTATTTTGTTACTGTAACCAGAGTACCAACTAATACAAATGTGTAGAATATTAAAAGAAAAACACAATGTATCTTATATTCTGTATTTTTAAAAATTAGTATTAGAGACTTCCGGGAATATGGCGTCGTGAACGGACCAGCAGAAAAATTCCTCCCAACATTATATTTATTCACGAAAATACAGCAAATACAACTATCCCTAAAAGAGAGACCAGAATACACAGGAAAGTGCACAGCGTACAGCTACACCAGTGAGAACTTGGCTGCCGGGGAGGCGGACGAGATACGGAGCGGCGACCCGGCAGACCGAGCGCTCCCCCTCCCCAGAGCTCTGGCGGCCAGACACTCCGGACAGAGGACTCGGCACCCGGTGAGGTGGGACGGAAACGCGATCCAGAGAGACCAGAGCGCCCCTCCATCCCAGCACTCCGGCAGGAGTCCCGGCAAGGCGGGTAAGGTACGGAGCCGTGAGCGGACCAAGCGCTCCCCTCCCCCAGCGCTCCGGCGGGAGGAGAGGATTCAGAGCCGGGAGGGAGTGGAAGTCTGCGCCGGGAGCGCCGACACACAGCCTGTGGTGTAGCGGAGATAGGAGAGACAGAGGGCACAGGGTCCCAGCCCGGAACGTGCAAGTTGCCCGCGGCAGGCTCCGGGAAGGAAAAAGAAAGGAGAAAAAAGGGAAGAAAAGCGCGCGCTCTACCTCAGTGGTCTTAAAGAGACAGGAGCTCAGTAGAGGGGCCGGATAGCCCCGCAAACTGAGCCCAGCACGCTGGGAGTCCTGGGGAGCTTTGGACCCCGTGGCTGGCGACTGGGAAAGGGTGCCCGCCATTGAGACCTCCACGGAGATCAACAGCTTCCCATTCAGTCCCAACCCAGCCAGAACTATAGAGTGGCGCTGGAATAGTGGAGCAACAGCGCCACCTACAGCACTCGCACGGAACCCACTCTCAGTGGCTTTTTGTTGTTGTTGTTGTTATTGTTTTTTCTCCCCTTTCTTTTCCTTTTTTTCTTTCCCTCTCTTTCAACAGCCTCCCATTCATTCTCACCCGGCCACAGCTTTAAAGGGCCGTGTGGAGCGACGTGGCCACAGCTCTGGAATAGGGGGGCAATAACGCCACCTACAGCATTCACACAGAAACCACCCCTGGTGGGCGTTTTGGTGTTTTGTTTTGTTTTGTTTTTTTGTTGTAGTTGTTGTTGCTGTTTTCTTTTACGTGTTGCTGCCTTCTCTTTTTCTTTCTTTTCTTTTCCTTTCTCTCTCCCTTTACTTTTTTATTAGTAGTAGAAATTTCTTTTTTTTCTTTTCTCTCCTTTCTTATCTCTCCTTGCTACCAACAACCAATTCTATAGTCATGAGAAGACAGAAGAATATGATACAGACAAAGCTTCAGACAAACACCACCCCAGAAAAAGAAGCTGAAGGAATAGACATACACAGTCTTCCAGAAAAAGAATTCAGAATAAAAGGCATAGCCATGCTGATGGATCTACAGAAAAATGTGCAAGAGCTGAGGGAGGAAGTGAGGGAAGTGAGGAAAGATAATGCAGAAATGAGACAAGCCATCGACGGGCTCAACAGCAGATTGAATCAGGTTCAAGACACGATCAAGGAATTACAAGACAGGGACCAGGAATACAAAGAAGCTGAGGCAGAGAGAGATAAAAGGATCTCTAAGAATGAAAGAATATTAAGAGAACTGTGTGACCAATCCAAACGGAGCAATATTCGCATTATAGGAGTACCAGAGGAAGAAGAGAGAGAAAAAGGGATAGAAAGTGTCTTTGAAGAAATAATTGCTGAAAACTTCCCCACGCTGGGGAAGGAAATAGTCTCACAGTCCACGGAAGCCCACAGATCTCCCAACACAAGGGACCCAAAGAAGACAACACCAAGACACATAATAATCAAGATGGCAAAGATCAAAGACAAGGACAGAGTATTAAAGGCAGCTAGAGAGAGAAAAAAGATCACCTACAAAGGAAAACCCATCAGACTATCATCAGACGTCTCAACAGAAACCTTACAGGCCAGAAGAGAATGGCATGATATATTTAACGTAATGAAACAGAAGGGCCTCAAACCAAGAATATTGTATCCAGCACGATTATCATTTAAATATGACGGAGGGATTAAACAATTTCAAGACAAAAGAAAGTTGAGAGAGTTTGCCACCCATAAACCACCACTACAGGATATCTTAAACGGACTGCTCTAGAGGGAAACACCCCTAAGGCTAAAAAGATGTCACCAGAGAAAATAAAA
>JAQQAC010002172.1:37850046-37862541 GCA_029783875.1 Phataginus tricuspis | reverse complement strand
AATAAAGTAATTAGTAAGCCAAAAGATATGAGTGTTTTTAAGATAGCTGATACATATTGCCAAACTGCTTTCCCAAAGGATCGCTCTACTTTATAATGCTTCTAGCCATGACTGAGAGCTATAACTGGTTCTTAATATTTTATTTTTCACTGCACGCCAGGGAATTTCATGTCATCACATCTATCTATCATCTTCCAAGAGAGCTCTGCTCCAGTCCTTATTTACCTGGTTCCCTCTGGGGAATCTTCTTTCAGAAAATGGAATTCCTTCTCAGCATCACCAGCCAGATAAAATACTCTTGACTTGAGGCTACCAATTAAGAACAAAAGGAGGGGGGACTTTTTTACACTGAAGCTTGAGAAGGGATCTAAATGCTAAATGGAGCACCAGTACTGCCTGGTGGCTCGCTACCATGCTTCAGCTGGTCCTCAGCCTGTGCCAGCATGTCAGCTTTGGAACTGTGAATAACTGCAGAGCCAGGAGGCAAACCTTGCAGAGTGAGTCTCCCTTGCTTTCAGACTTGGGACTGGGATGGGAAAATTTATCAAAACAGCTCTGGAGTTATCCCAGCAGGAGTGGCAGCTCCTACTCCCTTACCCATTATTTAGTTTTCAACAATAGCTACTCAGAAACAGGGAGAAAAAAGATGGTGAAAAATATGAAGCTAGTGCTAGATGGCAAAGAACTGGATTCATTTTTTAAATGGGGAGACAAGGGACTAGTGAGTTTTTAAAGAAGATTTAGAATCCTGCTCTGCCTTCTTCATGTTTAGGACTGCTTATCCTAGACTGATGTTCTGCTATTCATTCCCATTCCTATTCACCTGGAAACCCTATGACCAAACAGCCTTCATTTGGGAGACAAGACACATATTCAACTCAGGGACACCCACTGTATCAGTTGCAGTTTGGGGGAAGCCTATGCAAAAGGCCTACGGGACAAGCCTCATGACCCAGGAGGTAGAAGCCAGAGCCAGAAATTGAGAAACGTTGGTTGCTCCAGGAGGCCTGGCTTGGCCTAACCCCTGACCTTCATCCTTTTCCTTGGGCTCATCTCCTGAGCCAGATGTTGAGGAGGCTCCTGCCTTATGTTGGACCATATACAGGCTTGTGACCCAAAAGGATTTTGAGCCCCCCATCCTGCCACACCCTGCCCACTCCCATTTCAACCTGTTTAGAGAAAAACCATCTCACTTAATGGGGAAAGGGGTGAAAGTGTAAATTTAAAAGTAGATCAACAGTGGTTAAAATGGTAAATGTTATGTTTTGTATATTTTACCACAGTGAAGAAGTGGGGAAAAAAATGGCCTCGGGAGAGTACAGAGCAACTTGTTCGTAATGCATGATGGACTTAGAGGGTTGGAATCAAACAGCTTCTCCCTCTTGGGCTTTTTCTGCCCTTGCCCTTCCTCTCCTTTTTAGCCTGTTCTAACTCTCTAACCTCCATTATGCCTGGCAAGTACCACTTGCTGCTCACAAAGACAATTTGCAGCACCAAAGCTTAGCTCTCTGGCCAGAGTGGTCTCCTTGTCTTTCCTTTTCGTCATCCCAATAATTAAACATCAGTGAGCTCACGACTTTTAAAAAAAAACCCTGATAATCGCTGAACAACAAGGGGTGGGCAGAAAACAGTGTACTTTCAGGAGGGAAAAACACCAAGACCTGCTTCTTGCCAAGACGACTTTAGTCTAAAGTAGGGAGATGACAAGCACACAAATTAGCCTATTTAAGGAGAGAGAGGAGCATGAGACAGAAATGCATGAAGGGTGGTGGAGCACGGAGGAGAGAGTGATGCTGCAGGAGGTTTGTTATCTTCCCTGATGTAGGAGGTCAGGCCTGGGCAGGCACAGCTATTGGGTCACTATGCACTTTGACAAGAAAGAGGGTGTACAGCAACGACAGGTGAGGCAAAATAAGCCCTGGGGCCAGGACTCTAGTCTGACTAGTCTTAGTTGCTCTGCTACCAGGCATTCAGCCCACCAATTACCACTGAGATGCACGAACAACTCTTCTACAGAGAAGGGTCAAGAGGCTCTAGGTGCATGGCTGGGAAGTGTTCTTATTTGGAAGGCAAACAGGAATTCAGTCCTAAGTGTGCTTCAGAGAGAGAGATGGTGACTCTGGTAAAACAAGCTCTTGCTGCCTCCCACCAAACCTAAGGCCTGCAGTCACTCTCACCAAGCCTGATTTGTGCAGCAGGGAATTCAATGGTAAGGGCTTAGGACCCAGTGCAGGAGTGAAGGAGGTCAGAGAGGGTAAGGAAAGAGCTAACCCCACAAAGGCTTGAAAACCCCCATCTGAGTTTCTGAAGAGAAGTCTATTCCTTAAGTTTTGTGTGTGTATGTGTGAGAGATGTTGTGCCAGTTAGTGATGGAAGAGTAGGAGGAGGGGAGAGTCTAGACTAGCACAAGCTCAAGGTAAATCTTCAGCAATAAAGCCAGCCAGTTGCTAGTTATGTATCTCTCCAGGGAAACAATACTCTTCTGCTAAGCTAGATGGTCCTGGGGTCTCTGCTGGAGGGTCTTCCCAGGCTCAGGATGGTAGAGAGCCTTTCCCTGCCCGTCTGCCACTTGCTGGCGGGTGCAGTGACACTGACTAGCTAACTGAAGGGTCAACTTTCCACAGGAAGGAGCCCTGAAACAAATAACTAACACCCACTCAAAGAGCCCCACTGCAGCTCTGCATTCCACATCTCCGAGGAACACCTCCTTTGCTCTGACTAAATTCCCCCACAGCTTCTCCCCACCTGTGCAGCCTTCACCTCTTCTAGACAGCTCTGACACACCTACACAGCCTACAGCCCTCCACACTTGCTGACCTTATCTATAGGATTGTGCTTCTTAAACATTAATGTGCATAAAAATCACTAAGGGGTATTGTTTAAATGCAGAATCTGATTCAGTAGGTTTGGAGTAGAGCCTGAATGTCTGCATTTCATACAGGCTTCTAGGTGATACCAATGCTCTTAGTACAAGGACCACATTTTTAATATGGCCTAGTCCTTGCTATACTTCTAGCCCCTCTACACCCTTACCATCCCCAGACAACCCCTCAAAGAGCTCTCTGCCTCTGCCTTAACCTGGTTACATTCTCAGTGCTGAGAAAGGACAGTGGTTTGGTGGGGGAGGAGGTAGGAGGGGCTACCTAAGGCTCATGTTTGGGAGGCAGCTCTGCTAAGAGCTCTGGCTGGGCTCAGGCAGGGTGTTTTTCAGACTGACAATGTAGCCCAGGTATGGTTCTTCTGGAATTCATCAAATTATTTAGTTAATATTTTTTGCACATCTGCTATATGTACAGCTATGGTGCTTATTTTATCTCATTTAATCCTCCTAAAAGACCAAGTAAGGTAAATACCCATTTTAGAACTGAAGAACCAGGCTGTATAAGGTAATATGTTCAAAGTCACACCTTGAAGGTGGCAGCAACAATATTTAAATCTAATTTGCTCATTCCTATGGCCCAGCTCCTTCTCAGAGATGTCAGATAAAGTCATAAGATTAACAACACATCAGAACTTACACAGTCATGGAACTACTGTCTTGTAAAGCAGGCACTTGGAAGGCTGGTACTAGCCTAATCATGTCTCCAGTGCTAGCACACACTTGGAGCCCCTCTTTAGAAAATGGCATGAATGCTTTCTAATCACCAATCTCCTGCTCATCGAATTCTTCATTGGCAGGAAATCTTGGAGTCACTAAAGCAGTCAAGAGCTCAAGATGAAAAGATGGGGGTGGGGGGTTGGCAAGAAGTATCAAGCAAGAAAAAGCACTGGGAACTGAGAATGCTGAACAGAGGAGGAAAAGCAAAGGGCAGTATAAGAAAAGGAGATGGAAGAGTTTCAGCCACCAGTTCAGCTCTGGCCCTCCATTTTAAGGGCACTTATATTCTAGGCACTATGCTGGGTGCTGCAGATACAAAAATATGATCTCTGCCCATGAAGAGCTCAAAGGCCAGTGAGTAGGCCTAATTAATATGCAGATAATTCTAATAATACGCCATGTGCTAGAACAGAGATTTATTTGTATAGATGTTGCATGTACACCAGACAGAAGCATCTATCCCACCCTGAGGAATAAGACTCTCCTGAAGAAAGCTGAGGCATGAAGGATGAGTATGAGGTAGAAGTCAACCAGATGAAGAAGGGAGTAGAGAACAAAAAAGAGAAGAGAAGAGAAGAGAAAGGAAATGAAGGGGAAGACGATGCATATGATTTTTGTAGCAAGCAAAAGGAAGAGCTCACTTTTACTGGAATGCTGAAGGTAGGGGTAAAGTGGCAGGTTAGGAGACTAGAACAGGAGGAAGGCTTATAGTCATGAACGGCTTTGTAAGTCATGTTCAGGGCTTTGGACTTTAACTGGAAATAATGGGGGGGGCTTGAAGGATTTTAAGTCCATTGTCAGATTTACATAGACAGATCATTCTGGGAGCAGTACGGACAGAATGGGAAAGAATGATTAAACTGGAAGTAGGGAGACCAGCTTACAGGCATTGCAAGAAGTGATAAAAGCTTCAAAAAGGCAGAGTCAGTGGCATTGGAGAAGAAAAACATATCAAGGTCAAGCTGCCAGGGCTTAGTGGCTGAATGGATGAGGGAAAAGCCCTAGGCAAAGATGACTTCCACTTGTCCTCCTGACTCAGGTGACTGGGCGAACTGTGACTCCACCAAGCAAGACAGAGAAACAGAAATAAGAGTAAGTTCTAATGATTTTGTCTTGTGCAAGTGTGTGTATGTGTATGTCTATAAATATAAAGGGTCAGAAGAAAGAACTTGGGGAAAAACAGCACTGAAGGGGTAGGCAGAAGAGGATGGACAGCTATGGTCAGAGAGGCAGGGGACCAAGGAGAGGCTGGTGTCATGTCTGAGAAGGCTAAGATTTTGAGAAGGATAATGTAAAACAGGGAAGATCCACAACTAGAGTTCTGGAGGGGCTCTTATATGACAGGTGAGACTGAAGTATGGTTGAGGCTGGGGAAAGAGCCAGCAGATAAGGGCAAGCTGTTTGAAGATGCCAAAGAAGAGAACTCAAGACACACTCTTCTCTGGTTTGCTGCCCTTTCAGCAAAAACTGTTTTTCTCTCAACAATTATGGGTCTGATCCTCGGGAGGCTTAAGACTCCCCAGAGAGAAGCCCTCCAATAGAGAAGTTCAGCCTATGGTCCAGAGAGCATGGCAGGTCTGCTATTTCTTAGGAAATGTGGGCAAGGGGGTGCTGAGGCAAGGGAGGTTGACCAGAGCATGGCCAACCTCAAAGTAACAGTGAGAAGAGCAGGGAAATGATACAAGGGTCATGCCATTGAAAAATCTCACCTGCAAAAAAGGCCCAGTGTATTCTTTAACTTAATCTATATGCTGTTCGTCCTCTTCTTCCAGCCCCTTAAGTAACTTTGTAACCAGAACAAGAGATAGACCTTCAAATTGTAAATGAACCTATGTGGATAAAGAATGCTGAAATCTTGATCAACACCATCACCTAAATAACCCTGTTTTTAGGACAAAATTTCAGAGAAATTATGAATCACCTGTAAACATCATGCCTTATGCTGACCCCTACTCAAAAGGCCCTATAAAACCCAAAACCCTAAACCCTTGAATGTACCTCCTCTCTGAGGTCGCCTGCACTCCCGTCTGACTGTGTACTGTCTTACATCAAATAACGTTGTTGTTGCATAAGCCGATTGCACTTGTTTCTGAACTCTCTTCCATGATAAAGACAAGAACTCTCCAACCTCCATCTCTGGTGATAAATGTCTTGTCACTTTGCTATTTCATTCGGCTTTCTAGTCTTAACACAATCCTTTTCTCTCTCCCTTTTTTATTTCAGACCAGTAGGGAAGTAGAAGTTCTGAGGATATACTCTCACTCCATCCAGTGCTCTGTGGCTCCCCCAAATCCTGGGGTGGTAGGGGCTTAGTTCCCATGCTGTGCAGATTCAAGTGGACACTGGATGCCAGGGGATGCCAAAGGACCCTGGCTTTAGGAGTTGGCAAGGGATTTGCTCTATGGCAAACAGGAGTTTAGTGAACTTCCCTTTCCTCCCTCTGTTCTTCCTTGCTCTCTGCTGCCTGCATGCCTGCTGATACTCATTCGCTTCTACTTATTTTAACGGATTCCTTCCTTACCCACACTCATCTGACCTGGTTGAGAATTCTTTCTCAATCAGAGTCAAGAACCCTTCCCTGTCTGGGTTGAGGTTTCACCTAGCACAGGGAGAGACTTCCCCAGACACAGCCTCCAGACAACAGCAAGCAGAGGAGTGCATAGCTCCAAGTTCTGGCTGCAGCACAGTCCCATGACTTATCCTTGGGTCATCCTCGCCAGGCTATGGCACAAAGCAGCAAAGACCCTGGCACCTCTAGTTCTTCAGGCCCAAGGTCTGCACAGACCTAACAGGAATACAGGCATACCCTGTGAATGTAGGACAGAGGGAAGCAGCCTGCACTGAGATTTTTCTAGAACTCAGAACACCTGCTCCACCAACAACAAACATCCAACAGAGGCTCAGAACCTATGTTCCAAATGATCATGATTGTGTGGTGATAATGATTTCTCACTTTTAAGACCTTCAATAATACTTTTCTATAAAACCAAACAAAAGTAAAATTAAGGAGTCACTTAACCTAATTATTAATTTATCTCTCAGGCACAGTAATGCAACCAGTAAACTGCATGCCTCCACTGTAAGTTAAGAAATGTGCAGTTAGAGTTAGATTCTAGTTCCATCTCCTGCAGCCAAACACCAGAACCTATTGGTAAGTGAGCAAGCAAGAAAGCCAGGCTTGCATGAGGGTAAAGGACTGGCAACCTCAATGAGGTTGGACTGACTTCTCCCAAAACCTTGACTTTGGGGTTTACTGCATTTTGAAAATATACTCTTTTGGAGACGAAGCATCTGTGTTTAGCTAGTTACAAAAATAGCTCTGTGAATGCTGCCAGAGTTGAATGAATGTTTTATGCTATTTGAATCATTTGAAATAACCCAGTAAGTTGAAAATTTTTTGCTGTGAAAGGAATACTTGTTCTGTAGAGCTAAGTCTTAGTTACAATTAGAAAGGAACTCCAAAATTCCTGTTTCCTGGTGGAGGAAAAATGCTTCCTCTTCACTCACTTGACAAGGCCTCACATCTGGGCTTCAAAGAAGTGCAGAAAAAACATTTCCAGGAGTATTTTGGCTTTGATATGGACACTTAATTTCACAGGCAGTAGGAACCTACCTTGTTTATATTGTAGCTTCCACTCTTCCCTCTACTCTCTTCTATCTTCCACTCCAGTGAAAACCTGGGCACTAGATCCTCAGTGACTTTATCCTATGTTTAGGAGAGTAATTTTCAACTTCTTGTTATATTTGAGTGGAACTAAGATGAGTTCTCTCTCTATATATAGAATGATGGTCTACAGAAAGAACTTGAAAATCCTGGATTCTGGTCCACAGTCAACTCTGGGCTGCTCTGGATTCTGAGAGAATTTTTCCACCCACCCCACTCTGGCACAGACCCAGCCAGCTGCAAATTGTCTAGATTGAGCTGCTTTGACACACTGATGCTATCAGCCTCACAGTGCCTGGAGCATGCAGATAGGGGCAGGGAATGGCGCCATCTCACTGGACGTAGTAATGTAATTTAGTTTCTGAAATACAAGTATAAAATCTTGAAAGCTGATGTTTTTAAATCTACCTCAGGAGGTGGGGTAGTGTGATGGTGTGGAATTCCTAGCAGAACCACCTAAATAGGGAAATGGCTTCTGTCATGTATTAGTAAACAGTTCAAAGCAATGGAAAAACATTCAGAGAGGATCTGTAGGAAAATAAGTGCCTAGTCCTTCTTGCCTCCTCCCTCCCTCCTCTGAGGGGTGCTGCCAGGTGAGGACCATGCACTGTGTGAACCCCAAACTGGGGCTAGAAGAGCCTCTCTTGAGCATTCCTGTGAGAGTCCCCCGGCTGGGGAGATGAACGGGCACCAGCGTCCCCTTGGGGATGGGGCTGGTATGCCATGGCAGTTTGAATGGGTCTCAACTGGCCCTTTTTGAAAGGAATTATTCAAACTGGGCTAAGAATGGTGGCAAAGAAGCTGTCACTTGCCTTTCCTTCCATTTCCCCAGCCTCATCTCATGCTACTCTTCCTCCAGCTTTACTACACTCTACAGCACTGCTCTCTGCTCCTGATGCAACACCAAGATCTTTCCCACCTCATTCTCCCCTTCTGGCTACATCTTACTCATCCTTCAGCCTCAGCTGACACATCACCTCGTAAAGAAGCTTCAATGAATACCAGGCTAAGTTGGTTCTCTCTATAATATACTCTTACAGCCTCTCCACACACCCCATACATTTCATGCACTTATCAAATTGTACTTAAATGATTATTTGCATAATTTATTTGTTTAATAATTGCATACTTTATTTGTTCATTAAGGCAGGGACCACGCTTGTTTCTACTGTGTCCTCTCATTGCCTAGCACAGGGAATGATGGGTCAAAATCTGATAACAAACAGATTGCTTTCTACTTGGTTTGAAACTATAGCAAAGATCTTTCTGTAACAGAGAGATGGCAAAAGGTTGGTGTGTGGCCAGCATGTGCCAAGGCTTTGTCTAATTGTGTCCCAGACACATGATGCATTGTATGCTCTTTGTAGGGCCACTTCATCTATGTAAGCCTCTGGTTTGGGGCTGAAAGACTGCCTTACGGGAAGTTATTTTGCAGAACAGCCAAAGTAAGAGTCCCCAAAACCCTCACTTACTCCCTTGCTCACCTGAAGGCTTGGCTTACTTAAAAGCCCACTTAAGGTCCATGGCCAAAGCAGCAGTTCAACTCCAGGTCGACTTCTCATGGGGACAGATCATCAGCTGAGCAGACACAGCTTTCTTTGTGATTCAAGAGCCAGGCTCAGATTTTGCTTGAAGATATACTTTCCTACTATCAAATGAATAAGGCCCAACTCTGTCAAGTTTTAGAGAAGTAGGAATTTCCAGCTTGGAATCCCAACCACCAATCCTTTGGAGGGAAATAGGAGTGGGGCTGCTCTGATCCTCTGTCTGATCAAAGTGCTTCCTGACAGCCTGGGGCTTGCAGCCATGTTTACCACACAGTGAACCCCCCAAGGCAGGGGAGCTCTTGAGAGTTCAGACATAAGGGCAAGGAGACAGCAAAGGAAAACACAAGAAACCTCCCTGAATGGTAAACACAACCTCTGGCAAAAGAAAAGGGCCTGCGGATTCCAGTTTTGCCTGTGACTGCACTGACTTTTAGAGTCTAGACAGGTTGTTTCATTCTCTGAGCTCCCAGTTCTGTTTTTATTTGGCCAGGAGATTCTAGAAAGGGCCTCCAGGATGAGAGTAAATGAGTTGTCCCAGGTCAATGCCAGATAGCAGCCCTGGGATTAGAATTCATGGGCCCTTCTTTCCAGCCAGCTGCTCCCTCCCCTGAGTCCTGAACTGTTTCTTCTTCTGAATGCTCAGGATTATATTGAATTTAGTAAGGTTTGTGGTCACATAATGACTGCTCCTAATAAAACAATGACTACAGAGCATGCACTGTTAGGAAGGCAAACATGGGGGCGCCTTTGCCCCTGAGAGAATAGGCCAAGAGCAAGCTCTGTTCTACTTGAACGAAAACCAACACAAACAACTCTCCTAGGATCTGACAGAGTCCTGTCTGTTCTTGTTTTGTCTCCAGGCTTCCCTGTGTGTCAAAAGCCTGTGCTTAATCCCATAGTAAGGGCCTCTCTGGAAGCTGGAAAACATTGTTTCTATAGGCAGAAGAGCCAGGCTGAGGGACAGTCTGGATCCAGATCCTCTGAGCATCTTTTCACTCATAAATTAGTTATTACATTGTTTATGCTCCCATCTCAAGGTGTGCTATACAGCTATACCTCTTCAGATGGAGTAGGGGCAGCCCTAGCACTTCCAGCCCAAACTTTGCCAGGTCCACTTGTGGCTCAGTGAACACCATTCTTTTCTCCTCCCTGCCAGTCCCATTATGACTGGCTGGTGCTAAGAGAGGGAACCTACAGCTGTTCTCTGGTGGTTTCACTATTTCGTTAGTACCTGTCTCTTTTACCAGGCAGCTCACTGAGGCATGTATGGCCTTTTGGGTTCAAACAGTGCCCTCAGTAAGGCACCCAGCAACCTATTAGAGATGAAGAGAGAAATTGAGGAGAACCTTGTACAAGGCCCAGAGCAAGGCTGCTTGGGAGGGATGGAGCCTGAGTGTTTTTACTCAGCCTCAATCCAGGCAGATTTACCTTCCTTCCTCAATCACCAGCCCAGGAAAAGTGAGAACATAGTAACCTCATTTGTTGGCTTTGATTCATTTAGCCATGGAAGAAGCCTGGAGGTAGAGGAGGAATCTTCAACTAGAAAATCCAATCTCTAGTAGGTGATTATGATTCCTCTGCCCTTCCAGACTCTTCAAATACACCCCTTCTCTAGATGATTTGGGGAATTGGGAAGGAAACCCCTCTACAGTGCTACTCTAACTCTTCTGCCTTGAGGCCATGTGCATGGCCGGGGTGAGTGTGGAAGGCTGTAAGCCTCCAGACTCACTAGTTTCATTTTGCTTCTACTTCCTACACTTTCCCCACCCCCCATCCCCATCTTATGTTAATGCTCTTCCCCTAAAAAAGATGTCTCTAAATTATATGTACACCCACTGCTAGGCTGAAGGTACAGTGACAGCTCATGAAAGGTTCCAGCTTCAGGCCTTGAAACCTGTTCAGTGCTTCTCAGTTTCCCTGGCCCCATCACTCCTACTCCCAGACTGAAGAGGGGGGTTCTGGGGTATTAGAGAGAAAGGTCCTTGTTTCACAAGACTCTTACCTTACTCCTGAAAGTTCTATGGCTCTGAGGTATTAGGGTGTCAGGCTCTAGAGACAGCTCAGGAGATGACATGTATTGGAAGCTTATTTCAACTTCAGAGTGATGGTGACCTCTACAGAAGAGCTCAGTCAGACCAGACATGTGTGAGAGGAGGTAGGGCAGGGTCTGGAGGGGTTAGGGGGAGTCCCTGGATCCATAGCGCTAATCTTGGAGAGAGAGAAAAGGCTGGGCCATTTCACAGCTAGAGATGTGTGGGAGGGAAGGTTATTTAAAACTGAAGGAGCAAAGGCCTTAAGGACACAAGGCTTTTCAGACCCAGCCTGGACGGGGCTCCTCTAGGAGCTATCCAGGGTCCTGACCAGCCTCCATCTAAAGACCTTGGAGATTGTCAGTTAATCCTGACCTTAAATGCTGCTGGCTCCTCTCTGCCCATCTCTGATGCCAACTGCCTGCTTGGACCCATGGCCTGAAGTAGCTCCAGCATGACTCCAATCGCTCTCTATGGCTGCAACCTGGACTTCACGCCAGCAGCCTCGTTCCCTGGCCAGATTTTCAATAAGGGGTGAGGTTGAGGATCTTAGTGTGTGTGAAAAAAATATCTCCCAGTCCCTCTGGAAGTTCAGGACTAACTGGGTCTGGCTCAGGGGCAAGGTGGCCATGGTTGGGGGTGGGGAGAGTTCTCCATGTGGCATATCCTCAGACAGCTCAGCTGCTCCTCCCCTCCTCTCAGGGGCTGTTGCATACATACGTGCACATACACACACACTCCAGATTCTCCATCCTGTCACTGCAGAGCCTGTACTGCCACAAAGAAGGTAGAGCTCCCTTTGGGCAGAAGGCAACTGCTTTGTTTCCATCATGGATATTACAGAAATTTTTCAAAGAGCACCAAAATATAAAGCTAACTTAAATGAATAAAAGATTTCTTTTTCTAAGCAAATAAGCCAATTATAAAATGGGCCAAGGAGCTGAAAAGACACTTCTCCAAAGAAGAAATTCAGATGGCCAACAGGCACATGAAAAGATGCTCCACATCGCTAATCATCAGAGAAATGCAAATTAAAACCACAATGAGATATCACCTCACACCAGTTAGGATGGCCAGCATCCAAAAGACAAACAACAAATGTTGGAGAGGATATGGAGAAAGGGGAACCCTCCTACACTGCTGGTGGGAATGTAAATTAGTTCAACCACTGTGGAAAGCAGTATGGAGGTTCCTCAAAAAACTCAAAATAGAAATACCATTTGACCCAGGAATCCCACTCCTAGGAATTTACCCTATGAATACAGCAGCCCAGTTTGAAAAAGATATATGCACCCCTATGTTTATCACAGCACTATGTACAATAGCCAAGAAATGGAAGCAACCTAAGTGCCCATCAGTAGATGAATGGATAAAGAAGAGGTGGTACATATACACAATGGAATATTATTCAGCCCTAAGAAGAAAACAAATCCTACCATTTGCAATAACATGGATGGAGCTAGAGGGTATTATGCTTAGTGAAATAAGCCAGGCAGAGAAAGACAAGTATCAAATGATTTCACTCATCTGTGGAGTATAAGAACAAAGAAAAAACTGAAGGAACAAAACAGCAACAGACTCACAGAACCCAAGAATGGACTAATAGTTACCAAAGGGAAAGGGACTGGGGAGGATGGGTGGGAAGGGAGGGATAAG
>JAQQAC010002172.1:37712704-37849946 GCA_029783875.1 Phataginus tricuspis | reverse complement strand
CTTACTACGCTGATAGACAGTGACTGTAATGGGGTATGTGGGGGGGACTTGATAATAGGGAGTCTAGTAACCATAATGTTGTTTAAGTAATTGTACATTAACGATACCAAAATAAAAAATAAAAATAATAAATAAATAAATATATAAATATTTCTTTTTCTGAATTCAAGAGGAATACATAGTCACTATAAAAAGCCCAGATAACACAAAAGAAAGAAAATCACCTTAATCTTACCATCCAGAGATATATTCCATGTTAACTTCCTAGCACACAGCCTGGGGTCACAAGTGGTGGTAAAAGGCAGCATAATGTAGTGGTTAAAAACATGAGTTTTGGAGTAAGCCCTACCTCTGCCATTTATTTATCTGTGTGATCTTGATCAAATTTCTAACCTCTCTGGGTCTATTTTTCATCTTTAACATGAGGAAAATAGTAGCACCCGCCTCATAGTGTTTTGGGGAGAATTAAATGGGATAAAACATATAAAGTGCTTACCACAGTCCCTGACACATGGTAAGCAGTCAATAAAGGGTAGCTTTTATTACATACACATACACCTCCATAGAAACCATTCTGTAATACTGTTTGATGCCTAATTCTAAAACACAGATTATTTTCCACCTCAGATAAAAGCTGAAGAGAGGGGAATAAGTTCAGCTTAACTTCATTTCCTGTCTGGTCTAACTTTCTAGGCCACAGTGGTGATAAGCTGGAACTTGAGAACTAGAATGACATCCTAGCTCAGGAAGGAAAAAACAGTCTTTGATCCAAGGTTTTAGCCTGAGTTCCTAAGCCAGGAGATGGCAGGGGCTCCCTTTTGGTCAAGGTTCTCTCCTCTTCTTGAAGTTTGGGTCCCAGCCCTTCTGGCCCACTTGCTCTGGCCAGCACTTTCTGCCTCAATGAGTAGTAGTGCCCCACTCTCCTCCAGGGTCTCCTTCCCCCTTGGCAACCACATAAGCCCACTAGCCTGGCTTGGGCAAGCCTGCTTCCTCACTGAGTCCTAGCCATTTGATTCCTATGTCTACCTCTCCCACCTCTTCATAGCTGCTCTCCAAAAACTGTTCTCTTTGAGACTGGCACTGATCGAATAGTTAAAATTCAATGGTCTTTTCTCAGGTGATCTTCCACCACCTTTTGGTATCATTGGACAGTACTGACTAGATCTTTCTAGAAATTCTGTTTTCCCTTGGTTTTTATGAAAACATCCTATCGACCCTAACTGTTTTAGCCTTCCTTCCTACTGTTCCTCCTCTCTCTAGACATAGATCCTCTCCTCAGTGTGGTCACTGACTCCACATGTTCTCTCCTGGCATCTGGGAATATAATACATTACAAACTTATTATTTCAAGTAATCCGTATCTCCCAAATCTATATCTCTAGCTCTGACCTCTCTCTTAAGCCACACACCCACATTTCCAACTTCTTCACTGATATCATATCATACCACTCCCCAGCCTAGGTCTTCCTTTTAACTACCCTTGTCTTGTTAATTGCATAGCCACTTTCCCAGTTCAATAAACTAAAAAAGAGAGTCATTAAAAACTTTCATATTTACAGAAGAGTTACAAAGACAGTGCAGAATCCTTGTATACCCTTCGCTCAGCTTCCCTTAATGTTAGCATCTTACATAACCATGGTCCATTGATCAAATCTACATTGATCAGATCAATACTACTCACTAAACTACAGACTTCATGCAAATTGCTCCAGTTTTTCCATTAACATCCCTTTTTCCATTCCAGGATCCATACTGCATTTCATCGACATGTCTCCATGGTTTCCTTAGTTTCTCAGTTTTTTTGACTTTCATGACCTTGACTTTTGAGAGTACTGGTCAGATATTTTCTAGAATGTCCCTCCAATTTGGATTTGCCTGATGTTTTCTCATGATTAGACTAAGTTTATGGATTTTGGGGAAGAATACCATACAGGTGATGTGTCCTTAGCATCACAGGATACCAGGGGGTATATGACTGATTGCTGGTGATACTAACTTTTAGTCACTTAAAGTGGTGTTTGCCAGGTTTTCCCACTATAAAGGTATTATTTTTTTCTTACTCTGACCATATTTTATTAATGAGAAGCAAGTCACTCAGCCCAGGCCACACTCAAGGGGAGGGAAATTAAGTTCTACTTCCCACAGGGAAGAATGCCAAAGAATTTTTGAACATATGTTGAAAGTAACACAGTAATTAATACACATTTTAGTTGAGATTCTTATAGGGTATGCAAATATCTATTTCTCTTTTTTCACCCATTCATTTTAGCTATCAACAGCAGCAATTGTTACTATGATGTTCTAAAGGTAATTTTTAAATTTCCCTCATTTTTCTACAAATAAAACTTTAAAATAAATTTTAATAAACACATTTTTTAATAAAAATTATAATCCTTCTGAAAGGAAGATTTGTCCCTTCTCCCCAGTTTACTTATTTATTTATACAATTATTTATATCAGTATGGATTCATGTATATTTATTTTCTTTGGTGGGTTATAATCCAGTATCATCATTATTTATTTTGGTGCTCAAATTGTTTCCACTTTGGCTATTGGGACCTCTTTCAAGTTGGCTCCTATCTCCTTTTGGCCTGTGTAGGGGGTCATTTCAATCACCTCTTTCCTCTGGCAAGCTAATCATGAACTAAGGGTAGCACTTTCTTCAAAATATCTAACATTCTTTTTTTTTATTTTAATAGTCTCTCAATGAACATCCTGCTTCAGGTCTTTATCAGCTTATTTCAGGACCACTTCAGTGGTAACTCAGTCATCTCTCCAACTTCTCTCCCCAACTCAACCTATACATTACTCTTAAATTATTCTTCTGGGAATTAAACTCTGCTCCGATTACAGTATTCCCTTGCTCAAGACCCTTCAATGGCTCCCATCACTTGAAAACTTCTCAACCTGACATTCAATAGTTTTAACAACATGGCTCAAGTATGACAGTCTGGCTGCTTCTCCAGTGGCTCATCTTTCCAAGTCCTTTGTTGTCTTTGTCCCATCTGTCAGCCCTATATGCTGATGACTTCCTCTTTCTATCTCTAGCCCTGCTACATCATTTTAAACTATTAAAAATTATGTTTATTGGCTTCTGTAACTTACAAAAGTGATACATGCTCAATGAAGAAAACTAGAACAATACAGAAGTGGTTAAAATAAAAAGTGAGTCTTGACTTCCTCTGCCCCCCTTCCTCAGGTTGGTTTTAAGAATGAAGCAGCCCTTCCAGATTGTTCAGTATCTCTCCTATCTCCCTATTAAGTTGCTACATCATAGCAAACAGGTGTCAAGACACGCTTTGTGACGTAAGGGTTTTTAATGCAAGTCAGAAAAGTTTAAATGCAGAAAAATATAGATCTTTATGTCTGCATTGCGATTTACACTTTCAAAGCTTTTTCCTTGTTATTACCTCATTAAGTCTCTGACAATCCTAAGAGACAGAAATAGTAACAGTTTTTCAAATTAAGACTTTTTCAAAAGAGCAGTTTTAAGTTCACAGCAAAACTGAGGTGAAGGTACAGAGATTTCCCATATAAACCCTGCCCCCACACATGCACAGCCTCCCCAACTATCCTACACCATAGGTACAACCGATGACCCTAAACACATCATAATCACCCAAAGTCCACAGTTTGCAAAATGGTTCACTCCTGGTATTGCACAATCTATGGGTTTGGACAAATGTAAATAACATGTATCCATCATTAGGGTATGATACAGAGTATGTTCACTGCCCTAAAAAACCTATTATTTATCCCAATGTTACAGAGGAAAAAGCTGAAATTTTATAATGCTGAACAGCTTCCCTGAAGCCCCCTAGCCAGGGTGAGGTCCCACGTTTTCTGACCCCTTTCCTACTTTACCTCATAAAAAGTCCATAGGAAAACCACAATGAACAGTGACACTAATGAGAGAGGCCAGAAAGCCAAAGAGAACAACTAAGAATGTGGACATGGCAGTGATCAGTGATCATGGCTTTACCTTGGGGAATATGAGAATAATTTAGTTCCCTGCTTCTCTTTTATGGTGAAGCTGAAACTACAGGAGACCTCAAAAGAGGAAATAAGAGACAGGAACATATTTGATCAGTGTGATAGCTTCCTATTTCCAAAGAAATGCCCTGCCTCCCAAAAGCTACAGGGCTCTGCAGAAATTGAGAAGGAAGTGAAAAGATTTGAGCCAAGTGTGGCCAGTCAAAGCTGGGGGTGCCCAGCAGGAATAAGATTGACCAGACAGGTGGCACACAGGTATCTGGCAGCTTTTCCATAGCCAATGCATTTCACCAACTTGTTGATGTGAATACCTGATTGAAAAATACAGGAATTTTGAGGAAAAAACTCTGTCTCCTGGAATAGGCATGATTTTTGGCTATTTGTTTCCTGAAATGGAAAAAAAATGACTAGAGAAAAAGTAATATTGGTTTCTTGTAACAATTTCAAATACACAGAGGTGAACAAACTCAAATACATTTAAGAATGTGAAAATTCTCCTGTAAATCAGAACTGTTACCAGTTTATTCTGCATTTTCAGAGTTTTAAAACGTGTAATCATAAGTACAAATTTAAATGTAGATGAATCAGATCATCCATATCCCAGATGTATGTAAAAATGGTAACTTTATTGCTACATACATTTTAATCACAATAAAAAAAATCTTTAACATATTTTCCTGTCAATCCATATTAGATCTTACTTCCTCCTTTAAGTCTGCTTCTATGTATGCTGCAGGACTGATGTACCATGATTTACTAAATCAGTCTGCTGTGATATAGATTCATGAAAATTGTTTGCTTTGTTTTTTCCCCTCTCTCAGTATTATAATGCTGTAGCTATCATAAAATTATGTACATATTTATTTATAACTATTATATCTTATTTTAAAACTCTTTATATACTTGTCTATTTTTTAGTTCAATAAATTCTAGAAGTGGAACTGCTGAAAGGGTCAATGGTCCCGTACACATTATGTTGCCAGTTGTCTTTCCAGAGAAGTTGTGACAATGTATACTCTCACCAACAACTCAGATTTTGAAGTCAGAAAGACCTGGATTAGTTCTAAGACCAGATGGTTGTATGAACTTGACAAGTTACCTTTCTTAGCATCCCTTTCCTTTCCAGTGGTGTAATACTTCTTGCTTCACAGGGTCAGTGTTAGAATTAAAAAAAAAAAAGTATGTAAAATGCTTTATAGCATGCCTGACATACATAACAAATGGTAGCTGTTTTTCATTTTATGTTGCTCTCTCTTCATTTTTTTTGTTCCCATCTAGTCTATTCATTCATCAAAGTATTCAATCAGTCCCAATTTCCCTTCCACAGAAAAGAAGCTTGGGTTACTGACTAACTTGAGCTTTCTAATCAACAGCAAGCGATATTGCCCCCTTACTGAGTCTGGGTTTCCCAGGAAAGCCTTGAAACCAATTTCCAGAGCTCTATCTTTAGTGACCAAATCACAGAAACAATAAACTCTCTCCTCAGTGATCATTCTTAGGATTTAATCAGGCCATGATTACTCCCCAGGACACTGCTGATCAGGCCATTTCAACAGCTGCCCTTTTGCTCTTTAAAAACAGGACATTGCATTAAGCCCTGGAAACTACAAAGGGCCCGTGTAAAACAGATGGGAGACAGACCCTGAGATACATGCACCCTGGGACATTGGGGAATCTAGGTTGAATTCCCTAACCTGTGTTCTTCCATAGTTTTGTCCAAAAGTAGGAGGGTTGGAACTGGATCATGCGTTCTTAGGGCTATAAGTTCCAGGAAGTATTGAGTTAGGGCTGAAATTAACCAGTGTCCATAGACAAAAAATGCCCAGTGACAACTCTCTAAACTGCCAAAAGGGGGCACTGTAGTGTTATGGTTAGGATCTTGGGCTTTGACGTCACACACCTGGGCTTGAATCAAGGCTTTGTCACTTAATTAGCTTTGTGTTCTTGGGTCTCACTTACCTTCTCTGTAAATTAAGGGTATACAGTCTCCATATTGTTGAAAGGATTAAATAGGAGGTGTGTCCAGTAGCAGGCGCATAGTTGAGTGCTCGTAAATATGAGGACATATAAATGTAGAATGTATGGTTGAATATGAAGTCAGATATGACATGGGGTTATCAAGTAAAGACAAGAAGGTTGAATTCATTCAGTTCATTCAATCGATATCTACTGAATGTTTACTATGTATAAGGCATCTTGCAAGGAACAGGAGACATAATGGAAAATAAAAATAGATATGGTCTCTGCCTTCATGAAACTTGGCCTTCAGGAGAACCCATATGAATAGAATAATATAAACGTATAAAATTATAAATGTTTTTGAAAGTGCAATAAGGAGAAGGCCACTGACCAAGGCTAGAGTTTGGGGGTAGTCCTCTGTGAAATTATAGCTGAGCTAGGATCTGAAGGATGAGTAAGAGTCCACTAAAAATGGTAGAAGGGGCAAGGAAGGAATTCCAAGCAAAAGGAACAATGTATGTAAAGACGCTAAAGCAGAAGGGAGGCTGGGACATCAGAGAAGTGGAGGGAAAACAAGTAAGGTTGGATGCAGTGATGGGAGTTAATGTGGCATGAGATGAGCTGGACAGGAAGGCAGGAGACCTACCACATAAGGCTTTGCAGGTCATGTTGGGATTTGTCTTTACTTTAAGAGCAAGGGGAAGCTATTGAAATGGAAGGTGCTGCACTGGGCATCCATGCTACTTAGCAACACTTTCCTCATATCTCCTTTTATGGGGATGAAAGGGATGAAGCTTCACACAATTTCCTGTGTGAAGGGAGAGGAGCAAAGAAGTAATGTGCAAACAGCTCTCTTCCCAAATCAGAAAGAGGTCCTCTGTATCTTCGCTGGCCAAGGAAGAATTAGACATAAGGAAGAATGTGAGTGGGCCACAGAGGGCTGTGAGACCCTCATCAGAAATCCTAGAGCGCTGATGGGCTGTCACTACAGAACTCCTAATATCTTCTGGCTGCTGCATAGCTGGGAACCCTAGCCAGCCTCTCAGACTTCTTGCCCCATCAGATTCTCCAGTGCACTGGACAAAATGACCAAGGGATTAGCTGCTATTAGGCTGGGGTGGCAGAGACACAGCACTCCTGTGGGCAGAGGCAGGGACCCCAGGATGCATTCAGGTTTGCAAAAAATAAGCTCTCAACTTTTGTGTGGCTTCCTGGTTAGCTGGCTCACAGCACCCATAGTATGCAATGAAAGGTTTGTCTGGCCCATGTGCACACAGAGGCACACAGGCTCTACAGACTCTCCTTTGTAAGGAGAGAAACTAGGCATGGAGATGGCAGCATGGGAATGCTAAAGTACCAGAAGGTGGTAGCTGTGTTCTAGCCCTCATAGGTTTTTGAATTTGACTGGAAAGAGAAAAGGACCTAAGACGGCTAGAGCTACCCACCCCACCCCTCTTTCAACCTCTCCTGGCCCACAGCCCAGCTAAACAGGAAATGAGGCTTGGGTCCCTGCCAGACCCAGGCTCGGGCAGGAAGCTCAGGAAACAAATGAGAAAGACCCTCTTCAGCATAGAAGAAGGCTGCTAAGAAATCCCTGGGAAGGTAAAATAAACTCAGCCCCTGCTGAGTTCCCTCTCAGTGGAGGAAAAGACTAGCCTCACCTCCACAAACCAGCATGGTCAAGCATGCCCCTAGCAGGAGTCACAGAGAGCAGATTCAAAGTTTAATGAGGGAAGACAGTCTCAGTGAGAACAGACTCCAAGTAAGGACCCTCCCCTCAGAGAAACACAGGCATGCAGTGAAGCAGGGTGGGTACATGTTGTCTGAAGACATCCCAGGGCCATCTCGGGTTGAAAAGGGAGGGAAATGATGACATAGGATAAAGGCAGTGGTTGATAAAGTGGACCTAAAGGAGAAAGGGCTAGTGAGATCCGTGCTGTTTGTGGGGGATGAAGGGGGAGAACTGACAGGGGTTCTTTGCTGTGCAAATGTGAAGAAACTCCTGATGAATAACAGATTGAGGCAAGGGCCATCAATGGCTGCTAACAACAGGTAGAAGGCTAAAGGGGAAACTTTGTGATGGAGAGATCCAGCTACCTACATCTTTAATCAATCTGAGCATAAGGAAAATCAGGATAATGTCTGTCATGCACCTTCTGATGTGATATGATAGGAGGTATACAGCATACCTCAGAACAGTTCTTCACAAAAAAGTTGAATCTGAATTTGATCAAACCTTGAGAGCTAACTACCAGTTGCAAAAATACAGATGACAGAGATTAAAGAAGAAATAATTATTCAGAGTAATCCAGTGGGTGGGGCATAGGTGAAACAAGATTAGCCCTGGGTTGATCATTGTTGAAGATGGGTGAGTATTAAGGGGTTCATTTTACTTTTTTCTCTACTATATATATGTTTGAAATTTTTCATGAGAAAACATTTAAAAACTTAAACAAGGTCTGGAGAATGGAAACTGCCTCCTTCTCTTAGCCCACTGAGCTGTAGGGAGAGTAGTAGCAACTGGACCTTTTCAAATGTTTCTTGAACCTTGAGAGCTGGCCATTGGGAGCCAAAATGGAAGCAGGGCACCTCCAGCAGCATCAGCAGTGGGGCTTTCCCAGAAGGCCCTACTCCACCAGTAGGGCTCCACAACAACCTGGCAGGGCGGGGCTGGGGCAGGGCCTCCTCCAGCCCAGGCCAAGTCAATGGAATCCCTATGGGAATCAATGGGAGCACAGAGCGCTTCTATCTCTAGCCTGGCCTCATCAAAGCCCCACCAAGGAGGCCAGGACTTTTCTCATTTGGTGATGAGAAGAATAAACCATCTTCTCAGTCTTGCCTGTGGAAGTTCCCTTAGGAACCACAGACAAAAAATAGAAATCACCAATCCCATAATCACCATCAACCTTTAGATCAGAAATGATGCAGTTCATTTTCATGTACTTGTTTTCATTTATTTTACAAATAGCCTGAAAGAGGTCAGGAGTCTGGCTAATAACAAAGTGGTACAGCTAGAATGCACCCAACTGACTCCCTACCACTGCTGTGCACAGCTCCTGCCCTGAGGCCCATGCCCCTCACAGTTTCCCTGATCTCCACAGCCCCCTAAAGATACTCAAGCCAACTCCTCTCATGGGAGTCCCCCGAGACTGCCTCACTGCTGTAGCTCAGCCCCTGGCAAATGAAGGAGGCTGAAAGATGGCCAAACCTTGGTTCCTGGCTGATTCCCTCTGGTGCCAATGTTTGACATCTTGATTATCATCCACCAACTTGGTCTCTCTCCCTGACTCTGTGGAATTCTCCCTACCCTTTCCTAACCACTAGCCACTACCACCCCCCACATCATTATCCATACTTGGGCTTTCTCTGAGCTTATGATCCCTGGAAGCAGCAGGTCAGCTAAGAGGGGAGGGCTTTCTGGAAGTTGAAATCCTTGGGAAACACCTTTGGGATTTGCAGAAGGGCCCAACAGAGGTCCCTCTCACCAGCTGCTGCAATCTGCATGCCAATGTGGCTGCTGGCTTTCCTGCTAGGGGCAGGCCTGCCACTGGGCAGATTAGCTTATAGCATTTGGTTTTTGTGGTAAGGAGAATGTGAACCCCATGCCTGACACACAAAGAATAGGACAGTCAGGCTGGTACTCTTCTGGATAATTTTTTCCATCTCCAGGAGCATGTGTGCAAGTCATACAATGTTGGAAGACTCAGGTAAGAGCTCTTCACCAGCACACCTAAGGTTTTTGCTCACTAAATATTACACAACACAACTCTATTAATAGCTTTTGCAGCCTCACAACAAAGCTGGCAACATAGTCATTGGCTGTGCTACCAATAGGAGATGGGCTGGATCAGCCCATGTTCTCCTATGTCCCTCACTCCTGAAAACTTACCTAATGCTGCAAAGGGAGAAGATGGAGTAAGGTTGATTTGTATGGGGTTCAGACTACCAACTCAGCTGGGAGCCCCACCTCCCTGGGGATGTCACAACAAGTTACTCTTTGTCAGAACTTTCAAGGTCTTTCTCATCCTGTGGTCTGAACTCAAACATTACTTTCTCATAGGAACCTTACCTGACACCCCCTATCTAATGTGGAAAGCTTTACTATTCACTCTCATGCTACTTTGTTCTTGTCTTTTATTTGTCATAGTTTTTAATTTTGTTACTATACTTCATTTGTTAGTATCTGTCTCTCCCACTGGACTGCCAGTTCATAAAGGCAAGGACCATGTCTGCTTTATTCATCATCTTATTCCCTGTGTCCAGTACAGTGTCTTGCATATAGCATATGATCAAAAGATTTTGAATGAGTGCCCCAATCTATATAATCCCCTGAGTCTCCCACAATTCCCCACAAGTACCTTCTATTCCACTCATTAACGCCCACCTACTCAACCCCTCTGGGACTCTACTGGTCCCCTCCTTAGAATCATCTCCCAACCTCCTCTCCACTCATCCTTAAAGGAACCTATAGTTCTGTTTCATGAAAGCAAACCTCTTCTTTGATAGACTCTAAGCTCTGGGGGCAGAAGCCATCTGCCAAGCACTTAAAAGGGAAGTTGGGGTGATAAGACTCACAATATAACACACAGAGTGAACCCTCAAATCAGGACGTCATATGTATCAAGTTACGTGCTAGAGGTTATAGTGGTTTTGGAGCTTGGTTGAGAGCTTACTTAAAAAGTCAGGGAAGGCTTCCAGGACATGGGGAGTTTATATGGTCCTCTGAAGAACAGGTAGGAGTGGAATAGGCAGAGGTGAGAGGAGAGAATTTTTAAGAGGAGAGGAGGCCTCAAGATGCCAATAGACAAAAGAAGATGAAGAGCCTGGCTGGACCTACTAGAAAGAAAGTTGGAATGAATGGTAATAAAGTATGGCCAGCTGGGAGGGGCAAAAGCCTAGTGTAGATGCCTCAAAAACCAGTGGAGAAGTTTAAGCTGATACAGAAGAACTTAATTAGGTCCCAAAATGTGAAGGAAATTTGGGCCTGGGAGTCAGGATATATCTGGGTTCTAGTCTAGGCCATGCTGACCTCCAACTGGGTAATGGGCAGGCTTCTCTACCTTCTTGGATTTTGCTTGTATATCTGTAAAAGGGGCAAAAATGATTTTCCCAATCTATTTCACAAGGTGGTTCAGTGCTTTGGAAACATCTTATTACGTACCTTAGAAAGGAATTTAAGATAAGAATAAGACAACTGTATCCAGAAACTTTACACCAAGACAAAGTATTAAGGCTACAGGACAGATAGAATGAAGAGTTCACACCTTACTGAACAAAGGAAGAGGATGCCTGGAGAAGGTGAGATTTTTTTGATAGACCTTGAAAGATAGGAAAGATTAGCAAACACATATTAACAGAAAACTAGGAAAGTACTGCTCATACTAAGTTCCACAGTGGATTTTTTTGGACATGTTTATATTGCACACAATAGAGTCATGTTTATTGCTAGAATGTTGTTCCTAGCTCCTACTTTAAAAAGAGTGTGGCATTTTGTAAAGAGCAACATGTCTCCCAAGTGCCCTGGCTTCTGACCCAACTTAAGAACTGCTACCAGAAGAAATGGGGAGCAATGGAGATAGAAAGTAGGGGAGGTCCAGATATAGAAGCATGTTCATGATCCTACTCAAAAACCCTGATTCCCCCCTGTGAAGCCACAAGTAACAAGAAATCTAACCATTTTCCTTAACTCCAGTCCTTTAGGCATTTGAAAACCTTAAAATGTTTTCCCTAAGACTGTTTTTTTAAAGGTTGAACAGCCTCAGTTCTTCTAACTGTTCTCACGTGACAGGGCTTGACTCCTTTCAACATTCCTTTTACTCCTTCTCTTGAATGATGGTATCAGCATAGAATGCAGGACTTCAGATAGCACTGACCAGTGCCAAGTAGGACTATCACCTCCTAGGATTTGAACTCCACACCTCTATTAATGCAGCCCAATTAGCACATTAGCTTTTCTGATGGCTATATCATATAGTAGACTTACATTAAACTTTCTATTCACATAAGCACTGGCTTTCTGAAGGTCTACCCTAGCCTACTCAATTACACAGCATTCCTACTTAAATTCCACATTGCCAAATTCAGCCAGTTACCTCTCTGAGAAAAAGAGTGATATTACACACATATGACACAGTTTCTAAGTATGAAACTACCACATACTAGATCCTTACCTATACTGGTAGGCAGCATAGCTCAAGACATGATCCCAGGTTCTGGCCTTGATTTTACACTGCTAAGGCAAAGGACTACCCTATTTCAGATGTGTCCTGAGTTCAATTTAATAATAGGTATAGCTATTAAATATGATCGTGAAACCTCAGCTGACAATAATAGAAGTACAGTATCAATATTATGGACAGTGGCAGCCCCACAGCAATCTGTGCTGGTCAGATCACGTGGAGAGGTCTGTGTTTAGTTCCAGAGGTAAGAAACTCCAAGGTATCCACTACAGCAGCCAGGTTGACTGCAGAGTTGGAAATCAGTCTCTGGGAAAACAGAAGGAAAAATTAGGGCCCAGGGGGGAGCCTGGGGAACAAAAAAGATTGCTAAGGCTGTATAGCCCATGGTAGGGCCTTTCCTCTCTAGTACTGCTGGCTAAAGAGTCTCCTCTTGTAGCCTACACCTTCTTCTCGCTCCTTTGCTCAAGGGTTTATAATTTCATCTTAAGTGTGGCCAACCACTTATGTGATATTTATGAGATCTTCTTCTGGATCTGCCCTTTTCCCCTCTTATCTGCTTAGCAGAGTCAAGATTAGTCCCTCTTACTTGGCCTATTTCCAAGGGATTATTAACTTTATATCAAGTCAATACTTCAAAACCCATGAAGATTAGGGTAAGGAAAGATCTGTTTTTTTCCATTCAATTTCTGAGGAGCCATATCATAAGATTCCAGCCCCTTAGTCAAACAGATTGCCAAGCTGGCTAAGATCCCCAAGAGTGTTTGTGTTCTTTGCCTAGGAGAACTATGATGATTCAGGGCTGCCAGGATGATGAGCAGAGTACTAGAACTGATGTTTCCCTTGCTGAAGACCATGACAGTTATGGTAAATCAAGTATGTCACCCTTTCTTACTGAACCAGACCCCACCTCAGAATCCACCTTAACACATGCTCTAGGCAGCCACCACTGACCAATGGGCACTAGCATAAGGGGTGAAACCTGCTTATCATCCATGCCCATGGAGTAGGGGCTATAAAACGATTATGCAGGGATGTTTCATGGGCTACAGTGGAGACATTTAGAGATTGAGGTAATCTAATCAGGAAATCAAGTTTTTCAGCTTAAATCCTAATTGAGATAGGATTCTTCATGATGAATGATTTGGACTATAATCTTTATATTATCTCCTGCTTAGAAGAACAGAAAAGGGCAGAACACAGCCTACAGGAAAAAAGGAGAAACAGAACTAAGGCAAGCAGCAGCCACACCAGGATTAAAAGTCAAGTACTAAATGCTTAAGTGTACAGTATATGAATTATATCTCAATGAAGCTGTCCAAAAAAAAAAAAGCTAATGGTAAAATTGCTGGGTTCACCAAACCACCATTTAGTAGAGGGACTTGAAGGAAAATAAAACTCCTTTGCAATATCATGAGAAAAACTAGGCACTTAGCATTTACTTCTACACCTGACCAAAGTTCACTAGAAACTTCCTACTGATGGCAACAAGTTCAGACTCTGACACAACACGGTGACATCCTATTAGAGACCAGCATGGGGCAAAATGGTATGGTTTATAAAAGAAGTTCAAAAGAGCTGGGAAGAATGCAAATCTAGACTGGATCAGAAGAGAGACCAATTTTTAAGCCAGCATTTCCTAAGGAGTATTCCATGAAACACATTGATTCTGTAAGATGTTAATAGATATAACATGAAAAAAGGTTCCATAGCTATATAAACTTGGGAAACATTGAGTTAAACAAAGTGGAAATGTTTCTTTATTGCAGGACTTCTCAGTGCCTTTAAAATGCTAGTAAAACAAGCTGGTACAGAAAATGTAGTTTCCCAAAGGAAGTTGTCTGTAGATCCTTTTTCCCCCATAAGATTATCTCAAAGGACCAATATTCCTAAAAATATACTATAGGAAATGCTGGTCTAAATCATGCATGGCTGAGGGCTTCACCAATTCCTTTATAAGGATAAAATTGGAAACTAATATGGGAACTATAAATCATTTACAGCTTGTATGTAATTATGTTTAAGTTAACAATATAGTAAAATATACATGGTTCTCACTCTATGATTTGGGCGCAGTTGATTTAATAAATCTTAGTTACAGTAGCATTCAGGTACTGTTCTAAATAGATAGATGGGGTGAACTCTTGGTTATGACAGCCAAGAGTCCTGTGACAAAAACAGGCAAAACCAGGCCAGGAACCACAGTGGAGGGGCTCATTTCTGCCTGGATGTGGCCTTTTGTCATACTTGAACTTCTCAGGGCTAGAATGATCATTCAGAGAACACCCTTCATGGCCATTAGTCCCCTCTTACTTGTGCATACACTCACATCATCACAAGAACTTAAAATTGATCCTCAAAAATCATAACCATGTGATCCTCAATTTGACATCTCTGAATAACAACAGCAAAGGCAAGTATGTATTTGCTTAAACTGACTAAGAATGTAAAGCCTCAAGAGAACTCCTAAGCTGGTACCAGCTCTGCCCCCTCCCTCCCTCCCCCCTTCCCTTCTTCCCTCCTTCCTTATGGCCAGATTCCCACTAGAGTCTCCTTAGGAAACAACTTGAGAGCGTGCTGAGCCACACCTCTTGCTTCCTTCAACCAGCACCTCTGGGTATCTGCCATTGGCTTGATGTGCCCCTTTCTGTCCCTTCCTGCACCAGTTCTGCTAGGGTCTGCTGGAAGGCATGAATTAGCTAAGCCCAAGAAGCTGAGTCTCCCTTGTCCCCTTTCCAAATACAAGGCTCTATTTGCCCTTTCAAGGAGGGGAGAGGGTTCCTGAGACTAGGTTAAAGGGAAGAAGGCTCTGTTTTCCATTTTGGGGCAGTAGGCAGCTGGGGGCTGGAAATGACTCAGCCTGACTCTCAACTACATGGAAGCACCTGCCTGCAGAGGCTATGCCTGGGACCTTTAAGAAGCCAAGTCACCCCTGAGCTATCTCACCCCAGAAGCCCGCTCCCTTGACACACCTTGGTGGAAGACAGCAGCCTGGATGCTGCTGTTACCCCAGAACTGGTGTCAGAGAAGGGAGGTATGTGTCCTTCTCCATTCTGACTCTTGCAGGTAAAACAGTAATTCACACATCCATTCTAGAAGAAATCAGTGAAAGGACCAAGCTCAGCTAATTAGTCAGGAAGCCATAGGTTTGACTAGAATGATGCTAAAAGGCCAGGCCAAAAACTGCAATCTCTCAGCAAACAAAAGATTTTATTTTTCCATCAAAGGGCTGCTGGGAAAAGCATAACAACAACCCACTGTGGCTCCTTGCTGCCACCAATTCATTTGTATTCATCAAAGCAGTTGCAGAGGGAAAGTATTCACTGGCAGGTGAGCACATTTCTAGGTACACTTTTTGAGGCTTTAGAGCCAGTGTCACTCTGCTTTGGTCATCGAAGACTCACGGGTCCCCCATAACCCCAAGAATGCAACTTCAACAGCAGAGCAAAGGAAAACATCAGCCTTTTCCCACATAAGCAGTCTCTGAAGCCAAGAGGTACACAGGCCCCCTAATTTCCTGGGGTGATGATGGTGCTTCTTGCTATGCAGATATCCATGTCAGAAAGCTGACAGTCAGCCCTGACTTCCAACCTCTCTACCCAACATCCAAACAGGTACCACATTCTGCCTCTTTCACTTTATTAGCATCTGTATATATGCCCCCTCCTCTCTTTCTGCTTTAGTCTCTTCATCTCTTGCCTGGCTTATGATTGTACCCACCTCCACATTAGTTTTCCAATCCTCCAATCTCACCTTCTCCAATCTGTCAACTGAAGTAGTACTCCTAAACTCAAAGGTCATATTATTTATTTAATTATAACCCTTCATTCATTCAAGTGTACCCTTTTGTTTCTTTCTCCATGCCCTTTGCTAGAAACTCTTATCCTCACCTCTTTCTATTAGACTGCCAAGCTTCCAGTCCTCTTCTAAGAGCCAGGTCAGGAATGTCTCCTCTGTGAGGAGCCCCCCCCACCCAACTTAATGAAGGCCCTGCCTGTTTTCCTTTGGCCCTGCTGGACTTGGTTCCTCTTGCAGAGTTCATTACCTATAATACTTCAATCAGTCTTAATTGTGTATATTCCTGGGACAAGATTCTTGTTACTGAGCCCAGCACAACATCCAGCAAAAAGTAAGCTCTTTGTGTTTATAGATTGAGGAGACGTGTAGTTAGAGAGGAGCTGGAGGCCTGAGCAAACCTGATACTCACTTTGCAATATAGAGAAAGAGAGAAGGGTATGCTAATCCCAGGACCTGAGGAATACTACTGGGTCACGAGCCACATAGACCCACTAGGAGAATCCATCCATAAATTGAAAAGTTATCTGACTATGGGGAGGCAACTTAAGGCTCCCAGACCACAGGATACCTCCCAGACAGGTAGGTCAATTTTCCATAGTGGCTTCTTGCTTTCTTTACAATGTTCTCTCTGCCACTTTTAGGAGCTGTTGTGGCCTACTCACTGAATTAATGTCCTGACCATCCCGATCCCTGAGTGTCAGGAGGCAGGAGGAGTCTTAAACTCCTTTCCAAGCGCACACAGTCACAAGGTCAGAACCTTAGCATTCTTCATCTTCTCCCAAGGAAGGTGTTACTCTCCCTCAGGAGCACCTTCCATTGATCTCCACTTTTTCCTGATGTGTATCTAAAACCTTCCTGTAGTTGTTGAGCCCATCCTTCCCCTGGCCACCCACTGGAGAGATCTCGCTTGTTTCTATCCTTAAAGTATCTGTAACTGAGCATGTGTTCATGAACTAAAAAAATGAGTTAATGGATAACCTAGGTTTCAGGGAGGCCAGACTGGCATTTCTCTCAAGAATACAGAAACCCCATCTGGTACCATTTGCCATTTTTTTTTTTTTTTTTTGTCTCTTAGGTCTCTGAGAGCATAGGAGGCAAGGTTTTGCTTGACACAATTAAGTGCTCAAAAGCTCTATTTGTTGTTTTGTAATAAATTTCTTCCTCTCCAATAGCAGCTGGAGAGAAGACAGACTGTGAGACTGCCCAGCCCAGGGCCAGAGAGCCTATCCCTTCTGCTTACATGAATAGCCCAAATTCAACCTAACTGTTCAAAGAGAGCCTTGGATAGCTGGGAGCTTCCCTAGATCAGTGAGTTATGTGGCTTAGACACAGAACTGACTTACAAGGTGTGCCTATCCCTGGCAGTTTCATTGGGAAAATCTATGCTCAGAAACACTCAGGATTGTCTAGGAGACAGGCACAGCAGGAGCGGAGTCCCGGGCCTTAGTCTCCAAGAGGAGCTCTCATTCCCTTCCTAAGGAGCCAGGAAGAGACTCTAGGGAACTCTCAGGGATAGGCCCCGGGCCTGGTTCAGCTGCTGAGTCGCAGCCAGGCCAGTTAATTGGTTGAGGAAGAAAAGAGGGAAGCCACTCCCTTCAGTCAAACTCCCACCCAGGAGAGGAGGCTCCGTGCAGCTGTGGCAACAGCAGCAACGACAACAATGGGGCAGGAGCTCTTCCTTTCCCTCCCACTAGCCAGGAACTGAGGCTTAAATAAGCACCTTGGGAACATCCAGTTCTGCTGGCTGTGGCTTCTCTCCCAGCCTCTGCCGCTCCTCTAGGCCTCATTTTCAAGCCTTAATTTCTCTTTCAAGTAAATAACAACATTAAGTTTTTTAAAAGATGCTCTCCCCCTAGAGCTCATCTTTCCAAGCAATGAATGGCATCTGGATTCTTCTCACCACTATGGATGGGGGGATGATGGAGCTCACATGACAGGCCTCTAACAGTATAACCTGGTCCACAAAAGGATGATGCTAACACCAGCACTGCCTTGACTCTCTTAGGGCTTAAGGAGACAGCCCCTCAGAGGGGCTTGCACTGGGAGTGAGCAAGAACAATAAACTTCTGCTGAACTGCGAGTTCCAGGAGGGCAGAACCATACCTGTGTCTAACCACTGTGTTCCCAACACCTAGTGTAGTATCTGGAACAAAGCAGATGCTCAATAAACATTTGGTGAATGAATTTGCCGAATCAGTGATATCAGGTCCCTACTATATTCTTTGGAAGAGAGAGGGAGGACCTATTGTTTAAACTTTAAAGAGATAGTTATAACTGTCTTCATTTAATAAATGGAAAAATTGCATCCAGAGAAGAGGAGAGACTTCCTAGAGGTTGCAAAAAATGAACAGGTCACAGCTGAGTCTGAGTCTGGAACCCTAGATCTTAATGGTCTACCCAAATACCCCTAAAGGGCCACTTTGCCCTTTCTTCTGCAGTATTGCCATTTTGATTCCTTATGCTCTGAAATGAAGGCCCTTGAGGAACTCCATACAAGATTCTGCTGGTCTCAATAATATACAGAACATTTAAGAAGTTATGGGGATCCTCCAGACTTCAAGATGGGAACAGCAGTTAAGAGGCTGAGATCTGCAGGGCATGGTCTATGACTCCCAAACGGGGGATGACTACACTGCTACTTCCATAAGGCTCTCATTCAATCTCAACAAAGTATCCTCTTGCAGAGAGGGCTCCTTTAGCCTTTAAGAAAAGGGTCTGCAGGCAGCCAGAGGCTTTCTGGTGAGTGCCTCTTTGCCATAAGCACTTCTACTCCAGAGCCACACAGACCAGGAGAACTTCAGGCAATAACAGAGGTACCAAGGACAACTAAGAGAGTCTCATGACCCCATCTCTTTCCTCCTCTCCCTGGACAGCTTTTGCCTCCCTTCTTAAGAACCCTAAATGGAAGGCAAGAACCAATTCATTGCTTTCTCTCTCCTGACTCACTTGGACCTCATCCTCTTCCTTCATCCACCCTCTCTTTTTCTTCTTGCTTAGATACTTAGAACTGGAAGGGCAATCTAGTTTGACAAGCCAGGTTGGCTGGAAAGATAATCCAGAGTGGAAAGTTCTCTTAACTCAGCCCAAAGTTCTTCTTCAAGTTTTTGGGACTCTCACCAGGATTTTCTGGCCCACAAATAATGGAATAATGGCATAAGGCTAGGAAAAAAGTCCAGCAGCATCTCTCTCCCCAGTTTAATATTGTACACTTCTGTAAAGCTTTCTGTTTGGGTTTCTAGACCTAAGTAGACGCAAGAGAGGAAAAGCCACTTATCTTCTGCTAGGTAGACTCTAATGGTTCTCTCTACCATCCCCCAAAAGGTGTGGCTTAGAGTTGGTCATGGGTCCCTGCCAAGGTCTGTGTTGGCTGCTGTAATGGGCAGCTTGCTCAGGAAGCCACAAAGCACATCTGTCAGCAGGGGTAGAATCAGTTCCTCACCTCCCCACCTAACATAGAGGGAGGAGGCTTAGGGAGTCTCAGATCTTCAGGACTGAAGAGTTTTGCTCTACTCCACCAATGCTCAGAGAATAGGGCATCCAAACCTTCAGGTTCCTGGCCAGCCCCCCTTTGGGCCCCAGGGGAAAAAGAAGGTACAGCGAACAGGGCCCGGGCCTCTCTCCCTTTCCCGTCTCCCTACACCAGCTGGCTAGGCCTCAACGTGTCTCACCCAGCCACCGGGCCGACAAGTTAGTCAGGTAGCCCCCAGGAGCTGTGCCCAGCGGGACAAGATCTCCCCTAAGCCTGGCCTCCGTGAGCCCGCGTCACCTCCCCTCCCATTCCCTCAGCGCCGGCAGCGATGACATCATTCCTCCCTGACTCTAGAACCGCGGGCAGGCGGCAGGATCGGCCCCAGCAAGGACTCCAAGCACGTAGGCCTAGTATGCTGGGGGGCTCTTCCGAGCCCGTGGGTACAGACGGTTCCAGCGCGACCCCGCCCCTTCTCCTGTCGGTTCCCTAGCTCTCTCATCCGCGCCCCTGATTCTCCATTTCGCCGCCGACTCTTTCCTCCTGGGCTCCGGCATCCGCAGCTTATACTGCCTGCGCTCTCCAGAGAAGAACGGAATTCCATGGTCCTGTACCGACCCCTTTCCCCCATTGGTCAGTGGTTCTGGCCCAGCGTTCCCATCCAAATCCAGCAACTGGCGGACAGGCCCCTCCTCCTCTACAAGTCTATTCCCAGTCCTCTTAGCCTGACTGCTCCCTGGCCCCCTCTCCAGCCCTGAGCATCACAGGCCTCTAGGGCTAAACGCCTCCCCACCTCACCCCAGCTCCCTGGGCCTGCCGCCTGTGGTGCCCCTTGACAGTTCCTTCCTTGCCCAGCTATGGGCCTTCTCTAGCGGTGTGCACCATTGTGCTTGCTCGGTTCTATCCAACGGCACTCCCGGTAGCTCCCTTGGCCTGCCTCCATTGACTGTGCCCTCCGCCTTTACAGGCCTCTTTGCTGTCACCCTGCGTATTTCTCCTACGGTTTTCTTGTCCTGAAAGTCCCCCTCCCTGAGCGATGCGTTTTCACAGGTCTTGCCCTATTAGAATGCACCCCCTCCGCACAGTCCCCAAGGCCTGATTCTCTCCTTCGCCCTCAAGCAGCGCCCCCTCCCGTCCCTGGCCTTCCCACCGCCCGCCCCCTCACCAGCGGCTGCATCTCCGAGTGCGCGGTGGGCACCTGGAACCGGTCGATCTCTTCCATCATGGTGCCGGCGGGCGAGCGGGTCGGGGGCCGGGCGCGACCAGGGACGCCGGCTGGATGGAGCGGGGCCCCAGGAGCCGGGTGGGTGTTGCAGATCAGGCCGCCCTGGACAAGTCGGGCGGTCAGGCAGCAGGACAGATGGAGGAATGCGCACAGGGCAGGAGGTTCGCTGGCGGGTGGAGGCCGGCGTGACTCCGTCGGCTTGCCTAGCTTTACCGCGTCTGTGGCGGCAGAGCCGCAGGTCTTCCCTCGCCGCCTCCTCCGCCGCCGCCGCCTCCTGTCAGCAGCTCAGCCACTGCGGTGACTCGGCAACTCCACTTCCGGGTCCGGGATACCGCCTGTTGTTGCATTATTCATGAGGAGGCGGTGTCTAGGTGTCCCAGCCCCTCCCACATTCTGGGTTCTTGATACGCCAGGCCGCGAAGCCTATCCTCCCTGAGGGGGCGGGGCTTAATGAAGTCGGAGGTTCCCTGTTCGCCCCGCCTCTCTTCCCTGGCGAGCTGAGTGGGGTGTTAGAAGCGCCTGCGCCGGGCTACCGGTTGGTTGCTTGGTAACCGCGTCAGGGAGGAGCGGATCCCCTACTGCAAAGGCGCAGGGATCCACAACGACGGCTGTCCCTAAAGAACCCTTGAGACTGGGGATTGAAGTGAAAGCGAATCCGGATTTCCTGTGCGTGATCGTGGGCACGGACAAACTTCTTGTCTTCAGGCGAGGGAGCGTTTTGTAGGTGCTCCAAGTGTTAAGTGTTTCCAGCTTCTTCGAAGATGCCCCAGAAACCGCCACCTCGTAGACAGGTAACACACCCGGACCTGCCCTCTCCGGATGACCTCTGACCTTCACCACCAATGACCACTGATCACACTTCTACTGATCCTTCAACGCCCTTTCCCCCAGACCCTTAACCTTCTTTCTCCCTGTGATGCCTGACCTTTGTTCCCACTAACCTCTGACCCTGTCCTGCTCTCTCTCTGGGAACTCAGTCCAATGAGAAAGACAGAACATACAAGCATACAAAGATAAGGGGGAATGGAATCCCTGGGGCTGAGAAGGAGAGAGACATGCAGGTTGGAGCAGCAGAAAAGCTTCAGGAAGAAGGCAGCTATGACTTGCATGCCTAAAGTGGAGAGGGAAGGTCAGGGTTGGGTGTGTTAGGGAACAAAAAGGAGTTTAAACTGCATTGTTCAAGGCTCCTTCTAGCTTTCAGGACAGTCCCAAACGTCCAACTTGCTTGCAAGATCTAGCCTTTGCTACCCACCCTACTTCAGATCTCACCATTGCTTTGTGAAAATTCCACAGTCCCAATACACTGAATTGCCCTCACTTCCTGGAAAGTGACATCCACACTAACTTTCTCCTCTAGGCCTTTGAAACCGCTGTTTCCTCTTCCATCCTGGTACAGTCTTTTCTGTCTTTATTTCCTGATCATACATCAGGTCTCAGTTTGGTCATCATATTCTCTATAAGGGATTAATTCTCCTTTTGGCAAGCAAGAGAGTGACATCCCCACTAGACTATAAATCCTGTGATGGCAAGGATCATGCCTGTCTCATTCATTGTTGATTCCTCTAAACCTAGCATAACACCTGGGATATGCTAAATTCTGAAAAAAGGGTTGAATATGGATTCTGAATGCCTTGAGCTGTTCTTTGGAAATTTTTATCTGAGTGTGTTTGAAGGATAGGCAGGGGTGTGCCTGGGATGGAGAGACTAGTGAGGACTGATAACAAGGAAATATTGTAGAAGCATGTTTTCCAGGTTCATGTTTTTATCTGCTTTGGCAGTAGGGCTATCAATGATTCAAATTTGAACCACATGTACCCATGCCTTGGGTGTTCAAGATTAAGAGGTCAAAAATTCTGATGATGTAAGCAGTCATTCTCATTTAACAATTATTTTATTGAGCACCTACTATATGCTAGGTATTGGTGATATGTCAACAAACAAAAATCCCTGCTGTCATGGAGCTTAGCTTAGCTTTTAGTTGGAGGTAAATTTTCAATAAACAAATAAGTAAAATATGTAGTTTATCAGATGGTAAAAAGTGTCAAGGAGAAAATAAATTAGGGAAAGGGACTAGGACATTAAGAGAACCAGAAGGTTATGACTTAAATACAGTAGTCGACAAAGGCCTCATAAAGGTGACAGTTGAGAAAGACCTGAAGAAAATGAAAGAATTAGCTATGTGATATCTGGGGGAAAAGCATTTCAGACAAAGGGCACAGCAAATATAAAGTCTCTAAGATGGGAGCTTGTTACACATATTCTGGATCAGCAAGGAAGGGAGGAGGAAAGTGGCAGGAAATAAGGTCAGAGAGGTGTATCCTCATACCCTGCAGGGTTAATCAAATAACTTATGGCATATTAAATTGCTCATGATGGAGTTCCATGAATCATAATTTGTAATTAAAATGCATGAGTGTCAGGTACCATAAACCATGACCAGCTCAAAACATCACTGGTAATGCCCCAATAACAAAATGTCCTTCCTGAAAATTTCAAGAATTCCAACTGGCTGCATGCGTATATGTGCAGGAGGAGCCTTGCAACATTGTCAAACATTGCCTCTCAGCTAGACTTCTTAGCAGAGCACTGAATTAGAGTCTTCTGTGAACTCCAGTTAAAGGCTAATTTTAGTTTATGACTAACAAATTTTAGTACTCCTTTATAACTCAGTTACCATAAAAAAATCCAAGTCTGGGATTTTGCATCATTTGCCCATAAGAGCCAAATAAAAGACTTGCATTTTTGGATCATTCTGTGGTCTCTCCAGAAGCTCTTCTGGGACAATACTTTTAATCTTGATGAGGGGTGACTAGGGTAGGGGAGAGAAGGCAAAAATGGGTGCAAGGCCAAAAAGAGTCTTAGATGATTCAGAGATTTTGAGTCTGGTGACTGGCTTGTGATCCATAGAAGAAAGGACAGGAGGAGGTGAACAGAATGTAAGAGAAGTCAATGTGTTTCTATATGCCCAAAGTAAGATACCCTCACTCTTGTGAGCCATCTCCTCATGTCATTCTTATACCTCTTATCTTCCTCAAGCCCTAGATCTGATCCTTTGCCCCTTTACCTCCTATATATCTCTCGAATCAAACCACTTTTTTCATATTCACTGCCACCTCCCTATTCCAGTGTACAATCATCTCTCACTCAGAGTGTTGTAAAAGCCTCGTAACTGGTATCCCTCTCATCTATTCATGCCCCTTCCAATCCATTCTCTACACTGCATCAAGTGATTTTTTTTTCAAACAGTCAATCAGATCATTTAAACTCCCACTCAGAACCCTTCAGTAATTCCCCATCGCTCTTAGGACAGGGACCAAATTTTTAGATAATCCTTCAGGGACCTGTATGGGCTGAGGCCTGCTTGGGTCTCTAACACTAAGTTTATATTACTGTTCCCCTATTATTGTTGTACTTCAGTCCTATGGGCTGTGCTTTCTTTCTGGAACACTCCTCACACCCTCCCTTACACATATACTCACTCCTAAAATTTTAGCCCAAACATCAATTCCCCAACACCCCCTGCCCTGTTAATGAAGATAGGGTTAAGTTTCCTCTTATAATATAGTCTTATTGCTCTTGATCCTTTCTTCCACAGCATGTGTCCCAATGTGTAATTATTCACTTTTTTGTATAATTATTTGCTTATTGTCTCTCTCATTAGACTGTGAGCTCCTTGAGAGCAGCACCTGTGGATGTGTTTGCTCGTATCTGTATTCTCAGCTCCTAACACTGACCATCACATCAGAAGCTTTCAATGATTGAAGTGAATGATGGACTGTGGTTGGGGAACTAGTATAAGAGGCTATGGAAACATGTGATAGGAGATCCTAACACTGATTCTAGGGGAATCAGGGAAGACTTCTAGAATATAAATTCAAGGTTTGGAAAGAGGAAGAAGAGTCCAAAATGTAGGATGAGAAGGAATGACTACAGAAGTTAGAAGACAACAGGGAAGAGTAATGTCCCAGAAGCCTAAGGAAAAGTGTGTTCATAGTGAGTTTACAGTGTTTTTAAAGTATGTGGTCAGCCATGTTGCACGCTGCAAGGGGTCAGTGAAGATTAAGAACTTGATATAGCCATTAGGTTTAATAATTAGGAAGTCATTGAGGATCTTGGAAAAAACAATTTCAGGGTAAAAGCCAGAGTGAATTGAGCTAAGAAGGCAGTAAACAGCATGTAGACAAGGATTTTTTTTAAGAGATGAAAGTAAGACTTGAATATGTTAAATGCTGAGGGGAGGAATCTGGCATAGATAAAAGAGAAGTTGGAGAGGAAGGTGACAGATAAAAGAATGACTAGAACCAAGTCTCTGCTCTGAGGAGGTAGGTGTGGATCCGTTGTGAACAGGAGGCGGAACACTTTGTAACAGGAGAGAAGAAAGAAGGAAGGGAAGGATGCAGATGATGATAATTTAGAGGTTTGGTGGCATGAAGTTGAGAGAGTTTTCTCTTCTCATCCCCTAGCAGTGGTATGAATTCCTTCTGGAAGTGATAACTAGAAAACAAATTTTGCCAATGGCTGTTCCATTTTGTTATGATTACAGTCATGCTATTTTCAGAGTTATGGTCTGAGGTTTGTCATGCACAATTACCAGATTACAAAACAGCTGTGAGCATTTGAGGCCAGAATTTGGTCTCCTCCCCTCTTTACTGTGCAGCCTAGCACATTGTTAGTACTCAGTACATGCCAGGTACTCAAATAATAATGACAGAGGGCTCTGTGCTTACTGCTGTGCTTTGCGGCCTACAAGCTAATGCTGAGGAGTAATTTCGATTCTTGGGCTCCAGCTGTGAGCAAGCCACATGGAACTTTTTTCTGGTAGTTAGGAATTTGTAGAGTGTTCAATCTTCCCAATCACTGAGGCAGAGTTGTATGGAAGAAGCAAGCAAAGGACACAGATATTGATCAAACTTTGATTTCACTGCTTTGTGTCTCATAACACTTTGTCCTACTCATGGAATCACTGGGTTCTGGTTTATATGATGGGTTTATGTCCTCAGTTTATCTCACCTCCTAGATTTGAGGGCCCTTGAAGCAGGGCCAACTCAACTTTGGTTCTTCTTTAGTTGTCATCTGAGGATCTGTTATACTGTAGATATTTAATAAATACTGGATGAGTGAATAATGACTAAATGAAGTAATTGATGAGAAAATACATGAATGACATGAAGATACGTACTGCAGTACTCTGAACACTTAACTTTTCTTTCTGGGCCGGCTGATGCAGCTCATGCCTCCTTGGTCCTAGCAGCCTAATTTTGTTACTTATGTAGGGACCCTGCCCCTGACTTTAAGCTTATTTTCCTACTTTTATTTTTACCTCACATCCATTTTTCTCACTTACTCACTTTTTCCATGTTATATATTCAGCCTCAAATCTTGCTTTGGGACAAACTGGAATATAAATGTTTACAAAAATCTGCTGCTCTCTGGACAGACGTGTGATTCTAAGCCTCTGTATCTTTGTTAACGATTTTGTTTCCTCTGCCTGTAATGCCCAAGCCTTTCCTACTTCTCCTGCCCTTTATGGGCTTAACAAGCTTGAAGGCACGTGTATTTTATGCTCTGTTGCAAAGAATAGAGGCTCACTCAAGTTACCTCAAATGAAGGGGCAGGTGAGTGAAGGGTAAAGGTATACATGTGGGGCTTTGGGGTAAGTATTATACCAGTGAGATAGCCCAGATGGTGGAATTAGCAGACAATGACTTTAAAGCAGTTGTTATAAATATATTTATGGACTTAAAGAAAATATGGACTAATGTCTGGGGAATCTAAGCAGAAAAGTGGAAACAATAGAAAAATAAATATCAGAAATGAAAAATTTATTGGATGGGCCTAATAGCTGAATGTGAAAATGGATCCATTGAAACTATACAATATGAAGAACAGAGAGAAACAAACAAATGAAAAGCTGTAGTGATCTCTGAGAATATGTCTTAATGCATTTGGACCACACTGTAGTTGGGATGCCAGAAGGAAAGAGAAAGGAGAAGGGGGGAATATTTGAAGAAAAAGTGGTAAAAAATTTACTAAATTTAATGGAAAACATATAGTATTATCAGAAACTCAGTGAGGCCCAAGCAGGATAAATACAAAGAGAGCCACACCTACATCCTTCGTAGTCAAAATACTGAAGAACGAAAGATAAAGTAGCTAGAGAAAAACACTTTGCATACAGGGAATAATGTTATGATTATGGCTGACTTCTCATTATGAACAAGAGAGGTCAGAAGACAATGGAATGACATATTTTAAATGCTGAAAGAAAATTACCGTCAACCAGAATTTTATATCTAGCAAAATATCTCTCAAAAAGAAAGATGAAGGGACTCTCTTGTCCCCTCCTGGCGTGAGCCGGGAGCTCTGTCCTATCACTTTATTTCTAAATAAAAGCCTGTACCTTGCTCTCCTACCTTGCCTGTTTGCTAAGCTCATTCTTCGGCTTCGTGAACAAGAACCCCGGCATCATCTTTGGGGGCTCGTCCGGGATAACATTGGAGGTGAATATCGGGCATCCAAGACTGCCTTTTCTTTCACTGTCCTTATAGAAGGAAGCTGTCTATGGCACACAAATCGGGCGCTCGTCAGCCACTTAAATGGGACTAGCCTGGCTGCCGATCTCAAGTCTCAAGCGACAGTTTCCCCTGCGTCTCCCTCAGTGGATCCCCCGTCTCCCTTGGGAGCCAGGAATGTCACTGAGTGGAGGCCAGGATTCCCCTTCAGAGGCATCTCCTTGGATGCAAGGGACTGAGGAAAGCCGTGGGCAGCTGCGAGAGTCCAGGCTGAGGCTACACTTCAGCGGCTTCTCAAAGGTCCACGTGTCTGGAATCAGACCCCGACAGCTCAACTGGGTATCCGTGAGGAGTGTCTCTCTTTCTGTCTCTCTCTGACTTCCAGCCTGCTTCTCCAGGCCTAGACGACGCAGCACACTGAACTCTCTTGTCCCCTCCTGGCATGAGCCAGGAGCTCTGTCCTATCACTTTATTTCTAAATAAAAGCCTGTACCTTGCTCTCCTAAAAAAAAAAAAAGATGAAGTAAATATCTATTTAGATAAACTAAAACTGAGAGGAATTTGTCATCAGCAGATTTTCACTATAAAAAATACTGAAGGAAAACTGGACAGCTACATGTAAAAGAATGAAACTGGATTACTGTCTAACCCCACACACCAAAGTAAACTCAATATGGATCAAAGACCTGAATGTAAGTCATGAAACCATAAAACTCTTAGAAAAAAATATAGGCAAAAATCTCTTGGATATAAACATGAGCAATTTCTTCATGAACATATCTCCCTGGGCAAGGGAAACAAAAGCAAAAATGAACGAATGGGACTATATCAAACTAAAAAGCTTCTGTACAGCAAGGGATACCATCAGTAGAACAAAAAGACATCCTACACTATGGGAGAATATATTCATAAATGACATATCCAATAAGGGGTTGACATTCAAATTATATAAGGAGCTCACACACCTCAACAAACAAAAAGCAAATAAGCCAATTAAAAAATGGGCAGGGGAGCTGAACAGGCACTTCTCCAAAGAAGAAATTCAGATGGCCAACAGGCACATGAAAAGATGCTCCACATCACTAGTATCAGAGAAATGCAAATTAAAACCACAATGAGATATCACCTCACACCAGTGAGGATGGCCAACATGCAAAACACAAACAACAACAAATGTTGGCGAGGATGTGGAGAAAGGGGAACCCTCCTACACTGCTGGTGGGAATGCAAATTAGTTCCACCATTGTGGAAAGCAGTATGGAGGTTCCTCAAAAAACCCAAAATAGAAATACCATTTGACCCAGGAATTCCACTCCTAGGAATTTGCCCTAAGACTGCAGGAGCCCAGTTTGAAAAAAACATATGCACCCCTATGTTTATCACAGCACTATTTACAATAGCCAAGAAATGGAAGCAACCTAAGTGTCCATCAATAGATGAATGGATAAAGAAGAGGTGGTACATATACACAATGGAATATTATTCAGCCATAAGAAGAAAACAAATCCTACCATTTGCAACAACATGGATGGAGCTAGAGGGTATTATGCTCAGTGAAATAAGCCAGGCGGAGAAAGACAAGTACCAAATGATTTCACTCATCTGTGGAGTATAAGAACAAAGAAAAAACTGAAGGAACACAACAGCAGCAGAGTCACAGAACCAAGAATGGACTAACAGATACCAAAGGTAAAGGGAGTGGGGAAGATGGGTGGAAAGGGAGGGATAAGGGGGAAAAAGGGCTATCACAATTAGCACACATAATGTAGTGGGGGTGGGGGTGGGGTAGGGGGATACAGGGAAGGCAGTATAACACAGAGAAGACAAGTAGTGATTCTGTAACATCCTTCTTCACTGATGGACAGTGACTGCAATGGGGTATATGGTGGGGACTTGATAATAGGGGGAGTCTAGTAACCATAATTTTGCTCATGTAATTGTATATTAATAAAAGCAAAAAAAAATACTGAAGGAAGTTCTTCAGGCTGAAAATGATACCTGATGGAAGATCTATCTGTGGGAAGGACCAAAAAGTACTGGAAATGATAAATATGTGACTAAAGATAAAAGACTAGCTTTTTTCTTCTATTAATTTTATAAAAAGACATATAACTGTTTAAAGCAAAAATAATACCCTTGTGATGTGGGGCTTATAATGTATATAAAAATAAAATGACAAAAATAGGGCAAAGAATGAGGTGGTGGTAGTAAATGGGATTGTGATGTTGTAAGGTTATTACATTGTGAAATATGGAGTAGTATTTATTCTTAGTAGTAGATTGTGATAAGATTTGGATGCATTTTGTGAACCTTAGAACAACCACTAAGAAGTAATAAAGGCACAGCTAAAAAGCCAATGGAAAAAATAGAATGAAATACTAAAGAAAATACTCAGTTAACACAAAAGAAGATGAAGAGAGGGACAAAAGTAGACAGAAAAAAATAGAAAACAAAAAGCAACATGGTAAAGACAATAATAACAATACTTTTAGTTAGAAGGGTAACAGGCTAGGGTGAAAAAAATAAAGCAAGAGCCAACTTTTTGCTACCTACAAGAGATATAGTTTAAACATGAAGACATAGAAAGGTTGAAAATTAACGAGTGGAAAAAATACACCATGCAAATGGCAAGCATAAGATGTGTGGCTATTGTATTATCAAGGCAGGGAGTATCCCCAAAGATAAATAGGTATACTTCTTAATGATAAAGGGTCAAGAGGAGACATAAAATCACAAACGTGTGTACACTTATTAATAGAAATTCAAAATGTATGAGTCAAAAACGAATGGAACTAAAGGGAGAAATAGAAAAATACACATTGATAGACATTTTAACACTCTTAGTAACTGAAAGATACAGAAGTTCTGTTAAGCAACCTGACCTAATTAACATTACTACACCCAAAAACTGTACAATGAAAATTATCCCTAAGAAATGCAGACTATTCACAAAAATAGACCATATACTGGGACAAGAAATAAGTCTTAACACATTTCAAAAGATTAGAATATTACAGATTTTAAATCAGTTAAAATTCAACATCTATCCATGACAGAATGAATCTCATCATACTGGGAACAGTTTGACCAAAATGGAATTAAATTAAAAATAAATAGCAATATTTTTTAAATGTCCAAATATTTAGAAATTAAAGAACACACTTCTAAATAATGCTTGTCTAAAAGAAAGCACAAGGGAAATTAGAAAACACTTTTAATTAAACAGTGATGTAACATCACAATTGTGGGGTGCTGCTACAGTTGTGCTTCATGGAAATGTATAGCTTGAAATGCCTGTTTTAGAAAAGAAGGAAGACTTCAATTCAGTGTTCTAAGTTTCTACTTTAAGCAAACAGAAAAAAAGGAAATAAAATCCAAAGTAATAGAAGCAAGATTTATCTAATCAATTCCATTTATTTTATTGATTTATTCAGTTATTTATTGTTTCATAGAAACAATGAGAAAAACAAAAGAGAAAATTAACAAAGCCAGAAGTTGGTTCTAAAACTGGCAAAACCTAGCAGGCCTCATTAAAATAAAAGAAAGCACAATGGCCACTATCAGGAATGAAAAATGAGATGTCACTGCTGATCCTACAGATATGAAAAGGATAATAAGGAAATATTATCAACAACTTTATGGCAATAAATTCAACAACTTGAATGGAATAGACTTTCAAATTTCCTGAAAAAGTTTGCCTTAATTGACACAAGAAGAAATGAAAATATGAAGACTCCATACCTATTTAGAGAAACTGAATTCATCATTTAAAAGCTTCACACAAAGAAACCCCAGGCCCAAATGGTTTCACTGATGAATTATACCAAATATGTAAGGAATAAATGCACCAACCTTACACAAAGTCTTACAGAAAATTGAGGAGAAGGGAACAAATGCCGACTCATTTGATGATGCCACCATAACTCTGATGTCAAAATCAAAGCTAACATAAGAAAAGACGAGGACGAGCCAATATCCCTCATGAACATAAACACAATAAATCCAACAAAATATTAGCAAATCTGTTCCAGCAATCAATATTTAAAGAGAATAATATATCTGACCAAGTAGGGTTTATCTCAATAATGCAGTTATCTCAACATTTAAAAATAAATCAAGGTATTTCTTCATATTAAAAGGAAACAAGGAGAAAGATCATATGATGACATTTCACTAGATTCAGAAAAAAAATTGACAAAATTCGACATCCATCCAAAAAAGATTACATGAGTCAAATGAGATGATGTACTCAAAATGTTCAGTAAACTGAAAAATGCTATATAAGTGAAAGCTATTTTTATTGTCTTCCCTTTGCTGTAACACCCTGAGATTTATAGGCTATTTTCTCATAAGGACTTTCCTGGGATCTTCTTGGGATACACTTTTCAACTATTCAATCAATGCCTTCAGAATAAGACTCAATTGCCATGCACAGCAAACCATGATAGAATAACAAAATAGTGACAACCACGAAATCTGCTCTGCCACTGTAACTTGAGAGTTAACTGAGCGACGGTCTCTGAGTTAGGTGCTCTTCGTGCATTACTTTATTTTATCCTTAGAGCATCTCTGAGAAGGGCACTAATATTTTTCTCTACCTTATAAATGAGAGAATGAGGGTCAGAGACTAAATACCTTGCTTGGAGTCTCACATATAGTTAATGGCAGAGTCAGGAATCCAGCCAAAGCTTACTCTAGAGCTTCAGCTTTTTCACCCTATCCTGTCTTGCCTGCTGTAATCTTGTGTGGGAAGGGTCCCTAGAGTTGGCTTCTGCCCTTTTGGGCTTCCAGGGAGGCACAAGCCTGGTCTTGTTTCCCCTTTTTCTGCATTCTGGGCACTGTGCTAACACTCCATTGGTAGGAAAGAAAAACCTCTTTAACTGTAGTTTCTTGACTTTTTAAATTCTTAACTAGTGTTGTAAAAATAATAGACATTCACATTAAAAATATTAAACCATGGATGGAGCTAGAGGGTATTATGCTCAGTGAAATAAGCCAGGTGGAGAAAGACAAGTACCAAACGATTTCACTCATCTGTGGAGTAAAAGAACAAAGGAAAAACTGAAGGAATAAAACAGCAGCAGACCCACAGAACCCAAGAACGGACTAATAGTTACCAAAGGGAAAGGGACTGGGAAGATGGGTGGGAAGGGAGGGATAACGGGGAAAAGGGGCTATTACAATTAGCACACAAAATGTAGTGGGGCGGGGAGGGGATACGGGGAAGGCAGTATAACACAGAAAAGACAAGTAGTGATACTATAGCATCTTACTACGCTGATGGACAGTGACTGTAATGGGGTATGTGGTGGGGACTTGATAATAGGGGGAGTCTAGTAACCATAATGTTGCTCATGTAATTGTACATTAATAATAGCAAAAAATATATGTATATTAAACCATGAGTGAGTATAAGGTGAGCAGTATTGGTCCCCTTCCCCATAATTCCCTACATTCCCTAGACCAAACAACTAGCAACAGATGCTATATATATACTTTCAGAAACTGTATGTATATGCAAATACACATACACACATATTCCTAAAGTAAGCAGATGGATCACCTATTCCTATAACTTGCTTTTATTTTTATCAATATACCGAGACAAGAGCTCCATTAACAATACATAAATGTTTTACCTCATTCTTTTGAAAATATGCATAATATCTCATTGAATGACTATACCATAATTTATTTAACTAGGCTCCTATTGATGAATATTTAGTTTTTTTCCATTTAAAAAATATTACAAATAATGCTGTAGTAAGCAATTTTGTACATACATCTTATGCATGTGCATGAATATTTCTACAGGAAATTTTCAAGAAAGTGGAGTTGCTGAGTTAAGGGATATCTGCATTTTAAATTTTGGCAGGTATTGCTAAATATCCCTATGAGAAGTTTGCATCATTTGGCACTCTCACAATAGTGTATGATAGTGCCTATTACCCTTGATCTAGTGTTTTGAAATTTTGAGATCTCTTTTAGCTACGTTTATTGAGTGCCTTCTGTGTGCTTTAGACACTGCACTAGGCTCAGGGATTTGAAATGCACTCAGTGTAGCTAGATTTGTTGGTAAATTAGTGTTCCTTGGAGACTAAGAGCCTTCACCCTTTCAGAAAAGGAAGCTGCAAGCTGATGAGGTATTTAGTTTCAATTTAGCTTAATGGAAACCTGTTAGTGAGGTTTTTTTTGTATCATTAATCTACAGTTACATGTGCAACATTATGGTTACTAAACTCCCCACTTCATCAGGTCCCCCCCACTTTCCCCATTACAGTCACTGTCCATCAGCATAGTGAGATGCTATAGAATCACTACTTGTCTTCTCTGTGTTGTACAGCCCTCCCCGTGCCCCCCCAACCTTACGTCTGCTAATAGTAATGCCCCTTTTTCCCCCTTGTCCCTCCCTTCCCACCCATCCTCCCCAGTCCCTTGCCCTTTGGTAACTGTTAGTCCATTCTTGGGTTCTGTGAGTCTGCTGCTGTTTTGTTCCTTCAGTTTTTTTCTTTGTTCTTATACTCCACATATGAGTGAGATCATTTGATACTTGTCTTTTTCCGCTTGGCTTATTTCACTGAGCATTATACCTTCTAGCTCCATCCATGATGTTGCAAATGGTAGGATTTGTTTTCTTCTTATGGCTGAATAATATTCCATTGTGTATATGTGCCCCCTTTTCTTTATCCATTCATCTACTGATGGGCACTTAGGTTGCTTCCATTTCTTGGCTATTGTAAATAGTGCTGTGATAAACATAGGGGTGCATATGTCTTTTTCAAACCGGGCTCCTGCATTCTTAGGGTAAATTCCTAGGAGTGGGATTCCTGGGTCAAATGGTATTTCTATTTTGAGTTTTTTGAGGAACCTCCATGCTGCTTTCCACAATGGTTGTACTAATTTGCACTCCCACCAGCAGTGTAGGAGGGTTCCCTTTTCTCCACATCCTCGCCAACTTTTGTTGTTGTTTGTGTTTTGGATGTTGGCCATCCTCACTGGTGTGAGGTGATATCTCATTGTGGTTTTAATTTGCATTTCTCTGATGATTAGCGATGTGGAGCATCTTTTCATGTGCCTGTTGGCCATCTGAATTTCTTCTTTGGAGAACTGTCTATTCATGTCCTCTGCCCATTCTTAATTGGATTATTCGCTTTTTGTTTGTTGAGGTGCATGAGTTCTTTATATATTTTGGATGTCAACCCCTTATTGGATATGTCATTTATGAATATATTCTCCCATTCTGTACGATGTCTTTTTGTTCTACTGATGGTGTCCTTTGCTGTACAGAAGCTTTTCAACTTGATATAGTCCCACTTGTTCATTTTTGCTTTTGTTTCCCTTGCTCAGGGAGATATGTTCATGAAGAAGTTGCTCATGTTTATGTCCAAGAGATTTTTGCCGATATTTTTTTCTAAGAGTTTTATGGTTTCATGACTTATATTCAGGTCTTTGATCCATTTTTAGTTTACTTTTGTGTATGGGGTTAGACAGTAGTCCAGTTTCATTCTCTTACATGTAGCTGTCCAGTTTTGCCAACACCAGCTGCTGAAGAGGCTGTCATCTCCCCATTGTATATCTAAGGCTCCTTTATCAAATATTAATTGACCGTACATGTTTGGGTTAATGTTTGGATTTCTATTCTGTTCCACTGGTCTGTGGGTCTGTTTTTGTGCTAATACCAAATTGTCTTGATTACTGTGGCTTTGTAGTAGGGCTTGAAGTCAGGGAGCGTAATTCCCCCTGTTTGATTCCTCCTTCTCAGGATTGCTTTGGCTATTCGGGGTCTTTTGTGGTTCCATTATGAATTTTAGAACTATTTGTTCCAGTTCACTGAAGAAAGCTGTTGGTGTTTTGATAGGGATTGCATTGAATCTGTAGATTGCTTTAGGTAGTATAGCCATTTTGACAATATTTATTCTGTTAGTGAGTTTTAAAATAAGGACCAAGACAACTGAAATGGTAAGTGAGGCCTCATGGGCCCCAGGAAGGAAGATACAAAGTCTTGGGTTTGCATGCTTCAAAGAGCCCCTCTTTCCAGGAACAAACATGTTTTAGTACTGAACCTGGTAGAGATGTGAGCTGCTGATGCTCTAGTCTTTGCTAGGGCAGGTGCTTCCTAGTTAAGCAAAGAGCCACATGGATTCTTGGTGTCCGAGGGCAGAACAGAATCTATAAATGGGAATATAATGCTGCCAGTTATCATTAATGGGGCACAAACTCTGGCCAGGCACCACACTATGCAGTTTATGTGCATTCATTTAATCCTCACAACAAGCCTATGATTATCTGAGAGGATATTGCTATGATGCCCATTTTAAAGATAAGGATGCTGAGGTTCAGAGAAGAGAAGTAACTTGCCTACAGTCATTGAATTATCAGGTAGCAGAGTGGGGACTCAAACCCAGGAATAGTTAACTTTAAAGCCCACATTTGGGCTCCATGGGTACATTTGATCAAATAATTGTTTTTTTAAATATTTTATCTTCATGATAGGGAGCAGCTTAAGAATTTTTGATCTCCTACTTACCCCTAAAATATGCTCAGAGACAAATGGGTTGCTAACACTGTTCAGTGGGGTCTAGGTGCAGGTAAATGCCCAGCAGGTGGCAGTAATAATCACCCGTTACATTGGCCAGAATTTTATTTCAAAGCACCCTCCCATGGCTATGGGAGAAGAGTAGGATATGAGGTGGATGCTATGTTATGGAGCTTGGGATTCATCTCATGGCTGATGGGGAGCTGTTGGAGGCTTTAAATCAGAAGAATGATATGATCAGACTTATGTTTTAGGAAGATCACTTATAGTTATTAAGGGTTTGAGTTCAAATTCTGGTGACCTCTAAGTCAGTTGCTTGAGCCTTCTATACCTCAGAGAAAAACAGTGTATAATTCATTTGCAAAACAGGAACAATGATAGCTCTACTCCATAGGGTGGTTGTGAAAGTTAAATGAGATCATGTACGTAAGTTGTTTAGTAAGTGACTGGCCCAGAGTACATGCTCAATAACTAAAAATGATAATGATATAATTATTAGATTGAAGAGAAACTGTAATCAGGGAAATCAAATGTAGTTAGGCAAGAAATAATAAGGACCTGAATTAAGGGGGTTATAAATGGAGAGGAAAGTTATGAAAGATATTAAAGAGATAGAATCATTTTGACTTTGAAATACAATGCTAATGGCAGGTGAGGGAAAGGCAAGTGTCTTTGACGGCTCCCATTTTCCCATTCAATCGGGTGACTGAATGGATGGTAGTGCAGTTGAGTGAAATAGGAAATACTAGAGGAAATGGAAATCTGGGGTGGAAAAAGAATACAATTAGGTCAGTTTTTAAGATAACTGAGTTTGACTTCTAAATATAAAGTCAGTCAGTCATGGAAATGGAAAGTACAGCACAGGAATATAATCAGTAACATTACAATATCTTTGTAAGGTGATAGAAGATAACTACACCTATTGTAATGTATGTAATTGTTGTATCACTATGTTGTACACCTGAAACCAATACAATATTGTATATAAGCTATACTTCAATTTTAAACTTTTAATAAATAAATTTAAAAAATATATTGAGTTTGAGTACTCTGTCATCAATTTGAGCATGAGGTTTTAGGAAGCCTAAGCTATAGAAATAGATTTGAGCTTCTTCATCATAATGTGAAAGATGAAGCTATGGGTGGGGATAAGAGCACACAAGGGGAGTGTGTAGAATAAGAACATTGTGGGGTCAAGCGTATATTCCTGGAGGAGTCAAGGATATTGAGAAAGAACTATTGGAGAGGTTAGTGACATGGAAATGAAAGTGGAAAAGTTTCAAGAAGAAGCAAGGGAGCCCTTAACAACATGAGTTTCTGTAAGAGAACTGAGAAGTGATGTCCAGCAACTGAGTTGTTACTAGTTCTTGCCTTCAGGATGCACACACTAAAATCTGTAACAATGAGAATAGAAAAATGCTCTACTATGAAAGATCTCAAGCTGGGACATTTGTTATTCCATTGAGCACCAGGGTTAATTTGGCTGCTGTGGTGGTCTGGGGTGGGGAGTTTCCTCTTCCTACATCCCTCCTCCATAGACATCCTCCATCAGCCAAATAAAACGGCCTGTCCAAGAGTAAAGTACCTTCTTTGGTCAATAGAATAAGAATGATGGAACTCCCTCGCTGGAATCTCCAAGCTGCCTCCAATGTGTACTGCAGTATTGTTTCTTTTCATAACACTGTAGACCCCTTTTGTAGACCAAAATCCAGAGATAACACAGTGTCTATTGAAGATCCATTTCATCTTCCATCTCACAACAGCTGGTACTTGTGGTGGTGCTGGAAGTTGAGGCAGAACCTTCCTCAAAGTGAGAAAAGGAAGAATAGAAGGAGGTAGGAGAAAGGTGACAGTATGTCAGGGTTAGTTAAAGGACTAGCATAGGCTAGTTTGGTAGGTTTTGTTAGGCAGAGATAGTGGGAAGAGGGAGTGGGAAGGAGAAGATGGCATTCTTGCAGGAGGATGGTAAAAACAAAGGTGCAGAGGTGGGGAAGCACAGGCCAAGCTCAGGAAATATGAGTAGATTTGTTGGGCTGCATCTCCAAGTGCTAGCACATGAGGGGTGGGAGAGCAGGCTGGAATGAAGACTCAGAGCCAGACAATAGAGTTCTGAGGGCCAGGGGAGGGAGTTTGGGCTTTCTTCCCCTGTGGTTTGACAGCTTCTGGGAGAAACCATCAAAAGCTTCTCAGGAATTCAGGCTTGTCTGTCTCAGGCTTCTCCTCTTGGAAGACCAAGGGCCCAAAGTGGCAGCCAGACATTCAATCTCCTTTGCCATGGTTGGGAAGTCAGGGCTGTAGCTGATTTCATTGGGCTGTTTTGCATTTATTATAGTGTGGCTTTTATAGTGTGTTAATTGAAATATTTCCAACTGCCAAAAACAATTACACTCAAATTGCCCTGTCAGTTCTTTTATTGCCAGATAAATGTTTTACAGACATATTTATGGGGGTCAGTGGTAACTGGATCTTGTTTTCTATTTAAGGCTGGCAGTTTGAGTTGGGATTGGCCCTCCAGTGCTCTGCCAGAAAGCTGTTGAACATTGTGAAGCTTCCATCTCGTTACCTTAAGGATCAGAGGCTCTTCAAAGGAAAGCAGCTTTCTGGCTCATGGGGCTTAGCCTCAGAAAAAGGTTCCCATTCACTGGAAACCTTGGCAACCTGGCAGAAATCTGAATCCTGCTGCCTGCTGTACTAAAAACAATCCCAGCTCAAGCTGAGATAAGCTCTCTCCCGGTGGAATCTCTTTCCTGCACCCCCCACCCCCACCACCATCAGAGCCTCTCACACAGACTCAATCATGTAAGAGTTGGAAGAGCCCATCTAGTTTAACTCCCTCACTTTGCATTTGGGAAACCGAGGCCCAGAGGCTTCCCCAAGATCACTCAAGTGGTCAGCAAGAGCTGGGAGCAGAGGTCTCTGTCCAATGTGCTATGCTGCCACTACCATGTGCCTTTTTGCTTCTTTGCTGCCTTGACCCCTCCTTCAATGCGCTAGGCCCACTTCTTCCGAGAGCCCCTCCCTCACATATCAGCCTCCACTGATCTCCCTCTTGCTCAGTCATCTGAAACATGTATTTATTCTGTATATATACCACACAGTTTTTGGTTGTTTGGTGGAACATTTTACTGTCTGTTACTGTTCTCCTGCCTTTGTATGTACCATTTTCTTCTGAAAAACATTTTCTCCACTTAGACAACTCACACTCGTCCTTTGATACCCAGCTCAGAAATAGCCTCCTTTGGGAGCCTTTCCTGTGCACCCAGGCTGGGCAGGTGCCTCTGTGCACTCCTACGGCACGCTGGGCACACACATTTCCATTGCTGGCACAGAGCTGCTTTCAAAGGAACATACGCTGAGTGCGTGAGTGAGTAAATGATGAATGAGCACTGATCGCACTCATCTGTCCTCCATGAACCCTGTCAGGGCAAACTGGGTAGGGACCTCATCTCTCTTTGTCTTTGTCCCACTGCTTAGGTTAGTGGGACACATAAATAGATGCTCACCAAATGTTTACCAAGTTGAATTGAGCATGCTTCTCTTGGGAACATAAAGTTTTAGCGTATCAGAACCAGAAGATCATCATATCCAATCGTATGCATTTTACTAAGAAGGAAACTGAGGCCCAGAGAGGAAAAGCATTTTTCCCAAGATCATGATTACTGATGGTTTTGATGGCATTCATTCATTTGTTCAGTGAATATTCAATACCTACTATATTCTGAGACAGCAGTGTGCAAAACAAAGTATGTGCTCATAAAGAGCTTACATTCATCCCTCACAAGAATATATTCTGCCCTCAAAAATCCCCTTAATGCCTAGTACAAAGCTGAGCAGTCAAATATTCTTTTAAAAAATGTTTGTTGAACTAGTCGCAAGTAAGAAATGCCCAGCACTAAATTACCTGGCTGCTCTTTCTGAGCCAGTCCCACTGATGCTGCAACGGGGTTGCCTCAGATATACGACCTCCTTGGCTGGGCTAAGAAACATATGTTGCCATTGAGAGGACTGTTTCTGAGACTTGAGAAAGCTCAGTCTCCCTTGTCTTCAAGGAACCCTGGGCAGAAGCCTTTGTATGTCCTGTAATACTGTTTCTGATATTCCCCCAGAGATTTGCTTAGGACTTACCTTCTGTTTCTATTCTTCCAGAGCATCAGCATGGTCAGAGGAGCCAGGAAGAGAGTAAGTGCTGAGACCACCACAGTCTCTCAGCAAGAAGCTAACAGCATTTTTTCTGCTGAAAGAAAAAATAGAAAATTCAAATGCACAAAAAAAAAAAACATTAAAATCACCCTTAAACCTACCATCCTGGGAAACCTCTTAGTTAACACAATGTTACATCCTTCCAGATATTTCTTTGCATATATTAAAATTGCATAAATTTATTTTTAAATGGAATAAAAATGAATGTTACTTATAATCTGCTTTTTACATAGTATGTTCAGAACACCTTCCACTGCCAATAAATATACTTTTATAGCATCATTTAGAATTACTGCATAATATTTTACCATATGTTCCTTAAGGCCATACATAATTTGCTTAACCAAGCCCCATTGTTAGACATCTAGATGTCTCCTTTTTTTCACTATTGTGGTCAGTCCTCCAACAAACATTTATGTATTTCAATCTTGGGGCATATCCTTGGTTATTTCTTCAATATAAATTCCTATACATAGAAATTTGGGTCAAATACTATAAATAAATACTAGGCTTTTGATAAATATTTCCAAATTGCTCTTTAGAAAGACGCTAATTTATGGGTGCCCATTTTCCCACGCCTCACCAACACTGGGTATTAGTTTTGTTTATTGGTTTTTGTTTTCAGTTTTTACCAGTTATATCCTGAAAAAAACTGTATTATTTTATTTTGCACACTTTAATTGCTAATGAGGGTGAATATTTTTTATATGTCATGTGCAAGGTGTTTATCTGTCAGGGAAAGGAAAAACTTCTAGTCCTTGATTTTTTTGCTCCAAGGATCTGATGGGACTGTGAAGTTTAAAGTTACCAAGTATTGAGAATATTGCTGTTAGAGTAGCCATCAGGGGGCAAACTGGAAGGCAAAATATGAAGTAGCTTAAAGAAGAGCCGGGCATCCTTCATTTTGCATAATGCCCTGCCTTTGGCAGCTGGTCCTGGCCATTAGCTTCCAGGCTGCATGGAAGGCAGCAGGGTGGAGTCAGTTCTTTGGTCCCCAAAACCCACCACAATGTTCCAGCTAAGCTCTGATCCCCAGGGTTGAGGTGGCCATAATCTGCCAGGCAATAAGAACTCTGGGCTGAGTAGTTTCTTTGGACTCTTCCATGAGTGGTCTGTTGAACATTTTGTATTCTGTATATCAGGCAGAGCTCAGCTTCTAAGGAGGATATGTGAATGAAGGAGCTTCCTGTAGCACTGCTTGCTTGTCCAAGCAAATTAGTCACTCCTGATACTCACATGAGGTTTTTATCCAGGAGGAAGATTCAGGCACCGAAGTCGGAGAAGCAACAGAAGAATGGGTCCAGTCCAAAGCCATGGTTAGACCGCCTGACCAGCTGGAGTTGACAGATGCGGTGAGTAAGCAGCATCCTTCCCTTGCTGCTTCTGCCTCCTCCAGCCTCAGGGATATGCTCTTCCACAGTATCAACTAGGAGCCATGCAGAACCTGGGTGTGAGATGTCTACTGATGCCCTGGGGGTCCTCCGAAGCCTCTGAGGGGGCACAGAGCCTCTGTGTATGACACCCTCTTGGTATTTTTCTCCTTTAGGAGCTAAAGGAGGAGTTTACCCGGATTCTGACAGCCAACAACCCACATGCACCCCAGAATATCGTCAGGTACAGCTTCAAAGTAAGTCATCCTCCCTGGTGCTCCTTGGCTTGGGGGTAACTTGCTATATTGCAAAAGCTCCTCAGCTGTTAGAGAATCACCTTTAAACCTTTCTTTGGCTGGTACCCTGACATTTTACATGGAGTTTTTCAAAGATTTTTAGAAGTTCTTTTTGACACTCTCTTGCAGTCTTGCTAATTGCACTGTTTTAAGTGCCCTGCAGAGCCACTCTTTTCAAGAACCCTGAAGTGAATCATTTGGTTAGAAAAATACTTTTGCAATGTGTACCACACATTTTTCACTAACATCAAGCGGGACACCTGGGTGGAGTACAAACTCCCCTTCGCACAAGGAGCTGACCTTTCCCTGCCCATTCCTGCCTGGGAGGAAATCCCAGCCTTTTGTGGTACACGTGGTCTGGGCGCCTTCTCACTTTGTCGACACATATATGGCACATCTTCAAGGGGGACAACAATTTTTTCAGCCATAGCAAGGTCAGCTCCTGTGAGTAGTGACTGAAGAAAACAGATTCTGAGTACAGTTCGAACTAAAGTGGAAGTGATGCATGTGTCTTTTATTTCACTATTTTAAGATCCATTTGTTCCATGCTTACCATGTGCCAGTGTCAGGTCCTATATTAGACTTTTTACATAGGATATCTTATTTAATCCTGAGGTTTCTTTTATATAGGAACTATTTTTACCTTCATTTTATAGAAACCAAAATAAATTAGATAAAACAAATTACAAAAGTCACACAACTAGGATTCAAAGCAAGATTTGAGCTAGTTTTTTGTGTTATGCCAAAGCAACATCACACTGCTTCTTAAAAATATTTATATATAAAATACATACATGTATATGTAAAAATTATTTTGAATATATAAAACCCATGGTACAAATTTCAAAAGATTCAAAAGAACAATGAAAATTAAATCTCCATCCCCTTTCCCTTTCCCTGGGGACAACCACTAGCAACAAATTCTTAAAAAGAAAAAAGTTTTATAGAGATATAATTTACATACCACACAATAACCCATTTAAAGTACAATTAAATGGCTTTTAGTATATTCACAGATTGTGCAACTCTCACCACAGTCAATTTTAGAACATTTTCATTTCCCCGAAAGAGAAACCCCATACCTCTCAGTTGTCACTCCCAGTCCTCCATCCCTTGCAGCCCTAGGCAACCACTAACTCATTTTCCATCTCTGTAGATTTGCCTATTCTGGACATTTTATAGAAAAGGAATCATACCGTATGTAGTCTTTTTGACTGGCTTCTTTCATTTAGCATAACATTTCCAAGGTTCATCCATGTTATAATGTATATCAGTATTTCATTTCTTTTTATTGCCAAATAATATTCCATTACATGAATATACTATATCCATTTATTATCCATTTATCAGTTAATGGACATTTGGATTGTTTCTGCTGCTTGGCTATTATGAACAATGCTGCTATGAATGTTCATATACAAGTTTTTGCAATGTTTTTTGAATACACTGCTTCTTATTTAAGATTGAGTAATCCATCCCTCCACAAAGAGGTTGGGACAAATCCAGATGTTTCCTGAGAGGTTCCACTCCTGAGCTGTGCTAGTGGCCTCCCTTGGGCAGCACATATAGGGGCAGAGGGAAGATGCTGTGCCCTTCCTGAGCTTATGCTGGAGAGTGGCACGCTCTATGGGCTCCTGTCCTTCTGAAACTGTCAGTGTGCTGGCTGAGGAAGGCATGCAAGAGGCAGAGGAGTGGTGTTGCCTTGTGGGTGTCAATGTACTCCTCTGGCCCTCCGGGAAGCCCATTTATTAGAAAAAGTCCTTTGAGTCGACTGCCAGCTGGGAAGTCCTAAGCTGCCAGGCAGGTTCACCTTAGCCCACCTTCTAACAGCCTCCCAGGACTACCTGGAATCCTTCCACAGAGCTGGTCTTCATCTCATTGGTCCTTCACTGAGATCCAGGAGCTCTAGGTTTCCAAATGTACTCCTTTCCCTTAACATGCTGGTGTGGGGAGGCAGGTGGTTTCAGTCTAGACTTGCCTCCCCTCCTTTCACAGGAGCAATGGAGTCTGAATTCCATCCCTAGTCACTGCTGGGGACAGGGTGAAGGTGAAATCTCAGATAACAACTATATGGATAGCTTATTCCCACAGGAATCTCCATCATCATAATAACAGTTACTATTTTATTGAGCACTTATTATATGTGTCAGATACTATATTAATAGAGTGTTTTCATTACTTGCAACTATCCTGCAAATTAGATATTATTATTCTCATTCTACAGATGAAGAAGTTAAGGCTTAGGGGGGGTTAAACCCAAGGTCATGGAGATAATCAGGAACAGAATCAGGATTTGAATTCAATTCTGCCCACCTCTATAGACATGCTCTTGACCATTGCACTGTCCCATCTCCCCACCCATCTGAGTTACTGAGAAAGAAAGGGCTTTGTGGTGACTTTTAAGGCAGAACTTGCTCACCTATGTGCAGAAATAGTGATCCTGTCAGCCCTCAACAGGCAGGTGGGTCTCGTATAGCTGGAACCCATGGGTTGGTTTCCTCTGCAGTGAGTTTACCTCAGTGTGCCATACAAAGGTATTAATTTTCTTTATGACTTGAAAAGGGCTGGGAAGAAGAAATGATTTCAAAGAAAGAAGGAACCCCTCGTCTTCAGACTAGGATGCTGATCAATGAGGAGGACGTCTAGAGGAACAAGACTATAGGCTCATGAAAGCAGGGATCATGTCTGCCTTTGCTAAGCTTTATATCCCTGGAACCTAGAACATACTTGGTGCCTTTTGTCTATTCAAAAATTATTTTTTGAAGAGGGAATAAGCAAGATTGCCTGGGCTTTAAGCCTAGCTCTGCTTCTCATTTGCTGTGTGAACTGGAAAAGTACCAAACACAAACGTTGTCCAGGTTTCTGTGGTCTCGTATGAAACAGGGGGATTAGGGATTCGGTATCTGTGAGGATCTATTCAGCCCTGGCATCCACTAAGAACCGTGGTGAGACGGTCAGGCCAGGTATGTTTGATGACTGTGTGTGACCTGCTTGAGGTCTGTGGTGAGCCACATGAGCCAGGGTCCTTTGGCACAGATGCAGGAGCCAGTGACAGGTAAACATAGAGCCGCTTGAAGTTTGTGTGAACAGGTATTGTGAAATATGCCTTTGATGAGAACTTAAAAAAAACAACTTCATTTCATTTGCCTCTTCTTCCTTAATCCAGAATACAGTGAAAACTTCAGGTTAACTGAGTATTTGCTGAGTTACATTTCCATTAGCAGATGGACCAACTTGGGCCTTAGAGAATGAAGGCAGACTACATTCTGATTCCAGCCCTTGTGGGGACCCCTGGCCCGACTCAGCCCCCTCTCTTTTTAGGAAGGCACATATAAGCTTATTGGTTTTGTGAACCAACTAGCAGTTCACTTCAGCCAAGTTGGGAACCTGATCCCCAAAGACTCGGATGAAGGCCGGCGGCAGCACTACCGTGATGAGTTGGCTGCAGGTAGGCCTCTGGGCTGGCCCAAGGCTGTAGCCCAAAGCCTGGTCCCCTTTCTCTGGTCACTGTAGTGGGTAGATGGCTAAGCTAGGACCCTGTAGAGCCTCTACTTATGTGAAGTCCAACAGTTGGCTGCCCCAGGTTAGGTCTTGGAGTTAGCCCAGGAGGCTCAGGCCAAGAAGAACCGTGGAGCAGGTGAGGTGTGAAAGGCAGGAACCTAGAAGGCCTTGCCCTGCCAGGGGATGGGGGGTGGGTTCGTGGCTCATCAGCCACATCCCGCCCAGGTTCTCAGGAGTCTGCCAAAGTAGTGGTTTCAGAAACAGAAATCCTTGAAGAAGAAGAAGAGCCTAAGGAAGCAGCAGCTGAAGTTGGGAGTCAAACAGACCTGCCTGCAGCTGAGGTACAGCATAATATTGCTCCCCCTCCCTCCTCTCCCAACTCCAGCTGTGGGCGGAGGCTTCAAGGGCAGCTCACCGGGACAGGGACTGAAGGTGAGAAGTCAGAGGCTGCAGGTGCCGTCACTCTCTCCCACTTCTGTCCTATCCCACAACTTCTCCCCGCTCCTGATTCCCCACCATCTTCTTCTCTCAGCTGAACCCTGGTCCTGTGGGACTTTTTTTCCCAGGCAGCTGAAAAAGTGACTGAAGAAGAACTGATAACTCCCAAGCAACCCAAGGAGCAAAAGCTCACCAACAAGTTCAACTTTAGTGAGAGGGCCTCACAGACCTTCAACAACCCTCTCCGGGTAAAGCAGACCACATCCCAGCCTCTTCAGCTCGCAGCTCTGCATGCAGGCAGGAAAGAAGTAGCCCTAACCCCAGCCCCAGAAGCCCTTAGCCTGGCAGGGTGACAGGGCAGACACCATAGTTTGTCTTTCCAAAGGGGAGCTGGGAGGATGTGTTCAGGGCCCTGTAAACCATCCGAGCAGTTTAGAGGGAGTAACAAGGAGGTTGGAGCCCTATACTGAGATTAAAACCTGAATTGGGCCTTGAAGAGGAGGTCAGGATCTGGGGAAGAACTGTCAGGTCACAATGTTCCTGGGAGGCAAGGCTAGGAACCAGTTTGACTGAAGTTGATGGTCTCTGTGATAGACTAGCTAGAAAAGTTTCCTGGCTCATAAGTATGGAGGACCCTGAGTACCAAGCTGAAAGAACTTCTCAGAGTTTCAGGTGAGAGACTTATACATATAAGGAAGTATTCTAAAGGAATAAATCTGTGAATGGAAGGCAGAGATCTACAAGTAGGTTTTTGGCAGCTCTTAATCACACTGTGTAGTCTCTGTGTGGACATCTGCTGATCTGGGTGATGACACAGTGGGGAGGGGTGCATCTGCCTGGTGGAACCAGAGACCCCAGGATTAGGGAGAAGCTTTCTCAGTGGGGGATATGAGCCCAGTGGCCTGCCAGAGGCTGACCTCTGTGTTCTGTCTGGAGGCTGGCCATAGGTCCAACTTCTAACAAATCTGTTCATCTGCCACTAGCAGTTTTTCTTGGTTGAAACTTGCACAATCAGGTTTCACTGCCCCTGCTTTCTAGCTTAGGCTTCTTCTGAAGGAGACTTGGGTGGCAAATATAGGCTTTCACTGTTTCATTTGCTCCTTTGGCCAGGCCCCTCTTTACTTCCCCAGTTCTGTGTCCCACACCTCCCTCACCTTCAGCCAAAATATTTCACCCAGGGATATGCTGTTGGGTTAAGGAGGAGTTGAGGGCTTTGGTGTGCTTCCTGTTGTCACTGTTCTCTAGGACCGAGAATGCCAGATGGAGCCTCCTCCCAGGACAAACTTTTCAGCCACAGCCAATCAGGTGAGACCCTGGGCCAGTCTAAAAGCCATGTTCCTCCCCCCCTCCCGCCACCAATGCATCCTCATCTCGCTCAGCAACAAGGGAGATTGGTATAGTCAAAGATTCCTCTGGCAGTCTGCCCTCCCCATCCATCTACTTCCCTCCTCCTTATCTATGTGCTGAACACCTGGTACATGAGACAGTAGGTCCTCACCCAGTGAGCTCTGGATCAGCCACATGCCCTTCCAGGCATGGCTTCTCGAAGTTCCTCCAAGACCAGGGGAGAACACTTGTTCCCATGGACTTTATGCAGCCCATGGCACCCTGTGGCTGACTCTGGTGTTAACACTCTGACCCTGCCCTTCCGACAGCCTTTAGTGTTCCTGTAGACTTTCCTTCCTCATCAAATCCTACCAGACAGCCATGCTGATTTTGGTAGGATATGGTGCCAGGAAACCTGAGCTCAGGCCCAACTCTGCTGCTCTGGGCTAAGATCTCTGCCTAAGATCCTGGGTGAACCATGCCACCCTAATGCCTCAGTTTCTTTCTCTGTTAAATGAAGACAACAAACAACCTCACAGGGGTGTTGAAGGGCTCTGATTGAAATAAACATTGAAGTATGTTGAAGTGTGGAATACTGGGCCATGAGTGACTTATTATTAAATGTAAGGTGAGCCTATCTGGCCTCCAGGTGGCAGTGACTGCCCAGGGGAGCATACAGTGTGATCTGAGGCATGTGTGCAGCCCCTGATCCTTGCTGCTTCCCCTGCTACTATCCTTGGGCTTCTCCTGCTGTCAAAGCCACCTAGCAGAGGTCCCTCACTCTTTGTTTAAACTTTTATGCTAAGAAGGTATGGTCAGTGCTTCAGACAGCCAGGATGAACCAAAATGTTTATCCCATCCCCATGGAAAGAGACATTTTTTAAATTTCCTAGTTCAGAGTTTTGTAAGTCACCAAGAAAAATGTGAGCTAGCCTGATGTTTGCCCATTTATTCTGCCTGGTGGGGGTTGTAGGCTGGAACAGTACTGACATCCATCTGACAACTGAGCCCCTGGGCTGCATAGTGGGAAGCCCAGCCCAAAGGTGTCCTGAGAGCTCCTTCATTCCTGTCCTAGAGCTGATGGTTAGCAGGGAAGATAGACAATTAATACATAATTGAGGTGGGGCAGGGAGGATAGGTAATGCCATGGAATCGTGTGACTGGGGTTGATATTGATTCCTCAAGCCCTAAAGCCTGAAGAGGAGCTGGCTGGGTGAAGATTTTGCCCTTAATGATCCTTCTCATCTTGCTCTTGCCTAGTGGGAGATCTATGATGCCTACATGGAGGAGCTTGAGAAGCAGGAAAAGACCAAAGAGAAGGAGAAGACAAAGACCCCAGTGGCTAAAAAAATGGGGAAGATGGCTCTGAGGAAGATGACATCTATGGAATCCCAGGTTTGCTGAAGGTTCCCATGACTCTGTCACACAGAATGACTGAGTGGGACCTTGACCCCTGGATATCTGGGAGGACTTCACAGACACTTAAAGCATGTGTGTCAGCAGAGGGGACTAATGTTGAAATATGAATAGTTATTTCCTTGTGGGAAGATGTGAGGAGAGCTACAGCTGTCTCTGGCATTCCACACCTCCTCCCAATTTTATATGGGTTTGAAGGCTGGCAGGGATTCAGGATTGTTGGGCATGGGGGCAACAGAAGATGTGAATGTTATCGAAAGCCCAATGTGCACCCTGGAAGAGCTGCAGAGTCTTCCCAAGATGGGGTGGGATGTGAGGATAAGGCACCACCTCCATGGGCAAGGGCTCATGCAGTTTGGTAGGGTAATTAGCTCTTTAACCTTCAGTCCTTGGGTTTACTTGTGTTCAATTCTCTAAGGGAGTCTTCAGGGCCAAGAGTCAAATCAAAGCTGAGCACAGGTACCAGAAAGTCCAGATCAATGGGCATGGCTATCTGGGATGGATTTACTGTGAGGAGCAATGTAGGAGTAACTTTAGAAGTCAAAGTTGAGGGATTTTTCTATGGGTGTAGCAAGCATAGGTTTGGGGTAATCATGGAAGTTACAGTGATAGGTCACTGTAGGAGGGTCACCACAGGAAGATTTTCCCTCACAGGCCACATTTGTCCCTTCAACGGAGAGAAAAAGATATGGTATGAGTTTGACCTGCAATGGGTGGGAAGGATGAGGCCAATAGGAAGCTGAGGTCTGGGTTCAGCACCTCGGAGAGCTCCCAGACAGGATCGAGGACGTGGTGTCTGCTCTACCCTAGATTAGAAGCCAGATCAATTAAAGGAAGTTCTGCTTCCTTTGTCTGAGGTATGCCCACTTCCGCTCAATTCCATGTCTCTGATAAAGTCACATTTTAGGGGAGGTTTGATGGTTCCCTGCCTTAGCTTAAGAGGAATTGCCCCGATTCACTTTCATTCCATCACAGACTAAGCACTTGCTGATCCGGACTGTGCTGGGTCCTAGAGCCCTGAGGTGAAAGACGATGTCTCTGCCATTCAGGTCATCCTATCCAGACCTCTGACTTCCCCTGCACCATTCCCTAGAAGTTAGAGGCTTCATAGAGGCTGTTGGCTTGGGTCAGAGTTCACATGAAGATCAATTGGGTGTTTGGCTATTGGCTCTGTGCTGGGGCCATGGTTATAGGAACCTTAATTACAGTTACTAGGACCCTGAGACCAGAAGAAAGGTCCCTGTGGCTGAAACTGAAAATTGTCCTTGGGTCTAAGCCACAGGGACCAGAGTTGGTGTCTAACACCCTCAGGGAGGTGGGACTACACTGGGTTTTTCCAGCTTGTCTGACAAGGAAGGCTGTGATGCAGGCATATTCTAGCCCTCTTGACCAAGAAGCTACAGTGGATGCAGGATACTGGTTGGTATAACATACCCCACCCCCCTCTAGTGAATACCTTCATGTGCATCCTGTCCCCAGGGGAACTGGACTCTAACTGGGAATCTCAACTATTGAGTCAGGGTGTCTGTAGAATAGAGTGGACTTGTGTTCAGGCCCAGTGCATTAACAGAGTGACACCCCTTTCTTAGAGACCTGGGTCTGATTGGGTTGATATAAAGCCCACTATCAAAAGTGTGGGAGGAGAGAAAGCAGAATAATTCCATGAAACCCTATAGGAAGGTCTACAATGGTAAGTCTTAGGTTTCTGTCTCATTAATGGTTCAGAAATGTACAGAAATGATGCAAGCTTGTCTGATCTGAAATATTAGGACAGAAATGTGGGAAAGTGCTCAGAGGCCACAAGTTCAGTCAGAAGCAATAAAGAGCTATGTCTGCTCAAGTAGCATAGTGTCCAGAACAAGTAAGACCACAGACTACCATACTCTCTCCTCAGAACACATCTGGAGCTCTGAATCTCCTAGGACCAGGAAAGGACAAGGAAAGACTCTGAATCTTCCTGACCAGGGTGGTCAGGCTGGGAAGGGACTGGCTCTCTGTGTGGGGCTAAAAGCATAGGGTTTGGAGTCCACAGACTTGAGTTTATATCCTCAATTAGCTACTGATTAGCTGGGTTTTTCTAAAACCTGTTTCCTCATCTGTAAAGACCTCCTAATAATACCTACTTTGCAAGATTATCATGAGAACCCAAGCTGATGTATGTACAGCCCATAACATAGTATTTGTTGGATACTGATTGCTATTAATATGCCATGCCATGGCTGCAGAGCTAGCAAGGTTCCTCTGAAGAATTGCTGACATCGGGACTGTATCGAAGAAGTTAAGTAACTTGCCCAAAGTTGCCAGTGGGCTCCTGATGTGTGGGATGGGAAGGGAATGTTGGTCCGTGTGTCTCCAGAATCCATTCTCTTAACCACTGCCTGACACTGCTGCTCCTCAAGAACCATGGGCTTGGCTCTCTGGAGCCTCTCTGGAGGGTTGCCCCTCAACTGGTTCACTCCTGTCACCTGCCTAAACTCTTTGGGCCTTTCTTGCTAGGTCCAAGCTCTTTGTTCCTCTATTAACCTGCTAAATTGTTCACCTTGTGGATTTATGGAATTTCACATGTTGATTTTTGATTCAAAATGAATCATTTTTCTCTTATGAAACTTCCTGCTTTTTGTTTGGTCTGGGCAGTGGGCCTTGCCTGAATTAGGAGTCAGTTCTGCCTTATACTCCCTGTGTGCAAGCATGTTTCTCTCCCCTCTCTGGGCCTCTGTGTCTTCCTCAACTCTAGACTAAATAAATTGGAACAGAATCTCTGAGGCCATTAATGGGCATCTTCCCCACTGACTGAATCAGTGAAACCTCCAACCTACTCCACTAAAGGAGCCTCCTACCTGCCTTGTCTGGTCTCCCCTTCTTGGGCTTTCTTCAATGCCCTGTCTTGTGCTCAGAGATGTGCCTTCTCCAAAACAAGCTCAGATTAAAAGAGCATGAGATAGGCTTTGCCCAGGGGCCAAGTATGACAGTGCAGACTCCTTGTGCCACTTGTAAGCTGGGCATTCCCAGAAGGGAGTGATGAAGTGAGCTGGACCTTGAGGCATGAAGACATATTTTTGCAGAGCTATCTGGGATGGGTGGTGTTAGAGAGGCATTGCTAAACCAATTGCATGTCTGAGCTGTGGCTCAAGGCATGGCCTTTCCAGGTGCTGACTATGAGGACCTGTGGCCTCTGTATCTCCACAGAGTGATGATATCACCAAGGTGACCCAAGCTGCTAAAATCGTGGAGCGGATGGTCAACCAGAACACATATGATGACGTTGCTCAAGGTAAGATTTGAAGTTATGGCAACTAATATTACTGCCTGTATTAAAAATCCCTCATACAAGGGGAGTATTTGAGTGTCCCAGCTAGGTGCTATAGATGCAAGGGGAGAGAAAATAGTCCCTCCCTCCTCTGCATATTAATAGGGAGACAAGACTTACACAAGTTAATCATGAACAATGGCATAAGAAAAAATGGGAGTAGTGAGGAGATCTGACAATGGTGCAGCAAACACACATGCACATTAGTAATCCAATGCCTTCTTCCCAACAGTCCTGGGAGGTAGGCAGAGCAGAGAGCACCCCTACTTTATACATGAGGAAGCAAAGCCTATTGAATGGCAGAGAGGACTCAGATTGAGGGCTTGAGCTTCCTAATTCTGGGCTTTGTCCTCTACCCTGGCCTGAGAACAATATAAATGCCAGAATGCTGACAGAAGCTGCTCTGGGGATCCTTGAAGTGGAGGAAGGGAAATGAAGGGTAAGTGGCATCAGTCAAGGAAGGCTTCAGGGACTACTGAATGAGATGCCAAGAGATAGGCCAAGTTTGAGTGGGAGATTAGTAGAAGGGCAAATGTTCTGGGCAGGGGACAGCATGAGCAGTGACTCCATGGTGAAAATGAATTGAAATGGACTCCGGGGACAAGGGGCAGCAGGCGCAGTTACTCATACAGGGGCCTTGTTGGAAACTGATGAGACTTCAGGCTGGAGACGTGGTTGGAGCCAATTAGCGAAAGGCCTTGAACATCATGCAGGGAATTTGAGCTTTCTCTGCAGGCAGTTCAAAGATACTGTCCAGGCAGGGACATAGCCTAGTGTGAGCAGGGCTGGAGGATGTGATCGGACAGAATACAGGGATAGACGAAGGTGAGGTTCAGGTGTGGGGTGCAGTGGACCTTGCCACACCTTACCTACACTGCATCATAGAGGATGGAGAAAAAGGAATGGTTATAATAGCAAAAAACAAGCTTCAGAATTCCCTGTGAATGGCGTATGTACTAGGCATTGTGCTGTGCAATTTGCACGTAGTATCTTACATTATCCTGAGAGCCACACTGTCAAGTAAATACCATTATTACCTCCATTTTATAGATAAGAAATTCATGCTGGAATGTTGCCACTTGTTCAAAACCACAGCTAGCGTGAGGTGTTAGTGGTAATCAGGACTCAAACACAGCCCTTTTGGATCCATAGCCTAAGCACTTCAGCACGAGGCGACAGAGCTACTGAGCTGGAAGAGACATTTCAAATAAACATTAAATAGGTCTATGCTGGTGATTAATTAGTGATGACATGAAGAAAGGGATTGATTCAGAAATGCTTAAATCCTGGGAGCCTGGGAAATTCTGGTGTCTTTGACAGAGCCAAGGAAACAGAATCCTTCCCACGGCATGAACAGCACATTCCCAAGTGGCTTGTATTTCCCTGAGAGGTTGTGCATTTATTTGGAGCAGCTGCCTCCCCAGAGTTGGCAGCTCCTCACTACTGGCTGGTCTCCTTTGCTGACAGCCTAGGGCTCTTCTTGGTGACTTGATGCTCATTGCTCACCCATGGGACATAAAAACCAGGACTGCCAAGACCAAGCAGCCTAAACAAGCCCCCTTGTTATCGTTCAGCCTGGAAAAACAACCTTGAGTGCTTTTCAAAGCTGTCAAAGTACACAGCGGCTGTGAATGAATGTGTCACTCACACAGCTTGGCTTCCTGAAACCCAGCCTCTGCAACCAGCCCACCAAAGGGCTGCAAACAGGATTAATATCCATGGAGAAATTGGCCTTGGTGAACCTTTTTCATTTATAAGAACACAATCACATAAAAGTGCATTCAACTTTGATTTTTTTAATTGCATACTCTTTTCCCTTTGGGAAAGTATAATCATGGAGGAGAAGTGAAAACAGAGAAGTGTTACCAATTAATCTCCTCTCTGAAATGAGGTGTTTTCAAAGGTATCTGAGAACAGGATCTCTGATGTGATCAAGGCTCATGCCTTTGCCCACTCTAATCTTTTTTTGTTCTGAGACACTTTTGAGGTTTGAATGTAGTCCCACAATGTCAAGGTGTGGGGCATTGTGAAAAAGGCTGAAGGAGTGTCTGAGCTTGTCCTTGACTGTGTTGGTTGAGACGATTCATTTTCCAATGGGTCATCCTTGGTTGGAAAGAAGACTGAGAACCACTTCACTTCTGTTGATTTATTTAATTACATTCTTTGAACAGTTACTAGGTATCTGATCTGTGGCTGGGCCTGTGCTAGGGGTGTGTGTGTGTGTGTGTGTGTGTGTGTGTGTGTGTGTGTGTGTGTGTATGATGAAGATAAATACACCATGCTTGCTGCTTTCCAGGAGCTGTCTGGTGGGGGAAACAGGCAAAAGGATAAAACAGAGGTAATACAGCATGATAAGCATTTCAGTAGAGGAGAGACAGGGCTAGAACAACAGAAGAAATTAATTCTGCTCAACAAGAAAGTGAAGGCCTCACAGAGGAGGAGTTTGATCTGGGTCTGGAGTGAATAGCAGTTTGCCTGGAAGACAAGAGGAACAGGACATTTTAGACACTATTTGATAGAGATGGTATGTGAAGAGGTGGGTGGAAATGACCTAGAAGTAGTGTCCTGGAGCCTTGGTTTGACCAGGAAGCCCCTGTGCAAGGGGAGCCATAGAAGGGTTTTCAGTGGGGTTGTAGAGGTGGTGTAGTGAGGTGATTTACTTGTTCTCACTCTGGAAGCTCTGTGGCATGGACTGGAGGAGCTGTTACTGGAGGCAGGGAGACCAGTTAGGGGAATGGTGTTTATTATTATCCAGGTAATGACTGTTGGGGCCTGAACCTGGACAGTGGCTATGAGTTTGGAGAGAATTGAATGGATTAAAAAGACAATCAGAAGGAAAATATGATAAACGATGGAAAAAGATCGGTCATGGATTACCCAGGTTTCTGGTTTAAACAAGTAGAAGGATAGATGGGGTTTCTACCTAAGTTAAAGGAAACGGGAGGCAGCAACAATTTAGGGCAGGAGATGAACTTGAGTTTAGAGAATCCATGAGGTATCCAAGCAGCTACATCATAGTGGAGCTTGGCTGGCTGTGAAGATGGGCAAACCTGGGACTTTATCCATATTGGATATGGCTGCTTTATTTCATTTACCTCCTGCAATGACGACGATAAAAATAATTCATGCAGAGAGCTTACTATATGCCAGGTAGTTTTCAAGTATTTTACATATAACAATTGAAAACCAGAGGTTGTTTTGGCCAAGAAAGTACAAACAGAAAGTGGCGGACCTGGTGGGGATGGGGGGGTTTTGCCATAAAGTGGCAATGCCAGGGCAGACTCAGCCTATGTGTGTTTAAGATTTTAAGTACTATGAAGACCCGGCTGACGAATACCGGGACCAGGAGGGAACACTGCTGCCGCTCTGGAAGTTCCAAAACGACAAAGCCAAGCGCTTGGCCGTCACCGCCCTCTGCTGGTGAGTACAGACACTGCAGCAAATATGAAGCCCCTGAGCGCCTGCTCCCTGCCAAGCCATGAATGAGCAGGCACTTCTGCAGTTAACCACCTTGAAGGTGACACATAGCATTATGGAAAAAATGGGACTGGGATTCTTATGGGACTATGTGATCAGTCCAGGTCTCTAAGATCAACAGTAGATGCTTGCAGCGTAGTTAGGTAACAGTGTTCGTGGGAAGGCTCATGTCCGTGGGAAAGCCATGTCCATTTCCTGGGCCAATGGATTCATATTTCTCTTGCAGGAATCCAAAGTACAATGATCTGTTTGCAGTGGGACATGGCTCCTGTAAGTAAACTGGCTATTCATTCATTTGCTCACTCAACCAGTGAACACTAAGAACCTATTCAGTGCAGAGCTCTTTGTCAGGTATCAGAGATACATGATGACTAAGATACAGACATTTCCTTCAGGAGGTCCAGAATCTAATGGGAGAGACTGAAAATCATACCAGCAACTTAGTTCTGGGTGAAGAAGCACACCAAAATGAGCCTTCAAGGAGTTATTTCTGTGAGAAAAGACGGGGGCGGGGGGGCACTTTTGGTAGAGAGACTAGCATATGCAAAGGTCTGGGAGGAAGTGAAGTTTGTGGAGGGGCGGAGGATTAGCCCTCAAAGGGCTGGATAAGCTGTTCCAAGAAGCTTGGACCTTCCCCTGAGGGAAACCACTGATGGGATTTGAGAAAGATGTGGACAAGACCAGTGCAGTGGGGAACTGCAGGCCTAAGATAGGAGGCTAGGAGGCCAGCTAGACGACTGGTGAGGCATCCCAAGGTGAGATGGCAGAATCTCAAACATGACTGTAAAGTGGAGATGGAGAAATAGGTTTGAAAAGCATGAGAAGTTAGATTTAACCAGACCTGGAGAGGGACTGGATGGTGGGGGCTGAGGGAGGGGGTCTCCTGATCAGGTCCTGGAGCAGAGAAGGGTGGGGGCAAGTGCTTGAAGTCCATTACTTAGCCCCTGAGCCCTGGGAGCCACTGTTGTCCAGGGTGTTCCCACCCCTGCCAGTGTTGTCCCACCCCTCCCCTCACCCCCACAACAGGAGGCAGCACTGTGGTGACTGTGAGGCAACTTGCTTTCCCTTCGTGTTCCTTGGTCCCCACAGAAGCCCCTACCTCCTCGTTGGCCCAGATATCCCCCTTTCCTAACAGGAGAGCACCACACACTTCGAATTAGCCACAGCTTCCCAGGCTAACAGCTTGTTCTCTGGCTCGGAGGGTAAGCTTCTGTGAAGAGAAAAATCCTCCCATTCTCCAAGCTGCTGCTGGCTGGCAGGCCTGCAAGCTCCTGGTCTCTGCCTCTCAGACAGCCTAGTCTGCCCAGCCCATTCTCTGACCAGGATGAAGGAGGTTGGCGGGTGGGGGGGGCGGGCAGGGAAGGAGGAGTTGGTGTTTGTCATCCCCCTCAGGGAGGAGACCTTGGAGCTGCTCCCAGTCTTGTGGTCTGGGGTGCCTTTAAGGATGCCCTAAATGCCCGCTTTGTGTCCCTACTCTTGAAGGTGGGCTGCTGCCAAGCAGGATGCACCCTCCCCCTCTGGCAGGGAGCTAGCACATTCCTCCCCTTCTGCTGCAGCTACTGGGTCTGGAACAGGGCCTGGGAGCTGGGCAGGCACTCCCAGGAGTGGGTGTGGACTCCCCTGCGAGGCTGCCCTCGGCCCAGGCTCTCTGTCCAGGACTGAGGTATAGGCGTGAGGGGCTCCCCAGAAGGTGGGAAGAGAAACTCCTTCAGTCTAGCCCCATTCTCCTTCCACCAGGGCCAGAAGCAGGGTCATGCCAGAGGCAGTCCATGGGGGAAGATGCCCAGAGCAGTCTTAGAAAAGATCAATCATCCCTCAGGAATCGATGATTCCAAGCCTGAAAGGCCCAGCAGTTCCGGACAGGCAAATGCCCAGGAAGGCACATTGTCCTTTGCTGGTCACATCCACATGCCTGGGTGGTACCACAGTCAGCTGCAGAATTTCTAGCTGGAGGATCCCTTCCCAGTGGTGTGACCTGGGGCCAGAAGCTGCACTGAGCCTTGGTTTCCTTACTCGCAACAAGGAGAGGCTGACATCTGGCAGCCCTCTAGGTCAGGGCTGTTGTGAGACACACTTGCAAGGAAAGCTGCAAATGCCCCCTGTGAGCTGTAGGAACCACCCACACATAAAGGACAATCACTGCTGATGTGTCTGTGGTTCTGTCCCCTAGCTTGTCTGAGCAGAGAACAGAAGCTGTGGGGACAGACAAGAATCAGACAAGGCCCCTACCTATTATCTTAGAGAGCAGGGCCCAGCACTGGCAGTGGTGGTATTTGCTGTTGCTGTCACTGGCACGAGAGTTCCTGACCACCTTTCAGATGGGCATCTATTCTCCAGATCCTTGCACATCTCAGTACCACTCTGCAGAGGTCTGAGCAAAGCCATGCTGGGCTGGGACTCAGAAGGGCCCCTGCATTCACTCCTGAGGTTGCCTCTGGGAGTCCCATGCTCTTGAGTCCATGTGCCTCCCTGGAAAAGGGCAAAGTTAAGGTAGGCAACAGGGACACTAGTTACTGGACAGGTCATTGTGAGGAGAGGCTGGCTCACCAACAGCCACCACACTGTCTTTGGAAGCTCACAGATGCCAGCCTCCCATCATCAGACTTTGCTTTATGCAGACAATCACTGGAGTGAGAATTTTGGTTTCCTATTGGTTTTGACCCTGATGAGCTCAGCCTAGGCCCCCTTCTGCCTGGAATTCCCAGATGTTTATTCTCTGACCCAGCCAAATAGGACTTTGGCAGGGGTAGGCATATACCCTAGGAAGGACTGGAGCCAGTCCCCCATTTGGTCACAGGGTAGGTTGGAGGGAGCCAGGCCAGAAGCAAGCAGGTGGGGAAAAGAGAGTCCGGGCAATTGCCTGCAACAGCACAGAAGCATTCATACCTGTCTCCCCTCCGGCTGCTGGGTACAGGAGGTGAGCATGTCAGGCTGCATACAGGGTGAGACTAGGCTGCCTTCTAAGGCCAGGCTCCATGTCTCAGCAGAGTGGAGAAAGGCCGTCTTCAGGTGAAAGCAGATGGAGGGACACTGGAGGGCATGGAGAGATAGTCCAGGAAGAGATGGCTCATGGGGCAAAGCGGGGATGCAATTACATCACCTGCTGCCCTGATCCTTTCCAACCCATAAGCCAGTTCATGGCAGGAAAAATGGGAACCCTTCATGGGTGTCGGGCAGGGATGGTGGAACAGATCCTGCACAATCTGTGTGGTCCTGACTGGTTAGCACAAGGGAGATGGGGAAGAAACTTCCCAGAAGGTCACACTTAGAAAGGCAGGGGAGCCAGCTGTCCCTTAGTCCAGCCTCCCTCTGGGGACAGCACCCCTACAAGAGGCCAAAGTCAGGCCCTGTGTCCTAGCCCTACACCCATTTCAGGACTGTCTCTGAGCCTGCCCAGGCCATAGATACACTTGCAGGGATTTAAATCTTTCCTGATCATTTATTTGTCAGCTCCACTAATTAAGCAGTGTTAATTTCATTTACTGAAAATGGAAATTCATCCACCTCATTTCTCCTCGTTCATCCTCCACATACAAAATCCATCACTACTCAGCTAGAGGCTGTGTGAGATTCACAGGACTAATCATGCTGTCAGGTCTCTCTGTAAACACAGTCCATAAAGGCCACTGTGCTTGCCGGGTTGTAGTGCAAGGGCATTCCCGTTGTTAGTTTAATTACTGGTTAGTTATTTAGGTTCTCAAGTGTTTGCCTCATTTTCCCTAAATCAAATTAAATGTCCCGCTTGATGTATTCTGCCTCCAAGGCCTTGCTCTTATTTCCCACATTGTTTAAATATGACTTATAATCAAATGAGAGTGCCTGGAAAAGCCCAGCTGCCTGGGAGGCTGACCCCAGCCAAGGACTGGGCCTCTGGGCCTTGCTGGAGATCTGCACTGATGCCCTTTCTTCAGACAGCCTTGGGCTGGTCCCCTACCTGTGGAGGCTGTAAAAATCCTAACCAAGGGGTATTTTTTCTGTTCCTGGAGTCCAAGGTGGCAGGGCTGGGATGTGGGAAACTGAAGGAGGGTTTCATTATTGTCATAAGAAGAGCTGGGGAGCACTGCATCCATCCTGCTGACTTCTAGAGGGACTGCTTCCAAACCATCGCAGGAAACACACCATCTATAAGGCTTCTCCCTCTGATTCCTTAAAGTAGGGTTTAGGTCAACCTTCACTAAGTGCTTACTATATTCATTTCCTATTGCTGCTGTAACAAATTACTTCAAACATAATGACTTAAAACAACAGAAATGTATCCTTACAGTTCTGGAAGCCAGAAGTCTAAAGTGGGTTTTACTGAGCAAAAATCCGGTGTCAGCAAGGCTTCCTTCCTTTGGAGGCTCTATGGGACCATCCTTGCCTTTTCTAGCTTCTAGAGGCTGCCCATACTCCATGGCTTGTGGCCCCCCCTTCCCGCTAACAGTTGCATCATTTTGACATCTCGTTGTCACATCTCCTCTGACTCTCCTGACTCCCTCTTTCCCTTATAAGAACCCCTGTTTTTACACTGAGTCCACCCAGGCAATCCAGAATAATCTTCCCATCTCAAGCTCTTAATCACATTGCAAAATCCCTTTTGCTGTACAGTTAACATATTTATGAGTTCTGGGGATTAGGACATGCACATTTTTGTGGTGGTGGTGGGGTTTTCTGCCTACCACAGACCCCCTCCAAGTGCCTCTTGCATGACTTAATAAGGAAGTCAATAAACAGCTGCTGCCTTGGAGTTCGCCCTGGGGCCCGTTTGGGATGCCACAGTAAGAAGGGCGGAGGCCTGCTGGCTTGGTATCCTTGTCTCTGCAGCTTGACACATACTTCCCTCTGACCACTGAGCTAGCTTTAGCCTGATGCCCCAACATGCCTCACTTGCCCTCCCTCCTTCCTTCTTGCTTTTCCTCTATTATTCCTTCCCTTTTGTTCAGCCACATATACTTACTGAAATTCTGTGGCCTGGAGAAACCTAGAATTCCTTCACTGACCCCAGATTTCAGAGTCTCTGCCACTTTATACAATGGAGTGTGGGGTTGGGGCTCCTATCTGTGTCCCATCCGTGGACCCTCCAGTCCTGCTTTGAGGATCCAGGGAGTTTGTGGGATTTAGGACACAATAACCCAGGGCCCCATAAGCCTTGACCCTGATGGGGATTCTAGCCCTCACTGGGAACTGAGGCACTGTGGGTGACCTTGATGCCAGTGTCCTATGGGGACGGCTGGTGACCCAGCTGGTGGCATCATACTGAGAATACTGGAAGGCTGGGCAGTGATGCCACTAGTTTGCTGGTGACCTGGCTGGTGACATCACACTGGGAATGTTGGAGGGCTAAACAATGATGTCACTAGGACTCCTGGTAGCCTGAGTGATAATATCACATGGGGACCATTGGAGGTCTGAGTAATAATGTCATTTTAGGACTTTTAGAATTCAAATGATGATATAATGATGGGACTGTTGGAAGTTTGGGCTGTGATGTCACACTGGGTATAGATAGAGAATGGAACAGTGAGGACTCCTGGGGTCACTGGCATCAGGCATGAGATCATAGAATAAAATGGAATAAGAGAGGAAGCCCCAGTTAAATGAGAGTTTTCTCTGCTTTCCTGGTGTGGTTTGGCAGACAGAGCCCTGAACTGGAATTTAGGAAACACATAGTGTAGCCATGTTTAGAAGCTGTGATCTTTATGTCAGGATGCCTCATTTAGTTGCAAGTAACAGAGACCACTAGAGCCATGTTAAGAAAGGGAGGCTTATTGTCAGGATGCATGTGGCCTGGGAATTAAGACAGGATCTCAGGCCTTGGTGTGATTGCTTGCTCTCTGTGCCCCTCTCTCATGCACTCCATGCTTCTCTCTGCCAGAAGTTCCTTCTTATGCTCGACTGCTCTGTCCCTTACACGCTCTCTAGTTCAGATTCTGAAGGGACTGGATTGGCTTTGCCAGTCATTACCACCCCATTACTCTGGTGCCCCTTTCCCCTCCTTTCTCCACCTCCATGTAAAGATCAGCTAGGTGCCATTACCCCGAGTAGGATAATTTCAGCTATAAACGGGATTCTGGCTGTGGCAAACACCATGTAATGGGTCTGATGCACCTGGGAACACCATTTCTCCCCTCTGGCCTCAGTTTACTGATCTATAAAATTAGGGGGCCATAATTCCAGCTTCAGGGCCCAGTGGTTCTGTGAATAGGTTAGAGATATCCTCACTACAGAGTTACTAAGCCAACCTAAGGTTTCCTACCCTCTTTTCCTGATTTCACTGGTCACAAAGACTCTGTGCATACATGCAGGGGTAGGGGGTGTTGAAGTTTGTCTAGAAAATGTCAGTCATCATGGCTGTCCCCCAGGGGTCCTGTACCACAGTAACAACAAGTATAAGGGCCATGCCCTCCTTTACCCTTCTGCGATAAGGAGAGCATCTGAGTCCTCTGCCTGCGCATCAGCCACCCATCTACCCACCTTTTTAATCACTCTTTTGCTCACCGCCTCACACTCTGTCTTGCCCAGCATCAAGGACAGACTGAACATCAAGGGCATCAATAGCTCACCTCTGACCTAGCAGTTGACACTTTGACTACCCAGCGAAGGGCTGGCCTCATTCAGCCGCAGGGTCTGACTCTCTCAGCACAAAGGCTGCTGAGGGCAAGCCCATGTCGCCAGTAGAGTGCCTCTGCTCCTTCCAGGGTCTGGCCTACAAGGAGACCCAGATCACGTGCTTATGATTTGCATGGTGAACAAAAGGAGCTACAAGTGACTGTTGGCACTGCCCAGTTCAAGCACTTTGTGACCTGTGTGGGAAAGACTCTCCTCAGCCAGCTGATCTCCCCCTTCAACCGTCAGCCCTTAGGGCCCACCCTGGAGCCAGCTCCCCATCTCCATCTCAAGGCCAGCTCCCTAATGGCTCTGAGATATTGCCAGGCACAGGGGGATCTGACTTGGCTCCAGTGGATCTGAAAGCTCCTAGTTCCTCCTCTTTGCGAGAGGCTCACTTTCCCCAGAGCAGAAGCATTTTCCTTCCTGAACCACAGTGTGCCCTCCCAATGGCTCAGGCTGGACCCGAGCATCTTTCACTCCAGGGGAAGCCCCCTCCTTGCTTGTAAGCTTCCCTTATAAGTGCTCAGGTTCCCAACAGGCGTTCCAGAGCTAGTAAGGAGCAGCGGCAGAAAGGGAAGGTGGACTCCCCCGTAGAGAGCTGCCTTGGTGGGCATGCCAGCTTGCATCAGCTCCAAACCTACTCACCTAAGACCAGCCTGGCAGCTGGCTGCTCCCTAGTCCTGCCTCCCAGTGAGCACCAGCTGATATTTGCAGAATGCCTGAGGTGGGGATACCTGGGACCTGATCATAGCTGAGCTCATGCCCAGAACCCACAGAGCCCAGCCCAGACTGTTCCTGAGCCCAGTCACCTACTCCCTCGAGTAAGCAGCAGCCTTAGAAATAAGACAGAGGGAATAACTCAGCAAAACGAGTCAAGTTGGGGCTGCTTTCCTCTCCTTCCCACACACGGGCTCTATACCTTAGTACCTGCACTTTGTCAGGAGGGCCAGGCCTGCAGTTGCCAGAGGCAAAGGACATAGTGCTGGATGGGGGCTCTCGTCCTAGCTACAAGGCTGCCTTAGCATAGGGCCCCTTATCATGGGGGACTGCTCTAGACTTCTGCTTCTCTGGCTCTGGCTCTTCTGAACTTGGGAAGGGTCCTGGGCAGGTGGCAGGAGAGCTGGACTTGATGGCTGGAACTGCATTCTGTTCAGTGGCCACATTGTCAGAACGGGCATGAAGTGTACAGAAAATGAAAGAAAGGGCAGGAGGGCACTCCCCTGACATGGGTGGGCAGGGAGGAAGACCTCTGCTGAGTGGTCCACTATTGATCACCTAAAGCTGTGGGCAGGTCAGAAGGACAGCACAGTGGCCTATGGAAGCCTAACTGGGTGGTCTAGGACTTCTTGACTTGGGGAGCACACCAAGAGCTAGGGTTCAGGCTGTAACTGGGGACTGTGGGGCTAACGGGTGTGGGAAGATGGCCACAGATGGCTGGCTCGAGCCTCATATAGGCAATTCCATGTTAATCTGAACTGAACCCCTCTCCGTGACTGGGGGAAGGGGACACATGGGCATTATTTAGGCATGTAAGGACAGCAACCTGCCCTTGGGCTGAGCTCTGAGGGTACTGCTCCCTCCCAAGCCCACATGGCAGGGGAGGGCACTGGGGGCTTCCCTGGCAGGGCAGCAGGACCCTTCCACCGCAGCCACCCCTCTTTCTCGGGGCAGATGACTTCATGAAGCAAAGCCGGGGAATGCTGCTACTCTACAGCATGAAGAACCCCAGCTTCCCTGAATACACCTTCAGCAGCGAGAGCGGCATCATGTGTCTTGACATGCATGTGGACCACCCCTACCTGGTGGTGGTGGGCCACTATGACGGCAACGTGGCCATTTACAACCTCAAGAAGGCCCAATCCCAGCCCTCCTTCCGCAGCTCAGCCAAGCCTGGCAAGCACATGGACCCCGTGTGGCAGGTCAGCCTCCAACCAGGGTGGGAGAAGTGGGTATGGGTGAATAATGTATGGGCCTGGGAGATACTGGAGGAGGGTCCTTGGGGAGGAGAGGGCCTCAGGCAAGGGGGTGGGAAGATAGGTACCAGCTTAGAGGCCAAGAAGCTGGGGTGAGAAGAGGCAGAGAAGGTAAGAAGATGATAATCAGGAGGTAAGAGTGTCTGCACGAAGAACTGGGGTCTGGTCCCCAGAGCTCCCATTGGGAGGGCCCTATCTGTTGTGAAGGATCTCTTAGATGATTCAGAGATTGTGGCTGGAAGCCACCAGGACCATACAGGCCTCTGCTGAGTATGTTAAAGGCTCTAGTTCCATATCTATGGGCTTCCTCAACTCCTTACAGGGCTCTTCTCTGCCACCTGGGCTAGATTTGAGGGAACTACCAGACAGGGGTAGACAGCCCCTAGGTGGGCTATAAGGCCTGCTAGGCAAGGTCTGTCCCTTTCTGGATATTGGGGCTAGATCTCACCCTGATTCTGTCACCCATCTTATTGCATTGGGAGTGGATTCCATGTTTCACTTTCAGAGGGTCTCTTAGCTCTGGCTTTGCAGGCCCTTCCTCACTGTGTTCCAAAAGTCCTCCTCCTCCCAAGACTGCATACCCTAGAGGCATGTCTGGGAAAATATAAGGATGAATTTCTCTCTCAAGTCGCCCAAGGCCTCTGGGCTCCTCAGGAAGTGCTGGGACTGTCTTCTCATCTTCCTCTGCCCTGACATTCTGCAGGAAGGCTCTGCACCCCTCCCTTTCTAGCCCTGAGCTCCCTGAGTCACTGACTGTCAGCCCCCAGACAGGCCTAAGTAGAGAGAGGACTGTCCAGGCACAGGGGACATGGCTCCCTTTCAGCTTCATCCTTTGCCCAGAGCTGGGGCACAGAGAGCCACTAGGCACCCTCTCCTCTCTCCTGCTCTCCACCAGAGCAGGGGCCAGGGCTTGCAGCCTCAGGAGCTCTCTTCTCTAAAAAGCCCACCTCTCAGTTCCTCACCTCCAGGCACAAGGAGGACTCCAGACATGGGGAGGATATCTGTAGAGACTTTAAAGACCAGGAAGAGGAGGATAGACCCACCTTAATCAGACTGAACCAGACGGAATCAGGCAGTACCCTCCCTGACCCTGCTCTCGCCTCTCAGACAGCCCAGGGCCAAGCACAGAGCATCTCTGGTTAGCCTGACCACCCTTCTAAATAAAGCCCAGTAGTGGGTGAGGGGCCACCCTACTCTCAATCTGTTCTGTTCTCTGAATCAAATAGCAGGTTGGGGAAAGAAATGGACCATGCAGAAGACAAATTATCCCTTTCCCTGGCTGGGTGCGGGGGGGACTGGAACCCACCTGGACAGGAACCCTCCCTTCTGCTCTCCCACTGTTCTGCTCAGGAAAACAGGGCTGCTGCCTTTGCAAAACCTAAGACTCAGAGGTCTTAGCTGGCATCGTGGCTTGTGACATGTGTCTCACTCATTTTCTGGCTTCCATTCCCTTCTTTCCCTCTAAACCCTGCCCCCTTTCTCACTCATCCATCCATTCATCCATTCGGTAACTCCTTCCTGTTTGCTCTCCAGGAGCTGCCCTTGCTTAAGGGCTTGGTCTCTGAAGCTCCTAGAGGGGAGATAACCACAGCCATAGGCTGAACAGGACTGGGCTAATGAGGGCTCATGGGGGCACTGAGGAAGGGCACCCAGATTCTCCGGACTGGGAGCAAGGATGGGAGGGCCAGTCTTCCTAGAAGAAGAACATTTGATCTGAATTGTGAGGGGTGAGAAAGTATTAGATTAAGAAGGGTACAAAGGGGTCACACATGCAGTGACACAGGGGCATCAAGCAGAATGGTCTTCTGGGAAATAATATATCATTTGAAGCACAGTATGAGTGACAGGGAGCAGAGAACAGGACCTGGGAAAACAGAGGCTCCCAGTCCTAGGTGTGCTTCTTTACCAAATGGGAAAGCTTGGGTTGTAGGTCAGGGTTTCAAATGAAGCATTAGTACAGAAGCCCAATAGGTTAAAGGTGACAGTGAGCTGCCCTGGTAGGATCAGGGTCCCCTATTATAATGTACTCCCCCATCCCCTGAGGTACTCACACAAGGCTCCTAAGAGCTTTCCCCAGCATTGTTTGAAAACTGCTGCCCAACTATCAGAGGACTGGGGAGGGAGAAAAGTAACACAGACATTTTTGTGTCTTGGAGATGTCCTCTGGCTGAGCATGAGAAACCCTGAAGCCTAAGCTATGGCAGGGACAGTGGAGTTGCAAATGAGTCGAGAGCTGTTGAGGCAGTAAAAGCAATAGGAAGAAACTAGAATGGATATGGGAAAAGGGAAGAATTGGTAACACTGCCTGGGACTCTGGTTTGGGGTCCCCAGTGGGGCATCCACAGGGGTGGGAAATGGCAGAGATGAACAGATTTGGCCAAAAGAGACTACAAGAAGCCAGAGGAGGTGTCCTACAGGCAGTTGGTTGGATAAAGCCTGGACCTTAAAGAGAGCCAGGCTGGTGAGTGTGATGTCAAAGACCAGAGTCTAGATCCTTGTTAAAGGGACAGTGTCTCAGTTCAGAGAGGTTATTTTGTATCTCAGATGCTAGACTGGGGCAAAAGGACTGTGTTCTGTTGGCAGTGGAGTGGAGAGCCAGGGAGAGAACTGTCTGTTCAAAGAGGACCAGTCCCATGGCACAGGCTATTTCCCAAGGGAGCTCATCTGGGTAGCCCAGCCCTGTTTAAGCCTCACTGTGAAATCTCAACCAGCAGCATTTTGGCGGGGTGTGTGTGTATTATGTGGTACACAGGGAAGGGAGCAGGAAGGATATATGAGACTGGGGTCAAGCAGGTCTGCCCTAATCAGCTAAGGCAGAAGAGGCGGACTTAGTGAAGCAGGCTCCATTTCCTTCCCTACCACCTGCTTCCTGGGCATTCATTCGTTCTCTTGACACCAGTTACCACCTGTCCCCCACCTCTGCTTTCTTCTTACCCTCCCACCTCCACCCCAGGAGCACATGTGTGACTTGCACACACATACACACTCACTTGCAAATACACACACCACCCCCCATTAGACATCAGGCTGCTAAGTGTGGTGTGAAATACAATTTCCATGCGTGCTGGCGGCTGTTCATTAAACACTTCCCTTTGCAGCTCCCTAGCGCCTCTTACAGCCTGGCCTTTGACACCCTCTATTCCCACCCCACTTTAAAGGGACTACTTTTATACAGGAGGGGAAGTGGTCTAAGAGTCAGGGCTGGCTCTGACTTGTGCCTCACAGGCTCCATGGTCTTCTAGGACCCCAATGAAAGGAAAAAAGAGCCAGCTGCCCAGACAAGCCCAGGCAGGACTGGGCCAGCCCTCCTACAGCTCTGATTACCCAGACTTGGTGGGGTGGTTGGGAGGAGTAATCTCCTCCACTCCACCATACCCCTCAACAGCCATGGTGACAGCTGTGGTTACTTACAGGCTGTGGCACTGGGTTCCTGGCCTCCCTCACTGGGCCTCTGCTTTCGATGGGGGAAGGGACAGAGGTCCCAGCATGGGAGGTCTGGAGTGAGCTGGCGAATGGGAAGCTCTGGGCACCCAGCCCCACCCCAGTTTTCCAGGACTTGGCTTGGCCAGGCCTCCACATCTGGCAACAGAAACTTGAGCCTTAAGCGTGTCATCTTCATAAGACAACAGCTCCGTCTCCAAAACACTTTCCCATATGTTTGTTTCCAGCCCTGAGAAGATGGGGTGGGGCAGGATTATTAACCCTGATTTGCAGATGGAGAAATTCAGCTCAACTCAGATTTGGGAGCAAGATTCTGGGAGCAGGAGCTAGTGGTGAAGTGAAAGTGGCAACAGAGGAGGGCCTGCCTAGAGAAAGGCCAAGCCTAGAAGAGGAGGGAGGAGGGGGGCCTGCTCCCTTCAACCCCAGAAGCAAGCAGGAGAAAGCCCTCTGCAGAACCTTGGCACCCCGATTTCTAGGAAGATGGTAATAATGAGGATATTAGCTAACATTTTACTTAATACCTAATATTTGCAATGTTAGGACCTATAGGCCTTATATGCATTATCTCATTTATTCCTTACAACAAACTTGCACTATTATGTTTCATTTTACAAATGAGGAACTGGTTGAGGGGCCCTATCCTTTCCAGGCCCTGTCTATGAAGGAAGCTGAACCCACTACCACCTTCTTGCTACAACCAGGCTCACAGAACCTATCCCAACAAAGAGTTGGGCACCTCCACTGACCAGCCAGGATTAGGGCAGTGCCATGCCCTGACAAGCATGGCCACTCCAGGATGGTCAGAGAGAGAGGGTTGAGAGAGATAGAGGTAGATGGAAGGAGGAAGGGAGGCCAACTGTGGGACTCTGGGAAACGGGCTCCCAGAACTTGCTTCTGAACCTCAAATGGGTTCTTCAGGGACCCCTGCTCAGCTCATAGCACAAATTCAACACCTAGCAGGTTCACAAAGCTCACAGTTTGAGATATTTCAGGTCAAGTGGCAAAAGGACGACATGGACAACAACCTTAACTTCTTCTCTGTGTCATCTGATGGCAGGATTGTGTCTTGGACGCTTGTGAAGGTGCCTGTTTCCCAGAAAGGGTCATGCAGGGGTGGAGATGGGGAGTGGGAGGAGCTGAATGGCAAAGGAACCCCCCAAAACCCTGCTGATCCAGCCCAACCCCTGTGCCTCCCCTATCCCTGTACTTGCAGAGCGAGCTGGTTCATACGGATGTCATTAAGCTCAAGGTGGAGGGCAGCACCTCAGAAGGTCTGGAGGGAATGCAGCTATACACAGTGGGTAGGACTTACATCCAGACCTGGTCATGTCACTCAGGCCCCATGACGGTCAGTAACAGTGGCCGTCCCCCTTACTGAGCACTCCCTCCTCCACTCAGGCTGCAGCCTGGACAGAAGGTAATGGGAAAGTCTGGCCCTGTCTGCCCAGCCCTTGGCTGTTTGCAGACCCTCCGTGTTTATGCAGGTCCCATCCCGTTTGTAGACCCTGTTCCTGTTTATGCAGATCAGGTGCAGTTATGCAGATCCAACCCTGTTTATGCAGATCAGGTCCCTGTTTACCCAGATCCTATCCCTGTTTACTCAATTCCTACCTTGTTTATGCATACTATATCCCTGTTTGCACAGACCATGTCCCTGTTTGCAGACCCTGTCCCTGTTTACCCTGACCCTGACCCTGTTTAAATCAATCCCTGCCTTGTTTACCCAAACCCCATTCCTGTCTGCAGAGGCCCTGACTGTTTACAGAGTCCCAACCGCCTAGGACACGCAGTAGTCCAGAGCACGAGTTCCTGTTTGTCTGGCTGGCCCTAGCCCTCAGAAGGGCCTGGGTTAAGGCTTTCCTGGGGAGGCCTCCTGGGTAGAGGAGGTACTGGGAGCCTTCCTCCCAGAATGTGTCTAAAGCTGTTCCCTCTTCTCCCAAGGCTGTGGCACCGCCTTTGACTTCCACAAAGAGATTGACTACATGTTCCTTGTGGGCACAGAGGAGGGGAAAATCTACAAGGTGAGGTAGTGCCGCCTCTGTGTCAGCTCCTTACAGGGCCACTTAGACCTGAACACCCTGGGAGTTCACCATTCTCTACAGACCATATTCTGACAGATCTTAGGGCTCAGCAGTTCTAGAAGGCTTCTTGGGGGAAGAGAATGCATTTCTTGACCTGCTTGGGTATCAGGAATAGGGGATGACTTCAGAAAGGGGATGAAGACTCTAGAGGGTGACTTGCCTCTTTCCCTCTGGGCCCTCCCTCCCTTCCTGGGAGTGGGCACTGGGGGAATTGGAACATTGTAGGAAGACTTCCTGGAGGAGATTTGAACTTAAGCTGAGCTTTGAAGCCCAGGTTTAGAAAATTTATCTCTGAATACTGGGTGTGTCCCAGCCTGCAGGATGGAACTTCATGGCCCGTTTCTGCAAGGTCTCGGTGTTAGTAGGTGAACATCCTTCTGAGCTGCCATCCATCCAGAAATAGCTCTGCTACAAGTTTTCTTAGGCTCAGAGACTCAGAATGTTAATTACAGGCAGCTTCCCAGGAGCCCCTGTGAGCCAGAACTGGTCTGAATGCAAAAGAGGTACCTGCACCCCCTCCCAATGGTGGCAGGGGAGAGGTAGGCGGGAGAAGGGCAAGACAGTCGTCACACTGTCTTCTGGAAAGAGAGAGTGAGGGCCATGCTGTCAGGGCAAGAAACCAAATGGGAAATCATGAAATTGGGACTTGCTGCTGGCTCTGCACGTGATCTTACCCGGGCAAGGTGGGCAATCCTGTTGGAAGGATTCTGTCTGTGGGCTATGGGTGGACGCAGGGTTCTGTCTGTTCACAGGCTTAGGCTGACCATACCTTACCAAGGCCCCCCCAACCTGTTCTGCCCTAGCTCAGAGAGAAAAGGCCCTTTCTGCCTGGGCTGGAACACTCTGGGCAGACTAGAGCACTTTCCCTCACCCTCCAGGAAAGCTCCCCTGTCCACCCCAGCCTCCAGCCCCTTAAGTCCCTCCTCTCTCTCAGGTTGTGCTGAGGGTGAGAAAAGCAGCCAGCAGCTTGGCCCCAGCTCAACTGTGACAGTGATGTGGGGTGAGGACAGAGGAGGGATCTCAGGTTCTGACCCTCCCAGGCCCCCAGGGAAGTGGTAGCTGCTGGCCTTTCCCTCACTCCTGATCCCCGATCCCTCCCCCAACCCCAGTGCTCTAAGTCCTACTCCAGCCAGTTCCTGGACACCTATGATGCCCACGACATGGCAGTGGATGCTGTGTCCTGGAACCCGTACCACACCAAGGTCTTCATGTCCTGCAGCTCTGACTGGACAGTGAAAATCTGGGACCATACCATCAAGTGAGGGGCATGCCTTCCCTCGGCCCTATCCTGGGCTGGGGCCTATGGGGCTCTGGCATGTGAGCCCTGTGTCATGAGTTTTCCACCTCTCTGCCACTCCAGGACCCCAATGTTCATCTACAACTTAAATTCAGCTGTGGGCGATGTGGCCTGGGCACCATATGCTTCTACTGTGTTTGCAGCAGTTACCACCAATGGGAAGGTGAGTGCCCCCTTCCTCACCCTGCTGACTCCCCTACTGGAGGTAAGATATCTCAGGGTCCCCTCCTAGAGAGCCTACCCTGTGCCCAGGTCAGGTATGGGAAGGGGGGTACACATGGATTGGATATATTCTCAAGGGCCAGGCCACCCAGGGCCTGTCAGAAGATGGGTCATTCATCCCATGAGGACCTGAGGCGAGAATGGAACTGTTCATCTTGAAGGAGAGAGCACTCTGGGTAAGAAGATGCCATGAAGAGCGCTTATCTTCTCTGTGGGCCCTGGGGAAGGAGCTACTGGGTGGCAGGGGCCAGCTTGATATAAGTAAAAACTTATGAGCCAAAGTTGATCTGTGATTGAACTAGTGTCTGAAAGGTAGTGAGTTCCCCATCCCTGTGAGTGTGCAAGCTGAGTCTGAGAAGGGGTGATGGGAGAGTTCTGTATTAATACTGAGAGTTGGCGAAAGCTCAGAAACAAACATTTTGAGGGAAAATTTTCCTTATGGACTTTGATATGAGAGGCACCAACCCAGGGAAGGAGTATAGTGATTATGGCCTCAACCCCAAAGTCAGTCAGTCATCTACTTGCTGAACAGGTGCTTACCAAGAGCCAAGGTTGGTGCCCAGCTCCAGGCCATGGCCTGGCAACTCAGGTCCCTGCTCTCACAGAGTTCAAACTCTAGTGAAGGGAAAGAGTTCAAATTCTAGTGAAGGGAAAGAGATGAAAAGCAACAACAAAACTCCCATAGCATCAAGTGCTAGACAGAGATTAAAAGAGGATGATGTGTATACACCAGTGTTCACAGAAGCATTATTCATAATAGCTAAAAAGCAGAAATGACCCAAATGTCCATCAGCTAATGAATGGTGAAACAAAATGTAGTATATCCAAAAGGATTCTTATTCAGCAATAATAAGGAATGAAGTATTGATACATGCTACGACATGGATGAGCCTTGAAACCTTGCTCAGTGTAAGAAGCCAGTTGCAAAAGAACATGCATTGTATGATTCCATTTACATATGCCTAGAATAGGCAAACCTGTAGAGACAGAAAGTAGATTTGTGGTTGCCTAGGATGAAGGGGGGAAGGGGTTGGGAGAAAATGGGGAATGACTACTAATGGATATACAAGGGTTCATTTTGGGGTGATGAAATTTTTTACAATTGGTTGTGGCGACAGTTGCATCACTGTGAATATGCTAAAACCCAAGAATTGTATACCTTAAATGGGTGAATTTTATAGTGTGGGAATTCTATCTCAATAAAGCTGTAATAATTTTTAAAAAGAGAAAGAGAGTGATGTAAAAGAGAAGGACTAGGTGGCTCACAGATAGAGGAGTCAGGGAAAGCTTCCTTGAAGAGGTGACAGGCAAGCTGAGAGCTGAATGACAAGGGGCCAGCCTTCTGACGATGGCGGGAGGCATTCCAGATGAGGGAACAGCAAGCCTAAATGCCCTGAGATGAGAATGAACTTGAGGGGTTTAAGGAACAGGCAGGCAAGAGTGGCTGGGATCTAGTAAGCAAAGGAGAGAGAGCATGAGACTAGGGTGCAGAGTGGAGAATCTTGAGTAAGAAATCTGGATTTTATGTATATGGTGCCAAGGGAGACTATTGGAGGATTTTAGGTTTTTTAAAGGTAAGGTCTGGCTGCTGCACGGAGGACGGATTGATTGTAGAATGGCAGGAGCAAAAGTAGGGAGATAGGTTAGGACCCTGCTGCAGTTGTCCAGGCTAATGGTTGCTAATGGTTTGGACTAGGGTATGGTAAAAATTAGTTCAAACATTGGTTGAGCATAAGCATTGAGCACCTTACATGTATCAACTGGTGTAAACCCTGGCTCTGCCATTTACAAGCAAGTTAGCTAAAGAGCCTCTATCTCCTCATTGATAAAATGGGGATGATAATAGAACCTACCTTGCAGAGTGGCTGTGAGGATTAGAATTAGATGATACAACCATGTTAACATGCCTGCCCAGCTTCTAGTACACAGTAAGTGCTCAATAAATGGTAGCTGCTATTATTGTTAGTTTTGCATAGACTTAAATTTTCTCCTAAGCTTTTTATTCTCACTCCCTCAACCACAGGAGAAACAGAAACACAAATCCCTTCTCCCTCTGCTCCTGCTCCAGTATGCTAGTTTCTGTCGTGTTTCCCCAGAAAGCCCAGGGACTGGTTATCATTCCCGAGTGCCTGACACCCATCTCTCCACAGACACATGTGTTTGACTTGTCCATCAACAAGTACGAAGCCATCTGCAACCAGCCCGTGGTGGCCAAAAAGAAAAACAAGATCACCCATGTGCAGTTCAATCCCATCCACCCCATCATCATAGTGGGTGATGATCGTGGGCATGTCACCTGCCTCAAGCTGTCACCTAACCTGCGCAAGATGCCAAAGGTATGGGCTTGTGGAGTTAGGGCTGCTGGAAAAGATAGTCTCCATAATGGTGGGGGCCAAGAGAAAAGAGGAGCTGGAGTTAGTTCTGACTTGGGAAACCCAGGGTAAGGATTGTGTCAATGCCCAAACGAGTTGCATAGGAGAAGTAGGTTTGTGGGGAGAAAGAATCAGTTTTCACATACAGAATCTGAGTTACCTGTGGGGCCCCCAGGCAGAGACATCTGGTGAACAGGCAATTATATGGGTCCAAAGTCTGTGGTGAGCATGTGGGCATCATTGGCTTAATTGGTGTAGACCAGGTCACCCAAGCAGGGGGCTTGGGGCTTAGTCACTGCTTCATTGGCTGAGCTGACACAGGGCTTCAGCTCCAGTGGTCCCTGAGCTGGGAAAACAGAAAAGGAGGGTAAGTAGGTCAGCATTTAGGCAGTCCTCCTTCTGAGCTCTGGTTCCTTTCTGGGATCTGTAATGATCTGGAGACCGTGCCCAGAGCTCAAGAGCCCCAAATACAGGCCATGGAGCCCAGAGCCATGACCTCAAAGTCTAGATCTCAGAGTCCTGATTCAAACTTAAGAACCCAGGCCTTAGAATCCAGAGCCCAAGAACCCAGTACCGGGTCCACACATTTTGGAGCTGTGAAAGGAAATGGAACTTGCTTTCTGCCAAGTTCTGGGCCAGGATCAGAGCTGGGCCAGGGCTGGGCCATGTTGACCTGATAAGTGTACCTCCTAACTGTAGTTTGAGGTATTTACTTACAGTTTGAGGCAAAGGCAGGAGCCTGCGCTGCCTCTTTCAGCTACTGACACCTGTCCCCCTACCAAGGCAGGGGCACCACACCATCCCTCTGGTACTGGCCTGGTCCAGTCCCCACAACGACCAGGGTGGCAAAGGCTAGAGTTTAGCAGGGCCTGTAATTGTAGCCAGCTGGGGGAGGGGGTGGACTTGGCTATAAATACTCAGAGAGCTGCTAAGCTCCTGCAGCTGTGGCCCAGAGGCTGTGGTGGGCTGGGGGGGGGGGGTTAGGAGGGACTGGGTGGGGTAGGGTGGGATGGGACCAACTAGTTGGCCTCAAGGAGGGGGAAGGAGGTGGTACCATTTGTGAAACAAATTGAATCTGCTCTTCATTTAGTGAGAGAGACTCAGGCTTGAGTTGGCAAAGCTTGACACCCCAGTGGGAAGGATGATGGTCACCCCTTGGGGCAGGGGTATAGCCATCGCATTGTAAAGGTGGTAGATCTGGGTGGGGGCCTATCCTGCTCATTCTAACAAGGGAGGCAAGGATCTTCCACAGTCCCAAATGCTCAAGAGCAAGGGTCAGTCATGGATTGAGGGGTTGAGCTCTGTCTGAGTAAGGGACATCTGGGGACTAGTATTTGGGTAGATTGGAGGTTCCTGTGAAGTTGCCATTTGACCCTATCAGAAGCCAAGTGATTCACACAAAAGGAAGTCCTGCTCTGAGCACTCCCATGGGCCGTACCCTTGGGAGTCTCCTGCAGAGGCCCGACCTGGCGCAGGGAGCTTCCCATGATTTGGGTCAGAATTCAGCTTGTCAAAAGTCAATGACTATCTTTCCCTAATTGCTGTATAGATGAAAAACTGAAGGTCAGAAAGGAAAGGGACTTGCACGCAGTGATGTAGGGAGTTAATGACAAAGCTGAAACTAAAAAGTCAGGTCCCCTATCTCCCAGGGTATGGGGTGAAGAGAGAGAAAAAAACAACTCTGCCCTCTGCCTCAAGAATGCAGAGGTGAGCTGTGTAATGGCAAAGGCACTAGGACCCCAGGGGAGGCGGAGACAGATTTAGGAGTAGGTGCAGGGGTCACACCAGGAGGAAATCCTACATGCTGTCAGCAGCCAGGGTGAGGTCAGGAAGGGACCTGCTGGCCTGTACTACCCACCGCCTCACAGACCAGGCCAGATTCAGGCTGGGCCCTCAGCAGGGAAGGCTGGGGCAGGTGCCAGTGAGCAGTGGGCACAGGTGGCTGAGAGGGCAGGGGCTCAGGAGCAGAGGGAAGGCAGGAAATGGCAGCTGTCCCAGCCTGGACAGGAGGGTGGGACTAGTGGTGGTCAGCCAAGGAGCTCTTGGAGTTTGTGAATGATACACACCCTAGTGTCCCAACTGTTTATCAGGGCATTAGAGTGCCTTGTAGGTGAGGGGGTCATTAATTCAGGATCTGCTCTTCTGAGGGATGGTCCCAGACAAGGAGATCTGGAATCACATGGCTATCCCACCTGCCCTCCTGGGTCTCTTGACACCCTCCCCTACCCTAGCTATGTCTGACACAGCAGGCCTGGCCGCAGATGGCACCCCACTCCCAACCTGACCTGAAAGCATTAGGGAAGAGAACTAGGTGAGGGCACCTGTGGCTTTGTTCACACCCCTCTGTCACTGACCTCTTAGCCCTGTCAGGACTCAGCCAGGGGCCTCCTGTGGAAAGGGTGGTCCCATCAGTCAGAGGCCACCCCACCTCTCTCTCCAGGGCTACAGCTCCCCCTTGATTGAAAGGCTAGCTCCTCTAAGGGTCAGTGGGTGGATTCTTTCTCCCACTCCTTCCAGTATTAAGACCCTGAACCTCAGGTTCAGAGCCACAGCTGAATGCTTCTTGCAGGCCTCAGCAGGGCCCATGTGACATCTAACCTGAGTTGGGGGAAGGATCCTGTGGTAGTAGGAGAGTCAGGGATCCAGAATCTATCTGGTCAGGGGAGGGGTGGGGCACAGCTAGGGCAGGCTGGGCAAAGGACACAATGCTGGGACCCAGAAACAGGTATCCCATCCCTCACCATTCCTCCCCAACGTGTACTTTGCCTCTGCACAGGAAAAGAAGGGGCAGGAAGTGCAGAAGGGTCCAGCTGTGGAGATGGCAAAATTGGACAAACTGCTGAACCTGGTGAGGGAAGTGAAAACTAAGATCTGAGGGCCTGGCCTCAGTCCCTGTCCTATTTCTTGAACACAGTACATGTAGCCCCTGACTCTGGTACTCAAGCCCAGCCTTAGCACCCAGTATATGACCCCACACTTGTTCAGGTCCCAGCAACTTCCCTTAGCACCCTGCCCCAGCCCTGGTCCTAGCACCTCACCCCAGGACTTGGACTTAAACCACCATCACCCCCTCCTACTTTCCATAAATAAACCTGTGTCTGGAAGCCCATCCCACACCTTTAATTTTGCTACTGCAGGGCCCCAGGAAGAGAAAATGTCAGGGTACAGCCATATAGTTCCATTTATTATCCAGCAAACAGTGGGAGGACCCGAGGAGGGGCCCAGCCTGGACACCCTCCCATTATTGCCACGGATTCCAGTTTGCTATCCCAAACTTGAGGGCCTAGAGGCGCTTGGCCCAGGGAGAGAGTGGACCCAGTCCCTGGCCTTTTAGATGGAGCAGAGTCCAGATGGCCCTGGCCCTAGCACCAACTCATGAACCCCCACCCCAGGCCTGCCTACCTAGGGCCACCAGAGTCCTTCTTGAAGCCAGGCTGGCTAGACTGGGCTGCTAGATCCAGCTCCAGACAGGCTGGACTCTGAGTTCTGGATCCCACACTGATTGGACCATGGGATCCTGATTCCAGACTCTAGGTGGGGTGGACTTAAGTTCCAGATTCCAAGCTAGGCCAGGGGACTTCAGGGCTGCAGCAGGTAGCTGCCTTCATGGCTGGGCTTCTGTGGTGGGGGCGCCTTCTCAGGACAGGGGCCAGGGCTGGAATTGGGACTGGATTCAGAGAGGGAGTCAATGTCGGCAGAGCGGGAGTGGCAGGCCCAGCAGAGAATGACCCAGAGCAGCAGCAGCAAGAAGCCTACGAGGCCATTGCAGACGATGGCGATGAGAGCCCCCTGGGAGATGGCTGCCCCCATGACAGGCAGCACCGTCAGACCAGCACAGACTGCAGGGCTGCCTCAGTGGCAAGGCCCATGCCGAGGTGGGACTCCAGTGTAGCTGGCCTTCCAAAGAGGCTTTCCTGTCCACACACTCAATGATTCCTGGGCAGTGGAGATGTCCCCCGCAGTCCTGAGCCTGTGTAGGGGGGTACAGAGCAAATGAAAGGATGAGGAGGAACGGGTGGGGTGAGGCCAAGGAGCAGAGTGGTAGAGAAGACAGCTCCCTCCCTCATCCCTGGCAGAGGGCTTTGGGTCCCAGCAGGCCCCAATACATCCTCAGGTCTGGCTCTAGGCAGTGGATGGTGTAGCCACAGTGGGGAAGCTGGAGTAACCTATATCTCATTCTCCTTAGAGGCAGCCTGGCCCTGCCCACCAAGCTTCCAGCCCTCAAAAGCCCTGTGTGAGGGGCTGAGATTGAGGAAGCCAAAGCCTTAGAGGATGGGGATTTGGGCCAGCTTTAGTGTGGCCTGGGTGCCTCCCCATCTCAGGACTCCAGCCAGCCAGCCCAGGAGGCCTCCGGAGGTGCCAGCTCACACAGAGGGAACTTTGTGGAGGCCCTGGCAGGCATGTGTGGGTCTGTGTATCCAAGGCTGTGTACCTAGGTGTGCCTCTCTGTGGGACTGTCTCTCCAGGTCAGGAGCGTGTGTCTGGCTCTCACTCTGTCTTTCAGCTCCCTTGCCTAGATGTGCACTTCTGCCTCTGTATACCCACCTCTGTGTTCGTGGAGCTCTCTCTCTCTGTGTCTCCATCTCTGAACGTCTGAGTGTGTCTCTTGTGTGTCTCATTTCTCTCCCAGTCTATCTTTTTGTGTATCTCTGAGTCTCCGTGTGTCCCTTTCTCCCTGTCTCTGTGTGTATGGGTTTCTTGTGTCTCCCGGTCTTTTTTCTCAGCTGTATGTCCCTCTGTCCCCGTGGACGTGTGTCTCTCCCCTTCTCTGTCTGTTTGTGTAGTTCCGTGCGTCTCATGTGCCTCCGTCTTTGTGTCCGTCTTTCTCCCCGGCTGTATCTCTGCGTCTCTCTGTGGGTCTATGTCTCTTTGTCTCTGTCTCTGAGTCTCTGATTCTCGGCACCCGTGCCCGTGGGGGGAGGGCCTCCTTACCTGAGTTGAGCCCGGTGCGCGCTCGCGGGAGGGTCCAGGGCAGCAGGATGCTGGGCGCCGACTGAGGCTCAGAAACCTGAGGGCGCGCTGTGGGGGGACGGGGTGGGGGCTGGCGGTGGAAGGCGGGCAGGGGCGACGTCCCCTCCCTTGGCCCTCCCCCTCGGCCGCGCAGCCTCCGCGGGCCGCTCCCGCCGCGGAGCGACCGGGGCGGCCTCTGCCGCGGGCGGTCTGCGACGAGCGGGCACCTCCTCCCCCTGGGGCGGCGCCTCCTCCGCGGCCGCGGCCGCTCGCTCGCTCGGCGGCGCTCGGGCGGCTGCTACGCTCCCGGCGCGGGATTCGGCTGGGCTCGGCTGCGTTCGGCTGCGTTCGGCTACGCTTGGCTGAGCTCGGCTGGGCTCGGCTAGGCTCGGTCAGGTTCGACCCGCAGCAAAAACAGCGAAGAGCCCCGCCTCCTGGGAGGCCGGAGGCCGGCGGCCGGTCGGGGCGGAGTCGTCCCCGCGCGCTGCCACCATTCAATTGGCTGACCGCGCCAGGCTCTCGTGCCATTGGTCGTGGCAGGGGTGGACTGCCTCGCCCCTTGTGCAGGCGGTGCAGGGGGACGACAGGAGGGCTGGAAGGGCTACTCTGCTTGATCCCTTCTGAAGGAGAGGGGCGGGGGCGAGGGCCCCATTCTTGCAGGGATTCCTAGCCCCTTCCACACCTAGAAGAGCTTCACACTCAACCTCTGAGAAGGGCCAAAGCCTCTGTACCCCCATACCTGAGGAGACTGCCCCTTGGTATCTGCGAGAGGCCTTGTCTCCGAAATTTGTAGGAAGGCTTTGGGCTCCCCACATCTGGTAGGAGACTGAACCTCCTCATTTTGCTGTAAGTCCCCCCTACCCCCGCACGTCCACTTTCACCTGGGTGTAGACCTGGCCCACGTCAGAGAATCTGTAGGTGGCTCCACATTCCCTAGCTCCACGAGGTGTAAGCGGTTCTGCCAACACAGCTCTTTGGACACATTTATTGAGTTCACGCGCCAGTATAGATCACTGATTTGTGCTTTGCTCTTCTATGGGGGAGCCCAGGACAGATAGGAATGGGATACTCTGAGGGATGGCTCAGCCCTGGCTAGAATGGAATGACTCTCCATCCTAGAAGATCCTGACTCACTCTCTCCTAGAAGCTCTCCTAAAAGGAAGATCAGCTTGGGCAGGAGCTGTCAGGTAGGCCTTCCTACCTAACCTCATGCCAGTCACTTCTGAGTATTCTGAACTGAACCCTTTCCTCATCCCACTCTACATATTCTCCATGGACAAGCATATCCCTAAAGCTAAAGAGTCTCAGTGATCCCAAATCCAGCATTAACTTATGTCTGGAATTCTAGATACAGATCCAAGTGTCTATCAGAATCAAGGTGGCGTTGATTCCTGGTTCTGCCACTTAACTTTGTGACCTTGGGAAAGTTACCTAACCTTTTTTTAGCCTCACCTTCCTCATCTGTAAAATGGTTTCAGTAATAGCTAAATCTAATCTCTTAGGGTTGTAAATCACTGATTTATACCAGACCAATCACATCTCAGCAAATGCCAACTGACACAACCCCAAAGACCACATGGCTAAGGGGACCTTCCCTCCAATGCCATGAAATTCATATAAGATCCCTGTAAATCCAAATGTTATCCTGAAAATGAGAAAGGGAAGGGTAAAATAATCTGAAAAAGAGTCATTCAAACCTAGAGACTGTCTAAAATAAATTTTTGGACTTTACTGAGTTTACTAAAATGAATTAATTTTAGTTACCCTGCCCCTGTTGCCCAGCAGGGTGGGGGCATTGTGAGCAAGATCAAGTCCATTCTAGGAAACAGAGGAGACTTATATCATTGCATATCTGAGTGTAATATGAATGAATTTGGGATCAGCTGCAGAAGTTCAGATTTTATCCTGAAAACAATGGGGAGCACTGAAGAATTTTGAGCAGAGGAGTAAATGTGATCATATCCAGAAATGAGAAGGAATTTGGGCTGCTTGGTGGAAGGAGGGATTGAAGGCATTTGAGAATGAAGATAAGGAGTAATGACAAGGGACTAAAGTGATGTAGGGGAATAGGAGTAGAGAAAACAGGAAAGTATTAAGGATATTTGGGAGTTACAATTGACAAGACTTAAAGCTACCTAGACCTACAGGATAGGTGGAAAACAGGGAGGGAAAAGTCTGGGATAACTTCCAAGTTGGTAATTAGGGATACTTGATGCCTTTTACTGAGCTAGAGGACATATGACAAGGGATGAGTTTCATCAGGAGCCTCGGGTGGTGGGGATGATGAATTCTGTTTTGGATATGTTGTATTTGAGGTACCAATTGGGCACCCAAATTGAGATGTCCAATAGACAGTTGGATAAGCAGGTCTGAGGTTCAGAAAGAAATCAGGCTGAAGATAACATTTGTGAGTTATCAGCAAAGGAATCGTAATCAAACAAAAAAAGTGGATGAGCTCACCCAGGAAGAAAAAGAACTGGTTTAAGCAGAAAGATACATTTATAATCAGATACTGAAACCTAAAGACAGGGGTGCCTCAGGAACTGGAACTAGTAGACACAAAAGCCATTTTTTGTGAATGTTACCTCTCATCTCTATTACTTTCTGCTTGTCTCCTTCATTTCCCTCCCCTGCCCTGTCCCAGTCCCTGTCATGCCCATCCCCAGATTGGCATAAAATGTTCTTCTGGTCCACATGGTGAAAACACAACTTTGAACAATCCCAAAGCTTAAAAGTTTATTGTCCAGGCATCCAAGGAGATACTGGGTTTTTTTCCTGGTTGCAGTTTGCAAATTCCTCAGGAACAATTACTATTAGCCCAGTTTAGTTAGATGCTTAACTCTGGACTAATCAACCATAGCCAAGGGATGGATGAGGATCAAATTGCCTAACGTGGTCCACGTGATAACCCCATGAACATTGGTGGTGGGGTAGTGGTTCCCAGGATAAGGGAGATCCTAAAAAAGCAGAATGGCAGGTGTTGAGTATAGTCTATCTTTGCCCAACACACACACATCATTTTCCTATGTATGATTCCAAAAATGCCCTCACCTGCATAATCCAACCATCCCACTCTACATATGTAAGTTCAATGAAGATTTTAATAGTAAGTTCATTATGGTTTTAAATATGAACTCTCCAATAAAGGGCTGTTCAACAACACATCCAGCTACTGCTTCTGGAAGTTATATCATAGGATCATTGTTCTTCATGTATAGGTTCTTTGGGTAATGTCCTTTCATGCTCCAGTCGGGTCTCTATAAAGTGTGAATAAGGCTTCTAATAATCCCAATGCCTTTATTTAAACTGACTTTGAGCTACTCTCATCCTTCCCCCAAATTCCTGATATTCAGAGATAGAAGAAATAGAGAATACAATAGAGTAAAAAGAAAGCGCTGTACAGTGGTCACTAATCCAGAGCATCATCTACATTTTTTTGGGCCATGAATGAGAATAAGAATGTTGGAACTAGGCATCTGTTTGTTGACTCACTGCTTTGGCTACATAGTTCCTCAGCCAGCCAATCTGGTCACCCTAGGTTTTGCCACAGGATGTGATCCCTTATCCAGTGTTCTGAGAGCACCATTGTGGAGCTGTCTATGGAGAACTGTACTGATTAGCACTACACTTTCTGCTGGTGTCTTAGGGATTATTTTGGGATTGAGCAATCACAGATCTCTGCATTTGAGGATGGGGTGTGGTTTTATTTTTCCTCCCAGATGATACAATTCTTTTATTTATCTATTTATTTATTTATTTATTTACTTACTTACTTACTTATTTACTTATTTTATTTTTTGCCTCTATGTTCAGCCTATTCATCTCTCTTTCCTCCTAACCCCTGGCAACCACTAATCTTTTTACTGTGTCCATAGTTCTGCTTTTTCCAGAATGTCATATAGTTGGAATCATATAGTATGTAGCCTTTAGATTAGCTTTCTTCACTTAATAATATGCATTTAAAGTTACTCCATGTCTTTCAATTGCTGAAATGATACAATTCTTTTAAAACCATAATCAGCTGTATGTCAGTTTCATCTGGAGGAGGATTCCTTTTGCTAATAACACATTTCATCGACACTAATTGGTTTTTTTTCCTGGTTTTTGTTGTTTTTCTAGTTTAAACAACTCTGAAATCAGTGTATGTCTTACGATTAATGGCATGTAATAGTCTCTTAGCCTCTTTTTTCTTAATAGTTTATAAAATAACTTGCCTCTTGTAATTGCTGGAACATGAGATTTATTAAATATAGTAATTTTATGAGAGTTCTTTTTCACAAATAATAGAATACACTCTGGATATTGAAGCATATAAGGGATTTGTTAAAAGATGCTATTTAGCACAATTGTTAGGAGGGTTGGAGAAATGGACTTGAGGCTCAGTTTCTAGGAACAATACCCAAAGCAAACCACACAACCTGAAGAGGAAACCACAGCCATTGCTACTCCAAATACTAAGCACCAAAGGTTCAATCTGCCAGCTTTACAAGTTCCATGGCACTCCTGTACTAATAACTCAAAATTGCACCACTGGGAAACCACCTGTTACCACTGCCACCCCCCAAAAGCTGAACACCTGTATGACCTGCAACAACAGAAATTGAAGCCCTACTTGTTCCCACCTGCCTCTTCTCTCTCCTTTTATCTCTCTAGACAAGCTTCATAGGCCTCTCCAATCCACATAGTCTGATAATTCAGACAAGTCTCAACTTTATAGCTTAAACCCAGGTACCCAACAAGATGGTAGCTCATCTCTTTCGGTTCTAGTTCTAGCTAATCTTTATCAGTTCTAGTTCCAAAGTTTCTAGGGACTTTTGCTCTCATCAGCCTGGCTTTGGTCAGATGCCAGGCCCTGAACCCGTGGGGTCCATACAATGGTGGCTTCCATGATAGCCATATGACTGAAAGGCACTTCCCACCAGAAGGGAAGGCCATGCAAACACACATAAAGGGGCCCACCCTACTAACATTTATGGATGAAGAGGAAAAGCTGAACCTGCAATTTAAATAAGGAAGGAGCTGTCAGAGAGGTAGAAGGAAAACCAGGAGGGAATATAGTTTCAGGGAAGCCGAGAAAGGACAGAGGTTCAAGAAGGAGGGAGGAGTCAGCAGTCCAAAATGTCAAAGAGAGGTCTGGTAGTTCATACAAAAGGGACCATTGGACTTAAGAACAACGTTGTTGATTATCTTGGCAAAAAGTAGTTCCAGTGGGTAGTGGGCAGTGAAGATGTGGTATGTGGTGGACATCAGATTTTAGAGGTTTTAAAAGTAAGACGTTGAGGAAACATAGATGACTCTTTCGAGAGGATTGACTAGAAATTAGGGGAAAGGAGAATCGAAACAAAAGCATGTAGAATCAGAAAAAATTTTTTTTTTAATTTCTAAAAATTTCTTAGATGTTTCTTACACACACAGGTAAGTTTAAATAGCAGTGGGAAGGAGCCAGGAGGAAGGATATAATTGACAGCTATTTTTATTATTACTGTCCATCTCCCCTGGGCTGTGCAGATCCAGGCAGGCAGGGACAGGGACTAACCCCTAAGGCCCTGGCGGAAGGTGTGAGCCACTTTAGCTTTTCCTACGTCACACTGAAAAGTAGGGCAGAGAGAGGAGGTGCCTGGCTTCAGGACTGAGGTGACTCAGGTTGGGGCCCTAGGATTACACCATGGTCTGTGCTCAGAGAGGCCTTGTGTGGAAAACAAAGGGTCCCAAGGCTGGAGCCAGTCCTTGGGAGGTGGGGGCAGGGTGGACACAAAGAAGTTACACTCTTGGACAAGCAAGCTTGCCCTGTGCTCCGATTTCTCCATCTCAAAACCATACCAGTCATTGCCCCAAACCCACCTACTCACTCATCATCCCTGCCAACTATCACCTGCTTTCTCAGCTCCACGTCCCCACCTCCCATCACTCCTCAGCCACTGCCCCCGTCTTCTGCTCTCACCATTCCTGAGTCTGGCTCACTAAGGTCATGTTCACCTTCTTGTCACATCCAGTGAATACTTTTTTGTCCTTATCTTTGTCGACTTTTTGGCTGTACATGCCTTTTTGAAATTCTATCTTCCCTTGTCTTTCACGAAGCCACTCTCTCTGGAAATGTTTATTCCTCCTCCTAAAGCAACAGCCACTGTTCAATAAGAACCTAGACCCTGTCAGTGCTCTACGTCATCATAGATATTCCTCACCTGAGCGCAAGACAGGTCCATGGGACAGGTGAAGGAAGGGGGGCTCAAGGCAATCTTGGGGTTTTCCTAAGGCCCCTCAGCAGCAGTGATGGAGTCTGGATTAAAATCCAGATTTGTTGCAGGCCCTCAACTCCTCATGCTGTCTCCTTCATCTCTCTGGCCTCTCCTCAGCTGCTTTAGTGGGCTCTGCTCTCTGCGCCCACCCTCTTCTAACCTCATCCCCTTAGGTGAGCTCCTCCTCGGCACGTGGCTTCAGTGTTCATTTTTGTGCTGACAGTGCATTGACACCAATCCAGACCTCACTCCCAGGTCCCAGACTGGTATTTGTTGCTGCTGCGGTGGCTATTGTTATTAAAAACTAAGATTTATGAAGTGTTTACAACATGGCACACACTGTGCTAATTTCTTTATATATACCAGCTCATTGAATCCTTACAATGACCCTATGAAGCAGGTGCTATTTTCCTATTTTTCACTTAAGGAAACCGATCCTTAGAGACATTAATCACCTTGTCCAAGGTCAACAGGAACCCAGGTTTGTCTGACCCCAGAGTTTGTTCTCTTAACTACTGACTAGACACCTTTTATCAAGAGGTCCCACTAGTGCCTTACACTTGACAGGTCTAGATCTGAGCTTGTTTGCCCCTTGATGAGTGACCTTGACAAGTGATTGAATGTCTGAGCCGTGGTTATTATCAACTTCCCCAAAGCCTGTCCTCCTCCTGCGCAAACTGGCTCAATAAACGGTCCTACCATCTCCCAGTCAACAGAGTTCATACAAGACTCTTCCCTCTCCCTTCTCTCCCCACTCTGCGTTCATGAAGACTTGGTGACTGTGTGCTCTAAAAAGCCTTGGCCCTGAGATCCTCATCCCAGCAGACAGGGAGAAAAAAGGCCCAGCCATCTGCCTGAGACAGGAAAGGGAAGACTACAACCGGACCAAACTCAGTCTATATCTCAGTAAATTACCCCAGCCTGCCAGCTCCTGCCTCAGGCAGTGACATCCCTTGGGGGCAAAACTCAAAAGGTATCCTTCTCTGCATATACATACACACTAAGACATGTACATACAACCTGCAAAGCAGAGACACACATATATACAAGCAAAACACATATACATAGAAACAACAGCCTACCTGCAGACACAGGCATGCACATGAAAATAGACATCCATACAGAGACACACCTGTCTGACCCTCACTACACACATACCACATATCCAGGAAAATACATATGAAGAGGTTCACAGGTCTCCATAACACAAGCACAGGTGCATGCAAAGGCGAACCTACTGACAGACTCACACAACAGGTGTCAGCAAATGTGTTTTGGGCCATTGACTGAGGAAAGAAGTCAGAGATAAGGGCACAGATAAGTTTTCTAGAGATTGGAAGGATGTATGTGGCAGACAGACTGGTGGGAGAGACAGCCAGGTGGAAATAGGGAAGGGAGAGATCCTGACATGAAGGAAAGAGAGTAATGGTTATTCATATGGTACAAATTGCCCAACTGCCCCTCATTTATTCATCTAATAATGAATTAGTTCATTTAATAGTTACCCAGCTGGGTCGTCTGCATGGCTAGATAGGTAGATGGGGCTGGGCTGCCCCTTCTTCACATGTACCCAGCTGATGAGGGAGAGAGGTCTATCCATGAGCAACTATAACACAGTGATGAGTGTAGTTGACATGCTGCCCTCCGGGCAGCAGGGGAAGGTAGGCAGTGTCAGGAAAACCCAAATCAAATACCGAACAAGTAGAAGTTGAGGGGATGAAAGAGATGGATAAGGAGGTCAACTTGGGCCAGGGGAACAGCACATAGGAAGGTTGTAAACATTAGTTTCCTTTTGCTGTTTTCACAAATTACCATAAACGTAGTGACCTCAAACAACACAGATTTATTCTCTTACAGTCTGAAGGCCAGAGGTCTGAAATCAGTTTCGCTGGGCCAAAGTCAAGGTGTGGGAAGGGCTGGTTCCTTTTGGAGGCTCTGAGAGTAGAATCAATTCCCTTGCCTTTGCAGCTTCAAGAAACTGCCTGTATTCCTTGGCTTGTCGACCCTTCCTCCATCATCCAGTCTCTGCTTCTGTCATCCCATCACCTTCTCCTCTGACTCTGATTCCTCCACCTTATTTTCTATTAGGATGGTCATGATTACATCAGGACCACCTGATGATCCAGTATAATCTTCCCATCTCAAGAGCCTTCACTTAATCACAGCTGCAGAATCCCTTTGCCATGTAAATTAACATTCACAGGTTCTAGGAATTAAGATATGGACACATCTGGGGGCCATTATTCAGTCTATCACTAGGGAGGTGGCATATTTTCTCACAATCTTCAAAGATCCTCTAATGTAAGTCTTGTTATTCCCAGATTGAAGATGAGGAATCCGAGGCTCACAGATGCTGAGTGATTTGTTGTAAACCCAAAGAGATGGATGGGTGGATGCTCTTTTTTAAAAAATAGACTGAAAAAAGATACATGCTTATTATTTTTAAATTATCTATAAGCCATAAAAAGAATACAAAGAAAAATGCACAAATTACTCAATATCTCACCAGCCAGAAATGATCATTATTAACATTTAGTAGGCATAAAGCATTGAGAAAGAGAGAGGTGTGTAGAATGAGAATCAGGGAGGTAGAAAAATTATATAAGAACAAGACATACTGTAGAAGCTATTATTTTAACCAAAAGTACAAAGTATACTTTTACTGGAATTTAGTAGAGGGAAAAAAACTTAAATGAAAATGAAGGAATAATTGAACTTCAGCTAAATATTTCTTCACCTCAGAAATACTCATTCCTAAAAGACCCCTTTCAAGTTAAGAAAAATGATTTTGATTAAGAGATTAGAGTAGGATTTTTGGCATTATGTTTCAGTTTTATATGCTATTAGTTGCTCTGAACTATGAAAGAAAATGTGATTAGTACTTCTGCCCTCCTTCTCACCCCCTCTCCACTTCAGATTATGATGCCAATGTTTTCAGTTTATCAAGGTTTATATTTACATCCTGTTCTGCAACTAAAATCCCCAGTTTAATCTAAACCTAAATGGAATTAATATTTACCACCAGTCCTTCTACCATGAATTTCCCTTCATCACCTCCTTATTTTTATTCATCTCTTAGCTGACTGGATTTTGTCACTGAGTCATGTTTTCCAGAAGGGCTCACAAGTTCTGTAACCCCAAATACATGACTGAGATCAGCCACTTTGTTGGTTATGTTTTGGGGTGATACTCTTTCACCCTCAAAACTTTGTAGATACTGGTCCATGATCTTGTTTTGTTGAATATTACTCTGGAGAAATCTGAGATCTGAATTTTTCCCCTGTATGTGACTTGCTTTTTCTGCCTAGGTTTCAAAGGTATTCTTGTTTTATCCCCAAAGTTTGATAACCAAATCAGTCTGTCTTAATGTCAAATATTCTGTATCAATTTTTCTGGTATAGTGTACACTTCCAATCTGAATATTTAGTTCCTCCTTCACTTCAGAGAAAGCTTTCTGTATTTCATACCTTAATGTCTTTTTCTGTTCCATTTTTGGAACTTCTACTTTCAGGTCACCAAAAATTATGCTTACAGTAGCTTGTCTTTGTCATGTCTATTAACTTCACTTTAATTACTCTAATATCTTTATCTTTGCCATGACATTTATTCTCAGTATCTCAAGCCTTTCCTATACATGATTTTGATTTTCAGCAACACCTACTCTGTTTTGCTGTCTCTAGTTTATTTATTACATCTATAAAGATATTGTTTTGGCCCTTTATTATTTTTCTTTAGTTCTGTAATCTCCCTTTTCATCTCATTCTGTTGGTTTATCATCTTGTCTCTGAGGTCTATTGATTACATACAATTGTTAGGGTCTGTAACAGGAAGAACTTGCCAGAAACTGCTTTTATTCCTTTGGTTGTGTTTTCTTCTAAATTGGGATCCTCATGTATTTTTTGCATTCTGTCTTCCTTGTTCCTTTCACCTCCATTGCTCCCTTCTTTCCTTCCTTCCTCCTCACTTTCCCTCTTTCCTTCCTGCCTATATTGGGGCTGTGGCTTGTATGCCTACAGGCTGTGCCATTTCCTTTCCTTTTACAACTGTCTACCATGGCTCCCGTTTAGCACATCCTTGCTCTGCAGTGGAGGCCCTTGAACCTCTTCCCATCTTGTCTGGACCAAGGAGCTGGCTACTGCTTCCAAACCCACCCACCCCATTTCTGTAGCCTGCAGGTGGCTTGTCTGGGGCTGCCTGCTGACCTTGATGGGGTCGGAGTGCTGTCTGAATGCCTGTTAGAGATCTTGTTCCAGCTGGACTGTGGTGCGCATGCCATCCTGTAGGCTTTGGCTTGGCTCCCAAACCTTAGCCCCACATGCTGGAAGACGCCATGGCAGCACTTCTTGCCTCTCCTGAGGGGCTTCTACTTACAAAGGTTTTTTTCCCCCAGACTTGTCCTAAGGCTACCTGCTCACTCAACAGTCCATTTCCTACAGGTTACAGGATATGAGTGAGAATTTTTGGTATGTTGTTGACTCACCTTTACTCGATGCTACATTTGGGCATGAGTTAGGAGACATGCCACTCACTCACTGCACCACAATTTTCTGTTACTTTCCTTGGCTGTCACATTTTAAAGTTTATAAAACGAATTTCCTTGTTTGGTTGGACTTGAGTTTGTAGCAGTATTTTTGGCTTTTGTTCATTTTGTTAGTGGGGGAGTAGGAAAGGGGTAGGATTCTGTGATGGCTTCACTCTTCTGTCCTCACCCAGAGATCCTAGCCTCGCCATGTTCATACCTCTTCCCTCGATTCATACCCACCACCTCTGGGCAAGACCCTTGCAGCTCCCAGCCCCCAGCTAGGGTGAGTCGCTGGGGTAAGACAGAGGCCCGCCCCTAGGACGAGGCCTCAGAGCATAGTGGGTGTTCAGTCCATGGTAATGAAGGAATGAGCAGGTAGTGTTTCATGGAAGCAGCCTCAGAGAAACCTCAAGGGCTTCACAGGAGAACCTCCAAGCTGGGCACAGCATGAACCAAGGTGTGGAAGTAGGAGAGACGGGAACAGTGATTGGGGCACGGGGAGGAGGTGTCCAGCTTAAGGGAACAGGAAGAGAGAAGCTGGAGCGGACAGCATGCAGGGCCTCGGCCTGGGGCTGCTGCTCCTGTGTGTGACCAAAGCACTTAGCTCTCATGTCGGGACTCGCAGGGAGTACTGCTGTAGTGAGCAGGGGCCAGCATGGGTAGGGAGACTGGCTCCTGTCGCTCCTCATCTCGGCCCTTCCCAGACCTTCTCTGACTGCCCCACTCCCACCACCTCCCTGTCCTGGTGCTGCAAGGTGCTCTTGCTCTCTTCCCTATAGCCACAGGTAAGGCCTCGGCCGTGGCCACACTAGGCTCTCCTCATCGTGGTGACACACTCACACACCAGATGTGCCCCTGGTCATCTAATCACACAAAAACATAACTGCACAGCTATATACGATCACCACAAACTTTCACATGATGGCACGGTATGGGCACACTTTGCTCAAAGCCCCAAACTGTGTGGCTGCCTCTCTGGGGCCTTTACCTCTGATTCCTGAGAGCTTGCCCTGCCCCCTGGTGGCCAGTCTCCAAGCCACCGCCCTTCTGGATGGTGACAGACCAGCCCCGCTCAGATCCACTCACCCACAGATGGGTCTCTCATCAGACCAGCGCTGTTAGCAAGGCCTGCTCAGGTATGGTGACCAACTGTTCCACTTTGCCTGGGACTGAGGGGTTTCTCAGGATTTGATATATTCAGTGCTAAAACTGGGAAAGTTCCAAGCAGATTAGGACTAGTTGGTGAGCCTATTCTGAAACCCATGTTCCTGCAGAGTAGTCTTTCTACCCCATCAGATTGGCCCTTCCTAACAAGATCTCTTCAGCAGCCTGTCCCAGAGCGGCCTCCCCTTGACCAATCCAGTCATTCAGGCCCTCTCAAACCTACTCACCTTCAGATTAGCCTTCCCCACCAAAGTAGCCCCGTCAGATGAGGTCTCCTCCAGCTTGTCCCTCTGCCCTCCTCTGAGAGGGAAGGACGTGAAGATGACATCCCAATCCTCCCTGCCTCCAGGGCCTTAGCCCGGCATCCCCACACAGGTGCCACCATCTGAGGGTCATCTCTCTATCTAGCAAGGTCCAGTAGCTCTGGGCTGTGGGCAGAGTGAACACATGGGCCTCAAGACATAAAGACACACAGGTGCAGGGCACAGAGCTGGGTATTGTGCAAGCATTCTGTTCTATGTGAGAATGAACTTTCTCAGAGACCCAGCCTAGGGAGTGAGTGAGCTCACTGGCTCTGGGAAATTCTTAGGGCCAGAGACTACTCGCGGGATTCCTGCCTAGTGTCCTGACCACCTCCCTTTCTTCTGGCTGGCTGCTGGAAAGCAGACAAGGGATGTGTATGCTGACAGTCGCCTACCCAGGAGCAGGAATGAAGGGCAGGCAGGTGGCCGAGAGGGGGCAGCAGAAGCCAGGCCAGCCCCAGCTCAAGCCAGAGAGCCACAAGCTGGGGGCTAGACCAGAGCAGGAGGACACAGAGGGAAGCAAAGACAGAAGGAGTCGGGGAAGAGGAGCAGAGACACAGAGAAGGACATGGAGATACATGCAGACAGAGAAACAGAGACACAGGGACTCTGAGATGGGGACAGACACACAGAGACAGACAGAAAGGCAGAAAAAGGGAAGATTGAGAGACAGGGAGGAGGGACAGAGAAGCAAAGACAAGAGATGGAGACAGAGAAAGAGATGGCTAGAGAGACAGGGCAGCTGAGACAGGAGACAGAGTGACAGAGATGAGCTAAAGACAGAAACACTAGGATAGGGACCAGGACAAAGACATGTTCAGAGACAGGAATGGAACAGAGACAGTAACAGAGATGCGAATGGGTTCAGCAAGGAGAGGTATGGGGGCAGAGACGGGATAGCCTTATAGGAATGGGCACAGAAGAGGGTCCACATCCCCAGGGCAGCTTAGAGAAGCAGAGAGAACTAGTGAGCTAAAAGGCTGGGCTGCCGAGCACACTGGGCCTGGGATCCAAACCTCCCCCAGTGGTGGTTCAATTCTCTGGGTTCTGATTTAGCTCCAAGAGATGTTTATACAAATCTCCAGCTCCCCAGAACTACCATGGGAAATAATAGATGTGGAGGGACAGCTCTCAGAGGTAGCTGTGGGCAGCAGCCAAGACTCTCCAAGGCAAGCAGCCTCTGCGAGGTTGAGGACCAGGACCCCCAAGAAGGGATGACTGCCCCAGGCCCAGGCCTGTCAGAGGCAATGACACTGCCCCTCCAGCCTCTTTGCCGCTTGGTCCTCCCCAGACCCGACAGAACTGCTTTCCCATGTTGCTGATGGAGGCCAGATTGCTGATGCCCAAGCCCTGGGTGGGTGGCAGGTGGGTCAGCGCTGACCAAGGCTCTCAAGGTAGGAAGGCAGCACAGGCTAACTTCAGTCCCCGTCCCCCTTCCCTCTCCCCCCCACCCCCCAGGGACAAGGAAGCAGGAGGCTGAGACCCATCCCAGCAATACAGTGTCCTGGGCAAGATTGGTGACTCCCTCCCCTCTCCACCCCTGCTGGACCTGGAGTGCAGGTTCAGAACTGAGCCGCATCTCACAGGGACCAGACAGACAGGCAGAGCCGGGGGCCCAGGGTACACAGGCAGGTCCACAGCCCCTTCTCTGGATGTCCACCCTGGAAGCCTCTTCCTGCAAATGAGGCGACTATTTGGCTGGAAAAGCCACGGGCTTCTCTACCCCGACATCAGGTCTTTTTGCTTTCCATGGTGTCTCCCTCCTGGAAGAGAGCCAGCCATCTTCACTCTGCCCCAAACCTGGCCCCAGGTCCTGTCCAGGCCTGAGCCGTTGGTGTTTGAGGCACTATGGAGCCCTCGTCCCAGAGTGTGATCTCAGGCGGGCCTGGTGACACCAGCAACGAACATCCATTTTCTGACCCTGGCTGGAGTGTGACCGTGGGATGACAAGTGGCCCAGTGGAGGTGTGGTGCTCAGTACCTGCCATGTGCCTGGGTGTGTAAAAGCTCAGTATCTGCCGTGTTCATGGCTTTGGCTCCACTTCCCCCTTGTTCCAGCCACCCAGAGCAAGGCCACGCCTGGCTCTACAGGTTGGGGCTCTGGTCTAACTAACCCTTTGCCCCTTCCCCCAGGCCAGAGGTAGCTGCCAGCCTGGCCTGAGCCCCAGACATCCTCAGCTAAGGAGCTGCAGTAAGTCAGCTTCTACAAGAGAACTGGACTTGAGCAGGCTTGGGGCAGCCAGGCGCCCCTCCTCTGAGGAGAAATCAAAGAGGCCCTGGATTCCCAGTCTAGGGACTTAGAAGGGTGTGGGTGGGACCAGACTGGGAACCTACAAAACCAAAGCCAGCTCCTCCCCCACTCACACCAAGTCGCACGTGTACCGTAACCTTGGGGTATTCATAGCACACATTTCCAGTCCTGAAGCACAGGTCCATCCCTAGTCACATTTCAAGGGGCAGGACTCTGCACTGCCAGGACCCTTAGACTGTCTCTTGGATAGCAGGGACGACAACCCCCACCCCCAGGCTGAAGCCCGGCCTCCTCACCCTCTTGCATCTCTGCACTAGTGGATAAAGCCTGGGCCCTCATGGGAGGCAGCTCTGGAGATAACCATAGACAGGCCTGTGCCCTGCCAGAATTCAGCAGCCTCCAAGACTGACTGGACACCCCCATGTGGAACCTGCCTCATTGGGACCCCTGATTCCCCACAACTCTGCCCCTGGCCTCCAGGGAGCCCTGTGTCTCCACCCCACCCCAAATAAGCAGAAAGCCCCATCCCCACACATATCTGTCTGAGAGCTGAATGGCTTCTCCCCACCAAATGGAGAAAGTTGTCTCTCTCCAACTTTAATTTCTTCCCTCCTCTAGGCCTGGAAGGAGAAGGATCCTTGGAAAAGGGATACCCTCCCAAAGTGGGGTCTGTTCAAGGACTCATGAAATGGTGACGTTTAATGAGAACCCCCACCCCACCCTTGTATATACATCTATAAAAAATTCAAATACAGCAAGTTACCATTGAGTCAGACTAGAAGGGACTGACAGGGCATTAAATACTGTGGGGCAGGAGAAGGGAAAGGGGAGGGTCATACAAAACAGGGGCAGAGGTGGTGGACTGAAAAGTGGGGGTGCTGGGGGGAGGGGGATGGCTGGGCCCCCCCAGCGTCAGGAGCTTATAATCTGATGGTGGCAACAGAGACCCTGGAACAGACAGGAGGCTGGGACAGGAGGAGAAATTACAGATGTGAGGAGCACCCCTCAGGCCCCCAAGGGCCCCTGGGAGTCGCTGGCATTGGAGGGTCCAGCCCGAGGGGACAAGGTGGAAGTGGGGGGGTCTTTGGTGGGTGGGTTAGCTGCAGGGTCCTCCACCCGAGGGAGGAGGGCCGGTATGGTGTGGAGGGGCTAGGGGGCAGCAGGCCCGGGCCCGCCGGGATCTCTACAATTGTGTCTGAAGAGAATGCAGAAGGTCCTCCTGCCCGTGTGCAAAATAGAAACTGGGCTCTGCGGGCTCAGCTCCGGCCTCCTGCTCCTTTGCAGGTGCACTGGCACGTCCTCACTGATGCCGGGCTCTGGGGAGACAAGGCAGGGCGCTTTGAGGGGTGAGGGTGGAGTGGGGGTCTCCTCAGGCTCCCCTGCGCTGCTCAGCCTCACTCGGCTCACCAGATCAGGAGACTGCTGGCAGCGGTGGCAGCGGCAGCCAGGGCCACAATGACGGGGACACTGATCAAGAAGAGAGCCGAGGGTCCTCCACCGCTGCCCAGCTCCCCAGGGTCACAGATCTTCGTGGTGGGCGGGGGTGCCAGTGAGCTGGTAGTGCTGGTCGTGGTCTCTGGGGAACAGGGGAAACTCAGGGCAGGGCCAGGGCTGGGGTTCCACCCATCAGACAGCCCGTCTTCTCTCTCAAACATGCCCTGCCTCACCCATCAGGCAGATCCTGCTTCCTTATGCTCACAGACGACTCCTCCACCCAACGGCCCCTACCAAAACTGTCCAGACAGCAAGGGCCGGGAACAGCAGAGCCCAGATGGGCAGACAGGAATGTGGTAGTCACACAGTGTGGAGACCTAGGGGCAGCGGCTCCAAGTCCAGGGAGCAGGACAGCCAGGCTACAGCTCAGGCCCACTGAGAGCAGAGGGTGGGGGCGGGCTCACCGGGGGCCTGGGCTTCAGTGGTGAGGTGTCGTGGCTCCTCAGTCCAGGGCGTGGCATGAGCCGCCACACTCCAGTCACTCCACGTCCCGATCTCATTGTCTTTGGCTGCCACCTGGATGATATATTCCTTCCCAGCGTAGGCATCCGTGATGGTGTGTGCTGTGCCATCAGACAGCTCCACCTGCAGCCAGACCACCGGGTAGGGGAGACCCTCAGGGGTCAGGAGAGTAAGACACCCCCAGAGGAAGTGAGAACATTTCCATGGAAAGAAGAGTGAAGGCCCCTTGCAGGGAATCTGTACTCCCCTGGGGGAGGGAGGGGATCTTGAGAATATTCAGGAGGAAGAGTAAAGACATCTCAGGGAGGAGACACCCCCAACCCCCATCCCTGCCCAGGGAGACAAGATGTTCCTAAAGGAGAGTAAGGAAATCTTTAAGGAGCCTGGAAGCACGCCCAGGGGAGCAGGAGGAGGGCTTTGCTTAGTGTTTGTCTGCTGTCGCGGCAGCTCTGTCACAACCCCCACCCCGCCTCAGCGCTGACCTCGGTGGTGAGAATGACAAGCGAGGAAGGGCATGGGGTTGTGCCGCCCTCTTCCATCAAGCAGTTTAGAGGGAAGGTTACAAATACAGACATGTTGCCTGGCTGCCTGAGTCCAAATTTAGCTCCATCCCCTACTAGCTAGGTGACCAAGTTACTTAACTTCCACATGCCTTGCTGTCCTCCTCTGTAAAATGGCTTAACAATGTGTCATGTAGTGTTGTGATGAACTCATAGGCTCATGGTAAGTACCAGACAGACTGCAGCCAGCTCTGTCACCATGGATTCCAGATCAGAGCCTGGTTTCCCACATGCCTAGTGCACCCACCAGCCTGGTCCCAGTGGGGCCTCCTCTGCAGGAGGCCTCCAAGTGGCCATCACCCTACCTAACATGGGAAGGGGTAGGGGCAGCTCCCAGGGCGGCAGGACAGCAGCTCAGCTGCTCCATTTCCTCCTGGAGGGATCGCCACGCAACCCCCGCCCCGGCGGCCCTATACTGCTAGTCTCCCCCATTCTCCAGGCTGGCCTGCTTGTCCGGCGCCCCTCCCACACTCAGGCTGGGCTCTGGTTCATCTCAGCGGCACCCGCCGCCTCATTAAGCCGCCTCGTAAACAGGGGCAGGCGGCAGGGGCGAAGGAGGGGGCCGCTCTGGGCCACGTCTGGCTTCAAGGCTTTTTTGGTCCCTGTTCCAATCTTCCCCCAGAAAGCCAGGGTCCAGGACACCTGACCTGGCAGGCTGTGAGGACATGCACACGTGCGTATGTGTATTCATCTGTGTGCAGCCGGGTCTGAGTAGAGCGGGAAGCCCCTCCAATTCCTGTCCTCCAAGTCTGGCCCTGAGGCAGGAGGCACTGGTGAAGGTCAGAAGCAGGGTGAAAGCCATTTTGGGCCCAGACCTGGGCTCAGTAAGTGCTACTCCAGCCATGTAAGATCAGTGGGCCCCACAGATCCTCTTCTCCTGGCGTTGGGGTCCAGGTCCTCCTCTGGTTCCTAGCCCCCTTTTGATCTGCAAAGACCCCCTCAGGCTGAGTAGCCCCAGCCTTTTCGGCTCCTTGCCTGGTTCAGCCTTCAGGCCCCTCCTTTGATTCTGTCTCTCTGAACCTCCACATCTGTCTTTCCCCAAAGGGAGAGCCAGTGGGGCAGAGCAAATTACCACCTTCTTGATGGGCTTATGGTGGGCACCACACCTCTAGGAATGTGACCCATGAACCTGATGCTCTCCTGGCAGACACATCACCTAGGTGTAGGCTGTTCTTGCTAGGCTGTCACCGATCTCTTAATTCACCCCCTTAAGAGAATGGCTCCTCAGTTGGCAGGAATTCCCTAGTCCCTGGTCTCTGCTTCGCCTGGGAGTCCTCCATCAGGTTGGCTGCCGTAGACGTCAGACCTTCTGGCCTCCCTGCTGAGTTCAGGCCACAGCAGAAGATGCAGGGAGCCCTGGCTGGGTTGCAGTACTTGCCTCCTCCATCCATGCTGTGACAGCACCTGCCAGACCTCACGGTGCCCACACTTGTGCAATTCCTGGCCTGTTTATCTAATTTTCTCCTGAAAAATCCGAGTGATGTTTTTCCTTGCTCTCCCCTCTTCACCCCCTCCCAAACTACACATGCCTCTCTCTAAGATTAAGGATGGGGAAGAGTAGATTCTGTTCAGAACAAAACTCAGGTTCAAAAGAGCTGTAAATCAAGCCAACCTCAATGCCAGTGAGACATAGAACAGGGCTAGCACATGCCACAGGCCACATGTTTTTGCCATGGAGCCTGCATATCCTGCTTTGCCCACATCAGTGTGGAGGTCAGTTCTGCCCATGGTGCAGGCCAGTGCATGGTCTTGGCATGTTAGTCACATGAATGTATGGAGCATGGTTCCTGCTGGGGACCACGTGTGTGCATGCCTGTTCCCGTGTGTGTGGTGGGCGCTGTGCCAGGTCCACTGCAAGGCGTGTGCTTTGCAGCGCGCAGGGCTGCTGCCTGTAGCTCGTTAGCAGGGGAGGGGGGCTTGTGAAACTAGACCCTGGTTATTAGCAATGCATTAGGCGCAGGCAGCTGGCCAGGTGGGAGGGACTCCGGACTCTGTCAAGGAACATGTGAGCAGCCTTTGTGGGGGCCAGGCCTGCAACCCCAACAGGCACCCTGGAATCAAATTACGTACTTTAAAGGCCAGCCAGGGTGGGGACATAGAGATGTGGCTGAGGCCTGGTGGATGCAATGGAGGTACAGATGGATCCCCAGGCTGACCAGTCAGCCAGGGTTGCCCCATGGAGGACCCTTCCAGCCCCAGTCCTAGCCCATAGACGTCAGGGGCCATAGAGAGTGCCCACAACCTTATGGGCCCAGGGCTGTCAAGCAGAGAGAGCCTCAAATTTGCCCCAAACTCCTGGCTGCTCCCCCGAGCTCTCTTTTGTAGCTAAAACAACATCCCAGACTATAGCCTGACCCCATACTGCCCTTTGTCCACTGTTTGGTTCCCAGCCTAGGCCACCTGTACTCTCAAGCTGACCCCTAAGCTACATCTGACTAAGTCAGGGCCTGAATTCACACACTGGACCAATTGAGCCCATCTCTGAGTCCTTGAGGAAGGGACTGTACTGCCCCCTGGGTCCAGCACAGGCCCAGAGCGTGGGGCAGAGTATAAGAGGGGGATCCCTGGTCAAGGCTGAGAGCCAGAGGTAAGAAAAGGGAAATACTGCCTATCCTGCCTGCCGTGTCCATTCTAGCATTTGTCTCCACGGCCCTGGGAGCCATAAAGACAGGTATGTTCTATTGCACTAGTGGGGGTCACCGGGAGCCCCTAAGGTAGGCCTCAGATCAGGACCATGCCCTCAGCCCCATCCATCCTCCCATACCCCCCAGTCCTCCCCCCACCTGGAAAGCCCGACTGCCCTCAGGCTTCACACTGGAACAGCTGCCACAGGGGTACGGGCACCTCCCATGCTGTGTAGCTCAGAGTCAGGCATTTGGGATCTGGGGAAGGCAGGGCACTCACATGCTGCCACTGGTCCAGGATGAGGGGTCGGTAGCGCAGAAAGAACTTGAGAGGAAAGGACTCAGGGTCAGGCCAGGTTGAAGGGGTCTGCCATGTCACCTCTAGACGGCGAGGGTTGCTGGGCACTGGCCGGGCTACCACGTTTTCTGGAGGGTCAGGCTTCACTGTTCAGAAGACACAGCTTCATCACCACACTAATCTCTGGGAACAGCTCCCCCTGGTCAGTCCCAGCCACCATGTCTGCCATCTGACACCACCAACCATTGTCACCATCATCAAGGTTTCGTCCTCTTCTCTGGCAACCACCATTAACAGCCGTCTCATTACTGCCACCTCTCACATCCCTGTCATCACCAATGACTAGAACTCATCATATTGACATCCCAAATTTCAGCCCATTGTCCCAACCTCATCCTTATCAAGGCCAGCATCCCAGTGACTAAGCCTCTATGAGAGCTCCATTATCACCATCACCCCATCATCATCTGGATCACCCGCTCATGCACCAGCATCATACACTCCCCCACAAGCCTGGCTTTCACCTCAACTTTTCCAGTTCCAAACTGAGACACAGCTTCCCTTGGAAGAGTCTGGGTTTCAAGCTGCTCTGTGGGTCAAGGTTAAAAGACACAGTCCACAGGTACTGAGGATCTGGTTTGGAGGTAGGTTGAGGATCTAATGGGATCATCTAAGAGCTCAGCTCATGGAGAAACAGTCTGGCCAGGCACACAGATGAGGGGCTGGGGGGCAGGCAGAAGGTCTGGCTGGGATGAGGTAGGAGCAGGCAAGGGGTCTGGCCAGGATGGGGCAGGGGCAGGCAGAGGGTCTGGCTAGGATAGGGGTGGGCGGCAGTATCTGTCCCAGTCCTGTCTCCTATTCTGACACCTCATTCATCACAGAACGTAAGGAAGCCATTAGTATGTGTGTGTGTAGGGGGGTGGGGGTGTGGAGTCTGCAGCTGCGCAAGGGTCCAGCCCAGCCTGCCCCCCTCCCCTTCCTGCATGATCTGGGAGCTAGAGAGATGATGGGAAGGGCTGCTGGAGAGGTCTCTTGGACCCTGCAGGAAAAGAACATTCACTCAAATGTTCACAGGTGTATATCTACACACACACACAAACATATATACATATGCCATGCACACATGTATACATATACATACATGCCACATATACCTATGCCTACGTGTGAACATCCTCACCAACGCTCATATACACCTCTGGCACACATCCACTCACTCCCACTGGAATATGCAGCAGGAGGCACCCCCCTCCAAACATACCAATGGTGAACTCGTCAAAGGTGATAGCTGTGACGTTGTGGCCCAGGGCATTGCTGACACTTATTGAGACCTTGTACTTGATGGTGGAGAACAGGTGCATGTAGCGGATGTGGCAGCGGTTCTTGAGGGCTGGGTCCTTCTCACAGACCATAATTTTGGAGCCATGCCTGGGGAGGGGTGAGGCCCAGGCACCATTATCAACATGAGGGTCCGGTCGGGTAGAGGTTGGGGGAAGGTTAAACCCAAGGCTGGGCTAGGGTCTGAACTGAGGGCACAGTGGGGAGCTGTGGGAGAGGTCAGAGGTCAAGGTTGGAGCCATTCTCGGGTGCGTGTACTCACAGCACAGTCACGTTGAAGGTGTTGGGGATGTAGGTGGGGGTGGGCAGGTGCCAGGTGCAGTAGAAGCCTTTGGGGTAGGTGTTGGAGCGGCAGCTGAGCACAGGCTCCCGTGGCGGCACTGAGAGTGAGGACAGCACGATCAGGCATTCTTAGAGTCCCCAGTCCCCTGCACTACTGTGGAGACAGGTGGGCCCCAGAACCCCAGCTCTCCCCCTTCAACCCATCAGCAATGCCAGAGGTTGGCGGAGGGGTGTGTGTGGGGGCTGTCAGCAAAGGTCTGAGGCTTCCCAGGCCACAGAGAGCCAGATGTTTAATTAAAGAAAAACAAGAGCTGTATGGAGAGGGAGCCCCCCACCCTGCTCAATGGAGGCAGGAACTGTTGGGAGCAGGGGACTGCGGGCCTCAGCTCATCAATCACAGGATGGAGGTTATGTCTGTGGGAATCGGCCCCAGCCCCACATCTCCTGCCACACTGTGTCCATTCCCAGAGGAACACTATGCAGCAGAGGAGGGAGTCTTGACTGGGTGCTCTGGCTGCTGGGGTGGTCAGGGTGCACTCCCTGGGGAAGAGACATCCCATGCCTCCCCTCGGTATGAGAAGTCCAAGGACAGGCCTGGCGGCTCCCCAGGGACATCAGCACTGGGTGCTGTTCATGTGTGTCTGTGTGTAGGTGTTTGTGTGCTTGGGTATGCATGTATGTGTCTGCATATGACATAAATGAGGATACACATGTATGATGGAATGTGGATACGTATGTAGGAGCATCTATGTGCATGTCTCAGGTTGCCTGTCCACATATGACTGCATGTATGCACATGCCCATCAAGAGGAAGCTGTTCCTTTAGTGTGCACCTCTCCCCAACCTCAGTCCCCAGCTTCTCCAACACAGACCCTTTTAAAAAGCCTTTACATAGTCAGTAGCTGCCTTCACCCTGGAATGGGGAGGTCCAGAGAGGGATGGGGATCTGTCTGGAGTCACACGGCAAACCAGAGCTGGGGTTAAACCCCAGGATAGGGATACCCACCCACTTGACCACACACACACTGAGGAAGTCCTTTCTTCTGTTTAACCACACTCTTTTTGCTGCTGTGAGCATGTAGCCCAGCTGTCCCACCTTCAGGCATTGGGTAAGGCGTGAGGACAGCCGGCTCAGGTTCCTGGAAGGAGGCAGCTTCTGTGATCTGACCCAAGCAAGGAATGTGGCTCCAGGGACACTGACACCTCCCTCCTGTGCCCCCCCTCCCCTAACCCCCTGCCTGACAGGTGGACAGGAAATAGGAGGGGGGCAGCTCAGTAAGCCAGGAACAGTGAAGGGGAGTGTATGTCTATGCTTGCTGAGTGGCCATGGTGACACATGGGGAACTTCATCCACAGGGGGCACATGATTGTGACTGTGTGTACATGTCCAGTATGTGTGAAGCATATGTGTATTGGTGCCGAACCCTCAGGGCCCAATCTGGGCTTCCAGGGGGAGAGATGAGGGGGTCAGAGAGGTATCAAGGAGGCTTGAGTGCAGCAGGCAGAGAGTGGGCCACACTGTGGGCGGAGGCAGCTCCATACCCCAGGCCTGCAGGGGAGAGCCACAGCCTGACTGAGCCCCACAAGGGGCAGCCAGCATCCTGCCCACTGCTGTCTACCTCCCCAGGGGAGCCTTCCTGGCCCCATGTCCATCTTGTGTCTATTCCATGTTCATCTTGTGTGCCTCTCGTATCCCTTCCCTATCTGCCCAGGGGCACAGAAGCGTGGGGGTGGGGTGGGGGGTGGCCAAGGACACAGGAAGTGCCTTGTGGGGGCCTGTGGGCCAGGCCAGAGTTGGCAGCCACTCCAGGAGGAAAGGACATTCCGAGGTCGGCTGAGAAGCCTCCACTCCCCCCTCCTGCCACTACCCCCCCTTGCCCCCAGCTTCAAAGGAGAAGGGTGCTGGGAGGGGTGGCAGACTGAAGCCTGCAGAGTCAGCTCCCAGCCGCCTGGGGCTCTTTGGAGGGCAGAGCGGGCCATGGCACTGGACTTCACAGGCCCCCTCCCCTGAGCAGCCTCCCCAGTGACCAGTCTCCTCCATTTCCCTCTGACCAGCTTCCCCTGCAGCCCAGCCTCCCCCTCACACCAGTTCTCCTCTCTGACTGGGCAGGTCAAGGGGGCTGGGGGGCCAGGCAGGGCTTTGTCTGTCATCTGGCTACTCCTGCCTGGCCCTGGGCCCTGAGTAGGGAAGGGCTTGGGTTTCCTGACAGGGACCAGGTTTCTCAGAGGGAAAAGAAGGAAAGAAAAACAAAGAAAGGAAGAAAAGGAGTGACTTGCTGCAGCTGGAGCCCAGCTGAGGGGCCGGGTGGGTGGAGGTGGGGGTGCTGTGGGGGACCAAGTGTGAGGTTGTGGGACAGTGTGTGATCAGGGGGCCTGTTGTGAGTTGCAGTGCGTAGGGGGAGAAGCTGTTTTGAAGACAATACGAATGGGAGGCTGTGTGTGTAATTGAGAGGCTTGGTGTGTGTGACTGAGACTCTGGGCAGCTGTGTAAGTGTGCGATTGGCTGTGTGTGACTGGATGACTGCGTTTGTATGTGACTCAGGACACGGCTGTTTGATTTCAAGACTGTCTATATAGTGAGGCCATGTGGCCGAGGCACCCTGTGAGAACACTTGTAAATGCACCATTGTGTCTGAAACACGGTGGCTGCAAGATAACATACCTGAGACACTGTATATGAGATAGAACATAAGCTTGAATGTATTTTTCAAACCATGGGTGTGGGAAGATGCCCAGAACTCCAAGTGGGTCCACACATATGAGCAGAACACTGAGAGAGCATGTTAGAGGCTGTGTGTGAGCAAAAGCTCGTATGCAAATGTGTCACATCACACTCTGGGCATATAGACCTGCTCCTGGATGCCCAGGAATCCTGAGTTGCCCCCCATGGGGGCTCCTGAGATGCAGGGGCTCCTGAGATGCCCAAGTGACTGTGTTAGCCTGCAGCACGGTGTCCCTGGGTCTCATTCAGGGCTGTGTGTACATGTGCATGCGTGCATGTGCCCCCGCTGGCCCAGAGTTTGTTTGTTTTCCTCCTAATTGGCTTGTTTTTCCATGTCCAGCCCACCAAACCGCATGTTTTTCCTCTCATCTCGCCAGCCTGCCTGGGCTGGAGCCCCCGGCACGCACGAGGCCTGCCCGCTGGCCCAGAGAGGAGGAGGGGCAGGCTGCCCCCACGCCTGGCCACGCCAGACCAGGCCAGGCAGGGCAGGGTGACCCTCCTAGCTCCAGCCTTTCCCAGCTCCCACCCACCCTCCTTCTCCTGCCTGGCATTCAAGGCCCACAGCCTGTCCCAATCTTACCTCATGACATCTCTCAAGGAACCCCAACGTCTGAACTTCCAATTGTCCCCCTCCTGCCTCCCACCCATCTTTTCTCCCCAGACATCTTCAACCACAGGCCTTTCTTCACTTCCCAGCCAAACACAGCTGAGGGGGAAGTGGTGCTGAACCAGGAAATTTGCAGTCAAATGTTCTACCACTGAGCTCTACCCCCAGAATTAGGGAGTCTGGAGTTCCCAACCTGAGCAGTCAAATACAGATATCTTAAAACTGGACAAGGAACTGTCCATTTAAAATTAATCAACCTCTGATTTGTATTAGCTTAAATCAGAATGACACTGAATCAGCAGAGTCTATCTAGTAAACAAAAAGATGCTACTAAAAGGAACCCTGTAATCTTATTTCCTACTCTCGGGAGGTCCTTTCATCATCCCGGGTAGAAGACTCCTTAGAGTTGTTTGTGAGCGTCCACCTGAGGGTAGGACAGCGGGTCAGGAGAAAGCAGTTCAGGGATCAGCCTGGTTCAGGGGACTTTCACCAGAATATTTTAATGATCAGGTTCCCTTGGAAATAGAGACATGAAAATCTTCTATGTTTAGGATAAATATTAAATAATTTTTGGTTTGAATGACCCACAAGTCAAGGGTAACTTTGTCCTGTTCTCTAAGTGCTAAGGGGAAGGATAATTTGATATTGAGTATTGCCAAACCCTGTCTCTTGTTATTAATATAAAGTGACTGAGACAATCATGATTAATATCCCCTGTTCCTCAGACCAGCTCTTTAGAAGGAAATAAGGCAGTAAGAGATAAGTACCTGTTACTAATTCTACAGCCAATTCATGGCCGCTCTCCTCTGACAGGCAGGGCCTAGGGAGTGGTCAGCTCTAGGGCATGTTCTGTGGGTACAGACTACAGACATTAATTCTAATTCCCCTCCAAAATGACCTCTCTGAAAAAAATCAAGTCATCAGGAATGGGGACCCATGGTCACCAAGGCCCAGCCATCATGGCCAGCCTTGTCCATCCTTAGTACTTCTAGGACTCGAATTGAGAAGACAGGTGGGTGGGAGACTTTGAGAAGACAGGTGTGTGGGAGACTTGTGCCAAGTTGGCCTTATCCTTCCGTGGCTCTCAGCCTTTTCCCCCATGTAAGGGCCCCAACTAGGCTGAATGCACCACTCGTGATGGAGCCTATGGTGGCACAGGGAAGACTCCCTACACTGGTCCTGCATTTCTCAAGATGGCCAGCAGGGGTCACTCCACTCTTGGTTTGCAACTAAGATGGTTGGTTATGACTGCGGTCTGTCCATTTTATATGCATAGAAGGCTTTTCTGTGTGGAAAGGAACATCCCCACCAAAATATATTTTTACCTCTCCTCTAGCCCCACTGGTGGGTCAGTGTTTTTGCCTGAGCAACGCTTCAGCCTAACATTTCCCATGGTTGTCCACACCACTCTCCTGACAATGGGGAAAGGGCCTGCTCTCTGGTCCCTCCAGCAACCCCTCACCTTGGTAGCTCCCAGGAATTAAAGAAACCATCTTCAGACAGTGGGTGCATCACCCAAATGGGATGAGGCCAGAGCAGCTTGAATCTTTGGCTCAAGAAGAAAAGAAATTGAACTTTTCAGATTATTTATTCTGTCAGCAGGTGCCTCTGGCTGGGATCTGTGCCTGCCCTAGCTGACCGACCCTCAGCAACACTTATAAGCTCACCATTCTGACCTCTCCAGACCCATCTTCTGAACCACACTCACCTGCTCTTCCCTCTGTCTTCCTGCTGGCTCCTCCTTATCACTTACTGTTGCTCATTTCTCTCCATCAACTCTTACAGAGTGATGGTCTTCAGGGCTCAGCTCCGGGTCCTCGTCTCTCCTCCTCCCAGGCTCTCCCTTGGCCATCTCACCCCCTCCCATGGCTTTGATGCTACCAACCCCCCAAATTCCCATCTTCATCACGGGCCTCTCCCCAAGTCCCAGACCCTCAGATCCACTGGTTACCAGTCATCAGCTCCCACTTGTCCCCCAAGGACCCCACCCCAACCCATCTAAAGCAGACTGAGTGGTGCTAAGATCCCTCACCCACACCCACTGCTCACTCCTGCAGTTATTTGCCTAAGAGCTTTCTTTGGCCACCCAAGTCTGCATTGCCTGCTAAGGCATCAGGCCAAAAGTGCTGGGGAATTAAAGCCTCCCCACCCCCTACCCAGGAGATTCGCTCAAGAAAGGACAGGCATGAGTCAGTGTATAAGCAGTCGAGCTCCCACCCTCCTCAAGCGGAAGAACTCCAAGGTGCATGTTCTGTCTGGGCTCCCAGAGTTCTCCCAATGGGTTAAGCTCCAGTGGCCCAGAAGCACTGGCTGGATAACTCCCTCTTTATTGGCTAACTAACTTCCTTTTTCTGTCTCTTCCCCGTCTATTTGGGTGCTTCTGTTACCTGCTGAATAAATTACTCACATACAGATTCTCATCCTGGCATCTGATTCCAGGGAAACCCAAACTAAGACACTGTCCCAATGGGTCACACTATCTTCTCCTCCAACTGACCCTTCCACCTTGTTTCTGTTGCAGGGACTGGTACCACCAGCTGTCTCGACTCCTCCCACTTTCTACTCCCCGCCCTCCCTACCTCCAACCTGACCCCAACTCCTGGAGGCCCAACTATCCCCCACGTCCCCAGCTCCAGGCTTGGTCCCACACCTTCATCTCTACTGCATCCCACAAGCCTCCTCCTTCCTTCCTGCCCTGCTTCGCCCCATCCAAGCTGCCTGTCTTCACCACAGTGAGGGAGAACTGTTAGAACATGACCCTGAGCATGTCACTCCCGAGCTTCGAGGATCATGATCTGCCCCGTCCCCTCCTTTAGGTTCCTTCCCTCACTCACACAAGCCCAAGTGGGCCTTTTCGTGCCCTCCTAGCTTCTGAGGCCCACAGTCACACTTGGCTTTATGCCAGAAGTGATTTTTTTCAATGTAGTTTCCAAATCCTCTAAGTCTCTATGTGCCTCCCACTCCAAAAAGCCTTCCTTCTTCTCTGGGGCCTCCCAGAATTTGCACACCTATAGCTACATAACCATGTATTCCATTTTCCTCCCTAAAACCCTAATGGTCAGCCCCTGTGAGAGCACACAGTGGAATGGGGCTGTTCCAGCTCAGAGCTGTGACCCTAGGATTCTTCTCAACCAGACCCCGATGGGCCATGCCCTGCCAGCCATCTCGTCACAGGAACAGGATTTCAGGATCTCAGAGACTTCCCAGGGGGGTCCAGATACATGTGCAAAGTATCCAGGGGTCTGGACCCAGTGGGCAAGACTGGACTCAAAGGTCAGAAGAACAGGCTAGGATAGGATCAAAGGGCAAGGGTCAGGGTGCTGCAGTCCACCCCTCCCCCACCAACAGGAAGGGGACTTGTTGGATGAGGGGTTGGGAGCAGCACTTACAGCCCACATGCAGGAGGACTTGGTGATGCAGGTGCCAAGAGTCACGGTGGAAGCAGGCGTACAGGCCACTGTGGCCCAGTTCCAGGCCACGGAGCATGAGCTGAGAGCCATTGAGCAGGTCAGGGGTCAGGTCTGTCCCATTTACTCGCCACGTCACAGCTGCATCCCAGTTTGCTGTCCCACATGGCAGAGTCACATCTGAGCCCAGGCGCTCGTACTGCACATGGGGTGCCTCTGTGGGGGACAAGGAGGGCACAGGGCAAGAGTCACAGATCACAGCCCTGCCCGGCACCCCCAGATGACATGTATGGATGAGAAACTCTAAGTAAGCAATCCAGGACAAGAGGTTCTGTGATGGTGGGAGTGTTGGGAGAGGAAGAGTGTGCAAAATTTCCCTGTGACTGTGTAAGTGTCCAGGTAGGTGAACGTCTCCAAATTTATGTGTAAGTGCATATCTGGGGACTATGTGTGAATGTGTGATCTTCTGTGTGCATGCACATGCATGGGTGGGGGAGAGGGAGGGATTGAGATTGGGTCAAGGGCTAGAAGGGGTTAGATGTCAGTGAAAACCCAGTTCACCTCCAGTCCCTAGGACCTTTAAAAAGTTTGCCTGACCCCCATGACCTAACTAACCTCTTGCCACCAACAGGCCCAGCCCTGTCACTGGCGTCTGTTATCCAGGCAAGCTGGAGCTGATTGGCCCACTTCTGCACTCCTTTCTCTGTCTCTCCCCATATCTTTCTCTCCCCCGTCCTTGCCTCTTTCTGTCCTGGCCCTCTCCCACTCTCCCACTCTGGCTCCCCTGACAAGACCCCTGTCTACCCCACCTGAGCCAACCAGAGCTTGGGCAGCAGCAGGAGGAGGGAGAATGGGCAGGGTCCAGGAGGGGAGCCCTAGGGCACTCCTGTGGACATCGTGAGGCAGGAACTGCTTGGGGTGGGGGCGCTCAGTCTGAAGGGGCTCTCTGTCCATTCCTCTCCTGCCCCTAAGAGGGGCGTGTCAGAGTCAAAAGCAAACCCTAGCCCTGACCTCTGCAACCCAGGCATGATAGACTGAGCCCAGGAGGCTGGAGTGGGAGAGTGGGAGGGAGCACCTGTCGAGAGGCAGTGCTAGGTGGGGGAGGTGAGTGGGACAGAGAAAATCCCAGACGCCGATCTACAGACAACAGAGAAGCAGGTGTGCAGAGGTGGGAGAGGGGAGCCCACTCTCCTTATGCTGCCCCTCAAGCCGGAGAGGACAATGCTTCCCTGGCCCAGGCCTGATCTGTGGAAGGACGGTGGGAGGGGAAGAGCGAGGGAGGAGGGAACAGGAGTTGGGGGTGTTGCGGGATCCCTCGTTAACACTCCCTCACATCTCCCCTCCAGAGAGCCACCCTGCTGAGTTGGGGTATTTTCAGAGGCAATTCCTGTTAACGAGCCAATTAAGTTGGGCCAGTGGCCTCTTAATTAGACTTGTTAACACCACCAGGACTGCAGGGGGTAGGGATTCCCCCTATGCTGCCAGCCGCCCCTTCCCTGCATACCAGCCCCCTCCCCAGTACTGCTTTTCTCTGTGCTGGAACATCTGTCCCTGTTTGCTGCCTGTCACCCTCCCTGTGCAGAGGTCTCTCTGAGTCTCAGGTCTCTCCCACTGCCTGTCTCTGTCCTGCCTCTCTATGAGCCTCTCTGTCCCTGTTGGAGGGGAGGGAAGCAGGAAACCCAGCCAGCCCTGACCACTCGTCTGTGGGGCCTGGGACCATCCGAAGAGAGGATGCACGGGCGGAAGGGTGGCGGCTGGGGACCTTGGAGGCCACAGCTGTGAGGCTGGACCAGAGACTGAATGGGGGCCGCCCCCTGTGGATACCAGAGGCTCACTGTCCAAGGCTCAAGCCACGGAGCTCCCCCAGTCCACCAGCCCTAGCCATTGAGCCCCTCTCCAGCCTCCCTTCCAAAAACCTGGAGCTTCCAGGAAACATGCCAAGCCCCTTTCCCTGCCCCCCGCCCCTCCAGCAGAGACTCTGCATCCAGCTGCCTGAGGAGGAGGCTGAAAACTGACCACTGGGGAGGGAGTGTGGCCGTCATGGTCCCAGAAGCACATCAACCTGACCAACAGCAGCTCAGAACTAAGTCAGTTACTGAGTGTGGCCCTTTAATACTGGGGAGCAGACACAGTCACTAGAGGAGCGAACAGCCACCCAATAGCACAACAAATACAACAGCGAGTGAATAATAACACTTCCCCACTGCACCTTGGCGGCCTCACTAAGAAGACAGAAACACAACCGACCACAATGGCAAACCAACGTGGTAAGCGCGGGCATGAGAAAATGACAACACACTGGCCGAAGACAACTACGGGCCACAATGCAACATGACGTGACAATCCAGTGTTAAAACGGCCACAACAACACAACAACGGCACCACACGCAGCCACATAACAGCTCCAAAGACGGTAACGACTTAACCCTTTGTCTCTGCGCAGCTCTCCGCCCACCCTGTGGGTGCCCCTACGGATGTGCTTGTCCATTTCAGAAATTAAATCAAGCAGCAGGGGGAGGATGGGGTTCTTGGCCTTGATGCGGTGACAAATGCTCCAAAGAAATCAGCTGTGAAAAGGTTGTTACAAGCCAGGATGAGAGACAGAGACAGGATGAGGTCATGGACATGGAGAACACAGAGGACGGAGCTGATGGCCCCCTCACACCTGCGCACACAGGCTCACATGGGGGCCACGCACTGGAAACAGTCCCCCCAGGCATCCTAACCAACTGCACATCAACACACACATAGGACGAGGACAGTCACTACAAAGAACAAGCACACACAAGACAACCGTCCCCAAGGTCACAGCCACACAGGAACACTGTCCCATCAGGGATGGTAATACTGATACAAGACCACATGTGTGCGCAGGAAGAACACCGTTACCCAAAGGCAGTTACACCTGAGGAACCGTCTCACACTCAGGGAGACAGACAGTCTAACAGGGACACAAACACACAAAGAGACAGAAGCAGAGAGAAACTACCGAACTGTCATGCATGGGTACAGTCTTAACCACAAGGACACACCCTCACAAAGAGCACAGTCACACACTGGGCACAACCCACAAAGCTACAACCACATGGAGAAATGCACGCAGACAGGGATACAGTCTCTCCACATAAGAACATAGCCTAATGCACAAGGACAACCTCACACGCTCAGAGATGCAGCCTTATGCCCAGGGCCTTGGTGCATGTGGCTCTGCCTTATACACAGAGCTGGGGCCAGGCCAATGGGAGTGACCACTCGCAGGCCAGGACGGGTGAGGACTGTAGGTGGTGGTCAGTGGGCTGGCTTGGTGGTCCCTTTGGCCCCTGCCCATTGGGGAGCAGCCCTGGGCAGGCCAGGTTCTCTCTGGGTCTCAGTGTTGGTCTCACAAAGTAGAGGCCACAGGAGCCTCAACCCACCACCCTCCTTGAACCCACAGCCTTGAAGGTGGCAGAGCTCAACCATCAAGCTCTGCTCTGTGCCTGGGGCCCAGAAATGCCCCCACCCTCTCTGCCTCTACCCAACCCAGGCAAGGTATGAGGCAAGGCCTATCTAAGGGGGCAAATCTTGTTCAAAGAGCTTCAAGGTCAGAGTTTGTACTGATTTGGCCATGTGAGTAGAGTGGCTAATGGTCAAGTTGAGAAGGGTGCCTGTCTGCCAGCAGGGGAAGCTGTACTGAGGACTCAGCCCTCACTGGACAAATGGAAGGGGGAGGGCAGAGGGCCACCAATGGCCCAGCCTGAGAAATCCCTGCCTTCTCCAGCCATTCCAGCTGACTGACCTGTCCCCTTCCTTAGTATGCCAGCCTCCTCCCACTTCTCTGTCCCCATCTTCCCTCTAGGATAAGGAGAAACAGTCTTGCCTGCTGCCTCTCTCAGTGCCTCCTACTGTACCCTGACAAGCCCCCAAGGGACCCCATTTCAGCAGACACTATATAGGGGCCTTGCCCCTAGCTGCTCCCAACCCCCATCCCCTCTGCCTGTACCCTACACTCACTCTAGTGAGAAGAGGACTAGTTCACCTCAAGCCAGAGCTATCATCAACATGGGACTACGATGAGGAGCCTGGAGGACTAGGCCTATGAGACATCAGTGGGTGTACCAACATCATATGACTCATGTAACCTCTGGGTGTTCACATGTGACAATGGCAGCATTGCCAGTGTGTGGCTCTGGGGTGGGTACACACACTTGTGCTGAGGAGGGTTCATGGTCAGCTCCGAGAGGGGGCTGGCACGGAGCCCCACCCACGCCCCACACTCACCCTGTGGACTATGTCTCTGGGCGTAGACAACAGCAGTGGCGGCCAGCACAGCACAGCAGGCCCATGGGACAGGAGCGGCCATCTGTTGGGAGAAAGGGGCAGCGTTAGCCCAGGCAGGGACCTCCTGGGAGCACCCTATTCTCAGGCAAGACTGGGGAATCCCAGCCCTAGGGCCAGGGCACCTTGACCCCAAGTGCCCTTTTTAACGGGGCTTAGAATCCTCTTTCAAGCCATAGAAAGCAAAATAATTGGCATTTGTAGGCAGAGGTTTGCTAAGATGGTGGAAGGGAACCTACAGAGGTTTGCTGTTCGATAAGGCTGCTGGCTGCAGGAGGTAGTCAACAGTGATCAAATGGAAATGAAGGATTTTCACATATGAGTCCTTGTCAGAGGCCTCAGCCTGTCCTTCACCCTAGCCACCTGCCCCAGGAGCCGGAGACCCCCAGCCCAGCAGAGGTGCATGTGTCTATACACACCCATGGGGTACACAAAGCACACTCAGGACCTGTCCCCAGAAGCCAGGATGGATCCATTTCCCCCTCCCCCACAACCTGCCGCAGCATGGGTTCATACCCGAGTGCAGGGAAATAACTATTTCCTGCAGAAAAAGCCCCAAATCTGGCCCTCCTACCCCAGTTAGAAGAGAGAAGGGGACTGTAAACCAGACAGAAGCAGAGATCCAGAGAGAGACACTGCCAGACACTCAGCCAGGGCCACGGTCTGAAATACAGCCAGACACACAGCAAAGACACTGGCCAGAGACACTACCCAAAACAACCAGACAGAACCCCAAAGAAAAAGCCCCACATGCAGTTGGAAATAAACAGGAAAGACTGTGTGAGGCACAACCAGCCAAGGGCAGAGAAACAGGTAGATAAAACTAGAAGACCAGCCAGAGACATGATGGAGAATGACTGACACACAACCAAAGGACCCACCAAAAACTCCCAAAGACTCAGCCAGATACAAGCAGACATGCCACCCCAGAAAGAGCAAGAAGCACAGGCAGAGAAACCATAAGCGACAAAGCCAGGGCGGTAGAGACACTATCAGAAATGGTGCCAGGGAAACTGCCTGACACACAAGCAGAGAAATACCAGAGACACTGACAGATACAAACAGGCATACACCCAGAAAAACAGCTAGAGAGAGAGCCAAGGACACAGCCAGATGCTCAGTCAGGAAGTATACACACCACTAAAACCACTGCCAGGGACACTCAGACACACAGTCAGACACACTGCCAGACACAGCCAGAGACCCTGTCAGAAATAATGCCAGAGGAATAGCCAGAGAAAGAGCCAGAGATACCGCAAACAGAGCTATGGCAGAAGGATGAATGTGGGTGTCAGCTTGTTGCAGTGGGTGGGGGAGTTGGCGCAAGTCTGACTTGAAGGGATTCCTTTACAAAGGGAGAGGGCTCCGGCCTGCCTCTGCTACACTCACCCCTCGCCAGGCAAATCCTCCTATCTGCACCTGGTTTTCTTCCAGCAACAGCCGCAGGTGCTCTGATCGCCCTCCCCGGCATAGCTCCTCCCTCTAGGCCCCATGTGGCTCCAGCTACCCTCCCTCCCACAGCAGTGACCTCTTGAGCCTCAGCTACCACTTGGCCCAGCTCCTCCTGACCGTCAGCCACTCCTCAGACCTAGGAAGTTGAAAATAAACCCTGGACTTCCTAAATTCAGGGCTGGTGCTGGAGAGAGAGATAGAAAGAGAAAGACAAGAGGCTTGAGGCCAACTTGGTTCTCCGCCTCAACTCTTGCAGGTAGCCCTCAGGCCCTTCCCGCCTCCTTTGCCATCTGTTCATGCTTTTTCCTCACAGCCAGGAAGATACTCTAACTCAGTGACAGGCCCATTGCCCACCACATGGGGGTAGGAACCAGGGCACAGGGCAGATGAGCAGGCGGAGTGGACCAAGCTTAGCTCACAGGATGGGAGAAGAGGAACAGGGTGGCCTTCTACTTCCAGCTCCTCCCTGGTCCCAGTTTGAGGGGGATGGGGCAAGGAGATGGCCTGGCATGGGTGTGTATGCATACCAGCAGACATGCACATGTGCCCAGGCGTGCGTGCGTGTACACACACACACACACACACACCCAGTCCCTTCAGGGAGAGGGATGGCTTCTTCATCAAAGTCGTCTCCATCAGCTGGATGAGTTACTGTAAGGGCCGGGCCCTGGGCCAACAGGGCTGCAGCCATGGGAGTCAGACGCTGCTGAAAGCCAGTGCTGCAGAGTGGGGGATGGGGTACCAAGCTAGACACTGCATGGTTGGGGGCACCCAGAAATGGGAGAGACCTGGGGAGAGAGGGACAGAGACACGGGGAGAGAGGGAGAGTTGTGAGCCAAGTCCCAGAGGGATAAGAAGAGACCAAGACAGAGAGAAATGGAAGAGATCTCACAGGAAGAGAGATGGGGAGCATAGGAGAAGGGCAGAGATTCAACGGCAGAGTAAGAGGCAGACCCAGAGAAAATGACAGAGACCTTGGCAGGGTCTCTGTACTCACCCTAGAACATCTCCCTAAGCCCACTCATCTCCTCCAATGTGGGGGGAGGATGGTGTCAGTGTGGCCTTTCTGGGTGTTTCAGGGTTTCTCCCTGGGGTTCCAGGAGCCCAGCCCCAGGGGATAAGGGTGAACTAAATCTCTGACCCTGGCAGATTCAGAAAACTCCAGGCCAATTTCCCCTCTCCCTTCCCTCGGAATCCCAGCTTAGCCTATTCCTAGGTAGGGAAGCTGAGGCCAGAGGCATCCAGGCTACACCTCCATCCTGCCTTGGTTTACCTCAGGCCACCCACCCCAGGGCAAAGAGCACCTTTCCCAAGATTTTTCCAAGTCCACACCCCATGGCTCTGAAATAGATCTGGAGGATAAATCCCATGAAGCCCCAGATAAGGGCTAGGCCAACTGGCCTTGGCTCCTTACAGACCCTTCCAGGAGGCTAGCTGGGCCTCCAGCCCCAGCCCCTGAATGAGGAGGCAATAGAGGGCACCCAACTAGAAGGAAAGGAGCTCAGTCAGTGCCCAGGCAGCCTAAAAACCCCTATCAGCACAAGGAGCACAGCCCCTCTCTCCAAACACAGAACCTAAAATATCATCATGTCATCATATACACACACATGTACACGCAGGTGACACAGCAAAAGACAGATCCTGGGCCCTCAGCTTATTGTCACTTGCCCACCATGACACAAAAACACCATTACACAGTGATAACAACACCCAGTGAAAATTGCACAGTTGCACAGCTGAGAGTGACACACAAGGGTGTTGACAGTCACTACAGTGACAATGATGTAGTGAGGGACAGTCACATACAATGACAACAAATGGGGCGATGATACCTGTTGACATTGACATGGTCACAGTGACAGGAACCTCAGAATCAAACGTGTGATGAGACTGATAGTAATGGACAGTGATGGTGACACAGGGATGTTGGCAGTCAGACTCAGTAATGTGGCTGGTCACACAGAATAAGTCTGGCCTGAGGTGAGCGCACACCACTCCACAGGCACCATGGAGGCTAACGGTCACTAGCAGCGGCACTGACAGGCTGTAGATCAGGGTCCTCAGTTACCCAATTCCTGAGCCTGGCTTAGGATCCAGGGCCCAAGACCCGACCCCTCTTTGCCAGCCCCAGCAAAGTCCCAGGTGCCCTCTGCCCCCAGTCTTAGCCCCTACACAGCTGAAGGCAGAAACTGAGGGAGAAAAGGTGTAAGCTTTGAAGAAGCAGAGAGCAGTTTAGGTTATACAAGCCCGACACTGAGGAATCCCTGCCACATCCAGGGTGGCGGGTTCTGAGCACCGCTCACTGAGGCCCAGCTCTGACCGGGGGTGAGTGCTGGTGTGCGATAGTATGTTCTGGACTTCAGCGTGCCGGCTGGTGTGGGCGTGCTGAGCGTCAGACAGGCTTAATCTGGCCTGGACAATGAATAAGCAGGAAGGCCCCTTGTGGTGCCTCCACAAGTTGAAATCCAACAAACATCACTGGGCTGAACACCACCCTCCACGACCCACGACCCAGGGTGAGGTCAGGAACATTCTGATGGAGGGATCTGACCCGCAGCAGGGCCATGGTGACATCTCCATAGCTTCTAGTCTCCTCAGAACCCAGACTCTAGAATCCCTCCATGTGAAGACTCTGCTCTGGGGCCTCACCCCCTTCCTCTTTCCCCGCTGCTGCTGCAGAGGACCCATCCTGGAAGAAGGCAAGGTCACAGGACAGGACACAGCATGGACTCGCTGATTCAATGGCCTGGGGACTCTAGAGGCCTCAGACCTGCAGAGGAATTAGGTTGCAGTGAGGACGGCAGACACCGACACTTGGAGGTGGGGAGAGAAAATGAGAGACAGAGCAGGGCCAGAGACAGGGACCAGGATGTGGTGGGCAGGGAAGAACAGCATTGGCCAAGGGGGAGCCTGGGAGAGACAGAGCGGCGGGAAGCTCCAGGATGGAGAGGAGGGGCTGAGGCCGGGAGGCCCCCAGATCCCACCAGGCCTAGGCAGCCTGGACAGCGTGGGCGGTGGGGGCGGGGGCAGAGGCCTGAGCGGTCCAGAATGGGGGTAGGCCAAGAAGGGAGGCCTGGCCCCTGGCGGCTGGCCCGGCAGGCCCCCCACTGGGGAGGGGGCGGACCCAGGTCAGGGGCCAGCTCCTGGGGCTGGAGCCGGCTGGCCAGGGCAGGCTCCTACTCCCTGTGGTGTCTCTCCCTCCTGTCTCTGAGTCTCTTGTCTCTGGCTCTCTCTCCTTTCTCTCTGAATCCAGACCTGGCCCCCTCAGCAATTGGTACCCCCACCCCAAGTGGCAGAGGACCCAGAAAACATGCCTGGGTTCAGAATTCAAGACTTATCTCCTCCCAGGCCACCACTTCCCTACCCACTCCAGGGGCAAGCCCCAGTGCTCAGGATAAAGGACCCCAACCAAACATAGGCCCCTCCTCTCCACTGCAGAAGAGGGCAGAAGCTGAGCACCAGCAGGAGGGGGGCCAGAGGGAGGCAGGGGGAACGGTCCGGTCCCCTAGCTTCAACGGCTGGCCGGCTGGCCAAGACTGTGGAAAAGGAGGCGGCCCAATGTGAGTGAGTTGGGGGGGTGGGTATCCGCACCTGCTGCTGTGACCTCCACAGCCGGAGATGGGGGCCTCGGGGTGGGGGGACAAGATTCCAATGGATTTTGGCAGCAGCCTGGAGTGTGAGTACTCCAACCCCCCACCCCCAGCCTCTTGCACCATGGGGACCCTGAGATCAGCATGTGCATGCCCTGCTGCACATGTGTGCGGGCGCGTTGTGGGGGGAGCCTGGGGCCCTCTCATGATGGGCCTGGCTGGGCAGCTGGGAGATGTTTTGGGGAGGTGGGAATCTGACTCCCACCAGCCCATGCCCACATGCGAAGCCCCACTTGGCCCACATGCTGCCTGGTCACCTGGGCATGGGCTTATATGTGCACAATATATGCAGGCCTAAGCTTAAACAGCCCTCTAGGTGCAAAAGGTCTGGGCTTTCTCCCTCAAACATCATCTGGTCCAGCCCCCTCCGTCTCAAATGGGGAGCAGGAAGGGGCAGATAATTTCATATCTTCCCTTTGGGCACACAGGCTCTGGACAGCTTCACAGAACTTCATGTACAAGTGCCAAATCCCCCAACCCCTAACCTCAGTGGAGAGTCCCTTCTGGCTTCTAGAAGAAGCAGGAGTACTCTTCTAACCAGAAAAGGCCCACAAACCAGTCAGATTTAAATATGCAGGGAGTGGGGGCTGCTCCTCTTGGAGGGACAGAATGCTGGGGCAGGAGGCTAGACAGCTGGAAGAACTTCACGGAAGGTGGGGGATGGGCAGAGCGATGGGATGAATGAGACTCCCTTTAGTTGACAGGGGAGAGGGCTCACAGAGGGGTGACGCAGGGCAAGAAGGAAGCTGCAAGGCCCTCCATGGAGACAGAAGGATGGACAGAGTAGCTTTCCAGACTTGGGGGATGGACAAAGACCTATTTGCCCCAGCATCTCCCGCTGCACCCCACCCCTGGCCCCATCACTGCTCTGGTGAGGACACACCCTTGAATATATACACAGAGGCCTATGCTTGCAAGCTTGTGTACACACACACACACGCACACACACACACACACACACACACACACACACACGGCAGGGAGAGAGGGGGGCAGCGCATGTGAAACAAAAAGAACCGAAGATGGTCTTTCTGAAGGAACTGGACGTGAATGGAGGGAACAGAAACTTTGTCTTCATGTAACAGTGTCCTGTTCTCCCTTCCCCCCTAACATGCATGCACACTGCACACTACTTCTGAGGAAGCTTCTGGTCTGCTGGGCAAAAGCAAGCCATCCTTCCTCCCCCTTCCTCCCCTCCTCACAGTGGGGAAGCCAGAGCAATATGTTCCTGATGGGTAAACACAGGCACGAGTATGCGCACACATGCTCACACACACACCAGCAATTCAGGGTCACACAGCACCCAGTGCTCACTTCACCCCCAGACACAGCACACACAGGCTCTCACTACCACCCAGCAGGGCTCCCCAAAGCCCCCCACCTCCACATACACACCCAGAACTTTACAGACACACCTAGGAGGCCTCTCACAGATACAGGCACTCAGAAACTACCCTCGTGGCCCCCCACATAGACACCCGCTGCCACAGCCTCGCACACACGGGTGTGCAGGCACACATGCATACAGTCACAGTCACACACATAGACTCTCTCACATGCATTCACTCAAAACAGTCATGGTCTCACATATGGACACCATCACACACTCAGAACAGGCGATCTTCCACACAGACACCATCGCACCTCTAGAAACTCAGAGCCCCTGCCCATACCCTCAGCCTCTCACACCCCCACAAAGATACACACTCAGAATAGTCACTCCATAGTGGGGCCTGGAGTTGCCTAGGCTGCACTTGGGGGAGGGGAATAAAGCTCAGAGCAGCCAAGGCAGGAAGGAAAAGGGAAGGAGGAACTTCACTGGTCTCTAAAAAATGAGGAAATAGACAATTTTTCCCTGGGTGGCTCCTTCCTCCCCTAACCTGGCTTTTACCAGCACTGGGGAATAAGAGGAGCTTCAGGCCAGGCAGGAGAGGTGAGGACAACCCTGGGTGAAGAGATGGTGGCACTGGTAGTAGCAGGAGTCAGAAAACCCCATAAACCAGCCCACTCCCCAAACCCCTACTGCACCCCCATCCCCTCCTCTCCAGCATCAGGGTCAGCCTACCCACCTGCAATATCATACATACCAGGCCTCTTCAAAACCTCTCTGTGCCCACAACTGTCTATAGGGTACCTCGATGTCAGGCCCAGCTACAGGAGACGAGGAAAGGGGAAGGAGATGGGACCTCAGCCCCAGTCCCCATCAAAGCCCTGTCATCATGGTTGCACCTAAAGTGACAGAGACAGCACTGGTCAAGCCTATGCTCCCCTAACTATCCACTGAGGACAAGAATCCTAAAATGTTCTTGGACCCGGCAGCCCTGCCACCCCCACCCCCACCCTTCATTACAAGAGAGAATGCTGTGTCGCTGTCCAGGCAGAATGGAATCCAGGCTGTGCTGGCCATGCCCCAACCAGGGAACAATTGCCAGTGCTGCTGACATCCTCACCACTTGCCACTCCACGTGTACCTTGGGCCCTGATGCCCCATCCTAAAGGGAGCCTGATAGGGGTTCATGGAAGCCAGGTAGAGGAGCGAACACCAGGCAGCAGGACCTAAGGAAACCAGGCAGGGCAATCCCATAAAGCCAGGTGAGGGATGTGGAAAGTAGGTATAAATTGGGAACAAAAGAAATCAGTCAGCAGGGTCTAGGGAAACAGAAGCCAGGTGACAGAGCCCAGAAGGATGAGGGCTGTGGGTGCCAAGTGAAGCCAGGCAGTGGGGACTAAAGTTAGCTAGGAGGTGGGGATAAATGACGCCAGGCAAGAGGCCCGTAGGATATGAGAAAAGAAAGATAGCAGGAGCTCATCCCGTCTGTCTAGATGTCAACCCCACACCCTGGGCCTCACTCTCAGTAGCCCCTTCCCACCAGGTGGTGGTCCCCACCCCAAGGCCAATGGACTCAGCCAGAGCCCCCTCCTGTCTCTGTGGCCTGGTCCGGTTGCAGCCAATGGGCCCCAGGCCCCATCCCTGGGACCTCAGGAAGTCCCAGTCCCTCCCACCGGCTGCAGAGGCAGGGGGCCTGGGGGAGAGAAAGAGAAGAGAGACAGCTTGGCAGGGGGAGCGCTCCGAGCAGCCGCGGGGGGCGGGGGCCGGGGAAGGAGCGGGAAGCGCCCAGGCGGGCTGGCGGGGGCGTCTCGGCGGCGGCAGTGGGGGTGACAAGTTCTCCGGCCCTGCGGCCGAGCGGCCACTGACCTGAGTCCCCGCGCAGGCGCCCCGTCGGTTCCTCCGGCGCTCCGCGGGACCGCCCGGCCACTCGCGGGCATCGGGACCCCAGAGCTCGGAAGGCAGCAAGCCCCCCAGCCCACACCGCGAGAGTCCCGGCGGGCGGGCGAGCGATCGGGCTGAGCTGCAAGCAAGGCGGCGAGCGGGCCGGGAGGAGGGGAGGACGGAGCGCGCCGCAAGAGAACGAGCAAGAGACCCGAGCTGGCGGAGGGAGAGAGCGAGGGACGGCAGGCAGTGAGGTCATCCTTTGAATCTAATTGTCTGAGTCAGGAGGAGATGTGGCACTTGATGCACGGGGAGAGGAGGGGGAAGGGACCCTCCCGGCTCCCGGGCCCCTCCTCACACCCGGGGTCCGCCGGGGCCTCCCTTCCCCGCCCCCGGGAAATGCCTCGGGCCAACTCGGACAGACCCCTGCCTGTCTCAGGGCTGACCTCTGCTGCCCGGGGGGAATCAGTACGCCGTGAGATACGGGACCCAGTCCCACATCACCCTAAGAGAGTGGCTACCTTCCTACTCTCTGGGAGAGATGGGACGCCCCACCCAGGCCCAGGTCACCTTCCAGCATTTCTAAGGGTAACGGGGGCCCCAACCGACCCCCCAGGTCATATTTCTGCCCTTTGAGAATAGACGGGGAACTTCAGCCAGCCTTTCAAGTTACATCCGTGCCCTTAGGAGCATGAAGTCCCCAACTCTATTCCTCAAGTTACTTTTTGCATTGGGAATTTGGGAGAACGTGGACACTGAACCTCAGCTCACCTCCCTGCCGCCTGAGAATGACAGTGCAATGCCACCCAGTCCTTTAGTTACTGCACTTTGAGGGCATGAGGACCCACAACTGACCCCAGTGTCTCCCTGTTCTGCATGCCCAACCCTTCAGGAGGGGCAGCAGTGGGCCAGACTCCTAAGGTACCCAGGGGCTGCCCAGGGGACCAAGCTATTCAGGTGGAGGGGGCAACATGGCAACCAGGCCTGGGCCTGTCAGGTGTGCACACCCATACATGCACATATGAGCACATGCGCACAGAGAGGGGGCGGGAGCAGCACCAGGCGGCTGGGGATGCTCACACCAAAGGCCACACACCCCTCCCCTTGCCCCCATGGAGGAGGGGTGATAAATATTTAAGGGGCTTTTAGCTCTGAAGGGGCTGAAGTTGGGGGAGGGAGGGGGATTCACGATGCCTGATTAATGGGGTTACGGCTTGGATCAATCCGTCCGCCCGCCGCTCCCTCCACCCTCCTCCTCCCTCCCTCCGCCTAATGCGCTTTATCAGGAGACGCTTTTCTGACTTGGCAGCGTCGGGTGTTTTAAATAGACCCATTTAGAGCAAGGGTTGGGGGAGAAAAAAGGGGGGGAAGGCAGACAGAGATTGAGACACGCTGGGAGACAGAGACAAGCCCTGTGAGTGAGAGACTGGGAGAGGAGAGACAGAAGGAGACGCAGAGACAGGAGGTAAGAGATTAAAGGTGAGACTCCTACCCAGGCTGAAATGGGGTGGGGGGGTGGGGGTGATGGGAGGCCACGGGGAAGCTGGGGAGGAACAGAATCAAACAAAAAAACAGACAGAGGCAGAGACAGAGAGGAAAGGAGCCACTGGCAGTGGAGAGAAACCCAGAGAGAGGCTCTCTGCAAGGGCTGAGTGCTAGCCTGGGAGACAGCAGAGATCTTTTATTTCCAAAAACAGTTTTTCATCCACTTTGTTAAATTAAAAAGCTGTTTTTAAAGTGGTGCTGGAGGTGCTGCTGGGGGAGGGTGGACAGAACTGCCAAGTCCTCCCTCCTGGCCTCCTCCTGGGCCCCCACAGAAGCTGCCTCAGCCTTAACCCCAGGGGGTGTTCTCCAGCTCCCCTGCTCTCTGCGATCCTCTAGGATCCCCAGGGACAGGGTCAGGGCATCTGAGCTACTGTTCGTTGGCAGGAAGTCCTTCCTGCTGTCTGGCCTCCCTCCCTCCTGCTGCAGGGAGCCCATTCTCTTGCCTAACCACTAGCCTTCTCTTCTTCAGCCTCTGTTCTGGCGACCTAGGCTGTTCCCAATTGCAGGAGGGTTATGTGTCCTCACAGCTCAGTAACTCACTCCCCCAACAAGCAACCATACTACTCCCAGGTGTGCCCCCTATAAATATTTATTACCTATTATTGTGTAAATCTCGACTTCTATCAGATCCCCAGCCCGTGTCTTTAGGTCCCTCTGGGAACGGTGACATGGAAGCTTAGCTCTCTACAGCCCTCTGGAGCCTCCCTTCCCACTCTTCAGGACCCCAGCCCCATTTTAAGTCTCTTTCATGACCATGTGTCAGTCTGGGATACCCCGCCCCACCCTCAATAACACACCAGTCCTAGTTCTGAAGGGTCATTACTCCCCTACTCCCGGGGTGGGAAAATGGCCAGTCTGTTTGGGAACTGAGATGAAAAGCCCAGCCGGCCTTTGTGGGCCTCTGGCGGGTTTTGGACAATAGGCCTTTCCGTTCCGCTCCAGCGCCTCGATTCCCTGCACGCCCCCACCCCCAGGCTGCCAATCCAGGGGCCTTGCCTGGCCCCAGTGAAAGGTGGGGGAGTCAGGCCCAGCCCCACCACTGGCCCCAGAAGATTTGGACTTTCCGACCTCCCATCCCATTTCCTCCAAGCCCAGCTGCTCCCCCAGTCAAGCCAGAGAGATGCTCTGGGGCAGAAAGAGAGCCTAACAAGGAGACAGAAACATACTCCCGACATGTGGGATGCAGCTCCCTCGGTGCAGAACCCAGGTTTGTGACCTGGCTTTGCCCTTGTCTTTGTGACTGTGGGTAAGTCTCTTCCCCTTTGTGGGCCTCTCCCAGTGGCATGAAAACCCTCAGGAGGAAGGAGGACAGGGGAAAGAAGGAAGGGATCTTAGGCATTCCTTCACCCATGTCGCTAGACCTACAGCCCCACTGCACCTGCCTGATGCTCTGAGATTGACCTGCCCCGTCTGGGTCCCTAGCACATACCTCTTTACCTCTGGCCGCACACAGAGCACATCAATGTTCTTCCTCCTCCTCCTTTAGACCAAACTCTTCCCAGACTTCCAAAACTGAGGGGGGGGGGGTGATGTGACAAGGCTGGATTCTAGAAGGGCAAAGGGCACAAGTCAGAGGTCACAGAGAAGCCACAGCCTTTAGTTCAACTCGGAGCTTATTCCATAAGTTCCATTCACTGTGAGAAGGGGAGACTGATGAAGGTGAGACTTATGCATCTAAAAAAGGAAAAATTAGGAGAAGCCCAGACTCTCTCCAGCACCCCTTGCAGACTTCATGTTCTGAACCACAGGGACAAAGGGATGCCAGAAGCTGTCAGGAGCGCCTGACACCACACACAGATACACACTCAAATACACCAACAGAAAATCCTAAAATCTCCACACAACCATTCACAGACACAAGTACCTCCACATCACACATTCTCACATGCATAGTCACACAGAGACACATGGCCACCAGTAGGGCATAAACACCCACCGTCATACCATCCTTTTCCTCTTCCTCTTCACTACTATGACTTCCTAGACATCTGTTATGTGCCAGGAACTATGTTAGGCACTTTATATACTTTATCTCATTTAATCCTCAGGGCTTCTCCATGAGGTAGGTTCTATTATTATTCTCATTTGACATTTGAAAAAGCTGAGATTCAGGGAGGTTAAGTAACTTGCCCAAGACCACACAGCTGATCAGGTCCAGAGCTTAGATTTGAATCAAAGTCTAGATCTAAAGGCTTTCTGCTACACCAGTTTGCCTCTGCAGATCTCTCTCCCACCTGCACTGTGCCTTTCCCAATAATAATGGTGACAGTTAATACTTGTTCAAGATCCTTGATGAGCCAGATAGTGTAAGTACTTACCATATATTTTTGTGTTGAATCATCAAAACAATCTTTGGAGGTAATCCTATTTCCATTTTACAGATGAGGAAACTGAGGCTCAGGAAGCAAAAGAACTTTGCCCAAAGTCACATAACTGGTAGTGGTAAGGGAGGTGGCACTGTATTCGGGGCTATCTTGAAAGCTACTGTTGCTTCGACAGGCTCCAGTCACTTAACAGAATCTTCACCTACAAGATCCCAGGAGATCCTCAGGGTCCACCAGCCCCCCTCCTCTCAAAAAACAGGTCTCAGGTGTGTCTGCCAAAGGCATGATCAGGTGCCTAAATACACACCCTTGAGACAGGGCCTCTAAGTCATTCAACGCAGCCCAGAGGCAGAGACACCACCAACCAGGGACAGATGGCAGAAACTAAAACAAGGTGTTAGAGACAGGCTGGCTGGTGGTAACAGCTACAGACATACCAAAAGATGGGCCCAAAGAGAGGGAGACAGAAAGACAGAGAGACACATATTGGGTCAAAGAATGACAGAGATAGTCAAGGGAGGGGAGTGTACAAGCCGACATGAAAAATACCAGACAGATACACACCAACATACACGGACACAGAGACAAATACAGAGCCATCCAACCTTCCCAAGAAAAAAATTGGGAAAGCAAACAAGGCTCGGGCTGTGGTGCATGTGCATGTGTACGTGTGCGTGTGTTGGGGGGCGTGCCGTCTGTGTGGCTGCGCACATTACACCAGCTGCTTCCAGCAATTTCATCTGATTAATAATAAATGCCCCATAATTACAGCCGCTCCCCCAGCCCTTCTTCCTGTTTTTTGTCAGCTGCCGCCAGGCCAGCCCCCATGGACCCTATGGCCTCCTCCATCCTCACGTGCTGACTCCTAGGAGGCTGAGGTGGAGGATTGCTGACGGAGGAGGCCACACTCCGAATGTGCGGGGGAGTACGCATCTCTCTGTCTTGGATTAATGTCTTCTGCCTCCATGCAAAAGGTTATCTCCCTTAGGTCTCACTCAGCATTCTCCCCCAACCCCTAGTACAGCCTAGGGGCCCAGGTCTGGGATGCAGAGAGATGAACTCTGAGCCTCCCCCTGCCCAGTTTTTATCACTCAGTGGCTGAAAGAAGTCTCCATTCACAAACTTCCCCTAGCCTTGGAACCCCCAGGCTCAAAAGAGGAAGTACCAGAACAGGGGCCCCCACCCTGTCATCCAACCCAGGTAGCCCAGGGTCTCTGCCCTCTTGTGGACCCTCACACTTTGGACACTTGGTGGCTCCACCTCCCATCCCCGGGCCCCCCCAGGCCCACCTCCTTCCAGGCCTCCCACCCCAGCTCTCCAAGGCAGCTCTATCAGAATCAGCTGCCGGTTTGTGCTGATCTGTTTCTAATCGCTGGGGCCTGGTTCACGCTTGCCCCCCCACCCCCAATATTGATTCCATTATTTGGAGAGTCATTGACGTCAGGGGCCTGGATGGGTGCCAAAACCGCCTTCTCTCCAGGCCTGGGCCAGGGCCCAGCCCCCTGATCCCAAGATTTCACAGAGGGGCCCAGAAAGGTCGGTTCACAGGCCAGGGTCACATGGCATCTACCCTCAGAGGCTAGGTCCTCTTACCTTTTTGGGACCACTGTGCAGCTCCTTCTCTGGGAGAAACGCCCTGGGGGTCAGAAGTGAGGCAGGGACCTATAAAAGAAGGTATGAAAGAACATCACTGGGACTTGGACTTCAAGGAAGGGCTCAAGGACGTAGGATGGAGTCAGTGGTTCAGGAAAGGCTACTTGGCGAAGGTTTTTTCCTTTGCCACACACTTATTTTGGAACATCCCAAAGCTGGATTTGAAATGGTGACTACTGACTACTAGATATTTATGTCTGATATCAGATACATCTCCAGATTCCCTAAGAAGGAAATTCTCTGCAGTGTAGGATAACAGATTACCCTGAATGTTGCCATAATCTAACTGGCACCACTAATTTTATATATCTTTATTCCATAGAGAGCAAAGGCTCTCTCCGATGCACCTCTTACCCAGGCTGTCCCAGCTTCCCCATACTCTCCCAGTGTCTCCTGGCTCCGTGTCTATCTGATCCAGAGGCAGCCGCTGCTACACTGGACAGGGTATTTTTAGGATCTGAACCCTGTGTCCTTAGGCAGACATTAATAATCAATACAGACAGTTTGTGGTGCCCACAGCAGCTAAACAACCTCAGAGCCCATCCTTGGAGGCCCAGAGTCCAAGAGAACCAGACCTAGAGAGAGCAAGGGACACACACAACCACCTGGGAGAAGAAGATTTCCCCACCTTTTGAACAATCCTGAAGCTGGGGAGAGGACAGCAGTGACGTCTGACGTCTTCCATATTATCAGGGTCATTGCCCTGCCCTACTCTCCCTGAGTCAGGACCTTTCCAAGGATGAAGTGGCCTAAAGGATGAAGTTGCCTATGCTCTGCACTCCCTCCCGGAGTGAAGACAAGTCCTTCCTTTACTCTAGCCTGCAAATCACTCATGGCTCCTCTGAACCAAATAGGTGTGTATAAAAGAGGCTGTTGGGTCTCAAGTTACAAACCCCAGAGTCCCCTCTCCCCATGACCTGTCCACTCAAGGATTCATGCCTCAGCACTTATTGAGCACCTCATCTCTGCCAATACCATGCTGGGATTGGGGATATGGCCCAGCCCACCAGGAACACTCAACTTGACGGGGGAGGAAAACAATGTGTTGTTTGCAAAACACTGCCCCACTCCTGTGTACCAGGTCTCTGCCAGGGGCAGGGCCCAGTGCTAAGCAAAGCAGACCCAGTCCCTGGGTCCCACAGAGCTCACAGAGTGGAGCAGCCTTGCTGAGCGCTGGGAGGGTTAAGTATAGATAGTGTATCGTGGGGCATACTGACCGCCGCACATCTGGGACATCCTCCTTCAGCATTAAGTCCTCCTCAGGCCATTCCTAAACCCCAGGGCAGGCCCTAGCGTGCACCCGAAGTCACCACCATAGTCTTAAGTTCAGTTCCTTCCCCCGTGGCTCTAGCGCCAGCTTCTGAGGGCTGGTTCCTCACAACAGCAGGGTCTAAATCTTTCCCCACATATGCTCCAGCTCCTCTCTCCACCCCTTGGCCTCCAGAGTTTCTGGCTCTGGTGACCCCCAGTCTAGCATGGCCCTCTGCTTTGGGGGCTCTCTTTGCCCTGTGCAGAGGTAAAGGGGGGCGATGACCTCAGTGCTCTCTGTCCACAGGGACCATTTGCTTCCCCAGTCCCTCCCCACAGGAAGCTGAGAGGGATCTTGGGTGTGTGTGGTCACGCAGGGCCATAGTTGTTTAGACAGCTGAGGTCTCCCCAACTTCCCTCACCCCATGGTGAGTCTGGAGGAGGGGTCAGCTCTCTTCTCAGCCTCCTTGCTTTCTGGGACCCCCCAAACCAGGCACACATGGTCCCCCTCAATCTATCTGCATTTCAAAGAAAATCTGCTCCATATGTTTCCGATTCATTTACACTTCAACTCACCATGGTGGGGCAGAGAGCAGAGTGCCCTGCCTCTAGGCCCCCACCCCCAGAGGGGGACTGGAGAGCATGTGTCCCCATCAGGAACAGGGAGCAGTTACAGCCCAGCCATCTGAGCCTGAGGGCCAGGTGCCCACTGCATGGGCCCATGGGTGACAGTGCCCCTCAGGCAGCCCTGCCCTGCTGGCCTCCAAGTGGGAGGGCAGAGAGTCCTGGGGCTGGTTGTCGCCTAGCCCAGCCCCCACTACTGCTCTTGTGGGGAGTGAAATGGAGAACCCTGGGCATTCGCAGAGACAGGATAAGGGCTCCGCAGGCACTCCGGCAGACTGAGATACATCACCTTGGCCCCTACCCATCTCCAGCCAGGGCAGAGAACAAAAGAGAGAGTGGATCCCAGTCCAGTCTCCTCCCCAGCTACCTACCTTCTCACCACACAAGGAGCCAGAAGTCTACCTCCTCATCAGGCCAACCTTCACACCCCACCCATCCTAGGATGCCTGGGATGGGGAGATGTCCTGGGAGGACGTGAGTCTTATTTCCCCACACCTAACCCTCTCTACCCCAGAAGGAGTGCCCAAAACTATGTAAGGGGGGGTATGCGCATATGTAGCCCACGAACCCTACAGCATCACCCTGTACTAAATAGCTCCTCAGACCTTCCTGCCAAGAGCCTGGTCTCCTTGTGGAAGGAAAGGCAAAAAGGTTCAACTAAGTCAGTGTTTCCCGCCATGCTCTTCATCAGCCCACAGCACAAGTGAGGGATATGATGAAACGAATCCCCTCCCCTCTCCACTTCTAGAGTCGACAGATCTTGTAGCAGTCTCTGTTCCTCACCCCAGTTGCCCTAATTTACACCATAAACCAAAAGAAAGACTACTGAGTTCTAAGTTCAGTGCAAGTGTGAACACCACAATCCTAGTACGCATTTGAATGTGAGGCCCAATATGGAAGTGTGACTGGGTGTGATTCTAAGTGTGAACCCCAGGACCTCCGTGTGAATATGAGAGCTTCAGGATGGAAGCATGAGCCCGAGTGTGGGCACTAGGGCCCCAGTGAGGCTCGGAGCACAGGCCCCAGTGAGGTGGGGCAGGGACGTGGGACAAGCATCATGATTAACTTTTCTGGCCTATGATGAAAAATGCCAAGATAGAAACAGTATAGTAAGAACAGGAGGGACTCCCTCTGAAGGCTAAGATTCCATTTTGAAAACCAGGGAGTTAGGCAGTAAGATTCCCGACATATACTTTGGTCATCACCCAATAACCAACCCTATCTTAAGGCAGGGCAAGCAGTCCTGATAGTTCCCAGTGCTTGAAGGTAACCACTCCCTTGGAGAAAACCAGGATCAGCAAATTCCTTGTGTTAAGTTTATCTTACAGAATTATCTAGAGGACTGACTGTGGATGGTGACATAATGTCTCTCACCAGAGAGACATCATGAGACAACATGTCAAGCCTACACCACCAACCCCACCGCCCACCACCCTCTGTCCCATTCTTGAAAGCCTTAAAAGAATCCTAAGCCTTTGAGGATGCCTCCATTTTTAGGTTGCCCGCACTCCACTTTCTTCGAGTGTGTACTTTTTGCCTTAAATAAGACTTCTCACTGCTCAACTTACTGCGTTTTGTCTCTGCTCTTCCAGTGTTTTTGTTACTTTGCTATTTCATTCAATTTTCCAGACTTAAGCACAAGTCTTCACTCTCTCTGTCCTATTCCAGACAAGTAGGGAGGGGCTACTAAGATCTGACTTGGGCTTGCAAGTTCCCGTTGCCTGAGTGACCTGAACAGGACCTCAGCTGTATGATCATTCCCTTTGGTCCTGCCTGAAAATCTCCTTTCTTCTCCTTTGGGACGTTCTCAGAACATAATCTTACTCTACCCAGTGCTCTGTGGTTCCCCCATATCCTGGGGTGGTAAGGGCTTAGTCCCTGCACCATGCAGATCTAAGCGGACACTGGACACCAGGGGACCCTGCCTTTAGGAGTTCACAAGGTGTCTGCCCAATGCCAAGCAGGAATTCAATAAGCTTCCCTTTCCTCCCTCTGTTCTTCCTTGCTCTCTGCTACCTGCAGAGCAGCTGCCATTCCCTGCTATTCTCTCTTTAGTGAATTCCTTCCTCACCTGCCCAACCTGTTCAAGAATTCTTTCTCATCCAGAGTCAAGAACCCTCCCCCGTCCAGGTTGAGATTTCACCTAGTGTGCAGGGAGAGACCTCCCCAGACACAGCTGCCCAGCCACACCAGGATGGAATTGAGTGTAATACAATCACCAGGGATATCAATCTGAGTGTGAACTCCAAGATGAAATATATAGGTTTGAGTGTGATCCCAGGTTCCAGTGTGCCTAACCGTAAGCCCCAGGACTAAACTGTAAGTCTAACTGTGAGTCCCAGGGTTTCCATACAAATCAGTATAAGCATTAGAGTCCCAGTGTAAGTATGACTGTGAGCTCCTGAGTGTGAGCTAAGGTTTCCCATATGAGTCCGAGTGTGAGCACTAGGGTCCCTAAGTAATGGGGATTAAGAATCTTCCATGTGAGCACTAGAGTCCTAAGGTGAGTTTGAATGTGAGTTCCAAGATGGAGGCAACTGTCTATGAACCCCAGTGTCCTATGAGTCCTTGAGCTCAGATTTGAGCCCCAGGTTCCCATGGGAGTCTGAGTGTGAGCCCCTAGTCTTGATATGACTCTGAGTATGAGCCCCAGAGAGTACATGTGAATCCAGGGTCTTAGTGTGAGTCCAAGTGTCAGCCCTAGGACCTCAGTGAGATTCTGAGTGTGGGCTCTACGTCTCAAGGTAAGTCTATGAGCTTCAGGATAAGACATGTGAATCTAAGGGTCCAGATTCACAGTATGAGTCTGAGTGTAAACTCAGGACTGAGGTAGCTGGTTATGAGTCCCAGGATGTAAGTGTGAATCAGTGTGATTCCCATTGTCGGGTGTAATTATAAGGGTAAGTTCATATGAGTTTAAGTGTCCCAGTGTGAATCTGGGTATGAATTCCAGAGTCCCAAGAAGTCTTGAGTGTAAACTTTAAACCCCTAGTCTCTGTATAAGGCTCAGAGTACCAGTTGGCATCTTAGCTCTCATAGAGTGTGAACCTTAGCTACATGTCACCAGGCCTGACCAGGAACCCCAAGAACCAGCCCAGAGAATTTGTGTGGGCTTAGACAGTGGAGCCAGGGAGGAACAGTTTATTGAGACGCAGAGGCCCCTCCACCCCATTCCCACAAGCCCTGGCTAGCCCTACAGCCTTAAGAATATCCAATTGTTCAAACACCATCACCACACATGCAAGAGTACACCATCACACCTGAGTTAAACACACAAAAATACACTCAGTGTCCAGAACCCCTAGACATACAGCAATAACAGATGCACAAATACATCCAGCATTTCAAACTCCTACCACCCCGGGGATAACAGCCACAAGAACACCCCCCGTGACACAGACACAAGTATCACAGGCAAAACAACTAGTGTTTCAGACTCACTCCCAGTGTTGCAGACAAGCTGCCAGCCACACAGACACACACAGATGCTTCTCAAAGAGAGAGACTAGACGGAAAGAGAAAGAAAATCCTGAATTTTCAACAACGCGTGAAATAGTCCTGCCCGCCTGAAGCTACTGAAGGGGGGAGGAGACCAAGAGAGCCAGCAGAGCGAGAGCTAGACGCAGGAGAGGCTCAGGAGAGGAGAGCAAGAGCGCGGAGGAGCCGAGGAGGAGAGCTGTCCGTCTGGTGACCTCCCCGCGGCCCAGCCCCCACGCACGGGGAGATACAGTACTCCGAGCAACACAGGAACCCAGGCCGGCTCACAGAGCCGCACTGGAGGAGACTCACCCTGGCAGACTCACAACAAAACGGGAATACACCACAAGTGGACTCACACGGGCACACAACACAGGAGGACTTACAAAGAGACACCGGAGGGGACCCAATACAAGTAGATACATCCAGGCGGACTCACGAGGAAACCATAGGCAGGCTCACGCCGACACACACATGCACGCGCGCGCGCGCGCGCGCACACACACACACACACACACACACACACACACACACACACACACACGCTAATTCACACGGACACACATACACGGGCAGGCGCGCAACCGTCCGTTCACACCCCTGGGCGCTTTTAAGCCAAAGGAGGAAAGAAAGCTGCCTCCGAGCACGCAGGGATCACTGGGACTCCCCCAGCTCCGGAATTTTCCCAGACCCCGCGCGCGCTGCTGAGGGGTGAGGGAGAACAGGGACGCCAGGACAATCCGCCCGGCCACCTCCCCCCAGCCGACTGTCAGCCCCCACCGCCACCACCACGCCCAACCCCCGGCGCGCCCGGACGTGGGGGCCGCTTCTTCTGCGCCCCCACCCCTGAGTTTGCGGGCAAAGTTTCCCGTGAACATTCCCGTCCCCCACCCCAGGCCCACGCGTGTCTCCTCCCTCTTCCCGCGCGCACTAGAGCTGCGGGTCTGCCGGTCAGTCCGAGGGTTTGAGGGTCCGGCTGCGCGCGGTCCACCGCGGGGTACTCACCGCGCCCTCGGGCCGCCGGGACTCCGCGCCTCGCCCTTCGACCGCCCCCCCGCACGGAGCGAGGCAGGGAGCGCGGAGCTGGCACCGCCGCCGGATCCCGTCGCTGAGCCCAGCGCCGCGCCGGCTAGAGGGGCCGCCGCCACCGCCGCCCGCTCTGCACCGGCTGCTCTGCGCTCGGCGGCTTTAACCCCCCCGTCCTCCTCCCTCCCTCGCGCGCTCCCTCCCTCTTTCCCTCGCCCATGTGACCGCGGGCGCCCGCTCTGCTGCGCGCGCCCTGGCTCCCCTCCCCCTCCCGCCTTGTCTCCCCGCTCCTCCGCGGCCGCGCGCCACGACCCCCTCCCAGCCACAGCCCCCGCGCGCCCCCGCGTTGGCACGCTCCCGCGCCTCGCACGCGCGGACCGCAAGCGCGGGCACACTCACCCTGCGCAGGCCTGTGAGCCCCCACTCCCATTCGCGCTGGCACGCGCCGTCCCCCCCCGCTGGCACACTCGCCAGCACTGGCACGCGTGGCCCCCCTCACATTCGCCCTTCCTGGGGAACGCCCTCCACACGGCAGTGTCCCCGCGCTTCACGCGCAGGCCCGACCGCGGGTCTCAAAAGCGCGCGCGCACACATACCCACACCCATTCGGCTGGTTCCCCTAAGGGCCGCTGGGCGGGCACACTCCTCCCCCGGGGTCGCTCGCTCACGCTCACTCTCTCACTCAGCCTTGTCCAGGTCTCTGCTGCGCACACTCCCGCACGTTCAGGCCCCGATTAAGTCGTACCGACACCCTGGCCCACGCCGGGCCAACTCTCGGGCCCTCCCGCCTGCATCTCCGTGAGAGGAGCGCAAGCCGGATCCCCCAGTCCCCACTTTGGGCAGAGGCCAGCTGTCTCCGCCCCTCCTCTTTCCTACCGCCCCCCAGCAGTGACACACCCCCGCCCTTCCAGTCAACCCTGGACTGTATACACATACACCGTCGCTCGGAGGGAATGGGCTTTGCGCTCCCATAATCCGAAATGGACCAGGCTGGGAGCCCAGGCCCTGGCCTCCTGCCAAGTCTCCAGTGACACCACCACAAATACCCTCTCCTTCCTCACACCCCCACCCCGCGGGGACACATGGCCTGGGCAGAAACCTCTACTCTGATGAAGTGGGTAGGGGAGGGTGCGCCCTCTAAGCCGACCGGCAGTTCCAGAGCGCGGGGCACGCGCGAGTTTGGCGCTGGAAGTTGACCCCTCGAGCTTTCCTTTCTCAGCCTGGGCCTCTGAGGGGGCCGGTGTACTACTTCATTCGCCCCCGGACTTCTGGTCTGGCTACAGTATGGGGATTAGACTACCCGACCAACTTCTGTGTTGAGGCCACGCAACAGCGCAACAGAAAGGGTGAATGCCAGAGGCAGAGAAGGAGTGGCGCACCCCCATCTCCACCCCACGGATTTTTCATCTGACCTTTGACCCGTAATCCCTGCTCCTTGCCCTTCCAGGGAGCTGCTCCAGGGCTGGGGGTGGGGGAAGTGGAGGACATATCTTGCTGTTTCCTCACACCCTTCCCCAATTCGCTGCCCAAAGCGCCCGGGCCCTTTCCCAACAAATGCCTCAGGGACTCCCATTGCAGAGAAAAACCTTCCCGCCACTGCCCAGCTTTTCACTTTCACTTCCTTGGCCGCCGAATCCCCCTAGTGCAACCGGCAGGGGTCAGCCGGGGCTGAAGCTCAGAGGGCTGGTTGGAGCTTAAGGACACAGAGACATAGTGGCCCCCAGCTGAGATCCAGCCCACTCCCACCCACAGGTAACCCCTATCTGGCCTCTCCGGGCCGCAGTCGGGGACGAGGTGGCGGACACCGGGACAGAGCTGCGGCGGGGGTCGGGGTTCAGGAATTGCCCCCTCCTCAGGCACCAAAACTAGGCCTCGGCGAAGTTGAGTGCTCAGGGGGCCGCTCCTCCTGTCGAATGACTGACCGGTGTTGAGATTGGTGGGTCTAGACCTCCGGATCCTCCGGTGTCCCGGACTCGTCCTCTTTCTGCCAGATTGAGAGCAGTGGGAGTTACGCCCCGGACCACCGTCCCTTCTCCTCCTGGGTACGTGGGGGCTGCCGTTTCAGCAAGTACCGAAGTCCGCGGGTGCCGGGGCGAGGTCCGCATGGGGCAACCCTGGCCCGGGAGACGGACGTATCAGCGAGGCAGAGGACGCGCGAGTACTAAAGGCGCACGTCGGTTCGGATCCTGGCAGCTGTCGGTTCGCAGCTCTTCCCGGCACAGTACCCAACAGCCGCTTCCCCAGGGCCGCAGCGACATCTGGCGGGCGGGAAGGGACGCTTGTGGAGCGCACCCCTCAGGCTGCGGCTCCCGCTCAGCGGCAGCGCCCTTCTACAGAACAACCAGGGTCGGCCCCCTTTCCCTCCCGCCTCCACCGCCTGGCCCAGAACCTATTCTCCTTCCACCTGAGCTGGGGCAACAGATTATTCGCGGGTTTCTCTTCCAGCTGCCTCCAATCCCCTGTCAGCACCCGAGCTTCTGAGCTTCCTAAGCCTCCGTGTTGAACCAAACTGCCGTGGGGACAAAGCCAGGCCTCTTAGGCAGGGTTCCAAAGCCCTTGTAAGATGTGGCCCTGTCTCCTCTCCAGCCTTACTGAGCGCCCTTACCCCCGGCCTCCCCAGCTCCACACCAGCCCCCTTCTCTGTCATGGCACACTTACCCTTAAGCCAAACCCCACTCCAGGGACATCTCGCCCCAGCCCCACCCCATCTTCATCCATCTCACTATCTGCCTCTCCCATGAGGAACAGCCGGAAGTAACTCCCCCAGTTCAGAGCCTTAGTGCCCTGCAAGTGATGGGGATCCCAGATTTGATAATCCTAGAAGGCCTTAGGAAATTAGGGGAAGTTCTCCTTGATTTTGAGGCCCTGGGGTTTTACAGCCACCATGAGAGAGGGCTCTGTGGCAGGACTTTTGGCTCCACCCTGGCACGTGACCTAAACTTGAACCACAGCCTACCCCTCACCCCCAGAAGTCAGCTGTGCCATCCCAAGCCTTTGGGTAGCATGGATCCTTCCCCGTTCCTGCTGATGTGTCCTCAAGGAAGGAGAACCCCCACCTCACCTCCTGCGGTCTTTTTCGGTGCTCTTTGGGGAAATAGTGCTCCTCTCTAACCTGCTACACCGCCAGAAAGTTCCACCACAGGACACATGCCTGGCTACCCAACGTTATGAATGCTCATGTGCAGGCTCTCTGCCTTACCTGCAAGTGCCAAACACACCCATCATGTAAAGCCACACACTCAATCTCAGAGTCAAACATTCGCACTGGGAGTCCAGAGCTGGCAGCCAGACTGGCGGGACTCCCCGAATCACATACTTGCACAACATCGTGTCTGTATGTTGTGCATAGACAGTCACACACACAGCCGTATAGTATATTCAGTCGCAGGCACACATGCAGTTACACACGCTCTCAATCACACGAAGACCCTCGCTGGGGTTTGGCGGGTCGGGGCGGGCTCCAGGAGGCAGTTACGTAAACACCCTCACAGCCCCCCCTCGTTCCCGCCCCCCCACTGCTTCCTCTTGCAGTGCCAGCGCCCAGGGCGGCTTGGCTGGGGCCCGGGAACAGCTCGGCCTCGGCCTTGCAGAGGCTCCAGGCGCCGAGAAACCCGATCTGACACAGCCCCAGGCAGAGCCAGGGAGGGGTGCGGCCCACAGCGCCCCCCCACGCTCAGGGTCCACCTCAGCACCCGCACCCTGCCGGACAACTCACCCCAATCCTGGGACAACTTCCAGGGCCCACTCACCACATCCCCATCCTGCAGACCCCCTTCTGGAATCCTGTCAGCTGGACCTCTGCCTTTGCCCTGACCTGTCCAACCTCTGGCACCAGAAAGGGCAAAGATTCCCTAAAGGTAGAGAATGGGAGAGGGCTGAAGTCATAATGAGGGCATTCAGCCTGGCATTGCCCCCAACTCTGTGGAGCTGTCTCCTCTTCCCGCCTCACCAGGGCCCTCTAAAGCCACTCTGATATGTTTTCGCTTTTGCTCCAAGTCCCCCACAGATTTCCTGCCTACCTTTCCAGCATACTCTATCAGAATTCTAAATTACTTGGATAGGCCCAAGGCCTCTCCTCCCTCTCTTTGATATCCTTCCTTAGACTTTAGCTGGAAGTTCTAATTACAGTCTAACTCCAGTTCCTCCTGCTTTGCTAAAAAGGAAGATTGAGGGCAACCTGAAACATTGGGAATGAAATCCCTAAAAGGAGGAAAGATTAAGGCTCAGGAAACCCCTGAAAATCAGGAGTCTAAGAGGAGGGGAGAGAAGGTTCCTGTCCCCACCCCTAGCATAACCCCCTCCCCACTCTGCAGCCCAGACTCGATTTTTCACATTAGCTTTTGAGTATCCGCCGGGGCTGCCCAGGCCCAGGCAGAAAGGGAATTTCCCCCTATGTTCTCTGTTAATGAACAAAACATTTCATGTTGAAATTCCTTCTCTGCCCCCAGTCCAGTGTCTCCAGGGCCTCCCAGCCTGACAAAGCAGGGGACTACTAGGAGGGGAGTAACAGAGTAGGGGGTAGCCCCCAGGGGAAGCATAATTTACACTGGGGGGCATCTTTTTTCATAAATAATTAGGGTGGCTTTTTTTCACTTTTGGCTAAAATTATCCACTCCTGTGGCAGCTTCCCAGAAAGGGCGGCCGGCTGTCCCGAGGCCCAGGACATGGCCCCCCTCCCCTGGGCGAGGAGCCTTCCCCAAGTTGTTTTCCTGGTCTCTTCCTCTTGGGTGTTTTTTTGATTATTAATCACATTTTCCATCTGCAGGCTCAGTCCAGACCCCCTCCCCCTGGGGTCAGGGCTGAACAGAGGGAGGAGCGGGCTCCAGGAGTACGAGCTGGTGACAAGACGGGCAGGTGACCCCTGGTCTCGACTGACCTGAAAGAAGCTATCAGTGACATGTTACAGATCATCATCCTGGTACATAGTAGGATCTTAGTCAATAAAAGGGGAGTGAACGAATGAACAGGTGTCCAGCTTTCATAGCACCCACTTGGCACTGGAAGGCAAAACCCCGAGTGTCAGTCTCCTTATGCTACAGACAGAGAAACCGCTTAGAGAGGGGGAGTCACTTGCTCAGAGTCACACAGGAAGATGCCAGGGCCAGAGCAGGACCCCAGGAATGCTGATGGCTCGCTCCTTCATAGAGCAGTCAATAAATATGCATTGAGCACCTACTATGTGCCAAACATTGATCTAAGTGTTGGGATACAGCAGTGAACCAAATAGACAAACATCCCTGCCCTCTCAAGAATGTGGAGCAACTAGAACTCCATGTACCTCCAGGTATGTGTCTAAGTCGGTACAACCACTTGGAAACTGTTTGGCAGGATCTACTATGCTGAATATGTGTATACCCAAGACCAAGCAATTCCACTCCTAGATATATACCCAAAAGCAATTATTGTGTATGTTCACCAAAAACGTTCATAGCAGTTTTATTCATAATAGCCTGAAACCGGAAACAACCCAAATGGCTGAATAGCTTGTAATATAGTTACACCAATAGAAAAGAACTAACTACAGCTACATGCAACAAAAATGGATAAAGCTCACAGGAAAAAAATGTTGAGCAAAGCAAAAAAACAAAAAACACAGACACAAAATGGTACACATTAAATGATTTTATTTATATAAAGTTCAATAACAGGCAAGACTCATTCAGGATGATGGAAATTGGAAAAGCGGTTATCTTTGTTGGGCAGAGGAGTTCAAGAGTGTACATACATTATGTCAAAATGTGAGCTGTGCCCTTAAGGTTTGTGCGCTTTACTGTTTATTTTTTGCCTAAAAAAAAAAGTGCACAACTCCCCTGCCTGAGTAGGACTCACATTTTAGTCAGGGAAGGTGGATACTAAACAGAATAGGTAAGTGCACCATTTGTCCATGTGAGGGTGCCATGTCCGCCTCCACAGCCCCCTCAGGGAAAAGGGGGGCAGCCTTTGTCACCTAAGAGAAGCCGAGACTGAGCACCTTTGTTCCCTCTCCTAGTGCCTGTGAGCGCCATGAGGGCAGCCCAGCGGCTGCCGTCTCCAGGCACCTGGAGCTGGGTCTGGCCTAGAACAGGTGCTCCTAACATCTGAACAGGTTTAACTAAATAATGAATGGATGAATGACGCAAGCAAGCAGGACAATATCGACCCAGGGGAGTAACGTACCAGGGCACAGAGGAGGTAGCCAATGCAAATGGGCCACATCCTTGAGGGATGGGAAAGATGCTTTGGTATCCAGTAAAGGATTAAGGAGAGACCCAGAAGGCAGGCTGAGGCAGCCGGAGTGGCTCAGAGACCACATCCTGAAGTGCCTTTGGTGCCAAGGCCATGCAGGCCTGGAAAGGCATAAAGTAGGTGAGGAACGTAGCCAGATTTGGATTTTAGCGAGATCTTTGAGGTAGAGGGTGGTGGGAAAGGCTAAGACTAGAGGTTGGGCAGCCAGGGAGGATGTGTTTCTGCAGTGATGTATAGGAAAGAGACCTCCAGACTGACCCGGGCAGAGCCAGGGAGCTGAAGAGAAAGCGTTGGGGGAGGGAGGG